>JAJHZJ010000367.1:3945301-4545301 GCA_023548195.1 Bettongia penicillata ogilbyi | reverse complement strand
CAGCTACATCACATTACTTTATTGGTTCTATGGTTTAAGCTGGTTGTAGGCATGAGCAACATGCCTACATGTTGCATATATAGTGCATATGTAGATAGCTCCATTTTCCTTGAGTTTTGACTGTTGTTGGAATCCTTGGCTGATGTGCTGTTTCTCTTGGAGGTTTAGTGTGTTCTGTCATTACTCTTTTACACTAGAGATCTAAGGCATTACTTGTTATGGATCTTTTAGAAGAAGGCAGAATCCCATCACATGTATTCATCATACTAAAAGTCAGGGGGTGGAGAGAAACCTTCCTAAAGGAAAAAAAGAAAATCCTTCCTAGTTTTCTCCCTCTTCCCCTTACCCCAACTTTTTCCCATTAAGAGTTGTCAGTCTGTTTCTTCCAGAACCTTGGTTAGAAGGGACTTTCCTCTTTAGAAGGGTATCTCCTGCCCAAATCCCTCACATGAGAAGTTCTTTGGCATTCACCAATGAATCAATCAACCAGAATTTAAGAACTACTATCTTTCAAGTATTTTGCTAAGTACTGGTATACAAAGACAACTAAAAGACTCCCTACTATCAAAAAACTTTTGTTCAGTTGGGAAATGCAACACATACATGATACAACATAAATTATCCACACATACATACATATATACATGTATTCGTATATATGTACATATAAAATGTGTATATTTATATATGTATTGGTGTATGTCTATGTGTATATATGTATCAGGAAAGAATTGAAAATAGAAGCTGACATTTGGACTGAACTCTGAAGGAAACTATGCATTTTAAGAGGTGGAGGTGAGGAGAAGGATGTAAATTCCAGGTGTAGGAGGGTAGCCTAAACAAAGGCTTGGAAGTCAGTGTAATGTCTGAGGAACAATGTGTTGCTCACCTGAAGAATGTATGAATGAGTAATGTGTAACAAGATTCATTAGAGGCAGGTTGTGGGGGACTTTAAAAAACAAATAGAGAAGTTAATATTTAATCATAGAGATAATGCTTCTTGACCAAAATACCCTTTTCTGGGGGACTACCGTTTCTCTCTCTGTGTTATTTCTCCTTTTTTTAGAATATATTTTTTCTTTTTTTTAAATCATTTATTTATTTTTAGTTTTCAACAGTCACTTCCATAAGATTTTGCGTTCCAAATTTTCTCTCCCTCAGTCCCCCCCCACCTTAAGACAACATGCAATCTGTTATAGGCTTTACATGTACATTCGTATAGAATGTAAATTATTTAACTCTTCTTCTTTTGTGTCTTTTATCCTTTATACTTAGTGTGATATCAGGCACGTGATAAGGACCTAATAAATATTTTTCCTTTATTCATTCAAAATAAGGAGCCATTGGAGTTTATTAAGCAGGGAAGTTTCATAGATAGACTTTTGCCTTAGAAGAACAGTAGTGGTGTGCATATGGGGTGGAGAGACTTGAGGGACCAAATTAGATGGGTATCGCAATAGACCAGGTGAGACATGATGAAAGCTTGGACTAGGGTGATGGTTCTTTCAGTGGAGAGAAGGGGAGGGATGTGAGAGATGCTATGGAGTTAGAATTGAAGAGAGTTGCAACTAAATGGTAATATGGAAAGTGAGGAATCAAGGATGATTCTGAGGTTGTGAACTTTAGACTTTTACGGTGATAGACTTGACTGAATAAATGAATGAGATGAATGAATGAATGAAGAAAGCACTTGTTAAGCATTTATGACCTGCCAACCTCTGTGTTAAATGTTAAGGATAACAACACAAAAGTTAAGAGAGTTTCTGCCGTCAGGGGGTTTATAATGTAAGAGGGACATTCAATATACTATACATAGAAGAGTCCAAGAAGGAAATTTAGGTTTAGAAAATAATAGGGATGATAAATGAAACCACTGTTAGAAATAAGGAAGTCAGAAGAGTTCTATTTTGGACACGTAGGGTCTGAGATAAGAGTGGAGGGCAGTACTCAAATGAAAATGTTCAATGACTAGAACACAGAGCAGAGTCTTTCCTCAAATATTAGTATCATTTGACCTAATTTATTTATTTTTTTCTTTACTGTACTTTTTAGTTATTGAAGTGTTCATCTCCTTCAGAGGATCCTCTCTAGCTTAAGGCTAGAGAGACTTCGTGTCTATAAACCCTAAGAACTCTGATCGACGCAGTGACCAGCCTTGACTCCAGAGGACTGCTGATGAAGCATTTTACTAACCATTTGCCAGAGAGGTGAGGGTCTTGAGGTATGGATTAAGACATACATTTCCAGACCTAATATATAGGTTTGTTTTACTTAACTATACTTACTTGTTTAAAGTTCCTTCTCTTTCACTTTTCCTCCCCACTACCAGGCATCTAGGTGGTCAAGTCAGTCAATAAACATTTTTTTTAAGGGCCTACTATGTGCCAGCTAAGTGCTAGGGATTAAAATAAAAATAAAAATAATTTCTATATCCAACGAGCTTATAAAAATGGGAAAAGACAACACCAAAGCTGGAAATGGGGGTGGAGTGGGGGGAGGGAGAAGAGCATTATGGACAGTTCCAAAGAAGTCCAAAAGTAATGTGTCTGGGGGAGAATGGTGCAGAGGATAGCATGGGGCTTGGAGTCAGAAGATCTGAATTCCAGTCCTGCCTAAGATATTTACTAGCAAAGTGATCTTGGACAAATCACTTAACCTCCTATCTTGTAGGGTTGTTTTGAGGATAAAGTGAGTTAGCAATATGTAAAGTGCTTTGCAAACATAAAATGGTCAATATATGCTATTATTATTATTTTAATTTGGGATATTGGGGGGATGGAAGATGAGCAAGTGATGCCCCCTAAAACAGAGTTAGGAATTTTAAAATATGCATAGAAGGAAACAGAAGGAGGCTTGGAGAGTCACAGACAATCAGGACAGCTTTGGAACTGTGTTGAATGTGTTATATCATTTTGGAAAGAAATGCAAACTATATAAAAGAGATATGTGATTTCATATGTGATTCTTTTGTTCGTTGCATAATTTAATGTTCATTTGTGTCAAAATCTGTCAAATTCAGAATAGCACAAAATAAAATTGTATTAAAAAAAGAAAGTGGATCTCTTGTTAATTTCCACTTGGGAATTCTATATCACTCATACTGGGTGTGACTGCCACAGAAATGCTACGGAGCTATGTGAGTCTGATCCCTTGCACACATTTAACCTCAAGGATACAAGCAATTTGGAGGACAGAAGGACAACTTCTCAGACCTCTTAAAGACTTTGGGACCTGCAGTCACTCAACCTGAGATAAAGACATTATCGCCAATGACTCTCATTGGCCATGACCTAGACCTTAACCTAGATTCTGGTGGTCAAAAGAGGAAGACCCTCCATAATCTGGCAGCCCTGAAGTTTTTTGTTTTGAATCTAGGAATGGCGACAGTAGCTCCTGTAAGAATCCTCAGTGGTTTCTATGACTTTTGCTGGGTCCTGGGGAAGCTACCAGTGGAGCTGAGGTGGGGAAAACTCCCCAGCCTTACTTGGCTCATTCCCCATTGAGATAGGAGATGGGGGAGAAGAGATATGGGTATGGGGTATGCAATTCAGTCTCTCAGTACAGCTTGCCTACTGTTAAAGAACCCTACACGGACCCCTCAGAGATACTCCTCCCTCTACTTACACAAACCAACCCTGGGTCAATGATGCAGCATCTAGGAACCTTGTTCATCCCTTGAAGTGGATATGAAACTGCACAGCAGTCACTTTTACCAATACTTCTTACCACAAGGAGACAGACCTTGGTCCTCTCAGAGCAGCCTCTGAACTCTGACCACCCCTTAGGGCATGAGTCATGATCTCTCACGGACAGGAGCTCCATGTTCCTGTAGGAGTTGACCCAAGAATGAAATAGGCACCCTAACAATTTCCCAAATCACCTGCCCCTCTCACAGACCACTTAGGAAACTGTACAATTGCTAGTATGGACCCCTCCACCCAAACTCCAGGCACTTAGATATCAAGGTCTTAATCACTGGCTACACAACACTGAACAAGTCCATTCAGTTTCCTCATCTAAAATGTGAGCAATAATTATTGCACTGGTTGAGTCACAAATTGTCTTGTGAGTGAAACAATCTGTAAGCCTTAAAAGTCTAACTTATCATGTAATAAACATTATTATTGTTGTTTTTTGTGGTTGAATTATTAGGACTTTACAAGTGATGAGGTTTGGGGTTTGAACTACGATTTCCATATCACCAATTTCCTGTTAGATATCTTTACCTGTTTGTCCTTCCCATGTCTCCACACATCCAAAATCTTTATCCTTCCTTCCCCAAATCTCCACATATCCATCATCTTTTTTCCGCCAAACTTGCCTATTTCTGTTGAAGCCAATACCTCCAGCTATCTAGGCATAGCCTCATAATCATCCTTGGTTCTTCCCTTTTCCTGATCCCCCATATCCAACATTTTCCTGTTGTATTTCACATTAGTCTCCTCTATACACTCTACATTCCAGCCAAACTAGACTATTTATTAACTTTTCCCTGATCCGTCTTTAGTTTGTGTTCATTCATCACTTTTTTCTTAAAAGTGATGAAACTTCAGTCATGATAATGTTCTTAGGTATAATCAAATGTGCATAAATAACAAATATTATTTGATGATCTTATTGTTGAGTCTTTATTCCATTTATGTAAAATTTCCTCAGAATTACTGTTTATCCAATTCTGAGGTTTCAACCCATCACATGGGCAAAGATGGTTAAAGGTAAAAAGTGACAGTGTTGGAAGAGCTGTGGAAAAATAAGCCTTCTCTAGATCGTTATTGGCAGAAATTTGAATTGATCCAAATGTTAAGAAAACCACGTTGAACTGTATTAAAAAAGACAGTCAACTCTACATGCTTGACTTATAGATGTCACTTCTACTAGACATATGCCTCAAGGAGGTAGAAAAAGCCCCTTCCCATTATAGGGTCTGGAATTCCCCTGCACATGGATATTCACAATCCCTCTCCTACTATCTCCACACCCCCACTCCAAACAGTGGGGCAAATTTGATACCAAAGAAAGAGGCTAGGAGCTCCATTATGACTATATAAGTAGTTTAACGATCATAATGAATTACTTACACAGGGGCAGAATGATGGATTCCTGAAAAGAGTTTAATATTTCTCAGTCTGGGGCTGTAGCTAGACAATTCACTGAATCCCCACAAAGACCCTCCCCAAAAGCCTCATGGTAATTATAGAAGTAAGACAAAGGGAGGAAGAGCTATAAAAGTATCATTACATATGTCATCATAGTTTAGCTAATGTTTTGATTTGCTGCTTAATACTGGGCTTGAATCCAGAACCTGGGGCATCAAGGCTAGTGCCTTTGGGTAGATGTCCAGATACACAAGGTCTTATGCTGGTCACTGTGTCCTTGCTATGGCATTCACCAATCAGGACCCCAGGCTAATATGTACAAAAATACTGAGAGCAGCACTTTTTAGGGTAGCAAAGAGTGAGAAGAAAAGTAGGCTTCCATTGATCGGAGTTACTGAATAAATTAAGATATATGAATGTAATATAATTTTATTGTCCTATGAGAAGTTATGAAAACAAATAATGCAGAGAAACTGGGGAGAAGAAACTTGAATCCAGAGAAATTCTGGAAATAATGTTGGAATGCTATGATGTAGAAAGAATGATGCATTTTATGTTAGAGATGCTGAGTTGAAAACTTAGCTTTGTCACTTCCTATCTCGAGCAATCACTTAACTTTTCTTGGATCTGAATTTCCTGATCTGAAAACATGAATAACTTAAGTTAGATGACCTCTAAGGTTCCTTCCAACTCTAAAACTATATGATGTCATGAATATATAGCAAATGATACAGCTAAGATTCTGTTGTTAAAATAATCAATCAATCAGTCTATTAACATGCATTTATTAAACATCTACAATGTGCTAAGAACATTGGTGCTGGGGTAAATGCAAACAATGAAACAACAATGACTTTCAAAAGCCTTACATTCTAATGGAGGGTGGTGGGGGGAGACAGTGACGGTTTGGAGCAAAATTGTGAAGGGCTGCCATTAAGGAGGATAACTGTGGCAGATCTACGATGGATAGAAGGAGTGGGTAGAGACTTGGAGCAGGTAGAAAAATTAGGAAGCCATTGTAATAACTTAGGTAAGAGGTGATCAGGGCTTGAATTAAAGTGGTGGTTGTGTGAATGGGTATAAGGGATTAAATGTGAGATATTAGTGTGCGTGTGTTTGTCCTTCATTGCCAAAGAAGACCATGCCATCAGAGAAATAATGGCATGACAAATGGGAGATGTCATGTAGGAAGAAAATGCAAGCTTTGGTAACTCTTTATACATACATACATACATACATGCATACATACATACATATGTGTTTGTATATGTATGTATATGTATATATGTGATATATATGTATATATCATGTGTGTGTGTAGTGAGGGAAAATCAGAAAAAAATCAGATGATGATGAAGTTGTGAGTCTAGCATCCTAAAGGAATTGTGGTACTTTCTTCATGTAATATGTATGGCACAGGTACAACACATGTGATACTTCGCACATGGAAGAGCCTGCTTCCATGAGAGTTGTGGTAACATATAATGGAATTACTTTGGAGAGGTTTGGACATGCGTAGACATTCTCTAACTGGTTTCATTCTGTTAATCACATGGTTAAAAGAAGCCTTCTCAATGTGCTGAGTAGCCAGGACCATAGGTGCCTTGAAAATTCTACCAACCTGATCCTCAGTCATTTTCTCTTTAGTTCTCTTACTTTGACTCCACTGATAGAATCTAGGGAGAAATTGTGCTACAATAGAAAAGGTCTTGGGCACTCCCTCAAGATAAATAAAAAGATGAGAGGAGAGCATGTTTAGGAAGAGACCATTGACCAATGACCATTGTCAGTAGTGTCAAATGCAGCAGAGAACATAAGAAATATGAGGGCAGATAAAGACTATCCAAATTGACAAAATTAAGAGATATTGGATAATTTTTAGAGCATAGTTTCATTCAGTTGAATGATGTGGTTGGAAGCCATTGCCAGGGGCTGAGGAGAGAGAAGAGAGGAAGAAGAAGCAGTGAACAAACACCTTTTTTACTCTAGGAATTTGGCGGAAAAAGGAAGGAGAGACAAAGGACTCTATCATGACAATCAAATGAAGGTTTTTTTTAAATAGTGGGGGACAAATTGTGGTATATGATTGTGATGGAATACTATTGCACTATAAGAAATGAGGCGCTCAATGATCTTAGAAAAACCCAGAAAGATTTGCATGAAATAATGAAAAGTGAAATGAGGAGGACCAAGAGAACATTGTATGCAGTAACAGCAATATTGTTTTAAGAAGGACATTAAACAATTAAGTCATTTTGACTATTATAAATATCCAAATTAACTATAAGGGATATATCAAGAAAGATTCTATCTGCATCCAGAGAAAGAACTGATGAGCAGAATTTTGTATAGAACAATTTTATACACACACACACACATATATATATATATATGTATATATATGTGTGTGTGTGTGTGTAGGTATGTATGTATACATAAATATGTATATACCTTTTGTGTCTAGTGGTAGCCATCTCTAGGGCAGGGGGTGGGTAGAGATATAAGAAAATATAAGAAAAAAAGAAATTAATTTACATGACAAGTTTCTTATATATTTAAAAGGAATAACAAATTGTACGTGATAGGTTTGCAGTTTCATGTGTAATCATCTTTTTTTATCACACTATTATAGAAATGCTTTTATTCCATAAATTAAAAAAAATAAATAATGTAAAAAACAGTGGGGGAATACTTGGGCATGTTTGAATGAAGGAGAGAAGGAATCAGTACATAGAGGGAGGATAAAGATTAGAGAGATAGGGGGATGGTTAAAGGGGAAATCTTCTGGAAAAGATTAAAGGGGAAGAGAGGGAGCTTATGTTGAATGACCTCAATTTTCTTTAAGTAAGAGATGAGTTTGTCATTTGAGAAAGTGATGGATGGAGAATTGTAGGTAGTTTGAGGAGGAAAAGTTTTGAATAACTTCTGTGGGGAGTGAGAGGGAATCGATGAGGAAGGAGTAAAAGGATTGCCTTGCTGAAGTTGGATAACATTAATTCGTGGTGTATTCATTCAGCATGGTTTTGCTACCTCCTCCAGCTCTGATCAGCCAAAAATGAATATGAACAGAGGGTGTAAATAGTGAGAATATTCTAGGGCTGGACTTTGCAAGAATGAGCTGAGGGCAAGAAATTCAAGAGTAAAAGGCAGTGTGGAGTTGAATTACTTAACGGATGTGACTGGGAAGGGAGGAAAGTGAAATAACAGGATTAAGAAACTACTAAGGAGTGGAGTGATTAGTTCATGATGACAAGAAGAGATTTAGGAAGGGTGAGGCATAAGGAGAGATGAAAATAGAGGAGGCTATGAGCAGATAGAGAAATATCTGAATTTTTTGTTAAGAAAAGTAGAACATTTGTAGATAATGATGATATCCACAGTGATCATCACATCTTTGGGATCATAGGTCTTCATCCAGCAGTCAGCAGTCATAACCTATGACTCCCTCTAACCTAATTGGAAGGATAGGATCCATTTTCCGGAAATATCCTATCCTAGTTAGCTAGGATATGCTACAGTCCCTCAGTGAGTCTTTAACTAACTCCCATGAGACACTAGCATACATTTTTAAATTAAGTGCATATATGAGAAATAAATTCCCTCCCCCTACAATAGAAAGGTTATGAAACTCAAACAATTATAACTGTGATTTTGTCACATAACTCTCATTGCATTCAGCACATTCTATTTTAAAGTAATTTCCTTTGGGTTTGAGATATGAAGGACTTTAACAGATCTTTAGTAAAATGAATTTACTGGCTGAGTGTTGAGAGCCCAATTGCATCCTCTTCTGTTTCCCTCCATTATGCTAATTTTGGCTCCATTCTCCAACCCTACTTTTCATGCCAGGAATACAATTTTCTTCCCAGTCTTTTTCTGAAGAGCAAACATTTTCCTGTGCACCTGTTTCAGTTAGACCTATTAAACTAATTAGCTTCTTCCTCGAAGCTAAAATGAAACATTTGAGTCTGAGATCCTTCCTGAAATAGAAGAGACAAAATGTTAGAATTCAGATAGTATAATTAAAACCCAATGAATTGGACTCAATTTGATGACACTTGGAAAACAAACAAACAAAATTTGGGTAAGAACATAGTCTGGAGCTTTGGAATACAGTTGTATGAAAACAACGCTGTCATGTTCCTAAGCGTCTCTTCAGAAATCTTGCTTAGAATTGCCGGAGAAAATCAAAACCTTTTTCCCTTTTCATTGGAAAACACCTTCTCAGCCAGACAGGATGAAAATAAAACGTGTTGCTTTTGCAGACTGAGAAACCTATTGTAAAATGAAACAAACAGCCTTAGGTCTGTGCTCATTTACAAAGACCCATTCAACCTTATTTTACTCATCTGTCAACAAATCACACAGATCTATTCCCAAACAAGCGAAAGTGAAAATGTAATATAAATAATCTATGAAGAAGTAGGAAGTTTGTCAAGTCACCAGAAATTGGAAGTATCTGAAAAAAAAGTTATGAGTAGATATTTTTTCAGTGCTCTCTCATTTTGAATAGATTATTTCCTTGAGCAGTTTTGCTTCTAAGGGGATTTTTAAGTAGCCCTTTTCACTTGATCTCATTTTTATGCATTGCTTTGTTGTTTGCTCTTGGGGATTTATGGAAATGAAAGGACAGGATCATAGAATCTAACTAGTGAATGGGACTTTTGAAATTTCGATGTCCTACCTCTAACCAGAATCCCTTCTATAACATCTCTCTGAGATGGTAATTCAGTTTCAACTTGAATATTTCCTATGTTGGGTAGCTAACTACCTACCAAACCAGGCCATTTCATTTTGGGACCCTACTTGCAGGTTAAGACTATTTCCTCTTTCTTATGTTAATCTTTCAAATATTTGAAAATTCCTCTCACATATCTTTTTGCGGAATAAGTAACCTCAGTATATTTCATTGTTTCTTCTAATTTACATACCTTTCATGCTCCTATTCAGCCTTCTGTGGACAAATAGTTTGTTTCTATCTGTTATAAAATGTGATGATTAAAATTCAGCACAATTTTCCAGATCTGATCTAAGGCAGAGTACAGCAGAATAGCTACTTTCCTTGTTTAGGAATTATATTTCTATTAAGAGTATACCAATTGTTCAGTAGTCATGTCATTATGTAAACATATCAATCCAGCAGTGACCTAAAAATCTCCGCTTTTTTTTTTTTAACATTCAAAGTCTTCTTAAGGAAAGATTTTCTCCATCCTGTACTCATGCAGTTGGTATTTTAAATCTAAACAGACTTTATACTTATTCCTTGTAATTTTCACTTTGTTATTTCTGGCCCATTTCCCCAGTCTGTGAGGATATTTTCCTGTCTTGCTTCAATCACCTAACACATTGACTCTTCATACAAGTCTCATGTCATTTGTACATTTAAAAAGTTTGCTTTCTGTATGTTTGTCAAAGTTCTTGATAAAAATGTTAAACAGAACAGGACTAAACCCTGAGCTTTTACTGAATTATATCATCAGTTTCACTTTTTATTCTTTCTATATTATACAGTTTTCTTTGTTGTGAAAAATCATGACACACTGAATGGATAGGTGGGCAAAGAAAATAATTTCTATGTAGTTAATCCATTACCAGACTTTGGGATTTTTTGTCTTTCCCTTCCTTATGCCTCACTTCCTTTATTTCCTTATGAGGAAATGAGATGCTTTGCACCTCTAGAGATGCATTTATTATTGTTAACTTCCTTACACCAAGTTAAAAACAGCAGATGGTAAGGGGAAGGGGAGGTGTGCAGAAATATAATAGTTTGGGGGTAGGGCTAGAAAAACTCATGATATACTCCTGTTGTAGTACATGTTTTGAGAACCACTGCGTGAGAGACTTATTTTGAGTTTGGCAAAGATTCATTAATCAATACTGAACAAAAACTTGTCCAATCACTTTTATTCTACTGAACCCTGATATTATGACAAGACACATTTCTCCATCTTATCCATATAAGATGTGATTAAAGTGTTAAATCCTTGTTGAAATCAAGATTCTTTATGGTTATAGCATATTTATTGGCAAAGGATCTACACAGTGAGTTTATTTTCTTGTTGATTAGATGGCTAAGAGATATATAGTAGCCCTTACCCTTTGGACATATGAGATAAAACAGACAAATAATATTAGTAATTAGCTATGAGACTAAAACTTAGCTGAAATGAAAATATAGCTCAACAAGGAAGACTGCCAACTCAGCCTCTGAAAGAGCAAAAGAAAAAAATATTGTCCAGAGATTTGGGTTCTATAAACTCTTCATCTCTCATGACACTGTGGTCTTGTTTTCTGACAGATCTGAATGCCTTCAAAGGAACCAGACTTGGTGGTGTCCAAAGGCTGAACGTATGGGTCTGCACAGATGCAGGGAGTCCCACAACCCTCACTGAAAAACAGAATGTGTTCTTAGTGACCCTTCCTTAGAAGTCCTTAGAAGAAGAGCCTTCTGTTTGGATTCAGACTATCTAGGTTTGAAGCCTGGTTATTACATTCACTATCTTTGTCTTCTCTAAGTAAATCATTGCACTTCTGAGGGATCTCAGACTGCTCAGTTGTATAACAATGGGATTTGGTAGATTAAACTGTCCCTGCAAGCTCTTTCTCCCATGGTTCTAAATCACTGCAGAAGGAACTTTAGAGATCATTTAATCTAACCCATTTCCATCCACCCCATTTCACAGATGTGCAAGTTGAAGTGAAGGCAAGTGACTCAGCTAGCATACAGTTATAGAATTAAAAAAACTATTGCTACATTTTTAAAAATTAGAACAGGAAATTAGATTGGCATAAATTATTTTTAGTGAAGCCATGGCAGCTCCTAGTGTTATTTTCCAAGTCTTTACATAGCAAATGTTTAATAATATAGTAGTCAGTCTAGTCAAGCATTTATTTAGGCAGCTACTATGTGCCAGGCACTGTGCTAAGTACCAGGATACAAATATGAAAAAGAAATAGAGTCTCTGTCCTTCTGGAGCTTATAATCTATTGGGGAACACAACATACAAAAGGAGGTGGGAAAGTACAGAGTGAAGGAAGATATAGGCAACACAGGCACATGATGGAGAGATCCAAAGGAGGGCAGCCAGGTGGGAAATGAAGAGGTTTCTCTCCTTAAATGGAAGTCTTGGGAAGGTTCTTCTCTATGGGGAAGGGAATAGGCATTTCTATAGAACCTACTTTGTGGGCAGCTAGGCGGTGCAGTGGTTAGAGTACCAGTGCAGGAGTCAGGAAGACCTGAGTTAAAATCTCACCTCAGACACTTGACACTCACTAGTTGTGTGACTTTGGGCAAGGCACTTAACCCCAATTGCCTCATCCTGGGTCATTTCCAGTCATCCTGATGAGTATCTGGTCACTGGATTCAGATAGCTCTGGAGGAGAAGTGAGGCTGGTGACCTGCATAGCCCTCCCTCACTCAAAACAAAGTCAAGTGCAAGTCAAGTCATTATTTCTCTGATGACATGGTCTTCTTTGGAAACAAAGGATGAACACATACTATGTGCCAGGCACTGTTCTAAGTGCTTTACAAATATTATCTTGTTTTATCTCCATGACAACTCTGCAAGGTAGGTGCTATTACTATCCCTATTTTACAGTTGAAGAAACTGAAGAAAACAGGTTAAGTGACTTGCCCAGGTTCACACAGATATTAATGTCTGAGGCTGGATATGAACTCAGACCTTCATGACTACAGGCCCAGCACTCTAAATAAATACTGAGCTAACTAGTTGCCCAGCTGCCCTCCAATCATAGAGGTAGAGGGAACTCCTTAAGTGTGAGTACCAAGGCCTACTCAATCTTCCAAGATGATGAATTTCCTGAGGATAAGGTTTCTGGAGGCATGATGGAGTACAAGAGAGTGCAGCCAGGTGGGAAATAGAATTTCGCCTGGGACTGATGGCAATCTCAGCAAGCCTAATCCACTTCTCTTCTCTTCCTCTTTTTGTAAAGCAAACCATTTGGGTATACTTCTGGGAAGATGGATGAATCCTGACTAAGGCTAAACTCTACTTCATCATTTCAAAAGAGCGATATACCAAAGATAACAAAAAAACAACTAAAAAGAGAGAAAAAGGAAGATTATTTTCTGAAATATACTTTATAGGAAAACTAAATTATTATTCTTTAAGGGTAAGGATCCTTTCTTTTTTTGCCATTTATCACTGCTGCCTGGCCCAATGATTCATAATTTTATTTTTGTTGTAGAACTATGATTTCATTAATATAGAGAACATCCTGTGTGAACCTTATTTACACTGATGAAGATGACAAATCCTCTGTAGTTTATAGTTTGAGAGAGTTTTCTGGGTCTCTGAGAGGTTAAATGACTTTGCTTGTGGTAACATAATATTAGTATGTAGCTAAGGCAGGGCTTGAACTAAATCTGCTTAACTCTGATATGAGTATCTACTATACCATGATGTCTCTCACTCCTTGAACTTTGTAGTCATCTAATATACATTGTCAAGTTGAAAACTAATAGAGAAATTGAAATGAGTGAGCAAAAAAATATATCATGACTCTAACACAATGAATATATCCCTTAAGGTAATTGCCAGGAAAGAAAAAGAAGGCCACATTAGCCACAAGACCCCCACAGAAGAGAATGGATTACAACAGAGTATTTTAGAAAGTAGTTTAGAAATTGAGTCAAATATACGAAAGAAGATTTGGTATCTGTAATGACATACATAAGGTCACAAACATGATAATCAACCACTTGTAAAGGATGGCAAGATATCTTTTTAAAGCAGTAGTATTTTTTTGAGAAACAGAATGACCTTTGTAGAAGACAAACAATGAAGAAATGATACAGCAAATCAAAGAGAAGTTTTAGTTAAATTTACTTATTTAATTTTTTACATTCATTTTCACAAAATTTTGGGTTCCAAATTTTCTCCCCATTTGTCCCCTCCCCCCACACCAATACACTGAGCATTCTAATTTCCCCTATCACCAATCTGTCCTCTCTTCTATATCATCATCCCTCCCTTCCCTTGTCCCCACCTTCTCTTTTGTCCTGTAGGGCCAGATAATATTCTATTCCCCATTACCTGTATTTCTTATTTTCTAGTAGCAAGAACAATACTCAACGGTTGTTCCTAAACCTTTGAGTTCCCACTTCTCCCCATCCCTCCCTCCTTCCCCATCCCCTTTGGGAAGGGAGGCAATTCAATATAGGCCATATCTGTGTAGTTTTGCAAATGACTTCCATAATAGTCATGTTGTGTAAGACTAACTATGTTTCCCTCCATCCTATCCTGCCCCCCATTGATTCTATTCTCTCTTTTGATCCTGTCCCTCCCCAAGAGTGTTGACTTCAAATTGCTCCCTCCTCCCATTGCCCTCCCTTCCATCAGCCCCCCCACCCTGCTTATCCCCTCCTCCCCCACTTTCCTGTATTGTAAGATAGGTTTTCATACCAAAATGAGTGCATTTTATTCCTTCCTTTAGTCAAATGTGATGAGAGTAAACTTCATGTTTTTCTCTTACTCCCCTCTTTTCCCCTCCACTAAAAAGTCTCCTGCCTGCCTCTTCTAAGAGAGATAATTTGCCCCATTCCATTTCTCCCTCTCTCCCCCCAATACATTTCTCTCTCACCATTTACCTTCATTTTTTAAAGATATGATACTATCCTATTCAATTCACTCTGTGCTCTCTGTCTCTGTATGTGTGTGCACATGTGTACGTGTGTGCACATGTGTACGTGTGTGAGCGTGAGCATGTGTGTGTGTGTGTGTGTGTGTGTAATCCCACCAACTACCCAGATACTGAAAAGTTTCAAGAGTTACAAATATTGTCTTTCCATGTAGGAATGTAAACAGTTCAACTTTAGTAAGTCCCTTATGACTTCTCTTTGTTGTTTACCTTTTCATGCTTCTCTTGATTCTTGTGTTTGAAAGTCAAATTTTCTTTTCAGCTCTGGTTTTTTCATCAAGAATGCTTGAAAGTCCTCTATTTCATTGAAAGACAATTTTCCCCCTGAAGTATTATACTCAGTTTTGCTGGGTAAGTGATTCTTGGTTTTAGTCCTAGATCCTTTGACTTCTGGAATATCATATTCCATGCCCTTCAATCCCTTAATGTAGAAGCTGCTAGATCTTGTGTTATCCTGATTGTATTTCCACAATACTTGAATTGTTTCTTTCTAGCTGCTTGCAATATTTTCTCCTTGACCTGGGAATTCTGGAATTTGGCCACAATGTTCCTAGGAGTTTCTCTTTTTGGATCTCTTTTAAGTGGTGATCGGTGGATTCCTTGAATATTTATTTTACCCTTTGGTTCTAGAATGTCAAGGCAGTTTTCCTTCATAGTTTCATGAAAGATGATGTCTAGGCTCTTTTTTTGATCATGACTTTCAGGTAGTCCCATAATTTTTAAATTGTCTCTCCTGGATCTATTTTCCAGGTCAGTTTTTTTTCCCATGAGATATTTCACATTCTCTTCCATTTTTTCATTCTTTTGGTTTTGTTTTGTGATTTCTTGGTTTCTGAGAAAGTCATTAGCCTCCGTCTGTTCCATTCTCATTTTTAAAGAACTATTTTCTTCAGTGAGCTTTTGAACCTCCTTTTCCATTTGACTAATTCTGCTTTTGAAAGCATTCTTCTCCTCATTGACTTTTTGAACCTCTTTTGCCAATTGAGTGAGCCTATTTTTCAAGGTGTTATTTTCTTCAGCATTTTTTTCGGGTCTCTGTTAGCAAGATGTTGACCTGCTTTTCATGCTTTTCTTATATCTCTCTCATTTCTCTTCCTAGTTTTTCCTCCACCTCTCTAATTTGATTTTCAAAATCCTTTTTGAGCTCTTCCATGGCCTGAGCCCATTGAATATTTATTTCAGATGTTTGGGATACAGAGGCCTTGACTTCTATGTCTTTACCTGATGGTAGGCATTGTTCTTCCTCATCAGAAAGAAAAGGAGGAAATATCTGTTCACCAAGAAAGTAACCTTCTATGGTTTTATTTTTTTTCCCTTTTCTGAGAATTTTCCCAGCCAGTTACTTGACTTCTGAGATTCCTCTCCACCCCTGCCTCACCTCCAGATCCACCCAGTTAGTGCTTGGGGTCTGAGATTCAAGTGCTGCTCCCAGCCTCAAGGCTTTTGGCATGGGTGGGGCTGCTATTCAGTGTGAGATTAAGTTCAGGTGCTCAGGTGGGGGCATGGTTACCCCACAGGGCTCAGTTCCCTCAGGGGGTTTATGGGGAGATCTTCAACAATGGATCCGAGCTCCTGTCTGCTTTGGGAACTCCTGTCTGCTGCTGCCTCCCAAGGGGGCCTGAGTTATGGAGACACCCTGCTCCCCTCTTGATCAACCATAAAGATTCTCTCAATAACCTTTGGCGTCTGTGGGTGTAGGGACCTGCACAGCCACTGGAAATTCTGTCTCTGCTTGGATCTGCTCCTCTTGGTGCCGCATGGCCAAGGCAGGGCTGGGCTCTGCTCCGGGTCCAGCGTGCAACAGACCTTTGGTGTCAGTTTTTCAGGGCTCTCTGGAACAGAAATCTCCACTCCATTGCTGTATAGCTTCTGCTGCTCCAGAATTTGTTGGGAGTTCTTCTTTACAGCTATTTTATGGGTTGTGGGTTATGAGCTAGCATATTCTACTCTGCCATCTTGGATCCTCCCCCAAAACCCTAGAATATGCTTTCCTCTCTTTACAGAACAAGTTAACAGAGCTAGAATGCAGAGCTTAAACAGACACTTATAATCATTAGTATCCCAGGAATATCTGAAGGACCAAATCGTCTGAGTATTATAGCCGTGAAATGCTTAAATTTTTTTTGCCTGGAAATGTTGCCCATTTTCTTTTCTTTTTTTTAATATTGCCTATTTTTTTTTAACATAGGACAGAATATATATCAATGGAATCCATAAATACTCACAGAAAAAAATATTCAGACTGATTTGCTCATAAACCTAGTCACCAAATTAAGAATATTATAAGCAGGCTGCAGAAAGCTCTTCTCATGAAAAAGCATTAATTCTAATCATATAGACCATACAGTGGGTAAAAGAAGGAAAGGAGAGAGTGGAATGTGATATCCTATAAAACAAAAGCAAATAATTTTGTCCTGCCTTATCCCCTAATCCTGCTAACTTGAGTATAAGCCATCATAAGAGAAGATGATACTTCAATGAAGTGAGGAACTTTCATTTTTTCTGCTTAAAATTCAGAACACAGAAGGAAGGTATTTTGGCATGGAAATCAAATTATCAAGAGAAATTTAAAGCATAAAACTTTTAAAACTAAAAAAAAGAAAGGTTAATTGAAATGCAATGAAAACTTAGGATATCAAGATATTAGATGTGATAGAGAACATTATGAAGTGCAAAATGGGTAATTTTGATTACATTAAATTGAAAAGTTTTTGCACAAAATAACCGAATGCAGCCAAAATTAGGAGGGAAGCAGAAAAAGGGGAAAGAATTTTTGCAACTAGTGTCTGTGATAAAGGCCTCATTTCTAATATATATAGAGAGAACTGAGTCAAATTGACAAGAATACAAGTCATTCCCCAATTGATAAATAGTCAAAGGATATGAACAGGCAGTTTTCAGAAGAAGAAATTAAAACTATCTATAGTCATGTGAAAAAATGCTCTCAATCACTATTGACTGGAGAGATGCAAATCAAAACAACTCTGAGGTACTACATCATACCTATAAGATTGGCTGACATGGCAAAACAGGAAGATGATAAATGTTGGAGAAAATGTGGGAGAGATGGAGCACTAATTCATTGTTGGTGGAGCAGTGAGCTAATCCAACCATTCTGGAGAGCAATTTGGAAGTATGCCCAAAGGGCTACAAAAACGTGCATATCTTTTGACCCAGCAATATCCCTCCTAGGACTGTACCCCAAAGAGATTATAAAAATGGTGAAAGGTCCAACTTGTACAAAAATATTTATAGCAGCTCTCTTTGTGGTGGTCAACAACTGGAAATCAAGGGGATGCTCGTTAATTGAGGAATGGCTGAACAAGTTGTGGTATATGTATATAATGGAATGCTATTGTGCTATATGAAATGATGGACAGGAGGACTTCAGGGAAGCCTGGAAGGATTTATATGAATTGATGCCAAGTGAAATGAGCAGAACCAGGAGAATATTGTATATAGTAACAACCACAGTGTGTGAGAACTGTTTCTGATAGGCTTAACCCTTCACAGCAATGCAAGGACCTAAAACATTGCCAAAGGACTCAAGGCAAAATACTATCCATATGCAGAGAAAGAACTATGCAATTGGATCGCAGAATGAAACAGACTATTTTCTCTTGTGTTTTGTTTTGTTTTGTTTTGTTTTCTCTCATGGTTTCTCCCATTCTTTTTAATTTTTCTATGCAACATGACTAATGTGAAAATGTGTTTAATAAGAACATATGTGCAGAACTCATATAAGATTGCATGCCATCTTGAGGAGGGAGGAGCAAGAAAGGGGGAGAAAATTTAAGATTTAAAGAAGTGATTGTCAAAAACCAACCAACAAACAAATTAGTTTATATAAAAAAGAAATTAGATTTAAGTAAGCTAAGTGTTTCTCTCTCAGACCTTGAGAAACCTAACCAAAAGACAAATAAGAAAAACTGTGATATAACAGAATACAATTTTGGAAAAATTCAGTTTGATAGTTTTATGCCAATTAATGGTTGGGAATCTTAAATATTTTATGTTTTTTCTTTAGGTTCTATGGGTACATTTAAAAATTTTGATCAGAGGGTATAAACAATTCATAAATAAATACATAAAGAATTATAAAATGCATCATTTCCAGAAATTAAAATTTTGATCAGTAAGATAAAAGTGAACAAATGATATGGATTTAAAGACTAAAAGATTACATCTTATGTACTTACTGGGTCAGAGACTTCTGGCCAAGATAGCTGCCTGAACAGAAGTAGACTACCCAGCTCCCATATATGTAATCAAACAAAAACACAAAATTCATACCAGGCAGAGCAAAAAGTCTAATGAAAATCCACAATAAATTATGTTTTCCACAGGAAAACTGCAAAAACAGTCAGTCAGAAGCCCATGGATAACAAGAAATCAAGACCACTTTAAACAAATAAACTAATGACTTTTCCATACAACCAGAGATGGGCCAGATGGATGATTTCCCTGGGAAAGTCCTAGGGTGGTCAGAAGTCCCAGGTTTGCTTGAAACTCCCAGAAAGGCCCAATGTGGCACACCAGTGCTCTGACTGGAATATGTCTATATTTATACCCCCGAGGTCATTAGCACCTGAGATGAAATAAAAATTCCTGAAGACACAGTGGTTTAAACATCAAAGATGGGATGGAGTGATATGACTAATCCCAAGAGATGGAAGTCAGGATAAGAACCCAAGCAATTCAAGGTAAGACCAAATAGGACCAACCACCCTGCCCAAAACCAAGGCAGAAGATGACCTGGCACTGACACAAAATCCCAATTCAGGAACTAACTTTGGTATAATTAGTAAGTCTAAGAAGATATCAACCAGTATAAAAATCATTATAATTCTAAAAATGCCAAAAATCTAATCTAGAAGGAGAAAATATAATAACTGCAGGAAATACATACACGATACTCAAGAGTAACCTGGAAAGCCAAATTTATGTGAGCTGATGTCAAGTTAAGGGAATTTGAAGATCTTCCCCATCCCTTAATACACTCATGTGACCTGCTTTGAGTTCTGGTCCAGCCCACAGCTTGAGTCACATGGAGCCAATGGTGAGAGGAGCTTATAGAACTGGTGAAGCAGGAAGGGTGCAGCAGAGAGTGATGTGGAGCTGAGAGACCAGGCAGAGCAGAGTAGCTAGTGTGAGTGAGAAATTGAATGATTTTGCCTAAGAGAGCTTGTTTGTGGGGAGGCCTGACAGAGGGAAGGCTTTGGGATGGCCTTACTCCCTTTATTGTTACGTGTACAAGGACAACTAGGTGGTGCAGTGTATAGAGCACCAGTGCAGGAGTCAAATCTCACCTCCGACACTTGACACTCATTAGCTTTGGACAAGTCACTTAACCCCAATTGCCTCATCTTGGGTCATCTCCAGTCATCTTGAGGATTATCAGGTCACTGGATCAAGAAGGCTCTGGAGGAGAAGTGAGGCTGGTGACCTGCACAGCCCTCCCTCACTCAAAACAAAGTCACATGCAAGTCATGTCATCATTTCTCTGATGGCATGGTCTTTGGCAATGAAGGATGTACGCAGGCACTAATGAGTACAAACTTTGTTGTGACTATGGTAGAATTGGCTTTCTGGTATCTGGCTATATATTTTGGTTTCTTCTTTGAGGAAGAGAGTTTATATTTTGTGAATTTACACTGGAAATATGAATGCATATCCTTAGTGACTGCCGTGGGTATCACATTGGTGTTACAGTTGTATGATGATGAAGGGCTAGCATTCTAATAAGGAGAGAAGAAATAAGTGTTCCTTCAGAATTGTGATGTCTTTAAAGGGTATTGAGGCAAGTAAGCAAGAAAGATGAAGAACCTAAAAGTGGATTGGTTTTCTTCTGAGGATTTGAAGAGGGGAAATACAATGAAGGAAGAAAAGAATACAAGAATGTATCAACCATACAGAGAATCCTTGGGAGCTGGCTCTGGGAGAATCATGAAGATATTCTATAGCTGGTTCTGATTGGGCACCTGATTATAAAGAACCTTCTTTCACTTTGTATGGCCAGAATTGCCAGTATCTTCAAAATCAGTGAGTCAGCACTGATTGTAGCTTTTGCTGCACTCACATCTGAGGAAGAAAGGTGCCTCCATCACTAATAGGTTCTGCTGAGAGAGCCAAGCTGTAAGGAGAAGGGCCATGGGGTGCTCCTCCCTTCAACATGACTCTCAAGAAATGGAACTGACCCCTTGGTCTTTTCATTTGTTCTTTTTCATTCTAGGTATGGAGAGGAGAGTCCCCAATTTGACTTGAGTATTTGAGCCATGGAGATCCAGAAGTTGAAGCATATGACCTGGATATTGAGACCAGACCATCCTGAGGACCAAGCATCCAGGACTCAAGTTCAGCAGAAGCCAGTATCTGATGTCAATTTTAGATGTTGTAGCATCAACAAGATATTCACAGCACCTATGGCGTCCATGGATATCCCCATGCAATTCTGAATCATGAAATACAAGACTCTCCACATGGAAGACAGAACTAAACATTTATTCAGACAACAGAGAGCCAAATCCATCACAGCAACAAAGAAATCTCTATACAATAACAATGCAGAGAACAGCACCACCCCCAAGCCTTCCCCTGTTGGAATTCCCACAGACCAGTTCCACTAAACCTATCACAAGCAGGTTCTCTTAAAATCACAAATAAGCTCTCTCACTCACACTAGCCAGTTGCCTTCATCCTTCCTACCTCTGACTAGACTCTGACCAATGTCTTCTCAGCTCTGCTCTAGCTCCGCCTCTTCCTGTTCCACCCCTTCAGCAAACTCCTCCCACTACAGGCTCTATGCGACTCAGACTTCCATGTGATCCAGGCAGGACACATGGGCATATTAATGAATGGGAAAAATCTCCCTATTTAAATTACCATTACAGTTGTAAGCTTGGTAGGACCAATGCTAGGTAGGAACTAAAATAAATTGTGAGTTTAATGTATCCCAACTCCTAGATTGTTTAGGTAGAATTATGCCCCCAGGGTATGGGGGAAAGTGTTCATCTATTTGTTCTTGTTACATCTGCAAAATAAATATACTATTGTAAAAACTGTGTAGCATCAAATTATTAAATTAAACTGGGGTGTTAGACATTGGTTCCCTAAAATAGAAGGGGATACAGTTGGTGGAGGCTCAAGCCCATGACAGAGAAAAGAGATACCCCAAATCCCTCAAGGTGCACTGAAAATTATAAGAAAGAAAATGCTAATAGTGAGATAACATAGCAATTAATAGATTGTGTTGAAACAGTTCTAAGAAGAAAATTTGTATATTTGAACATATGATAACAAAAGGAAAAAAAGAGGACTAATGAATTGAGAATACAATTTTTTAAATGTCTTAAAGCAGTAAATCAATAATTCCTCCTACAAGCATGAATACGGGGATTTGGAAAAACTGAAGGCAAGAAAATAGAAAAGAAGGAAAACTAGAATATTTGCCCAATCTAGTATTCTTGGACCTCTCCTTTTTATTTTTGAAATTCCTCAAGATATTGACAAAGGTAGTATTCCAGCCATTTAAAGTATAATACCGAAAGAATAAAATATCTTTCACTAATTTGGGGTATAATTTGTCTAAACCAGGAGAATTTAATTTATTTAAAACAAATGGGTGCTCCATTATTAGCTCATTGATCATCTTGCTCTTAATCCCCATTACTCAAAAAAATATGAATTTAGCAAACATCAAGAAGCATGAACATATATATACAGACATATATACACATAAATATATAAAACTATATATATATATCCAAAAGACCACATACATATCAATCTCTCGTTACATATGGCTTTATGTGTATATATACATATATATGCATAATAAATTTAATCTGATCATACCAAAATTACTCTGCTTGTCTGTGTTTCTTTCTGAATTTCATTCTACTCTCTTGTTTTTTTTTGTTGCTCTGACATTTTCTTTTTGCATTATTATCATTGCACACTCACTTTTTCCAACTTTCCTGTACCAAAATAAAAACTGTCTTTTATAACAACTACATATGGTCAAGCAAAATAACTCCACAAATTGGCTATGGCTAAAAGTTTATGTCTCATTTTGTGACATATATTTTTCTCCCAAGAGATGAAAAGCATGCTATAATATCACCAGTTTTTCAAAGCTGTGATCAAAGTTCTTAAGTCATCCAAAATAGTTTTCCTTTATTATTTTTGAAGCCACAAATCTCTAGTGCATGAAGACTTGTTTTTTTCCTTATAATGAATTCAGTGCATATGATTTGAGACTGTCTTGCTTGTTTGTGTTTCACTTTGACCTCCATTCTGTTATCTTCCTATGCATATGTGTATTGGGTATATGGAGGACTAGCACCTCTAATGTGCGCCCTCACTGAGATCTTTTCAGAGCTACTCACCTACCTTTAGTGTCCACCTGATTCACCCAACTCTCACCTATGGATCCAAGAAGCTGTAGCATGCGTAACAGCCACACCCAGGTAAATTGTCTTAGGATAGATAAGCTAAACCAAGTTGAGGGTTATTGACAAGCCTCAAATTTGTTTTAAGTTTGGGGCATATTTACCCCAAGCATGTGAAAATTTCCCCTGGTGGAACAGGCAGATGAGAACAATTTGTTCCCATAACCATAAAGGTGGCTGAAGCAGCCCCTATGGAGTCCGACATCAAAGACCCCAAGGGCATCCTCTGAGTCCTGGGCCATCATCAGTTGTCTTGACTTTTGTCTTGCTGCTGGACTTTAATGACTCCTTTCTTTTAACTTCAATTCCAATTTAAATTCAATTTAGTTCAACCTCCTCTCTTTTGGGCATTAATACATCATTTACTTTCCTGAAAAGATTGAAGCAATTTCCCTGAATATTACTTATCTACATTCCACACACTGGAAACACAATTTCTCTGTCTTCACCTTTTTCTGCTTTGCTCCAGTTTCATAGAATGAAGTGATCCTTCTTTTTGCAATATTAACCCTACCAGATGTCTCCTTGGTCCCTTCTCCTTCAGGAGTTTGTTCTATTCTTCCTTACTTTCTTCTTTTTCTCTTCAATCTCTCACTTTCTATTGGTTGTTTCCCCACTCTCTATTAATATGCTAAGAATCACTTATTCTTAAAAAGAAAACCAAAACCTTTTGCTATTGCTTAATCTCCATCAGGTCCTATGCCTCCCTTCTCCCTTTGTGTTAGACTGCTTAAAAACAAATCATCTCCATTGGCTTCCTCTAGTACTTCATTACCCATTTACTACCTCAGTGCTTTGCTGTTTGATTTCTTTCCACATTGCTTTGCTTGAAACCCTCTTCCCATCAGCACCAATTACCTCAATTATCACAACCAATGTGATAATTTGTTAATCCTCATTCTTCTTCTTCTGCTGCTACTACTACTACACTACTACTACTACTAGTACTACTACTACTACTGCTACTACTACTACTACTAGTACTACTACTACTACTGCTACTACTACTAATACCATCCTTATCGCCCCTTTTGTTGGCCCTCTTTTCTTCATGGTATATCAGGTACTATTTCTCCATAAAGTCTTCTTTAATTATTCTCAGCTGACCGGTATAGAACCACAGAATAAAAGTATTTAAAAAAATTGGAGGAGATATCAGAAGTCATCTAGTGCCCCGATACTTGAACAGACACCTCCTCTTTGTTGTTTGTCCTTCATTCTCAAAGAGGACAATGACATCAGGAAGATGATGCCATGACTTTTGACTTGGATTTAAGTGAAGTAACTGGGCAAAGTCACCAGCCCCACCCTCTCCCTCGGAGCCATCAGGGTCCAGTGGCAAAACATAGATTAGGATGACTGGAGATGACTCTTTCTCCCTTTAACATCTCTTACAAGTGGTCTTCTAGGCTTGGCTTTAAGGCCCTAATTGATGAGGAACTCACTCTCTTCTGAGACAATCCATTTCTACTTTTGAACAGCTCAAATTGTGAACAAATTTTTCCTACCATCAAGTTGACATTTCTCTCTTAATTTTCTACCAAGCCAAGTCAAAACAAATCTAAACCCTTATTTATGTCAACTAACTAGTTTCCCCTAAATCTTCTGTTTCTGAATGTTCCAGATTATTTAACTGAACTCTCTTAGTCCTCTCACATTTAACATCTACTCACCTCCCTTTAGATAGTCTTAAGTCTGTTGAGAGGATTTTTTTTTCAAAGTTGTGGGACAAAAAGGGGAAGATTCCTGATTAGTCAAGGTCAAGTACACAGTGGTCTGAATGTATCCTCTATTTAGTGTGGTGTTCTCTAATGGTTTATTCCCTTAAAATTTTCCTAGAATATTTTTCATCCTTCTTCAGACTCTATGAACATTCTCCCATGTAACACATTAAAAAAATTTCATCAGTTATGTCATTACCTCTTTAAGGATGAAAACAAAGACTATTATTTTTCATCTTAGAATCCCCAGAACCTATCACAGTGTCCTGCAGGGGCTTAATAAATGTTTGTGGATACATTAATGGATTGTTGGGCTAAGGAGATAGCTCCTACAACTATACTGTGTATAGCTATAATTTCATTTCCTGAATAAATTTGTCAATATTCTTGACACTTTGTACAAATTTAAATATTTAAATACATTTTAAAAAATAAAAATCATTAATTTAATTAATAAATTTCTTTCTGAAGTCTAAATTGTGGCCTTAGTGTCATAAAATGTTAGATCTGGAGCTAGAAGGAGCCTCAGAGAGCCATTTAGTCCTGCCTTTCATTTTCCAGAGGAGGAAGCTGAAGCCCCAGGAGGTTAGTTGACTTGTCTAGGGTCACAAATGTGATACTAGTGGAGAGATCTGAATTTAGGCTCTCTGACTTCATAATCAGTGCTTTTCCTACTATATCATGCTACTCCCCCTCCCCCCACCCCATGTATTTACTATCTGTTAAGACTCTATCCTAAGGATGGCAAACAGGACAGAATTAAGGGTCAGAGGCTGCATGACCAAAAGTGTCAGCCTCAAGGAACCATCAGGTAATGTGATCAGAAGAGGTGAGTCCTGGGATTTCTAAGCAACTCAAGTGAAGGATGATAGATTTGGATTTCTGCTTCTTACCTGTGAAAAAGACTCTGTTTCCCTGGGTCGCTTCTGGCAGAACAATACGGAAGAGCTAGAGTGCTGCCAGTAATCTGGGATTTCTCCCTTCTATCCCTTTGTTCATCTGGGCCAGCAGTTCTTAACATTTTTTGTTTCATGGATGCCTTTGGCAGTCTGGTGAAGCCTACAGACTTTTCAGAAAAATGTTTTTAAATGCATAAAATATAATGCATAGGATTATAAGAAAAACTAATTATATTTAAACACAGTTATCAAAATATATTTTTAAAAATAGGTTAATTGTTCCCAGGTTAAGAATTTCTGATTTAGGTTATAAGGCAATTTTTCCCTTTCTAAACATCACCCTATTTGATGTCTTTTTGACACAACAGGTGAAAAAACATTGTTACTATTTTTTAAAAAAGCTTTGCCGTGATTCTTTGTTGGTGGTTAAGGTAAGCTCCTGTCCTTCTTAGGCAAAGCTAATAGAAATTACTCATATATGCAGCATGATCTAGGAAAGAATGCTCTACATATGTGAAGTTTTTAAATAATTAACTTATTGCTTTAAGTGATAAAACCTTAAAGCATTAAAAAAAAGTTTTCTGGATGGAAATCTTTCTAAAAATGTATATGTATTCCTTTACCTTCAATAAAGTCTAGAGCACATAAATAAACCTTTTTTTGGTGATTGATGGTCATCACTGGGAGCATTAATTATTGTACTGTGCTGTAATTCACCAATTTCCTGAAGGGTCATTGAAAAGGATTCAGTACATGAATTTTATTACAAGTAGTTTGAAGTCAAGAGGACTATTTACTTAACTTTTGGGCCCCAACTATATTATAGAATGCGGAGTTTAAAGCTGCTAAAGTCTGACATAAATTAGAAACGGTCCTGGAAGGTGGGAGTAGGTGCTATAATTGGGATTGGGAAGATCTAGGTCACTAGCTGTGTAACTATAGGCAAGTCACTTCACTTCTCTGATCCTCTTCTCCCCTCCTCTCTTCTCTTCCTTTCCCTCTTCCTTTTACTTCCCCATCTTCTCCCCTGGCCTTCCCTGACCCGATCTGAAGGAGAATTGAATCTGTACATTTATTTTTATGGCCCCTTACTCAAATCAGTTGAGATCACTGGAGGAGACATGAGACCATATTCTTGGCAAAGCTACTCTTTGATGCTTGTGACATTCTAAGGTTGGCATTCTTTTACTTATACTGATTAATATAGCGCCAAATAATTTCTCCCTACGGAATCTTTTGTGCTGGATAAACAGCAACATCAAAAAAAATAGCCTTGAGGGCTGAAAGTTGGATTGGTTTTTCCCGTGTATTGCCAGGTTTATAGTTTCTGTAATAAGATACTTGATCACTCACTGTATAGTCATTTGCAAATTAAAATTTCATGCCATTTTATGAATTACAAAAAAGTCATTAAGATTTTTTTTCACATTTAAAAAGGGGAAAGAAATGCATTAGTAAGAATGAGGAAGAAAAGGTATTTTATAGAGGTGCACTAGAAGAATCACGGAGTATAAATGAACCCCAAAGGGTCAACTAAGTTTGCTCCCTTAAGTGCCTCCAGACGGCATGTATCTAAATGTCTTAGATAGATAGCACTCTTTTCTTATTTAAGATCTCTGTGGCAGATTGCACAGCACCCTTGAGGACATCATTCTGGTATTTGACCTTTCTATGCAGTTTCCCTGTTTCAAATAACATTGGCATCAGTGAGGCATGTTTATTTTCAGTACTAAGGGATTTAGTGTTAATCAGAAGGTGGGTGGGTAGGGGAGTGTGGGAGCATTTTGGACCTGGCAAAGAGAAAAGGAATCCTGGAAGAGGGTCAGTAGATGCAATGGATGGTAAATATGAATTGTAAAGATAAGAACCAGATGGTTCTTCTTAGAGTTTTCATTATTTCATTAGCATAATCGTGTATGTGTGATGGAGTTATTCCTATAGAAATGGTGCACATATAAATCAAGATCCTAAGAAGAAAAATAACATTCACTCTGAGTATTTTAATGTGGTAAAAGGTTAAAAAAAAGAATCCTAACAGATGTGTAGTACAGTGGAAAGGATACTAGATTCGGAACCAGAGGGCCTTGGTGCCAGGATAGTCTTATCTGTTTGACTTTGTGTAAATTACATCACCTCTCTAGTCTTCCTTTTCCTCATCTCTAAAATGAGGGGATGAACTACCTCAGTGGCAATTAATTCAAATAGAAATGGATCCTTGGTTAGCATATTGACTTAGAAAACCACGAGTTAGCATTATCTATATTGTAGTTTTATGTACTTTGTCAAACATTTCCCAATTACATTTTAATCTGGTTACTTTCACACCCTAGAGTTCTACAGGCTGCAAAGGCCTCAAGTTTGACACTTGTCAACAGTGGACTAGACGACTTCTAAGTCCCTTCCAGTTCTAAATTTATGATCCCATAATCTGATAAAATAGAACCCAGAGTTAATTAAAATCAGACTCCTCTATTAGATGGGAAGGTGAAACTTTAACAGATGTAAACAAACATAAGTTTGTTTAACATACATAAGGTAAGCATGATTATAAGTTTTAAAATTCTAATTTTAATATTTAGCAGGAAATGGAAATATCTGGAAGAAAGTCTCCTTAGAAAGTTATCTATACTACCAGCTCTTCTCTTCTTCTCTTTTCTCCTTTCTGCAGTCTGGCTTCTCATCCCATCATTTAACTGAAACCATTCTCTCCAAAGCTACTCATGATTTCTTAATTGCTAATCTAATGGCTTTTTCTTAATTCTCATCCCTCTTGATTTCTGCAACATTTGAAATTGTAGATCTCCCTCTTAAGCTGTATGCTGTCTCCTCTGTCTAGATTGTCATGTCACTGCTCTCTCCTAGTTCTTTTCCTACCTCTTTGTCTTGCCTTCTAAGTCTCCTTTGCTGAATCTTCAACCAGTTAATAGACATTTACAGTGGATGTGCCTCAGGGCTCTGTCCTGGTTCTGCTCCTGTTCTCCCTCTATACTCTCTTACTTGGTAAGTTCAACTCCCATGAGTTCAATTTTCAGGTGTCTGTAGATAATTCCCAAATCTAGTCTCTGTTTTGAGCTACAGAACTGTATCACCAACTTACTTTTGTATATATCAAACTGGAGGTCCTATTGATATCTTAAACTCACATATCCAAAAGAGAAATGTTTATTTTTCTGAATTTCCCTGTTACTGTCAAGGGTACTAACATCTTCCCATTCACACAGGCAGATAGAGGGACAGAATGCTGGACCTGAAACCAGCAATACCTGAGTTTGGATCCAGCCTCAGAAACTTACAAGTTGTGTGAAGATGAACAAATCATTTTCTATCTGCCTTAATAAGGATATAACACCACTTGCCATCCAGAGCTGTTGTGAGGGAAAAGTTAAATAATATTTTAAAGGACTTTGCAAACCTTAAAGTGCTGGATAAATGCTGGGTTCTTTCTTTTCTTTCTCTGTCTCTCTTTTCTTCTCCCTCCCCTTCTTTCACTCTCTCCCCCTTCCTTCCTTCCTTCCTTCCTTCCTTCCTTCCTTCCTTCCTTCCTTCCTTCCTTCCTTCCTTCCTTCCTTCCTTCCTTCCTTCCTTCCTTCTTCTTTCTTTTCTTCTTCTTCTTCTTCTTCTTCTTCTTCTTCTTCTTCTTCTTCTTCTTCCTCTTCCTCTTCTTCTTCTTCCTCTTCCTCTTCCTCCTCCTCCTCCTTCTCCTCCTCCTCCTCTTTTTTCTTCTCATGCCACATAGCCAATCTGCTGCAAAATCTTGTTTCTACATTTATAACATTGCTTTCACATGTTCTTTCCTTCCTTCTCACTCATCACCTTGATTGGGGTCCTTATCACATCTTACCTGAATTATTGCAGTAGTCTTATAGTTATTCTCCCTGGTGCAGGTCTTCCCCTACTCCAATGACAAATTGATTTTTCTAAAGCATAGATTTGCCATGTAGCCTCACCCCATCCCCAACTAAGTGAGCTTCTATGTTTCCCTATTACAACCAGGATCAAATATAAACTCTTTTCTTTGATATTTAAAGCCCTTTACAGCTTGGCCTCTTCTTACTTTTCCAGTCTTCTTATGTTTTATTCTTCTCTACATACTCTGTGATTCAGCTACCCTGATGTGCTTACTTTTCATTTCAAGCAACATAAAAGGCCACAGGGATTTATTAAGTATTTCCTATGTGCCAGGCACTATGTTAGACATTGTGGATATAATAAAAGAAAAAGATGGTCACTCCCCTCAAGCAGTTTACAATCTAATGGGAGAAGACAACCCATAAAAGAGAGATGAAAAGCAGGAGTAGAAGGAATGTTGTAGTCTAGAAAGCAGATGCACAGTCAGGAGGAGGATGATGATTGGTCGGTCTGAAACCCTCCACAAAATACAGGCTTTAGAACAAACACAAAAATGGGAAAGAGGGGCTGGCATACTGGAGTGATGCTTCAGGGTGAGCAGGCCTTTACAATTGTATCTCTGAAATCAGCAAACACCACAAATAAATATTCATTTCCACAAGATTTTGAGTTTCAAAATTTCTCCCCATCTCTCCTCTCCCTTCCCCAGATGGGGAGAAATTATCTATCCATCTATCTATCTATCTATCTATCTATCTATCTATCTATCTATCTATCTATCTATCTATCTATCCATCTAGCTACCTGTCTGTGTGTCCATCTATCTATATATCTATCTATCTCTTCCCACTACCCTAATACTGAGAACAGTCTCATGAGTTATAAATACCATCTTTTCCATGTAGGAATGTAAATAGTTAAACTTTAATAATTCACTTATGATTTCTCTTTCCTGTTTACCTTTTCACCTTCTCTCACTTCTTGTATTAGAAGGCCAAATTTTCTATTCATCTCTGCTCTTTTCATTGAGAATGCTTGATAGTCTTCTATTTCATTGAATTCCATTTTACTCCCTGAAGACTTATGCTCATTTTTTAAAAAATTTTTTATTTCTTTATTTATTTAACTTTTTACATTCATTTTCACAAAATTTTAGGTTCCAATTTTTTCTCCCCTTTTTATCCCCTCCCCCCACCCCAATACACCGAGCAATCTAATTTTCCCTATCTCCAATCTGCCCTCTCTTCTGTCATCCCTCCCTTCTCTTGTCCCCATCTTCTCTTTTGTCCTGTAGGGCCAGATGACTTTCTATTCCTCATTAACTGTATGTCTTATTTCCTAGTAGCAACAACAATACTAAACAGTTGTTCCTAAAACTTCAGTTCCAAATTTTCCCCATCCCTCCCTCCCCACCCATTCCCTTTGGGAAGGCAGGCAATTCAATATAGGCCCTATCTGTGTAGTTTTTGCAAATGACTTCCCTGATAGTCGTGTTGTATAAGTCTAACTGAATTACCCTCCATCCTATCCTGCCCCTCATTGTTTCTATTCTGTCTTTTGATCCTGTCCCTCCCTGAGTGTTGACTTCAAATTGCTCCCTCCTCCCATTGCCCTCCCTTCCATCATCCCCCCCCTTGCTTATCTCCTTCTCCCCCACTTTCCTGTCTGTAAGATAGGTTTTCATACCAAAACGAGTGTGCATTTTATTCCTTCCTTTAGTCAAATGTGATGAGGGTAATCTTGTTTTTTGTTTTTTTTTCTCAGCTCTCCTCTTTTTCCCTCCACTAAAAGGTCTCCTGCTTGCCTCTTAAATGACATATAATTTACCCCATTCCATTTCACCCTCTTTCCTCCCCCTACCTTTCTCTCTCACCCATTTACCTTAATTTCTTTTAAGATATGGTCCCATCCTATTCAATTCACTCTGTGCTCTCTGTCTCTGTATGTGTGTGCATGTGTATATGTGTGTGTGCGTGCATGTGTGTACATGTGTGTGTGTGTGTGATCCCACCAACTACCCAAATACTGAAATGTTTTAAGAGTTACAAATATTGTTTTTCCATGTAGGAATGTAAACAGTTCACTTTTGGTAAGTCCCTTCTGACTTCTCTTTGCTGTTTACTTTTTCATGCTTCTTCTCATTCTTGTGTTCGAAAGTCAAATTTTCTTTTCAGCTCTGGTCTTTTCATCAAGAATGCTTGAAAGTCCTCTGTTTCCTTGAAAGACCATATTTTCCCCTGCAGTATTATACTCAGTTTTGCTGGGTAGGTGATTCTTGGTTTGAGTCCTAGTTCCTTTGACTTCTGGAATATCCTATTCCACGCCGTTCGATTCCTTAATGTAGAAGCTGCTAGATCTTGAGTTATCCTGATTGTATTTTCACAGTACTGGAATTGTTTCTTTCTAGCTGCTTGCAAGATTTTCTCCTTGACCTGGGAGTTCTTGAATTTGGCACAATGTTCCTAGGAGTTTCTCTTTTTGGATCTCTTTCAGGTGGTGATCGATGGATTCTTTCAATACTTATTTTGCCCTCTGGTTGTAGAATGTCAGGGCAGTTTTCCTTGAAAATTTCATGGAAGATGATGTGTAGGCTCTTTTTTTGACCATGACTTTCAGGTAGTCCCATAATTTTTAAATTGTCTCTCCTGGATCTATTTTCCAGGTCAGTTTTTTTTTCCCATGAGATATTTCACATTCTCTTCCATTTTTTCATTCTTTTGGTTTTGTTTTGTGATTTCTTGGTTTCTCAGAAAGTCATTAGACTCCATCTGTTCCATTCTAATTTTTGAGAGAACTATTTTCTTCAGTGAGCTTTTGAACCTCTTTTTCCATTTGGCTCATTCTGCTTTTGAAAGCATTCTTCTCCTCATTGGCTTTTTGAACCTCTTTTGACAATTGAGTGAGCCTACTTTTCAAGGTGTTATTTTCTTCAGCATTTTTTTGGGTCTCCTTTACCAAGGTATTCACCCTTTTTTCATACTTTTCTTGCATCTCTCTCATTTCTCTTCCCAGTTTTTCCTCCACCTGTCTAACTTGCTTTTCAAAATCCTTTTTGAGCTCTTCCAAGGCCTGAGCCCACCCAACAACCCCCTGGGATGTCTGGGATACAGAGGCCCCGCCCTTCACATCTTTCCCTGATGGCAAGAATATTTCCTCATCATTGTCAGATCCAAAAGTTGGGATCATTTGCATCTGCTCAAAAAAGCTCTCTATAGTCTTATTTTTCTTCCCTTTTCCAGGCATTTTCCCAGCCAGTTACTTGACTTCTGAGATTCCTGTCCACCCCTGCCTAGATCCCACCCAGCTAGTGCTTGGGGTCTGAGATTCAAATGGGCTTTCCGTGGCAGGCGGGACTGCTATTCAATGTGAGCTTAAGTTCTGGTGCTGGGGTGAGGGCAGGGCCACCTCCCAGGCTCAGTTCCCTCAGGGGCTTTATGCAGAGACCTTCAGTGAAGGAGCAGGTGGGGCAGGGCCATCTCCCAGGCTCAGCTCCTTCAGGTTGTTTATGCAGAGACTTTCAGTAATGAAGATCCTGCCTGCCTGCTTGGGGAGTCCTGGGGGCCGCCGCTGCTGCCTCTGCCTCCGCCACTTCCTGCCCCTTCCTCTGCCTCCGACGCTTCCTCCCGAGGGGGCCCAAGTCACAGAGACACCCTGCTCCCCTCTTGGCCAGCTCAGATGTCTCTCTCACTGACCTGTAGCGTCTGTGGGCAGAGGGACCTTCCCGGCCGCCTGAGATTCTGTCCCTGAAGCCTGCTCGGATCAGCTTCTCTGGGGTCGTGGCCAGGGTAGCGCTTGGGTGGGGTCTGCTTTCTGGGGCACGACAGACCCTGGGGACCTCTCTCCAGGGCTCTCTGGAATAGAAATCTCTTCCACTGTGTTTCTGCCCACCCTGCAGTGATCTAGACCTTGTGGGGAGCTCTTCTTACATTAAATTCATGGGCTGTGGGTTCGGAGCTAGCATACAGTGAGTCTTTCTACTCCGCCATCTTGACTCCGCCCCCTCTTATGCTCAATTTTGCTGGGTAGGTGATTATTGGTTTTAATCCTAGCTCCTCTGACCTCCAGAATATCATATTTCAAGCCCTTCAATCCCTTAATGTAGAAACTGCTAGATCTTGTGTTATCCTGATTGTAATTCCACAATATTGGAATTGGTTCTTCCTGGCTGCTTGCAATATTTTCTCCTTGATCTGGGAACTTTGGAATTTGACTTCAATATTCTTAGGAGTTTTCCTTTCAGGATCTCTTTTCAGAGGTGATCAGTGAATTCTTTCCATTTCTATTTTTACCCTCTGTTTCTACAATAACAGAACAGTTTTCCTTGATAATTTCTTGAAAGATAATGTCCAGGCTCTTTTTCTGATCATGGCTTTCAGGTAGTTCAATAATTTTTAATTTTCCTTTCCTGGATCTATTTTCTAGGTCAGTGGTTTTTCCAATGAGATATTTCACTTTGTGTTCTATTTTTCTATTCTTTTGGTTCTGTTTTACAATCTTGATTTCTCATAAAGTCATTTGGTTCCATTTGCTCCATTCTAATTTTGAAGGAATTATTTTCTTCAGTGAGCTTTTGGACCTCTTTTTCCATTCAGCCATTCTGCTCTTTAAGGCATTCTTCTCCTCATTGGCTTTCTGGACTTCTTTTGCCATTTGGGTTAGTTTTATTTTTTAAGGTTTTATTTTCTTCAGTATTTTTTTTGGGTCCCCTTTAACAAGCTATTGACTCAATTTTCATGATTTTCTTGCCTTACTCTCATTTCCCTTCCCTATTTTTCCTCTACTTCTCTTACTTGATTTTCAAAATCATTTTTTAGCTCTTCCGTGGCCTGAAACCAATTCATATTTTTCTTTGAGTCTTTTGATGTAAGAGCTTTGACTTTGTTGTCTTCTGTTTTGATCTTCTTTGTCACAAAAATAACATTCTACCTTCTGAGTTTTTTAATGATGTTTACTCATCTTCCCAGCCAAATACTTGACTTACTAACTCTTTGTCAAAGTAGGACTCTGCTTCCAGTAGGGGTGGGGGGTGGGGATAGGTTTATTGTCCCAGGTTTCAGGGATTTTGTATCATCTTCTTGATCCCCCACCATCTGTGGGTCCAGAGCTCTGGAAGAAGCCTCTACCACTGCCACTGCTCCTGCCACTGCCACCATCTCCATCGCCATTGCCTTCTTGGGGCTGGGACTGGACCTGGCCAGACCACATACTCCTCTTTTACCCAGGTCCCACAGTTTTTCCACTGACCTTTTTGGTGTTTGTGAATTGAGAAGCCTGGAAATTGCTACAACTTCCAATGATTCAGTCCCTTGAAGCCTGCTCTGGCCCATGTGTGTGAGTGTGGTCCACTCAAGACTGCACTCCACTTCCTGCCCAAGTGTGATAGACATTTCCTATTGACTTTCCAGGTTGTCTTGGGCTGGAGATTTGTTTCACTCTGCCATTTTGTGGGTTCTGTAACTCTAGAAACCAAATTCCCCTTTGCTTGTTTCCTTGTAATAAGTTGAGAATAGTGAAGAAATTTGGCAACAAAATGTCTGTGTCTTTAGGTCTAAGGGGGAGAAAGAGGAAGATAAAAGATAAAAGACTTAGGACAGATGACATGATAAAAATGGACAAAAGCTAGAGCATGCACAGTGACCACACACCTTTAAAAGCATCTCAGCAGATCGACTAAACCAGGTTGAGGGTAATTGCAAGGCCTCAAACCTGTTGATGAGTTAGGGGGATGTCTCCACCAAGCATGTAAAGATTTCTTCTGGTAGAATGGGTGGATGAGAACATTTGTTCCAGTGACCATGAAGACAGCTAAAGGAGTGCTGTAGATCACTGTGGAATGCTTAGATCTTGCTCAGACATCCAAGATGCCAAGGTCTTCCACTGAATTGTGGGCCATCATCAGCTGTCCTGACTTTTGTTCTGCAACTGGACTTCTATGACTCTCTGGAAGAGTGAAGCTGACAACTTTGTGCAACTCTGCCTCACTTAAATCCATTTCACTCATGAGTCAAGACATCACCCTCATGGTGTTGTTGGTCTTTGAAAATGAAGGATGAATAATGTGATGTTGTTGGAATGACCTTTAGACAGGAAAGGACAGAACAAATACAGGGAACAGGTAGGCTGTAATAAGTAAGGAGATAGTAATTCAGCATTTAGCTTCCCTTGATGGCTCCAAGTCACCTCGTTTAGATAATTTATGCATTCAGCTACTTAAAGAATAACTAAATATGATTATAGGACTTCTATCAACAGACTGGGGAGAAGGGAAGAAGTACTACTGTACTGGAGCAAAGCAAGTGTCATTTTTTTTAAAATGGAAGAAAACACAATTTTCAAACTCTAAGTCAGTGAGAGAGTGCCACTGTGATTTCTGGGAAAATTCTAGATCACACCATAAGGGATATTCTTAGTCAATGTTTAGAAAAGGAAATGATAGTTACAAAGAGCTAAAATGGTTTCGTAGGGAACAGGTCATTCAAAAGACAGAAATAATCGATGCTGGCATAGCTTCTGGAAGATAGGCACACTGAAGTACTGTTGCTTGAGCTGTGAATTCATCCAACTAGTCTGGAGAGAAATTTTGAATTATGCTTAGAAAATGTGATAAAATGTCCATATGTGGGTTATACAGAGATCTCACTGTTAAACATATGCCCCAAGAAAGTCAAAGTCATAATCACCAAAATATTCATATTTCAATTTTTAGTGGCAAAGAATTAAAAATAGAGTAGATTCTCTTTGATTTGGGAATGGATAAATGTGAATTGAGGTACATAAATATAATGGAATATTTGTGCCCTCTACAGTCAATCAATAAGCATTCATTACACACTCAATACTGTGATAATCAGTGTAGAAGCAAATATGAAAAAAAAAAGACAGTTCCTTGCCCTTAAGGAGCTTTCCATATGATGAGGGGAGGGGGAAGATAATTCATGAAAAGAAACTGAAAAGAGAAGAGAGGTAGTCAGGGAAAGTACCCAACACTGAGACATGATGAAGCAGTCAATCGAAAAAGTTTTAAAGTGGTGTAGCCAGGCGAGAAACAAGGAAATGTCTGAGTTGAACTCTGCATAAATAGAGGCTTGGAATCTATAACCTCATCCTCCAACCAGAGAAAGGATAAATGTGTAAGGTCAGAGAACAGCAAAGATTTATATTACTTGGTATAGAGTGAAGTAAGAACCATGAAATAATATACTATTATAAACCTCTAAATACTGTGTAGTTATAAAGTTTTTCTCAGAGAAGAATGGAGAAAATGTATCTTCCCTTCCTACACTGCAGAGGTGGGGATGTGAAACATTGCATTCACTATCAGATAGGATTGAAGTGTCAGTTGGCTTTACTGAATTGCACTTTTCTCTGTTTCTTTTTTCTTTTGTAATTGTTGTTATAAAGGATGGCTCATTGGATAGGAATCAAGAAAATATTCTAAAATGAATGTAGTGTAAAAAGCAAACTATTCATAAAAATCAATATAATTAAAAAAACAAGCCATGCCAGACTAAGTTTCCTTCCTTCCTTCCTTCCTTCCTTCCTTCCTTCCTTCCTTCCTTCCTTCCTTCCTTCCTTCCTTCCTTCCTTCCTTCCTTCCTTCCTTCCTTCCTTCCTTCCTTCCTTCCTTCCTTCCTTCCTTCCTCCCTTCCTTCCCTCCTTCATTTAGCAGAGAATGCTATAGATACAGTTGACCTAGATTTTAGTAAAGCATTTGAAAAAATAATCCCATGCCATTATTGTGACATAGATAGAATTGGACAAGATTGTCACATGACCAAATGGATTCAAAACTGGTTGAATGTTCAGATTCAAAGCTAAATGAGTGCCTCAGAGATATGTCCTTTGCCCTGTGCAGTTTAACATTTGCATCAGTGACTTGCATAAAGGTGTATATGAAATTTTCAAATTTGAGGATAAAAAAAACCTAGAGGGGATAGCTAACACATTGAGGTCAGTATACAAAAAAGATTTTATAGGCCAATGCATGGGACTGAATCTAAGAAAATGAAATTTGATAGGGATAAATGTAGAGTTTTATACAGGTGCAAAAAGTCAAATATATGAACACAAGGTGGGTCATACATACATACATACATATATATACACACATATATATGTGTGTGTGTATTGTATTGACAAAATTGGAGACTGAGGGGATGATCATCAATTGCGAAATAGCTGAGCAAGTCATCATATATTAATGTAGCAGAATACTGTTGTTCTATGAGAAATGAAGAAAGAAATCATTTTAGAAAAACTTGGGAAAATTTGTATGAGCTGCTGCAAAGTGAAATGAGTAGAACCAGGAAAACAATTTATATGATAACAATGTTGTTAAGATAATGAATTTCAAAAGACTTATCTGATCATAATGGTAGATCACAATTTGAAAGAACTCATGATGAAACATGCTATCTACATCCAGAGAGAGAGAGAGAGAGAGAGAGAGAGAGAGAGAGAGAGAGAGATGTGATTGACTCAAATTGACTCAAGTTTGAAGCAGACTTTTCTTTTCTTCCCTTTTCTTTTCTTTTTTCTTCTATTTCTCTCTCTCTCTCTCTCTCTCTCTCTCTCTCTCTCTCTCTCTCTCTCTCTCTCTCTCTCTCTCTCTCCCTCTCTCTCTCTCTCTCTGACTAATGTAGGAATTTGTTTTGAAGGTCTCTATATATATTTGTATATTTTTTCTTGCCTTTTCAATTGGAAGGGGAAGGAGGGAGGATGGAAACAAATTGAAACTTAAAATATAATACATTTGAATTCAAAGAAATTTTAAAAATTAAAAAATAAAAGTGGAAGAGGTCAGTGTTTGACAATGTTTATCTAAAAAATGATCTATGTTTTATAGAGATAAAGACTCAATATAAATCAATAATGTGCTCTTGCAGGCAAATAAATGCCCATGTGAACTTGGGCTGTAGTAAGTGTGGTATAGCTTTCAGAACTGAGTAAGGACACATCACTCTACTACAGTCACACCACATCTATAGTATTATTTTTAGCTATGGATGCCACTGTTTAGGAAGGATAATGACAATCTGAGAGTACCCAGAGGAAGTCAGTAAGAATGGTGAAAAGATTCAAAAATTCTTCCCACCAGTCTCCATTTTGTAAAATGGTCCAGACCTCACACCCATCATTCTCTGGACTTTGGCATCATTTCTCCACATGTTGCTCTTCCCAGAAATGGACTTAAGTAAAACAGATTCTGTCCAACTTAATCAGCAAAGCAGATGAACTCCTTCAGTTCAAGCTTCATCTGTCTACTAATGGAAAGAGGATTTGTCAAAATGGGCTTTTGATTCTTTTATTGATTTTTGATCTTTTAGAAACTTGTCTAAATATAAATGAAGAAAAAATCCATTCTTGTATAATTGGGTTTATTTCTTTTCTAAGAAGTTTTAAAAACATCCCCAAAATGAACTATCAGATCTAAACTCATTAAAAAAATAAAATTTGTAAATGTGTTGTCCCTTGTGCTGACTGTTTTCAGGAACAGGGTAAATGAAAGCTTTCAGTGATCAGAATTACCAGATTAATGTGTGGGTGGAGGGGGTAGAGAGGACTGGAGTTCAGCCCTCTGTCTTCTGTCCGCAGTTCTATTTTTTTTCCTATCTAATCAATACCACTTAGCCTTTTAGTATTATACCTGCTCTACTGCAGTAGCAAAATATTAGTAGGCAGGTATAAAATAGTCATCAATATCACTGACTCAATATTGAAAAAGTGAATGAAGTATAGATAAGAGAAACAAACTAAGGATTTTCCTCAACTCACAAATTGTCATTTTTCCCTTGGTTAACTTTCAATCCTGCCACAGACCAAGTGGAATCAGAAAATTAGATTGCAGTTCCTATTTTGTAAAATGATTTTGTGCAGTTTAGCAAGAAGAAAGAAACCTTAGTAATGTGTTATCCAAATCACTATCTTTCTTAATTTCCAGAGGATTAGATTAGGGTATTTCTTTCCAAAATAACATTGCTGTTTTACTGTATCTATTACATTACTGGGTTTGGAAATAGAGAAATGAGAGATAATATGAGATGGCTCTGAAATATATACCCCAGTCTTTTTTTCTTTTTCTCTAGCCCTGACTGCTACCTAACTACCTGCTGATCATTTTCACCTGGATGTCCTATTAACCTGTCAAATTCAACATATTTAAAATCAAACTCCTCATCTTCTATATCTTGCCTTTACTTTTTTTGCACAAATCCCTGGAGATGTCCTTCTTCACATGTCTTCACTTCTGTTAGTGGTACTACCATTTCCAGAGTCATTTAGATTAGAAATCTCAAATTCATCTCTGGTTTCTCCCTCCCTATTGCTTCTCATGTCCAGTCAGTCTTTAGAACCTTTCGGTTCTTCCTTCACAATCTCTTACAATTGTATTTTCCAAATTCAGTATTGTTAAAAAAGAATAGGAGGAATTACAAATGCTTTCAGTATAATTAAACATAACAAAAAAGGAGCAAATAGGAGAGAGAAAATTGCAATCATATTTTCATAGATTCTGAAAATTGGATGGGTTTTATGACTACATTAAAAAAAAATTTCCATTGCCTTTGTTACAGTCCTAATCATTACTGGGGGTATAGAAATTGTGGTTTTTTAAAAAAATATTGCAGTATTTTTAGGAGCTTAAAATATTCTTCACTGGTGCAAGGAATAAGACATATCCACATTTAATAACAGATATCATCCAAAGACTTTGGTTTCTCAATAACAAGAACATCTTTGCTAGCTTTGTGATACTAAGGCTTTGGTTCTTTGAATCTGTTATAATACAAGAGAACTTTATGCATAAAGGATCTTGTTTTAAAAATAATTCAGGCATATTGATGCTATATCCAGATGATAAATAATATTAGGATAAATGGGAAAATTAACACCCCAGATGCATATTTTTCCTTACTATGCATGTCTTTTACTAAAATCGATAGCAAACTGAGACGAGTTCTGCCATCTTTAAGAAGCAGAAATTGGAAATTTATCCTTCTTGCTAAGAGGTGTTTATAAGTTTTTTGAAGCTGTTTGTCTGCTCAAAAAAGCTCTCTATAGTCTTATTTTTCTTCCCTTTTCCAGGCATTTTCCTAGCCAGTTACTTGACTTCTGAGATTCCTGTCCACCCCCGCCTAGATCCACCCAGCTAGTGCTTGGGGTCTGAGATTCAAATGGGCTTTCTGCGGCAGGCGGGACTGCTATTCAATGTGAGCTTAAGTTCTGGTGCTGGGTTGGGGGCAGGGCCACCTCCCAGGTTCAGATCCTTCAGGTTGTTTATGCAGAGACTTTCAGTAATGAAGATCCTGCCTGCCTGCTTGGGGAGTCCCGGGGGCTGCCGCTGCTGCCTCTGCCTCTGCCTCCGACGCTTCCTCCCAAGGGGGCCCAAGTCACGGAGACACCCCGCTCCCCTCTCGGCCAGCTCAGACGTCTCTCTCACTGACCTGTAGCATCTGTGGGCGGAGGGACCTTCCTGGCCGCCTGAGATTCTGTCCCTGAAGCCTGCTTGGATCAGCTTCTCTGGGGTCGTGGCCAGGGTAGCGCTGGGGTGGGGTCTGCTTTCCGGGGCACGACAGACCCTGGGGACCGCTCTCCAGGGCTCTCTGGAATGGAAATCTCTTCCACTGTGTTTCTGCACACCCTGCAGTGATCTAGACCTTGTGGGGAGCTCTTCTTACATTAAATTCATGGGCTGTGGGTTCGGAGCTAGCATATAGTGAGTCTTTCTACTCCGCCATCTTCACTCCGCCCCCTCTTATGCTCAATTTTTGCTGGGTAGGTGATTCTTGGTTTTAATCCTAGCTCCTCTGACCTCCAGAATATCATATTTCAAGCCCTTTGATCCCTTAATGTAGAAACTGCTAAATCTTGTGTTATCCTGATTGTAATTCCACAATATTGGAATTGTTTCTTCCTGGCTGCTTGCAATATTTTCTCCTTGATGTGGGAACTCTGGAATTTGACTTCAATATTCTTAGGAGTTTTCCTTTCAGGATCTCTTTTCAGAGGTGATCAGTGAATTCTTTTCCATTTCTATTTTACCCCTCTGTTTCTACAATAACAGAACAGTTTTCCTTGATAATTTCTTGAAAGATAATGTCCAGCTCTTTTCTGATCATGGCTTTCAGGTAGTTCAATAATTTTTAATTTTCCTTTCCTGGATCTATTTTCTAGGTCAGTGGTTTTTCCAATTAAATATTTCACTTTGTGTTCTATTTTTCCATTCTTTTGGTTCTGTTTTACAATCTTGATTTCTCATAAAGTCATTTGCTTCCATTTGCTCCATTCTAATTTTGAAGGAATTATTTTCTTCAGGTGAGCTTTTGGACCTCTTTTTCCATTCAGCCAATTCTGCTCTTTAAGGCATTCTTCTCCTCATTGGCTTTCTGGACTTCTTTTGCCATTTGGGTTAGTTTATTTTTTAAGGTTTTATTTTCTTCAGTATTTTTTTGGGTCCCCTTTAACAAGCTATTGACTCAATTTTCATGATTTTCTTGCCTTACTCTCATTTCTCTTCCCTATTTTTCCTCTACTTCTCTTACTTGATTTTCAAAATCATTTTTTAGCTCTTCCGTGGCCTGAAACCAATTCATATTTTTCTTCGAGGCTTTTGATGTAAGAGCTTTGACTTTGTTGTCTTCTGTTTTGATCTTCTTTGTCACAAAAATAACATTCTACCTTCTGAGTTTTTTAATGATGTTTTACTCATCTTCCCAGCCAAATACTTGACTTACTAACTCTTTGTCAAAGTAGGGACTCTGCTTCCAGTAGGGGTGGGGGTGGGGATAGGTTTATTGTCCCAGGTTTCAGGGATTTTGTATCATCTTCTTGATCCCCCACCATCTGTGGGTCCAGAGCTCTGGAAGAAGCCTCTACCATTGCCACTGCTCCTGCCACTGCCACCATCTCCATTGCCATTGCCTTCTTGGGGCTGGGACTGGACCTGGCCAGACCACATACTCCTCTTTTACCCAGGTCCCACAGTTTTTTCCACTGACCTTTTTGGTGTTTTGTGAATTGAGAAGCCTGGAAATTGCTACAGCTTCCAATGATTCAGTCTCTTGAAGCCTGCTCTGGCCCATATGTGTGAGTGTGGTCCACTCAAGACTGCACTCCACTTCCTGCCCAAGTGTGATAGACATTTCCTATTGACTTTCCAGGTTGTCTTGGGCTGGAGATTTGTTTCACTCTGCCATTTTGTGGGTTCTGTAACTCTAGACACCAAATTCCCCTTTGCTTGTTTCCTTGTAATAAGTTGAGATAGTGAAGAAATTTGGCAACAAAATGTCTGTGTCTTTAGGTCTAAGGGGGAGAAAGAGGAAGATAAAAGAAGATAAAAGACTTAGGACAGATGACATGATAAAAATGGACAAAAGCTAGAGCATACACAGTGACCACACACCTTTAAAAGCATCTCAGCAGATCGACTAAACCAGGTTGAGGGTAATTGCAAGGCCTCAAACCTGTTGATGAGTTAGGGGGAATGTCTCCACCAAGCATGTAAAGATTTCTTTCTGGTAGAATGGGTGGATGAGAACATTTGTTCCAGTGACCATGAAGACAGCTAAAGGAGTGCTGTAGATCACTGTGGAATGCTTAGATCTTGCTCAGACATCCAAGATGCCAAGGTCTTCCACTGAATTGTGGGCCATCATCAGCTGTCCTGACTTTTGTTCTGCAACTGGACTTCTATGACTCTCTGGAAGAGTGAAGCTGACAACTTTGTGCAACTCTGCCTCACTTAAATCCATTTCACTCATGAGTCAAGACATCACCCTCATGGTGTTGTTGGTCTTTGAAAATGAAGGATGAATAATGTGATGTTGTTGGAATGACCTTTAGACAGGAAAGGACAGAACAAATATGGGGAACAGGTAGGCTGTAATAAGTAAGGAGATAGTAATTCAGCATTTAGCTTCCCTTGATGGCTCCAAGTCACCTGGTTTAGATAATTTATGCATTCAGCTTCTTAAAGAATAACTAAATATGATTATAGGACTTCTATCAACAGACTAGGGAGAAGGGAAGAAGTACTACTGTACTGGAGCAAAGCAAGTGTCATTTTTTTTTTAAATGGAAGAAAACACAATTTTCAAACTCTAAGTCAGTGAGAAAGTGCCACTGTGATTTCTGGGAAAATTCTAGATCACACCATAAGGGATATTCTTAGTCAATGTTTAGAAAAGGAAATGATAGTTACAAAGAGCTAAAATGGTTTTCGTAGGGAACAGGTCATTCAAAAGACAGAAATAATCGATGTTGGCATAGCTTCTGGAAGATAGGCACACGGAAGTACTGTTGCTTGAGCTGTGAATTCATCCAACTAGTCTGGAGAGAAATTTGAATTATGCTTAGAAAATGTGATAAAAATGTCCATATGTGGGTTATACAGAGATCTCACTGTTAAACATATGCCCCAAGAAAGTCAAAGTCATAATCACCAAAATATTCATATTTCAATTTTTAGTGGTAAAGAATTAAAAATAGAGTAGATTCTCTTTGATTTGGCAATGGATAAATGTGAATTGAGGTACATAAATATAATGGAATATTTGTGCCCTCTACTGTCAATCAATAAGATTCATTACACACTCAATACTGTGATAATCAGTGTAGAAGCAAATATGAAAAAAAAAGACAGTCCTTGCCCTTAGGGAGCTTTCCATATGATGAGGGGAGGGGGAAGATAATTCATGAAAAGAAACTGAAAAGAGAAGAGAGGTAGTCAGGGAAAGTACCCAACACTGAGACATGATGAAGCAGTCAATGGAAAAAGTTTTAAAGTGGTGTAGCCAGGCGAGAAACAAGGAAATGTCTGAGTTGAACTCTTTTGCATAAATAGAGGCTTGGAATCTATAACCTCATCCTCCAACCAGAGAAAGGGATAAATGTGTAAGGTCAGAGAACAGCAAAGATTTATATTACTTGGTATAGAGTGAAGTAAGAACCATGGAAATAATATACTATTATAAACCTCTAAATACTGTGTAGTTATAAAGTTTTTCTCAGAGAAGAATGGAGAAAATGTATCTTCCATTCCTACACTGCAGAGGTGGGGGATGTGAAACATTGCATTCACTATCAGATAGGATTGAAGTGTCAGTTGGCTTTACTGAATTGCACTTTTCTCTGTTTCTTTTTTCTTTTGTAATTGTTGTTATAAAGGATGGCTCATTGGATAGGAATCAAGAAAATATTCTAAAATGAATGTAGTGTAAAAAGCAAACTATTCATAAAAAATCAATATAATTAAAAAAACAAGCCATGCCAGACTGTTTCCTTCCTTCCTTCCTTCCTTCCTTCCTTCCTTCCTTCCTTCCTTCCTTCCTTCCTTCCTTCCTTCCTTCCTTCCTTCCTTCCTTCCTTCCTTCCTTCCTTCCTTCTTTCCTTCCTTCCTTCCTTCCCTCCCCTCCCTCCTCCTTCATTTAGCAGAGAATGCTATAGATACAGTTGACCTAGATTTTAGTAAAGCATTTGAAAAAATAATCCCATGCCATTATTGTGACATAGATAGAATTGGACAAGATTGTCACATGACCAATGGATTCAAAACTGGTTGAATGTTCAGATTCAAAGCTAAATGAGTGCTTCAGAGATCTGTCCTTTGCCCTGTGCAGTTTAACATTTGCATCAGTGACTTGCATAAAGGTGTATATGAAATTTTCAAATTTGAGGGCAAAAAAAACCTAGAGGGGATAGCTAACACATTGAGGTCAGTATACAAAAAAGATTTTATAGGCCAATGCATGGGACTGAATCTAAGAAAATGAAATTTGATAGGGATAAATGTAGAGTTTTATACAGGTTGCAAAAAGTCAAATATATGAACACAGGGTTGGTCATACATACATACATATATATACACACATATATATGTGTGTGTGTATTCTATTGACAAAATTGGAGACTGAGGGGATGATCATCAATTGGGAAATAGCTGAGCAAGTCATCATATATTAATGTAGCAGAATACTATTGTTCTATGAGAAATGAAGAAAGAAATCGTTTTAGAAAAACTTGGGAAAATTTGTATGATGTATGTATGCTGCAAAGTGAAATGAGTAGAACCAGGAAAACAATTTATATGATAACAATGTTGTTAAGATAATGAATTTCAAAAGACTTATCTGATCATAATGGTAGATCACAATTTGAAAGGACTTATGATGAAACATGCTATCCACATCGAGAGAGAGAGAGATGTGATTGACTCAAATTGACTCAAGTTTGAAGCAGACTTTTCTTTTCTTCCCTTTTCTTTTCTTTTTAGATGGGGAGAAATTATCTATCCATCCATCCATCTATCCATCTATCTATCTATCTATCTATCTATCTATCTATCTATCTATCTATCTATCTATCTATCTATCCATCTATCTACCCGTCTGTGTGTCCATCTATCTATATATCTATCTATCTCTTCCCACTACCCTAATACTGAGAAGAGTCTCATGAGTTATAAATACCATCTTTCCATGTAGGAATGTAAACAGTTAAACTTTAATAATTCACTTATGATTTCTCTTTCCTGTTTACCTTTTCATGCTTCTCTCACTTCTTGTATTAGAAGGCCAAATTTTCTATTCATCTCTGGTCTTTTCATTGAGAATGCTTGATAGTCTTCTATTTCATTGAATTCCATTTTACTCCCTGAAGACTTATGCTCAATTTTTTAAAAAATTTTTTATTTTTTTATTTATTTAACTTTTTACATTCATTTTCACAAAATTTTAGGTTCCAATTTTTCTCCCCTTTTTATCCCCTCCCCCCACCCCAATACACCGAGCAATCTAATTTTCCCTATCTCCAATCTGCCCTCTCTTCTGTCATCCCTCCCTTCTCTTGTCCCCATCTTCTCTTTTGTCCTGTAGGGCCAGATGACTTTCTATTCCTCATTAACTGTATGTCTTATTTCCTAGTAGCAACAACAATACTAAACAGTTGTTCCTAAAACTTGAGTTCCAAATTTTCCCCATCCCTCCCTCCCCACCCATTCCCTTTGGGAAGGCAGGCAATTCAATATAGGCCCTATCTGTGTAGTTTTGCAAATGACTTCCATAATAGTCGTGTTGTGTAAGTCTAACTGAATTACCCTCCATCCTATCCTGCCCCTCATTGTTTCTATTCTGTCTTTTGACCCTGTCCCTCCCTGAGTGTTGACTTCAAATTGCTCCCTCCTCCCATTGCCCTCCCTTCCATTATCCCTCCCTCCCTGCTTATCTCCTTCTCCCCCACTTTCCTGTACTGTAAGATAGGTTTTCATACCAAAACGACTGTGCATTTTATTCCTTCCTTTAGTCAAATGTGATGAGGGTAATCTTGTTTTTTTTTTTCTCAGCTCTCCTCTTTTTCCCTCCACTAAAAGGTCTCCTGCTTGCCTCTTAAATGACATATAATTTACCCCATTCCATTTCACCCTCTTTCCTCCCCCTACCTTTCTCTCTCACCATTTACCTTAATTTCTTTTAAGATATGGTCCCATCCTATTCAATTCACTCTGTGCTCTCTGTCTCTGTATGTGTGTGCATGTGTATATGTGTGTGTGCGTGCATGCGTGTACATGTGTGTGTGTGTGATCCCACCAACTACCCAGATACTGAAAAGTTTTAAGAGTTACAAATATTGTCTTTCCATGTAGGAATGTAAACAGTTCACTTTTGGTAAGTCCCTTCTGACTTCTCTTTGCTGTTTACTTTTTCATGCTTCTTCTCATTCTTGTGTTTGAAAGTCAAATTTTCTTTTCAGCTCTGGTCTTTTCATCAAGAATGCTTGAAAGTCCTCTGTTTCATTGAAAGACCATATTTTCCCCTGAAGTATTCTACTCAGTTTTGCTGGGTAGGTGATTCTTGGTTTGAGTCCTAGTTCCTTTGACTTCTGGAATATCCTATTCCACGCCATTTGATTCCTTAATGTAGAAGCTGCTAGATCTTGAGTTATCCTGATTGTATTTTCACAGTACTGGAATTGTTTCTTTCTAGCTGCTTGCAAGATTTTCTCCTTGAGCTGGGAGTTCTGGAATTTGGCCACAATGTTCCTAGGAGTTTCTCTTTTTGGATCTCTTTCAGGTGGTGATTGATGGATTCTTTCAATACTTATTTTGCCCTCTGGTTGTAGAATGTCAGGGCAGTTTTCCTTGAAAATTTCATGGAAGATGATGTCTAGGCTCTTTTTTTGATCATGACTTTCAGGTAGTCCCATAATTTTTAAATTGTCTCTCCTGGATCTATTTTCCAGGTCAGTTGTTTTTCCCATGAGATATTTCACATGATCTTCCATTTTTTCATTCTCTTGGTTTTGTTTTGTGATTTCTTGGTTTCTCAGAAAGTCATTAGACTCCATCTGTTCCATTCTAATTTTGAGAGAACTATTCTCTTCAGTGAGCTTTTGAACCTCTTTTTCCATTTGGCTAATTCTGCTTTTTAAAGCATTCTTTTCCTCATTGGCTTTTTGAACCTCTTTTGCCAATTGAGTGAGCCTATTTTTCAAGGTGTTATTTTCCTCAGCATTTTTTGGGGTCTTCTTTACCAAGGTATTGACCCGTTTTTCATGCTTTTCTTGCATCTCTCTCATTTCTCTTCCCAGTTTTTCCTCCACCTGTCTAACTTGCTTTTCAAAATCCTTTTTGAGCTCTTCCAAGGCCTGAGCCCACCCAAAAACCCTCTGGGATGTCTGAGATACAGAGGCCCCACCCTCCACGTCTTTCCCTGATGGCAAGAATATTTTCTCATCATTGTCAGATCCAAAAGTCGGGATCATTTGCATCTGCTCAAAAAAGCTCTCTATAGTCTTATTTTTCTTCCCTTTTCCAGGCATTTTCCTAGCCAGTTACTTGACTTCTGAGATTCCTGTCCACCCCCGCCTAGATCCACCCAGCTAGTGCTTGGGGTCTGAGATTCAAATGGGCTTTCTGCGGCAGGCGGGACTGCTATTCAATGTGAGCTTAAGTTCTGGTGCTGGGTTGGGGGCAGGGCCACCTCCCAGGTTCAGATCCTTCAGGTTGTTTATGCAGAGACTTTCAGTAATGAAGATCCTGCCTGCCTGCTTGGGGAGTCCCGGGGGCTGCCGCTGCTGCCTCTGCCTCTGCCTCCGACGCTTCCTCCCAAGGGGGCCCAAGTCACGGAGACACCCCGCTCCCCTCTCGGCCAGCTCAGACGTCTCTCTCACTGACCTGTAGCATCTGTGGGCGGAGGGACCTTCCTGGCCGCCTGAGATTCTGTCCCTGAAGCCTGCTTGGATCAGCTTCTCTGGGGTCGTGGCCAGGGTAGCGCTGGGGTGGGGTCTGCTTTCCGGGGCACGACAGACCCTGGGGACCGCTCTCCAGGGCTCTCTGGAATGGAAATCTCTTCCACTGTGTTTCTGCACACCCTGCAGTGATCTAGACCTTGTGGGGAGCTCTTCTTACATTAAATTCATGGGCTGTGGGTTCGGAGCTAGCATATAGTGAGTCTTTCTACTCCGCCATCTTCACTCCGCCCCCTCTTATGCTCAATTTTGCTGGGTAGGTGATTCTTGGTTTTAATCCTAGCTCCTCTGACCTCCAGAATATCATATTTCAAGCCCTTTGATCCCTTAATGTAGAAACTGCTAAATCTTGTGTTATCCTGATTGTAATTCCACAATATTGGAATTGTTTCTTCCTGGCTGCTTGCAATATTTTCTCCTTGATGTGGGAACTCTGGAATTTGACTTCAATATTCTTAGGAGTTTTCCTTTCAGGATCTCTTTTCAGAGGTGATCAGTGAATTCTTTCCATTTCTATTTTACCCTCTGTTTCTACAATAACAGAACAGTTTTCCTTGATAATTTCTTGAAAGATAATGTCCAGGCTCTTTTTCTGATCATGGCTTTCAGGTAGTTCAATAATTTTTAATTTTCCTTTCCTGGATCTATTTTCTAGGTCAGTGGTTTTTCCAATTAAATATTTCACTTTGTGTTCTATTTTTCCATTCTTTTGGTTCTGTTTTACAATCTTGATTTCTCATAAAGTCATTTGCTTCCATTTGCTCCATTCTAATTTTGAAGGAATTATTTTCTTCAGTGAGCTTTTGGACCTCTTTTTCCATTCAGCCAATTCTGCTCTTTAAGGCATTCTTCTCCTCATTGGCTTTCTGGACTTCTTTTGCCATTTGGGTTAGTTTATTTTTTAAGGTTTTATTTTCTTCAGTATTTTTTTGGGTCCCCTTTAACAAGCTATTGACTCAATTTTCATGATTTTCTTGCCTTACTCTCATTTCTCTTCCCTATTTTTCCTCTACTTCTCTTACTTGATTTTCAAAATCATTTTTTAGCTCTTCCGTGGCCTGAAACCAATTCATATTTTTCTTCGAGGCTTTTGATGTAAGAGCTTTGACTTTGTTGTCTTCTGTTTTGATCTTCTTTGTCACAAAAATAACATTCTACCTTCTGAGTTTTTTAATGATGTTTACTCATCTTCCCAGCCAAATACTTGACTTACTAACTCTTTGTCAAAGTAGGACTCTGCTTCCAGTAGGGGTGGGGGTGGGGATAGGTTTATTGTCCCAGGTTTCAGGGATTTTGTATCATCTTCTTGATCCCCCACCATCTGTGGGTCCAGAGCTCTGGAAGAAGCCTCTACCATTGCCACTGCTCCTGCCACTGCCACCATCTCCATTGCCATTGCCTTCTTGGGGCTGGGACTGGACCTGGCCAGACCACATACTCCTCTTTTACCCAGGTCCCACAGTTTTTCCACTGACCTTTTTGGTGTTTGTGAATTGAGAAGCCTGGAAATTGCTACAGCTTCCAATGATTCAGTCTCTTGAAGCCTGCTCTGGCCCATATGTGTGAGTGTGGTCCACTCAAGACTGCACTCCACTTCCTGCCCAAGTGTGATAGACATTTCCTATTGACTTTCCAGGTTGTCTTGGGCTGGAGATTTGTTTCACTCTGCCATTTTGTGGGTTCTGTAACTCTAGACACCAAATTCCCCTTTGCTTGTTTCCTTGTAATAAGTTGAGAATAGTGAAGAAATTTGGCAACAAAATGTCTGTGTCTTTAGGTCTAAGGGGGAGAAAGAGGAAGATAAAAGAAGATAAAAGACTTAGGACAGATGACATGATAAAAATGGACAAAAGCTAGAGCATACACAGTGACCACACACCTTTAAAAGCATCTCAGCAGATCGACTAAACCAGGTTGAGGGTAATTGCAAGGCCTCAAACCTGTTGATGAGTTAGGGGGAATGTCTCCACCAAGCATGTAAAGATTTCTTCTGGTAGAATGGGTGGATGAGAACATTTGTTCCAGTGACCATGAAGACAGCTAAAGGAGTGCTGTAGATCACTGTGGAATGCTTAGATCTTGCTCAGACATCCAAGATGCCAAGGTCTTCCACTGAATTGTGGGCCATCATCAGCTGTCCTGACTTTTGTTCTGCAACTGGACTTCTATGACTCTCTGGAAGAGTGAAGCTGACAACTTTGTGCAACTCTGCCTCACTTAAATCCATTTCACTCATGAGTCAAGACATCACCCTCATGGTGTTGTTGGTCTTTGAAAATGAAGGATGAATAATGTGATGTTGTTGGAATGACCTTTAGACAGGAAAGGACAGAACAAATATGGGGAACAGGTAGGCTGTAATAAGTAAGGAGATAGTAATTCAGCATTTAGCTTCCCTTGATGGCTCCAAGTCACCTGGTTTAGATAATTTATGCATTCAGCTTCTTAAAGAATAACTAAATATGATTATAGGACTTCTATCAACAGACTAGGGAGAAGGGAAGAAGTACTACTGTACTGGAGCAAAGCAAGTGTCATTTTTTTTTTAAATGGAAGAAAACACAATTTTCAAACTCTAAGTCAGTGAGAAAGTGCCACTGTGATTTCTGGGAAAATTCTAGATCACACCATAAGGGATATTCTTAGTCAATGTTTAGAAAAGGAAATGATAGTTACAAAGAGCTAAAATGGTTTCGTAGGGAACAGGTCATTCAAAAGACAGAAATAATCGATGTTGGCATAGCTTCTGGAAGATAGGCACACGGAAGTACTGTTGCTTGAGCTGTGAATTCATCCAACTAGTCTGGAGAGAAATTTTGAATTATGCTTAGAAAATGTGATAAAAATGTCCATATGTGGGTTATACAGAGATCTCACTGTTAAACATATGCCCCAAGAAAGTCAAAGTCATAATCACCAAAATATTCATATTTCAATTTTTAGTGGTAAAGAATTAAAAATAGAGTAGATTCTCTTTGATTTGGCAATGGATAAATGTGAATTGAGGTACATAAATATAATGGAATATTTGTGCCCTCTACTGTCAATCAATAAGATTCATTACACACTCAATACTGTGATAATCAGTGTAGAAGCAAATATGAAAAAAAAAGACAGTCCTTGCCCTTAGGGAGCTTTCCATATGATGAGGGGAGGGGGAAGATAATTCATGAAAAGAAACTGAAAAGAGAAGAGAGGTAGTCAGGGAAAGTACCCAACACTGAGACATGATGAAGCAGTCAATGGAAAAAGTTTTAAAGTGGTGTAGCCAGGCGAGAAACAAGGAAATGTCTGAGTTGAACTCTTTGCATAAATAGAGGCTTGGAATCTATAACCTCATCCTCCAACCAGAGAAAGGATAAATGTGTAAGGTCAGAGAACAGCAAAGATTTATATTACTTGGTATAGAGTGAAGTAAGAACCATGGAAATAATATACTATTATAAACCTCTAAATACTGTGTAGTTATAAAGTTTTTCTCAGAGAAGAATGGAGAAAATGTATCTTCCATTCCTACACTGCAGAGGTGGGGATGTGAAACATTGCATTCACTATCAGATAGGATTGAAGTGTCAGTTGGCTTTACTGAATTGCACTTTTCTCTGTTTCTTTTTTCTTTTGTAATTGTTGTTATAAAGGATGGCTCATTGGATAGGAATCAAGAAAATATTCTAAAATGAATGTAGTGTAAAAAGCAAACTATTCATAAAAATCAATATAATTAAAAAAACAAGCCATGCCAGACTGTTTCCTTCCTTCCTTCCTTCCTTCCTTCCTTCCTTCCTTCCTTCCTTCCTTCCTTCCTTCCTTCCTTCCTTCCTTCCTTCCTTCCTTCCTTCCTTCCTTCCTTCCTTCTTTCCTTCCTTCCTTCCTTCCCTCCCTCCCTCCCTCCTTCATTTAGCAGAGAATGCTATAGATACAGTTGACCTAGATTTTAGTAAAGCATTTGAAAAAATAATCCCATGCCATTATTGTGACATAGATAGAATTGGACAAGATTGTCACATGACCAATGGATTCAAAACTGGTTGAATGTTCAGATTCAAAGCTAAATGAGTGCTTCAGAGATCTGTCCTTTGCCCTGTGCAGTTTAACATTTGCATCAGTGACTTGCATAAAGGTGTATATGAAATTTTCAAATTTGAGGGCAAAAAAAACCTAGAGGGGATAGCTAACACATTGAGGTCAGTATACAAAAAAGATTTTATAGGCCAATGCATGGGACTGAATCTAAGAAAATGAAATTTGATAGGGATAAATGTAGAGTTTTATACAGGTGCAAAAAGTCAAATATATGAACACAGGGTTGGTCATACATACATACATATATATACACACATATATATGTGTGTGTGTATTCTATTGACAAAATTGGAGACTGAGGGGATGATCATCAATTGGGAAATAGCTGAGCAAGTCATCATATATTAATGTAGCAGAATACTATTGTTCTATGAGAAATGAAGAAAGAAATCGTTTTAGAAAAACTTGGGAAAATTTGTATGATGTATGTATGCTGCAAAGTGAAATGAGTAGAACCAGGAAAACAATTTATATGATAACAATGTTGTTAAGATAATGAATTTCAAAAGACTTATCTGATCATAATGGTAGATCACAATTTGAAAGGACTTATGATGAAACATGCTATCCACATCGAGAGAGAGAGAGATGTGATTGACTCAAATTGACTCAAGTTTGAAGCAGACTTTTCTTTTCTTCCCTTTTCTTTTCTTTTTTCTTCTATTTCTCTCTCTCTCTCTCTCTCTCTCTCTCTCTCTCTCTCTCTCTCTCTCTCTCTCTCTCTGACTAATGTAGGAATTTGTTTTGAAGGTCTCTATATATATTTGTATATTTTTTCTTGCCTTTTCAATTGGAAGGGGAAGGAGGGAGGATGGAAACAAATTGAAACTTAAAATATAATACATTTGAATTCAAAGAAATTTTAAAAATTAAAAAATAAAAGTGGAAGAGGTCAGTGTTTGACAATGTTTATCTAAAAAAAGATCTATGTTTTATAGAGATAAAGACTCAATATAAATCAATAACATGCCCTTTCAGGCAAATAAATGCCCATGTGAACTTGGGCTGTAGTAAGTGTGGTATAGCTTTCAGAACTGAGTAAGGACACATCACTCTACTACAGTCACACCACATCTATAGTATTATTTTTAGATATGGATGGATGCCACTGTTTAGAAAGGATAATGATAATCTGAGAGTACCCAGAGGAAGTCAGTAAGAATGGTGAAAAGATTCAAAAATTCTTCCCACAGTCTCCATTTTGTAAAATGGTCCAGACCTCACACCCATCATTCTCTGGACTTTGGCATCATTTCCCCACATGTTGCTCTTCCCAGAAATGGACTTAAGTAAAACAGATTCTGTCCAACTTAATCAGCAAAGCAGATGAACTCCTTCAGTTCAAGCTTCATCTGTCTACTAATGGAAAGAGGATTTGTCAAAATGGGCTTTTGATTCTTTTATTGATTTTTGATCTTTTAGAAACTTGTCTAAATATAAATGAAGAAAAAATCCATTCTTGTATAATTGGGCTTATTTCTTTTCTAAGAAGTTTTAAAAACATCCCCAAAATGAACTATCAGATCTAAACTCATTAAAAAAATAAAATTTGTAAATGTGTTGTCCCTTGTGCTGACTGTTTTCAGGAACAGGGTAAATGAAAGCTTTTCAGTGATCAGAATTACCAGATTAATGTGTGGGTGGAGGGGGTAGAGAGGACTGGAGTTCAGCCCTCTGTCTTCTGTCCTCAGTTCTATTTTTTTCTCCTATCTAATCAATACCACTTAGCCTTTTAGTATTATACCTGCTCTACTGCAGTAGCAAAATATTAGTAGGCAGGTATAAAATAGTCATCAATATCACTGACTCAATATTGAAAAAGTGAATGAAGTATAGATAAGAGAAACAGACTAAGGATTTTCCTCAACTCACAAATTGTCATTTTTCCCTTGGTTAACTTTCAATCCTGCCACAGACCAAGTGGAATCAGAAAATTAGATTGCAGTTCCTATTTTGTAAAATGATTTTGTGCAGTTTAGCAAGAAGAAAGAAACCTTAGTAATGTGTTATCCAAATCACTATCTTTCTTAATTTCCAGAGGATTAGATTAGGGTATTTCTTTCCAAAATAACATTGCTGTTTTACTGTATCTATTACATTACTAGGTTTGGAAATAGAGAAATGAGAGATAATATGAGATGGCTCTGAAATATATACCCCAGTCTTTTTTTCTTTTTCTCTAGCCCTGACTGCTACCTAACTACCTGCTGATCGTTTTCACCTGGATGTCTTATTAACCCGTCAAATTCAACATATTTAAAATCAAACTCATCATCTTCTATATCTTGCCTTTACTTTTCTTGCACAAATCCCTGGAGATGTCCTTCTTCACATGTCTTCACTTCTGTTAGTGGTACTACCATATCCAGAGTCATTTAGATTAGAAATCTCAAATTCATCTCTGGTTTCTCCCTCCCTATTGCTTCTCATGTCCAGTCAGTCTTTAGAACCTTTCGGTTCTTCCTTCACAATCTCTTACAATTGTATTTTCCAAATTCAGTATTGTTAAAAAAGAATAGGAGGAATTACAAATGCTTTCAGTATAATTAAACATAACAAAAAAGGAGCAAATTGGAGAGAGAAAATTGCAATCATACTTTCATAGATTCTGAAAATTGGATGGGTTTTATGACTACATTAAAAAAAAAAAAACATTTCCATTGCCTTTGTTACAGTCCTAATCATTACTGGGGGTATAGAAATTGTGGTTTTTAAAAAAAATATTGCAGTATTTTTAGGAGCTTAAAATATTCTTCACTGGTGCAAGGAATAAGACATATCCACATTTAATAACAGATATCATCCAAAGACTTTGGTTTCTCAATAACAAGAACATCTTTGCTAGCTTTGTGATACTAAGGCTTTGGTTCTTTGAATCTGTTATAATACAAGAGAACTTTATACATAAAGGATCTTGTTTTAAAAATAATTCAGGCATATTGATGCTATATCCAGATGATAAATAATATTAGGATAAATGGGAAAATTAACACCCCAGATGCATATTTTTCCTTGCTATGCTTTTTTACTAAATCTTTTACTAAAATCGATAGCAAACTGAGACGAGTTCTGCCATCTTTAAGAAGCAGAAATTGGAAATTTATCCTTCTTGCTAAGAGGTGTTTATAAGTTTTTTGAAGCTGTTTGTGTTATTGAATTCATACATTGTCATCTCAGTAAAGAAAGCATTATTATTATTTTGCTAGAATAGAAAACTTAGACAAGGGAATAAGAGAAGTACGGAGGAATAATTATGGGCTAGATTTCAAAAGACTTTGACTATAAGGTTTAAGTAATTTGGACTTTATTTGTTTTTAACCAGTGGGGAATTACTAAAAGCTTTTGAGTAAGGACAACTAAAGATATATCTGATCTGATATGTCTCTCATTGAATTCTTGGCCTGGGAAACACTATCTTTTGACTCTTCTACATTCTTTACCTTTTGCTTGGTCTCCCTTAGTAGCTCCTCATCCTCTTCTTGGACCATTACTAATGGTATTCCTCAAGAGTCTCCACTCCATCCATCCATCCTTCTTCTTCTTCTTCTTCTTCTTCTTCTTCTTCTTCTTCTTCTTCTTCTTCTTCTTCTTCTTCTTCTTCTTCTTCTTCTTCTTCTCCTTCTTTTCTTTCCCCTTCTCTTTCTCCTTCTCCTCTTCCCCCTCCCTTCTTCTTCTTCTCCTTCTGAAATCTCATTAACTCTCAATGGTTTTAATGCAAAATGAAAGCAGATGACTACTAAATTTATATCTCTTGGCCTGATATCTCTTGTTACCTCCAGGCAAATATTTACACCTACTTACAAGACAACTGAAATCAAGAGATTTAGGCTAGATGGTTATTATAGTTCCTTGAAGTTCAAAATGTTGTCGTCTTGTGATCTTTACTAGTCTAGGGAATTGTAATGGTAAGGGAATTTGAAAATCTTCCCTGTCCCTTAATAGGCCCATGGGACCCACTTTGAGCTTTGGCCCAGCCCACAGCTTGAGTCACATGAAGCCCATGGTGGGAGAAACTTGCCAAATTGATGGAGCATGCAAGGTGCATGAGAGAAAGAGAGAGAGAGAGAGAGAGAGAGAGAGAGAGAGAGAGAGAGAGAGAGAGAGAGAGAGAGAGAGAGAGAGAGAGCAGGCGGAGCAGCTAGTATGAGTGAGAGAGGAAGTGATTTTGCCTAAGGGAGATTGTGGGGAGGCCTGACGGAGAGAAGGCTTGGTGATGGTGGTGCTCTCTACATTGATAATGTGTATAGATTTCTTTGTCAGTATGATGGATTTGGCTTTCTGGGGTTTGAATAAATATCTTGGTTTTGTCTTTGAGGAAGAGATTTTATATTTTGTGAATTTACCCTGGAAATATGCATGCACATCCAAAGAAGCTGATCTGGGTATGACATTGGTGTTACAGGAATATGGGTTTGATATAGATCTATCAGAATATTTAAATAGGATTTTATATTCCTATCTTGTTGCCCCACAGATCCCTCAAATGCAATGAGTTTTTTACCTTTCCTCATTAACCTAGTCATTTTTGTCTCTAACAGCACCATTCACTCTGTCTATTATATACATGACTTTGATTTTACCTGTGACTCTTTCATCTCCTTTATCTCTCATATCTAAACCAGTTACCAATTCTTATCACCCACCTCAACAACAACTCTCACATCCATCCTTTCTACTCATTTTCTACCATGTTAGGCTCTCCCTAATTACAAACTACTTTGACTACTGCAGTAACCTTACAAAAGATCTTTTTTTCTTTACCATCTGCCTCTCCAATTTATATTTCATATCCACTTACAAAACAACACTTTCTTTTATAGACATTAGGTGATGTCAGTCTGCAAAAACATTCTCAGTAGCTTCTTACAGTCTCCTAAAAGTTCAAACTTCTCCGTCTGGCATTTAAGCCAGTCTATATCTGACACCATCTTGTTTTTCCAACCTCACCTTGAATTATCTCCCTCTTTAGTCTGTGCTCCAGCCAAACTGTACTTTGTCCACCAAACATAAGCTATGATTTTACATCTCCACATCTTTTTCTATCAGTGTTGGAAAGAACCTCAAAGGTATAGCAGGCACCTGAAGAAGACTCTTCTCAAATGGTGATGATGCCTCTACTTTAAGTCCTTCAGTGATATAGGAGACCGTTATTTGCTGTTTCAGTAATCAAGACTCAATGCTCCTACTGCTGTACCCTTTGTTCCAGGAAAGGGATCCAGACTTTTCTTAAAATATAGTTTGTTGGAGAGGAATAGGGTCAGGAATTGGAATAAGATACGAGTTTCAATTCTAGCTCTGTTCCTTACAACCTGTGTGGCAATCCTTGACCAGTACCTGGCACACAGAAGGTGCTTAATAACCATTTATTGATTGTTTTCTTGTCAAGGATAGGCTGTCCATAGCTATGGGCTATGAGAAAGTCTAATGTGAAAATTCACTTCCTGAACAGTTCCTCCTCCTCCTCCTCCTTCTCCTTCTTGTCTTTTTCCTTGTCATTGTTCTTTTTCTTTCTCTTCTCTCCCTGTTGATATGACTTCATATACTTTCTGCTTGTGTCTTTCCTCTTTTGTGTATCTTCTATTCAGCCATAGAAAATTGGGCTTAGCAGTTTTTTTAATGTATGATCCTACTATGGTTCCATAAACTCAATCTCAAACCAATGTTATTTTAAAAATGTTACCATACTCATAGTATAGTGGAAAGTGTACTGTATCTGGCATTAGAAGACATGGATTTGAATCGTGGATCTGCTACTTGTGGGACCTTGGGAAGTTGCTTACCCTCTGTAGGTATCAGGTTTTTTTTATCTGTAAAATGGGAGGTTGGATTACATGGTTTTTGGAGTTCTTTTGGAGCTCTAAATTCTCTAAAGTGAATCCAACCTTGTAACAAATTACTATACAGAAGAAAGTGCATAGAAAAAAATATTAAAGAAGTTTAAAAAAATAAAAGAAAAATAAAATCATGGAATTGGAAGACATGGGTTCAAAATCTGTTCCTGCTACTTAGTGTTTGTGTGAACTTGGGAAATGACTTCCCATCCTGAGTTTAAGTATCCTCATCTGTAAAATGAGAGTATTGGTAGATGATTTCCAGGAGCCTTTCTAGCTTTAAAGCTATGGTTTTGTATTAAAGAAGAAAATTGAAAAATTTTCAGTTAAGTATAACATTTTAAAGGTTTTCTTGAGGATGATTTTATTTATTCTTAAAATGTTTAATATCTTAGAACTACAGTGATCATGGGAGAGAGAGAAATGAAAGTTCTTAAACCCAACTTAGAAAACATCAGTGAAAGAATAGAATTTGTGGAGTGTGTGTGCATATATACATGTTTGGTCTAAAGTAAAGCAATCAAACATTTGTTCTTGACCAATCATTTCATGTTTCACACCTTGAAAAGATGTATAACTAGTATGATCTATAATTCTAATTAAACAAATATATTACTGAATGATCCAAGATGCATTGATATCTCTGAGTGTTGCCTGGATACCAGAATTCTAATATGATGAAGACTATCCCCCAGTGATTTAGAAAACTAAAATAAAAGAGAATCAAATAAGTTTAGCAAATTTGTGATTGTACTTTCTCCCAAAACACTGGTAACTTGCTTATGAATAAAACATCAGTTTTCATTTTATATGGAGCCCCATTTTGAACTGATAAAGCCACATGTGCAGTGATGAAAACTGGTTATAAGAGAGTATGGGAGTCAGAGGATTGTGATTTTCTAATATTATGATATAATTACAGTATTTTCTAAACATTCGCTATTCTTGCCATCTACTTTTCATCATTTAAATGCTAAGGTTTAAGAAAGAGCTATGAAACATATTTACAGTGATTTAAAATCTCAAGTGTTATTTAACCATGGGTCAAAATTTCTGAGTATGTAGGCTGGGTCTCCATAAAGCAATTTTTTTTCAAATATTTGATCTCAAAATATTTGATTCCCCTTTTAAATAACCTTTGAAGTTGTAGTATTTGAGATGATACTAGACAACAGACAGAAAGAAACCTCAGAGACAATTAACTTTTGTTTGGAAAAATCCCATTAGATGAAAAGAACATTTGGAAACAAATATGCAAAAAAAAAAGTTGAAACTTGTTTGCATACTAAGAAACTAACCAGTTTATGCCATTTTATTCCTTAATTTTGAATCTATAGAAAGTTAATAGAGACCCTTTGCCCACTTCTAGTTGATCTTTTTTACCTCAGGACCTATATAGTCCCAAAGATTCATAGTATTAAACTAAGTGTGGTTCCAAGAAAGGAAAAGACTAGGGTATTCTACTGTTTGCCATTGTGATTCCATATACTATCAGCAAATACAACTCTAGTATTATTGTCCTCTATTCCTATGAAGTAGCATTAATTCTTGCAACATTTGCTTCCCTCTTCTCCCTATTGTTGTTATTTTCAGCCGTTTCAGTTGTGTCTGACTCTTCATGACCTCATTTGGAGTTTTCTTGGCAAAGATACTGGAATGGCTTCAGATCATTTTGCATTTAGGGAAAGTGAGACAAACAAAGGTAAGTGACTTGCCTGAGGTCACATAAGTAGTAAGTGTCTGAGGCTGGATTTGAACTCGTCTTCCTGACTTTAGTCCCAGAACTCTATCTACTGTCCCATCTAGTTGCCCTTTCTCCCTATAGTTGGAGCCAGTTAACCCCAAAGTTCCCTAAGTAATGAGTTGATGGAATAATGTTACTTGAGAATCAGCTGATGGTTTTATAGCTCCTTTACTCTCTGGGATCAGAATGCCTCCAGGATACATGGAATTTTCTCTTGTTTCAAACCGGACCAAACACAACCACCCTGGCCTAAAAGGATCTTCTCTGCTGAACATAGGCAGGTTTGTCATTTTCCATCTTCAACCAAGTTCCAATTACCAAATCTCACCAGGTGAGGATGAAACTACCCTATTCTCTTTCTTCTTCCTCTGTGCCTTGGTACAATGTTTCCCACTAGGTATTCATCTTACTATTACCTTTTGAGGGTTTGGAAAATAACACACTCTTTTTCAAAATTGTGACTTCATTTGAGCATGAGAAGATTATTCAAAATATTCTGATGTGCTCTTGAAGTAGGGAAAAGGGGGAGGTGCAGAACTACAGGTTGTTCCCAGAACTATCATCAATTTCTCAGAGGGCTGTGATATTTACAAATTATGATATATGATACAATGGGATATTATTATACCATAAGAAATGATGAAAAGAATGGATTCAGAGAAACCCAAAGAGAATTCTATGAGTTGATATAGAATGAAGTTAACAGAACCAGAAAAAAAGTTTATACAATGATTATAATAATGTAAAGGAAAATAACTGAAGTATCTTAAGAACTCTGATTAATTCAACAAGCAATCATGACACCAGAAGTCTGATGATGATGTATCTTCTTTTTTTTGGTCTTTCTTTTTTTTTAATATAAATTTATTTATTTAATTTTTTACATTCATTTTCACAAAATTTTGGGTTCCAAATTTTCTCCCCATTTATCCCCTCCCCCCACCCCAATACACTGAGCATTCTAATTTTCCCCATCACCAATCTGCCCTCTCTTCTATCATCCCTCCCTTCTCTTGTCCCCATCTTCTCTTTTGTCCTGTAAGGCCAGATGACTTTCTATTCCCCATTAACTGTATTTCTTATTTCCTAGTAGCAACAACAATACTCAACAGTTGTTCCTAAAACTTTGAGTTCCAAATTCTCCCCATCCCTCCCTCCCTATCCATTCCCTTTGGGAAGGCAGGCAATTCAATATAGGCCATATCTGTGTAGTTCTGCAAATGACTTCGATAACAGTCGTGTTGTGTAAGACTAACTGTATATCCCTCCATCCTATTCTGCCCCCCATTGTTTCTATTCTGTCTTTTGATCCTGTCCCTCCCCGAGTGTTGACTTCAAATTGCTCCCTTCTCCCATTGCCCTCCCATCATCCCTCCCTCCCTGCTTATCTCCTTCTCCCCCACTTTCCTGTACTGTAAGATAGGTTTTCATACCAAAATGAGTGTGCATTTTACTCCTTCCTTTAGTTGAATGTGATGAGGGTAAACTTCATGTTTTTTTCTCAGCTCTCCTCTTTTTCCCTCCACTAAAAAGTCTCCTGCTTGCCTCTTGAATGAGATATAATTTACTCCATTCCATTTCACCCTCTCTCCTCCCAGTGCATTTCTCTCTCACGATTTACCTTAATTTCTTTTAAGATATGGTCCCATCCTATTCAATTCACTCTGTGCTCTCTGTCTCTGTGTGTACATGCATGTGTGTATGTGTGTGTGTGCATGCATGTACATGTGTGTGTGCGCGTGTGTGTACATCTGTGTGTGATCCCACCAACTACCCAGATACTGAAACTTTTTAAGAGTTACAAATATTGTCTTTCCATGTCGGAATGTACACAGTTCACCTTTGGTAAGTCCCTTCTGACTTCTCTTTGCTGTTTACTTTTTCATGCTTCTTCTCATTCTTGTGTTTGAAAGTCAAATTTTCTTTTCAGCTCTGGTCTTTTCATCAAGAATGCTTGAAAGTCCTCTGTTTCATTGAAAGACCAGTTTTTCCCCTGCAGTATTATACTCAATTTTGCTGGGTAGGTGATTCTTGGTTTGAGTCCTAGTTCCTTTGACTTCTAGAATATCCTATTCCACGCCCTTTGATCCCTTAATGTAGAAGCTGCTAGATCTTGTGTTATCCTGATTGTATTTCCACAATACTAGAATTGTTTCTTTCTAGCTGCTTGCAATATTTTCTCCTTGACCTGGGAACTCTGGAATTTGGCCACAACGTCCTAGGAGTTTCTCTTTTTGGATCTCTTTCAGGCGGTGATTGATGGATTCCTTCAATATTTATTTTGCCTTCTGGTTCTAGAATCTCAGGGCAGTTTTCCTTGATAATTTCATGAAAGATGATGTCTAGGCTCTTTTTTTGATCATGGCTTTCAGGTAGCCCCATAATTTTTAAATTGTCTCTCCTGGATCTATTTTCCAGGTCAATTGTTTTTCCAATGAGATATTTCACATTCTCTTCCATTTTCTCATTCTTTTGGTTTTGTTTTGTGATTTCTTGGTTTCTCAGAAAGTCATTAGACTCCATCTGTTCCATTCTAATCTTGAGAGAACTATTTTCTTCAGTGAGCTTTTGAACCTCTTTTTCCATTTGGCTAATTCTTCTTTTTAAAGCATTCTTTTCCTCATTGGCTTTTTGAACCTCTTTTGCCAATTGAGTGAGCCTATTTTTCAAGGTGTTATTTTCTTCAGCACTTTTTTGGGTCTCCTTTAGCAAGGTATTGACCTGTTTTTCATGCTTTTCTTGCCTCTCTCATTTCTCTTCCCAGTTTTTCCTCCACCTGTCTAACTTGATTTTCAAATCCTTTTTGAGCTCTTCCATGGCCTGAGCCCACCGGACATCCACCTCAGATGTCTGGGATAGAGATACCCCGACCTCCATATCTTTCCCTGATGGCAAGCATTGTACTTCCTTATCAGAAATGATGGGAGGAAGGAACATCTCTTCCCCAAGAAAGTAGCTCTCTATGGTCTCATTTTGCTTCCTTTTTCTGGGCATTTTCCCAGGCAGTTACTTGACTTCTGAGATTCTTCTCCACCCCTGCCTAGATCTGTGCAGCTAGTGCTTGGGGTCTGAGATTCAAATGCTGCTTCCCAGCCTCAGGGCTTTCCACAGCGGGCTGGACTGCTATTCAATGTGAGCTTAAGTTCTGGTGCTTGAGTGGGGGCAGGGTCATCTCCCAGGCTCGGTTCCCTCAGGGGCTTTATGTGGAGACCTTCAGTAATGGAGCTCTTGCTTGTTCGGGGAGTACCGGGCCGCCACAGCTCCCTCTGCCGCTGCCTCCCGAGGGGGCCCGAGTCATGGAGACACCCTGCTCCCAGTCCAGAAGTCTCTCTCACTGACCCATAGCACCTGTGGGTGGAGGGAACTTCGCAGCCACCGGAGATTCCGTCCCTGAAGCCTGCTCGGATCTGTTCCTCTGGGGCCGTGGGGCCAGGGCAACACAGGGCTGGGCTCTGTGTCTGGAGCATGATGGACCCCTGTGGATGGATTTCCAGGGCTCTCTGGAACAGAAATCTCTTCCAGTGTGTTTCTGCGTGGATTCCACTGCTCCAGAATTTGTGGGGAGTTCTTTTTACAGGAAATTTATGGGCTGTGGATTCGGAGCTAGTATATGTGAGTCTTTCTACTCCGCCATCATGGCTCCTCCCCCAATGAAATATCTTGTTTACCTCAGGCAGAGAGTTGATGGAGTAGAGGTGAAGAATAACAAATACATTTTCAGAAACAGACAGTACATGAATTATTTTGACTATATTTGTGTTAGTGTCTATCCACAAAAAAGAAAGGACATTAAAAGTTCTGCAGTCATGAGTTGATTTTGTCATGTATTTGTCTCATATGTTTATCAAAGTACTGAAAAGTACAATCTTCCTATAAATGCTATGTGTATTTGTAACACATCACATTTACTGGGGGAATGTTTTGTAGTTGCCATACATACTATGCCATTTTAGTAAAAGTTTTTGCTAAGAGTTAATTATACCAATTGTCTATTGATGTGAAGTACTTTGATAGGGGCTTATCAGCTCGTTGGTGTTTGTTAAGGTTATAAAAAAAGGAAATTTAAAAAATTCTATTACATATGCAAGAAAATGTTAAGGACAGCTCCAGATAAGAGAACTAGAACCAAATGATAGAAATTTCAAGGAGGTAGATTTTTTAATCAATGTAATTAAAAACTTTGTAACAAGTAAGGCTGCTCTGAAATGACATGAACAACAATAGTTAACCATTTTCTCATCTTCAGAGATACTGGGTGTCTGGATGTTTATTTGCAAAGAGTTTTATAGAAAGGATTTATCTATCTGCCATTTAGTTGGACTAGAAAACCTTTCCATCTTATAACTTTGAAATTCTATGATTCTATGAAATACAGTAATGATAATTTATATGCAGCTACTACTGCTATTTTGTTTGGTTTTGGAAACTAAAGATCTCTCTCTGTCTCTCTTTGTCTCTCTGTCTCTGTCTCTGTTTCTCTCTCTCTGTCTCTCTCTCTCTCTCTGTCTCTCTCTCTCTCTCTGTGTGTCTCTCTTTTCTCTCCTAGGTTGGAACTTTGGCAGCCAGTAATGGCCCTTATCCTGTTACTGATCACCATGGAAGCCTTGATCTGCTCTGTTTCTGACCTGCACTGTTTGACCCTCCTTACATAGCGTGACTCTCTCCTGCTCCATGACCCAGCCCTGCCTCATCATTGCTGTAGGAGTATCATCAGCCCTCCCTTACTCAAATCAAAGTCAACTACAAGTCATGTTTTCATCTTGATGTCATGGTCCTCTTCGAGAATGAAAAACAAATGCAACAGCAATCATATTTGAGATGGACTTAGCTTAGATCAGACCCCTCCTGAGCCTTAATCCCACTACAGCTCAGAACTCCTGAGCTCAAAAAAGTCTTAAACCATAGTAATTGGGATTACAGGTATGCACCACCACACTCAGTATAATTTCTGGTTTTACAAAATATTTTAAATACTTTATCCCAATTACACCTCTTAATTACCCTCTTGAGTAAGTAGTGCAAGTATTATCCTCAATTTACAGGTAGTAAAAATGAGATTCAGGGAGGTTAAGTGATTGCCCAAACTCAAAAGGAGGCACAGATGCCTCTTGAACAAAGTTCCTATGATATCAATTTCAGTATTTTTTCTGCTATACATCTCTGCCTCCCTACAAAATATAAGAACATGAACTGGAGTGATAAAATGGTGTATCTAAGGGGATTGTATGTGAATGAGCAGTTATACAATACCTATCAGGCATGGTACAAAACACTTTACAAATCTAATTTCATTCTATCCTCACAATAACCCCAGAGATAGGTGTAACAGCAAGCAAAGCAGGATCTTTACTGTTTTTCTGGACTGAGTTCTAGCTAATCAGATACTGAGTAGAGCTGTATATAAAGAGAGAGTCGTTGTTGAGAAAGCAGATATGAAGAGCACCAGTTTTGAAGGGGTGAGTCAGCATCGAGAAGAAGGGAGCCTGGAGGAGACTTCTGAGCCAGGAAGAGTCCGCTGGGCTGAGAGGAGACCTCTGATGGCAGGCTTGTTGAAGGAAGCTCTGAACTTTGAAAGTGGATAGAGCTGTAGGACAGAAACACATCCATGAGACTAAGCCCCCTTTAAGAGCTGTTAAAGTGAACTGAGCTGTTAACACAGAGCCTCTGGACTTTGGTGGTGAACTGAGAAGATGATGCTGGTGGTGTGTATCGTTGTTGGCCATAATGGTTGTTGGCCTGTTGAGCTTTGTTTCCCTAGAGGGAGAAGCTGTGGAGTGGAGCAGTCCCCCTGAGCTTGGACATGGAGCAGGAGTGGACAGCTGCCTACATGTGAATCCAGGTAAGAGTCAGGAGTGGTCAGCCCACAGAGGAAGAGCCATGGGACTTGAAAGCTAACCTCAAGTTAAGATGAAAGAGGGCTTTACTTAGACACAGGAGATTGTTCTTACTGGGGTGGATATTGTGTGGTATTTTGAAACAGGACTTTACTTGGTATTGATTAAGGATACTGCTATTGTTATTATATACATATATATTACTGAATGATATGTTTTACTTAAGAATGTTGCTATAAATGTTATGCTTTACTTTATGAACAATGTTCACTTTATTGCTGAATAAAGAGTTCATTATACTATGCCATTAGACCCTTGAAATTATTCACAGCAATACTCCTCAGGAATTCTCAAACAATTTGAAAATATCTTAAGGGATATTTAACTTTAATATTTATTTTACTTTAATATTCAGCTTATTATCCTAAAAAGGTTGATGACTTTCAAAAGAAAAAAATAGAAAACAAAATTCAATTTTAATCTACCTTTAAAAATAAGAGATACATGCCCCATATATCTCATTTGTCTCTTTTTGGAGGCATCACAAAAGCAGCACAAAAGAAATAATTTATCCAGAGTAGGGAACATAATTGAATGGAATATTGTATATAAGGTGGATTTGTTTTCTTTTTAAGATACTCATTCCCAGGATCCATGGCCATAAACAATCTGCTAGTTCCCAGGATTTCACATTGTAAACCATCACACTGACCTTCCGTATCATTATGTAACCAAGATAACATAAACATTTGAGTTAAGTTGTAAACAGCACACTGTGCCTATGCTATGCTAAACCATCATATTGCTAAAGTTAATGTAAACTTGTGAGGCTATGGCTGACAAATTGTTTTCTTAGTGTGCTCCTCTCTATATCAAGTCAGCACTGGTCAGTGAATGTAGATTTGCAGATTTGTGGAATGCACAAGCTGAAATTCTGTGCCTGCCTTGACTCACCACCATCAAGATTTGGGGGAGAAAGCAAGTGCTGTGCTTGCCTCAACCCACCCCCACTGAGGCGTAGAGAGATTTGTGGAATGTGTGTGCTCCTCTTGAAAAGCCTCAATGAAGACATGGGGAATGCTGTAGGAGTTGGTACTCTTAGTTTTATTCTTACCCATCCCTGTGATAAGAGTAATTAAGGGATGCTATAGGAGTTGGTGCTCCCATTATCAGAAATCCCCATGAGAAGAATAAAGCAAATAATTCCTATCATGTCTCCATTGCTGTCCTTCTGGATGCCTGGATCAAGAGTAAACCTGCTAGAGGCTGGAATCCAAAAAGCTCCTGCCTTACAAATACCTAAAGAGTTAATCTCTTACCACATATTCCTTGAACAAGTGCTGCAAATGAATAATGAGTTGAGTTCAGAATTGAATAGATTGTAGAGAAATTATACTCTTCATCAACGAGAATGTTGCGCAGAATCAAACTCAGGCTGGGAACTTGCAGAGCTCAGACCAGGAGGGCAATGGTCAGATGTTTGCCCTGGGTCACCCAATTTTGGGATGACAGAAAGTTTTCAGTTCCCTAGACTGAGTTATTCCTGAGATAGTGAGATAACATAATACCCAATAACTCCAAGAAAGTAGAATCCAAGAGGATAAAAGCTCACTTGGACATTCTCTCCAGAAATACTCATATTCTAACCCTAACATAAATCCCGAAGTCAGAAAGTAAGCTGAAAGAATGAGAAAACAAAAAAATAATCCTACCACAAGAAGCTATTATGGAACAGGGAAGCTTAAGACACAAACCTAGGTAATGACTTCACCACGTCTCTGAGCAAAGCCTTAAAGAAAAATGCTACTCGGGTACAAAGCTGATTAGAATTCTTGGAAGAGATAAAATAAAAAATTGTAAAAAGCACTTGAAAAATTCTTAGAAAAACAAGTAAAAACATTAAAGGAAAAAATAGGAAAAGGTTAAGTTACTTGCCCAGGATCACACAGCTGCTATGTGTCTGAGATCAGATTTGAATTCATGTCTTTTTTACTTCAGGCCCAGAACTCCATCCTCTAAGACACTTACTTGCCTCTAAACCATAGAATATTGGATACTACCCCCACCCAATATAATTCAATAAATATTTATTGAGAACCTGCTACATGCAAGTTACAGAACTACGTACGGGGAATATAATTAATTTTTTAAGAAGTCTCTACCCTCTTGGAGCTCACAATCTAAAGGGAGAGACAAACACAAGATTCTCCCAGGAAGAAGGCAGGAAAGCAGAGGGGGAAGGTGATGATGTCTCTCAAAATATTCTGCACATACTTGTTCTGTGGAGTGGAAACCAGGCAGAGCAATAGATGCCACATGTTAAAGAGATCAGCTTTGGCAAGTCCTTTCACATTTTGGGGCTTTGCATTTCTTATCTATAAAATGAAGGGTTTGGGATTAATAATCTTTCAGGTCCCTCCAAACAACAACCATGTGGTTAGTGGGGAGGGTCAGGAGTGGGTGCACTTTGCATCAGAAGATGAGGTAATGTACACCATTGAAATCATGTATCTTTCCAAGTCTAAAAAAAAGACATTAAACTGAATTTAAAAAATCATCTACAATCTTAAGATCTCAAGTTAATAGATGAAACAGGCATTTTCACTTTGAAAACTAAATTCAAAATAATTTGAATCAATAATACTTTCTCAGCTTAGTTTAGATTGGACATGAAAGAGCATATCCAGACTAAAGAATAACATTAGATTAATCTGTCCATCTTTTTCAGCACATCTTTGTCTTGACTTCAAGTTCTTCTATGTATTCTTATAACTGTCCCTGAATTGAATAATAGCCATGACAGTTGTGAAGATGATAAAGTACTAAGACTTTAGTGTGGGCGGACACACATTAAACAGCAATAACTTGGTGAGAACAAACTGTCACAAAGGGAAAAGAAACCTGAAAGATGTTTTAAGAGATCACAATCTCAGGAATTAAAGAAGACTGAAAATAAATGCTTGAGAAAAAGAATTTACCAAGAGTAGCAGAGAAGTGCCAAAAAAAAAAAAAAAAAAAGAAGCCTCAGAGGTAAGATCAAAAGTTCAGTCTCTTCAGATGGAGTTTGAGGTGCTGGAAAGATATTCAGATAGAAATTTCTGAAGATTTTCCAGGTTTATGAAACTCTCTCAAACCAGCCTTACAAATAGGTGCTTTACTGACTTTCTCAAAGCAAGGACCATTTTGAAGTGAGTGAAAAGAAAGAATGTGGATTTCATTTATTTTCCTTAATTTTTATCCAGAATCTGATACAATATTACTCCAGATTGAACAGAACATTGAGGGCATGCGTCCAATGAATGAACAAGTTTATTATCTATTCACTGGCATCTAATTCCACTGATTAAGAAAGTAAGAAGAAATACTATAAAGAAAAGAATTTGCGAACTACAAAGATGTAGACTTCATGTCTTATGGAAGAAATATCAGAGAAGAAAATATAGAACTCTAAGAAGACTATATTGATTATTCTGTTAAATAGCCAAGAATAAAGAGGTTGTTAAGTTTATAAAAAAAAACATTAAAAGGCATAGGAAAGAATCACAAAATTTAAGATTTGGAAAGAATAGCGGCATTGGAGTCACAGAATTAGGGTATGAATCCCATCTTGGATCCTCCGTACTCAGCTCTATACTCATCCCTCAACTGCTAATGCTTCTTTTCGAGATTGCCTTCAACCCACTCTATTTATATTTATCAGAAAATTTCATTTAAATTTTCCTCAAAGGTCAATCTGATTTCTCTTTCTCTCCCCCAATTGAAAACTATTGTTAACAAATACGTATTGTCAACAAAAACAAATTTCGACGTTGGCCATATTAAAAGTAATTATGTCTAAATCTGCCCTCTGAGTCCATCATTGCTCAGGATGTGGATAACCTTTTTCACCATGAAACTTATGGAATAATAATTGATCATTATGATTACAAAGTTCCAAAGTCTTTCAAAGTAAATTGTCTTTATAAAACTGTTGCTATTATAGAAATTGTTCTGCTCATTTCGCTCTATATATGAATTCATACAAATCTTTCTTGGTTTGTCTGAAACTATCTCTTTTATCATTTCTTACAGCAAAATAATATTCTATCACATTTTTATATCATAATTTGTTCAGCTATTCTCTAACCAGTGGATAACCCCTTAGTTTCCAATGCTCTGCCGCCACAAACAGAACTGCTATAAATATTTTTGTACAAACAGATTCTTTTCCTCTTTTTTGATCTTTTTAGGTTGTAGAGCCAGTGGTAGTATTGTTGGGTCAAGGGTTATACAGGGTTTCACAGCTTTGAGGTCATGATTCCAAATTGTTTTCCAGTCTATAACTCTATCGACAATTCACTAATGTACATATTTTCCCCCAAACCTTTCCAGTATTTGTCATTTTCCATTTTTGTCAACTTTGCCAATCTAGTGAATGTGAGGTAGAACCTAATAATTGTTTTTTATTCTTCTAATCATTAGTGATTTAAAACATTTTTTTCAGTATGGTTATTGATAGCTTGGAATTTTTCCTCTGAAAACTTCCATTTCATAATGGGAATGGTTTTTATTCTTAGCCATTTGAATCATTCCCAATATATCTTAGAAATGGTCAAATTATCTTAAAGAAACTTGATAGATTTTTTTCTGCCTTACCTGCTTCTCTTTTTAAAATTTTAGCATTTGTTTTATATGAAAAATTTTAAATTTAATCTAAGCAAAATTGCTTTACCTTCTGTGACCGTTTTTATCTCTTATTTGTCATGACTCTTCTCTGTGTATTTGACAGATAATTTCTTCCATGCTTCTGTAGTTTGTTTATGATATCAGCCTTTAAGTATGTACCCATTTAGAGCACTTTACAAATATCTTGTTAGGTCTTCACAAAATATCTTGGAGGTAGATTTTTTTTTTAATGTTCATTTTACAGTTTAGGAAACTAAGACAAGCAAAGATTAAGCAATTTGCCCTAGATCACCCCATTGCTAAGTATGTAAAATCAGAACCGAACTTGCCTTTCCTTCCTGACTCTACATCCAGTGCACTATCTACTGTGCCACTTACCTACCTCTGAGTTTGTGATTGTTACCCCTACTGTTTTGAACTTTGGTTTAACTATCCTACATTCCCCTTTATCCCCTTATTTCGTGACCTGCACAGCCCTCCTTCACTCAAAACAAAGTCAAGTGTAAGTCATGTCATCATTTCTCTGATGGCATGGTCTTCTTTGGCAACGAAGGATGAACACAACTGAATTCCATGTTCATTTTTCTGTTTCAAGTGTTTCTTGGATTCTGCTTTCTAATTCATTTTGCTATCCTTTTCTGGTGTGTGTATGTGTGTGTGTGTGTGTGTGTGTGTGTTCATTTCATTCACATATATGATCACTGATTATTTTTCTGTTTCCTATTGTCTTATGCCTTTCCTTATCTTTGTTTATTCCTCCCCTTTTAAGAAGAGGGTAGTGAGAGATGAGTGAGCTCAGTACAAGTGCTCTAGGTTTGGAGGAATCTTTTGTTCCACTGCCCCTTTTCTTTCTCCCTCAACTAGAGTCCAATAAGAGGTCTATACAAGTTCTTTCTTTTCTTTCAATCTCTTGAATTTGCATCACCTGCAGAACATTTTCATTCTGTCTTACTTTGTCCAAAGGTCATTCTTCTGGGAAGAGAAAGCAAAAGCAAAAGTAATGAGTAGTTTAGGTTTTTTTTATAACTCACATAATTCCATAAACTTTGAATATCTGTCTCATTGCTTCTTTTAGAACATAGCGAAACCTCCCCCAAAGCCTTTTTATCATAATCATTGACAGTCTCACTTCATTGTATGCCTTTTAAAAAAATGCTCTTCTGATACCTTCTTACATAATATCCTTTTGTATTTTGTCTTCGATTAATTTTCTTTGATTCCATTTCCTATAGATGTTTACATATCTTTTAAAAATCTAAGATGGCTGAATTTCTGACATCAACTTGTCAATCAGTAAGTAATTATTAAGTACCTACTATATATCAAACTCTGTGTTTCTTAAGCAATGAGGCTACAAAGGAAGGTGAAAGCTCCTGATCTCAAGGAACTTATAGTCCAATGGGGAGATGACATGCAAACAACTGTGAACAAGATATATATAAAATGAACTAGAGATAATCAACAGAGAGAAGGCACTAGAATTAGGAGGGATTGAGAAAAAGGTTTCTTGTGGGATTTTAGCTGGGTCTTGAAGGAAGCCAGGAAACCTGGAAGGCAGAGATGAGGAAGAAAACTCTAGGCATGAGATTTAACTACTGAATCTGCCCAAAATGAAGAGATGGAGTGATGAGTGTGAGAAAGACTGGAAAGAAAGGGGGAAGACTATGATGGGTTTTGAAAGTCAAATAGAGGATTTATATTTGATTCTGGAAATGACAAGGAGCCACTGACACTTCCTGAATAGGGGAAGGCATGGCGTGGTTAGAGCTGTGCTTTAGGAAGTTCACTTTGACATCTGAATTGAAGAGAGACTGTAGTGCATAAGAAACTTATTTCAGGAAGACCAGCAGGCTGCTTCAGTGTTCCTGGTATGTGAAGAGGGCCTGCACCAGAGTGGGAATTGTATTAGAGGATAAAGGGGTCATATACAAAAGATGTTATGAAGGTAAAAACAACAAGATTTGTGTAACTGCATCATTCTCCTTTGTCTTTTTTGTCTTTTTTCATTATCAGAATCTCTTCTACAAGAAGCTTTTATTTCATTTTTGAGCTCTCTTTGCCTTATGGGCCAATTTTCCTTACACAATATTATATCATTAAACTCTGCCTATCTTTTCTCCAAAACCCTTTGAAATATTTCTCTTCCCTACCTAGGGTGCATGGCAGACAATTTTTGGTTTTCCTCTCTACTTAAAATAAGTGGCCCACCAATTGTTTTTAGAAGAGAATGGAGCCTATAGATGGCAGATTGGCTCCAATTTCTGTAAAAATTCTAAAATGTATTATTAAAGGGATAATTGATGAGTTTCTAAAAAAGTACATGATTGTCATGAGGCACTAACTTAACTTCATCAGTGACAAGTCAATGCCTTATTTCAATCTTTTGCTGTGGTTATAGAAGCCCTTTATTAGCAGAATTCCATTTTCGACAGTTTGTAGCCATTCACCCAGACAAGGTCCAGATCCCACAAAGGCTGGATTCTCCAAACATACACCAAAACCCAGTTCTACAATGAACAGAAGAGACCAATTTATCCAAGTCAAATAGTAAAAAATTAAAATCAGAGAAATTATAGAGAACATAAACTGAATAATGCAGAATGAAGGAGGTCTCCCATTAAAGTGAGGTAACTTTTATCTCAACCAAGAGTCCTAGATCTCACTTACAGGAAGTTCTCCAAAGTGTCTATTATAGCAATCTAGGAACATATATATATATATATATATATATATATATATATATATATATATATATATATATTTTAAATCAGTGACTTATATAAAGGTGGCATGAAAGGCAATGTGTAGAAAACTTTCAGGTGCTATAAAGTTAGGAGAAGTATCTAAAATATTGGATCAGTCAAGATTGAAAAAGCTCTTGACAGGTTATAATGTTGTATTGAACCTAATAAAACAACATTTAATGGGGATAAAAATAAAATATTACATTTAGGTTAAAAAAATCAAATTAACTCTTGCAAAATAAAGGAAATGTGATGATAAGGTAGAATGTGTGAAAGAAATCTAGAGATTTATGTACAGTTATCCCTTCCACATTACAGAGTCAGGAGGCAGTTCCCCCATGAACTGGAAAATCCATGTAAAATTTTTTGGCAATCTCTTTATACCAGAGAAGAAGTTTCAATTTTGTCTTTTTCTTTTGTGGGGCTAGTACAGTATCTTATTGTAAAATTTGGGGTAAATATTTGGTCATACTCTCTGTGTCATCTGCTAGTCTTTGTATGTTGTCTGTGGCTTCTGCAAAATTTCCAAATATTGTGATTTAATTTCTTATGTCGCCCTGTGATATTTAAAAATTGCAATAGGGAAAGTCACAATGTGAAATGGATAGTTATAGGCTGAAGAGTCAATATGAGTCAGCAATATAATATGGTAACCAAGAAAGCTAATGTAATCTTAGGTTCTATTGAAAGGCACAGTACCCAGGATGAGAGTGGTGATAATCTTGTTGTGCTCTAATCTGTCGACCCCTGTTGAGTATTGCATTCAGTTCTGGTTACCACATTTTAGAAAGCATTGTCCAGAAGAAGGTAACTTTAATGGTGAAGGACCTTAAGATTATGCCATATGAGGATGGTTTTAAGGATAGTTTGTTTAACCTTTACAAGAAAATACTTTTGAGAAGGAAATATGATAGCTGTCTTCAAATATTTGAAAGATCTACCACAAACAATAGGGAATACACATGTTCCCCTTCATTAATCCAGGAGAAATGTGTGAAAGTTGTAAAGAAGCAAATTGAAGCTTGAAGTAAGGAAAATCTTTCTAGTCTTTAGAGCAATCTCTATGTTAAATGGACTGTCTCAGGAGATAAGTTCTATCTCACTGTAATTCATTAAGCAAAAGTCAGATGGCCACTTGTAAGAGATTTTTGTAAAGGGGAATTCTTGTTAGAGAATGAGTTCAACAACGGTCCCTCCCATTTCAGATTTTATGGTAGTCTGTGAACCCCATCATGGTGTCTTGGTCACTTTCTTTAAACTTTAAACTTCCTGTTCTTTATGTTTTAGTAGCCATTTCTTCTTTGTTAGTAAGGGTCAAGTCTAGAATGATTCATGTTTGAGGGATAAAGTTATCATTAAGGCAAGTCAGAATTTTTTAATTGCTTTCTTTGAAAAGGAGAGGAAAGTAGGAGAAAGAGAGGCAGAGAGGGAAACACACAAAGACAAAGGTACATTCAGAGATAGGAATAGAGAAAGGAAAAAGTGGGAGAGCTCTTGAAAACATGTGAGTAATTTAAATCTTCCACTCTCATTATGTCATATGTTTACAAGTTTATAATTAATTTCCAAAACTCTGTATCTAATTCCTTATTCTATCCAAGTCATAGATGGCACATTTCCACAATAACATCACTCTCTCTACCATTTTCCCAATGTTTATATTTTTAAAAAGTGCTTAAAACAGTGCCTAATACATAGTAGGCTCCATATGCATGCACAATTCTTTTTCCTTCCCTTCCTCACATGAGTATACCTTTCCAATATACAATGATGCTCTACCTTCATCCCCTACTCCTACTGTTCTTTTCAAATAGGGTATTAAATTTAAAGCCCATGTTCCAACAAGTCTCAGTGATATTTATGTGGGTCAAATTTGCATTATAAACTTTAGTTGCTTGTTACCAAGACTTTGTGCATGCATGTATAAACATCTGACACTGTGTTGGGTTTTTTGCTAACTCTCTTTAGAGGCTATTTTCTTATACATTGTTTTCTATGCATTTGATGTCATTGCCCTTTTTGAGAAAGAGGGACAAACGAGTGGTGATTTCTTCTGCTAGTCTTTTGTGGTATCTCCTCCTCTGTTACTGGATTTGCTCTTCTATTTAAGCAGCTTTCTCTACTTCCCTTAATTTTCAATTTGTAACACTCTTAATTAGGATAGCAAGACTACATGCATTTTTTTTCCTTCTGACATTTCCTATGGGCTCTGCACCCTGACCAAGAGTCCATTATTTTTGTATTTTAAACTAGGTCCAGAAATCCAAATTCTACCTTTAGATATCATCTTCTTTGCTAACTATTTACTTCCAAAATCTGTCCTTTTCTGAACTCGTTATTACTTATCATGATTTCATGATCACTGTAATCATTATTGATTATTACTGATGAGAATATCACCTATATCTCCAAAGTTTTCATCTTTTATTCAGGATTTCAATAAACCTTAGTGATCTTTTCTTAGATTTCTAAGTGGGATAGTGGTTGTCAGGTTTGAAAAGACTAAGGATCTTCTCCATCATGGCCCAAGTAAAGGACATAAAAAGACAGAAGAATTCTCTTTTGTTTACAATTATTATTATTATTTTAAAAATAGTTTCTCTAGTATTTCTCAACAGAGACTAAGCACCAATATTTATCTCTTATTCTGACAATAAGCAAATTATCTTTCACTTGGTGGTGCTTGTGGAATTGCAATGTACTCTTTTGGATCAAAAGATGCTGCTTCTGCCTAAGGTAATTCTAGTTCCCTAACTTCACTAAGTAATTATACAGTTCCAAATATTCAGGGGTTCTTCTCTTTCTTTCAGTGTCAAATTTGTCCCCCCTCTTCCGTCTAACACTGATGAGATTTTTCCTTTTGCTTCTTTATATCTTTGTCAGTGTTAGTCAATAAACACTTCTTAAATATATCAGACAATGTGCCAGGCATTATGCTAAATACTGGGGAAAGAAAAAAAGGCAAAAGACAATTCCCTACCCTCAAGAAGTTTATAATCTAATGGGGGAGATAATGTAATTATATACAAACCAAGCCATATACAGGATAAATAGGATAATTAACAGAGGAAAGGTAGTAAAATTAAGATAAGCTGAGAAAGGTTTTCTATATAAAATGGGATTTTATCTGAGATATACAGCAATCCAGGGATGCCAAGAGATAAAAAATGAAGAGGGAGGGGATTCCAGGCATGGGAGAGAGCCAGAGAAAATGGTCAGATCTGAGAGATAGAGTGTCTTATTTGTGGAACAGCTGGGAGGTCAATGTCATGGGTTTGAAGAGTAGTGTTAGGGAATAATGTGTAAAAAGACTGGAAAGATAAGAGGGGGGCTAGGTGATGAGGAGCTTTGAATGCCAAACAGATCCTTTTCTATGTGATCCTGGAGGAGAAGGGAAACTACTTTGTTTTTCTTTATTGCTTTTCTTTTCCTGTGTTTCTTCCTTGAAGCACTTCTTCCATTCTTTCAAGAAATACTTCATTCTTCCTAACAACCTGAGAAGCAGAAATGCTTTCCTTCAGCCTTTTTATTTCCTTGTCTAGGACAAAGACTAATTTACAATTCATAAGTACATAGATGACACATATTACTAACATAAACACAAATATAGCAAAGTCTCTTACAGTCAATAAAATACTCTCCATATCCTCCTTACTTTTTTCTTTTTAAAGGTTGCCTGCTTTTACAACATTTATTATCTCTCCCAATGTCTCTTCCTCCATTAAAAAAAACCAAACCACAGCAACCTAAACCTCATAACATGCACATTCCAACAAAACAAAGTCCTACCTAGCCCAGGTCCAAAAATAAATGTCTCATTTTGCATTTTAAATCCATCAGCTCTCTGGAAAGAGATGGGTCTCATGTTTCATCTTCAGTCCAGCTTCTTTGAAATTAGTAAAATCCAAGTATACAAGATACTGGAATACAGGAAAAAGTTCAATTATTTCATGAAATTTATTTACCTGGTTTCCCTTTGTCACTGCTCACCAATTTCTTTGTCTTACTCCCCTGGAATCTAGGATCCTGCAATAAAAAGGATAAAACTTAAAACAACAAAAATGGATGAAACCCTCAAAAATGATACTTCACAACATCTGTCTGTACATTTTCTCTTGGTAGGTATAACAAGACAATCAGGTGATTCGAACTGGATATGAGTTAAATTTGTATTAAATGAATTTCCAAGGTCATATTACTAGGTATCAGAGCTGGGATTTGAGCCCAGGTCTTCCTGGACTCCTTCAAATTTATCACCATATCAACAAAGTTTCATTGATTAAACACCAACTGTGTGTACAGAAAAAAAAATATCCTCAAGAAGTCTACATTTTGGTGAGGGGTTCCAAAGAAAAATAAAATCAGATGATATAAAGATGTAATTGAATTGTAGGTGGGGCCAGGGAAGGAGTGTGTGTGTGTGTGTGTGTGTGTGTGTGTGTGTGTGTTTTGTTTAGAAAATGAGTGAGGAAGATAAGGGAGCGGAATGGATGGGGGTAAAGATTAAAAAGGGGATAGTTTTTTTTTAAATAAACTTTTTATTATCAATTTAAGGTTGGTCATGATCATAGATTTCCTTGTTAAACTACAAGTTGTGTGTCCTATTCCTAGGGTGGACTGGATCTATCCTGGGAATGCTCTTCCCTCAAAGACAGAAAGGAGGTCAGCCCTCAATTCTGGAGTAAAACTTTTTTGGGAAAATCTCTAAAAAGTTTAAATATAGCTAATATTAAAACTTTTTTGGGAAAATCTCTAAAAAAGTTTAAATATAGCTAATATATACCCCCAAATGGGAGTAACTGTCCAGTCTAGACATGGCACTCCACATATCTAGCACTTAGTACTCTGGTACATAGATAGTGCTTAATACATGCCTGTTGACTGATTCCCTATGAATATCAGTATGGAACAGAGGCTTATTTCTTCCATCACAGAAAATAATTAAGACAAAAAAAATCAAAAATATATGTGAAGAGATGCAGAAAGCAGGAAACAGAAGGTGGTGTCAGAGAATCAGTTTTACCTGGGCAAACACATACTCCTGGTTACCAAGTACTTGTAGCTACCCCTGCTTTTTGGGAGAAGGCATTTCTCTGTCCTTAATAGAAGGGAGAAAATGGCTGCATGTGGAGAGAAGGGCCCAAAAGAAAGAGGGAGGAGAAGATTTTGTATCTTATAGGTTACCAAGAAGTAAAGTAATTCCTGTCCTAATAACTAATCATCTTCTAGTAATAGGGACTAAGGGACCTAGTAGGAGTTTGTCACCAGATAATGGCAAAGTATAAACCCCTCACCACTAGGCTAGAGTGCCAACCACCAACAGCCAACCAGGAATGAACCCCAAGCTCCTCTAGAGAAGTTCCCTGCTATCTAGCAACCTTCCACCTCCACTCCACTAGCATGCACCAGGCATTTAAGGTAACTCCAAAATTAATGAATTAAAATATTCTCTAGTGAGATAAATAAGTTGATATACTACCCTCTCCTCCCCAAAATGACTTTTTTTAGGATAAAGGCAATAATTCTCAATCTTAAGTATAAGCACTTTAAAGCAGACTTTGATTAAGTTAATGACAGGATAGGCTAGTTTAATCTTTTAAAGTAAATGTCAAGATATTTTCTCGAATTTAGTTACCTAATGAATCAGAGACTGAGATACCATTTGATACATTTTCACTGTTCACTTCAAAGCTATTTTAAAGGTCAATATTAAAACTAGTCAGAAACCTGTGTGGTAAAAAGATCTCATTACCTTTAGCCATATTTTTTGTATGACATATATTTTCATAAAGTGGGCAAACAATCCCAGTGTCCTTTCAAGTGTCCTAAAGCAGAGTCATTTATGAACTTTTTAAATAATTTTTTTTTCTTTTTAGCCTTTAATGGTAAACCTCCAAAGGAAGTGACAAATCCACAAAGCTACACATTTAAGAATTGGAAGAAAACGAATTCTTTGTGTCTTTTGGTAATGTGGAAATTTAATAATTCCAGTTAGGTTACAAAACTTAACTAACTTTCCATGTAAATCTATATAGCAGATTTTTTAATTTCTTAAAGTTATGATGTGAATTTCCAAGCTCCCCAACTGATAGATTAAAAATTATAAATATAAGGTATGATAACTAGCTGAAAACATATTGATAGCTGTCAGTGATATAGAAATGGATATTCTATGCTAGGTTGGCCTAACCAACTTTAGAAATCATGTGAAATATAAAACTGTTCTTTTTGCAGGGTCATGTGCTATATCAGTTAAAAATTTGATAAATTTCTCAAACATGACTTTTACTAACTTCATTAGCTTCACCTGCTATTTTAGTAAAAGAGATGGGTTAAAGTTTTGCTAAAATGGTTATTAAGCCCAAATTTATTTCCTCATTTAACTGGTTTCCATTTATATATACTTATTTCAACCCCTCCCTACAAGTGCCTCTCTTATTTATTCATTCCACCCTCCTAATCTTAATCTCTATACCCTTCTAAAAGTCCCTCTCTTGTTCTATCCACCAGTTTTCTCACCTCTCTACAAGTTTAGAAGACTTCTAAACTTCTTCAGATGTATATGCTGTTTCCTCTTCAACCTAGATGAGAGCTGGATTCATATATTACCAGTACTCCATCCCCACCAGCTTCTTCTACATTAGTGATATACTAATGTATTGATTTCTCTACCTGATCTCTATCTCCCTTTTCATCCTTTCTCCTCTCTCTATATCTATCCCTGTCAACAGCTGATAAAGTTATTAAGTACTTCCTTTGGATCAGGCATTGTGCTAATTGCTAGAGATGCAAATGTACAATATGAAAAAGAAAGTCAGTCCCTCCCCTCGAGGACCTTACAATCTAATGGAAGAAGACAACGCACAAAAGACAATTGAAAAGGTTGGCACCTACTTGGTATAGGGTGTGGTAGAAAAGCCAAAGAAATCCAAAATGAGTGCAGCTGGGTGGGAAATACCTGTCTTGTCCAGAGTTTATGACACTACCTTCTATCAGAGGTTTGGAAAGTACTAATTTGAGGTACGAGTGACAAGTCTGATTTGATCTTGGAGGATGCAGGATAGATGTAGGATCTATCTCTATGTCTACATTTGTGTAGTCTATCTCTCTGTCTCTATCTATATCTCTCTCATCTATAACCGATATATGTATAGGGAGACTGAAATTTTTCTCAAAATAAAAAGAGCAACCAAGTATTAAAGCTTTGCTAGTGACAGATGAATAATAAAAACAGAAATTTGACTTAGGTTTGTGGAGATCACTGACCTTCATTAGCCCACTTTTTGTTCTGACTCAAATTCATTTCCAGCTCAGCCATAGAGGATATTGGGAAAGTGTAAGATTATCTGGATCCTAAATTAGATAGGCATCCATAAGTAAAGGCTTAGATCTCTCACCCGGACAGGGTGGTAAAAAAAATATCTACTCTTAGCATGGGTTCTCTGCATAATTTTGTTAGCTGAGTTGGTGGCTCTGAAAAAATAAATAATCATCAGCCAGCGGTTGCAATGAAAGGTTTTAGCTAACTGAAGCTAGGATTTATGAAATGACCCTGAAGAGATGATCTCTACAAATTAAGGACACCAGTAGAACCCAGTGGAGTAATGCACCTAAGAAAAAGGCCCAGTGAGCTCAGTGAAATAACAACTGTATAAGAAATGGTACCCTTAGGAAGGAGCAGTGTGAGCAGTGGGATGTTATCACCAGATACCAGGAGTAGGCAGCTACTGGGGTCACTGGATGAATAGAGCTGAGTGCAAGAATTCAAACCCACCTCAGATCCTACTTACTAGCAAGTACTTACTAACAAGTAGCAAGTACTACTACTACTTACTATCCTACTTACTAGATATAATTTCCTTATTTATAAAATGGGGATAAAAATAGAACCTACCTCACAGGATTGCCTTATTGTTGAGTCATTTTTAGTCATGTCCAACTCTTCATGATCCCATTTGGGATTTTCTTGGCAAAGATACTAGAATGATTTCCCCATCTCATTTTACAGATGAGGAAACTGAAAAAAGTTAAGTGACTTTCCCAAAGTCGCACAGCTAGTAAATGTCTGAGGCTGAATTTGAATTCAGATCTTCCTGACTCCAGGACCTGTGCTCTATCTACTGTGCCACTCATAGGATTGCCCTCATAGGATTATAGTTAGAATCAAATAAGATAAAATACTCTGTAAACCTCAAAATGTTAGCTATTATCATTCCTCACATGTGTTCACCTTATGCATGATCCATATATATTCTCACTGATTATATGTACATGTGTATGTGTATGTGCATTTGTCAGAGAGTTTGTCTAACATTTATGAAAGGAATAACCCAATGCAAAAGTTCTAAATATGCTATTTCATTAAATAAAAGTCTTTGCTTTGAACTGGTTATATCCACTGGCTCTCTAGATACAAGGAAACCTTGGTAGGTACTTGCAAACAGTCCTGTTCAGCAACCATAGAATATTTTAAACTCAGGTAGTAATTCTGGGGAACTCCTATGTGAGAAGTGTTGGAGGTGCTATCTGTCTATCCCTGGATGTGTGAATATGTGTGTATGTTCATTCATGTGTGTAGCATGGGGGATTCCAGTAGGATTGGTAGAGGGATAATTAAACCACTTTTAAAAAATATTTTCTTTTAGGATTTCCTGAAGTGCTTTCTTCTCAGATTGGTCAGGGAATAAATATGATTCAAAGAACAGCATTAGGAAAGCTGGATACAAATTTTAACCTCTCTAAACTTCAATTTATTTCTAAAATTCAGACAGGGAAAATGCTACAGAGTTGGAAAGGATAAATGTCTTTTCAATTGAATTCTAGGATCAAATTCATTTAACCTCTCAGTGCACCCTCATCTTTGCCATAATAATAGGACCCTACTTATGAGTGATTATGAGGAATTTATATACACACACACACACACACACATATAGACACAAATATATGTATGTTGGATGCAAACATATGTATACACATGCATACACACACACACACACATATATATACCTACATATAGTTTTGCAAACCTTAAAGCACTGTGTAAATGCAAACCATTATTGTTACACATGTACATGTAGATAGTTACATCTTGTATTTGTCCTTCATTGCCAAAGAAGACCATACTATCAGAAAAATGATGACATGACTTGCACTTGACTTTGTTTTGAGTGAGGGAGGGCTGTGAAGCTCACCAGCCTCACTTTTCCTCATCTCAGTTACATCTATATGTATTTTTCCTAAACAAATCAAGTATGCAAATATCCATACTAAAATCCAAACTTGAAAAAAATTTGAATTAAATTGATAGTTTTTATTAGAAAAATATTAAGCCAAGATGAACAACTGCCCCCTCCTTATACTTCCTTCCAATCCCACCATGAAGAATTAAATTTATCTGAATTGCCCTTTGATTTATGAGCAAAGTTATTTCCTCATTCTATTATAAAGCATGTCACCTTTCTGCTTATAACCTGATTTTCTAAAACAAATATTAATTTTGACTATAAGGTAATAAGAGATTGTTTAAAGGATCGAAAAGTAGATTATAGAGCACAAAAAGATTATTGAAAGAATTCAACGTTACACAAATTCTTTTAGGTCCCAGAACATCTATTCTCTTTTTGAAGATGACATGTTCATAACTCCAAATAGATTCCCAAAATGACTCTTTGAGATATAGTCAGTAATTCTGTTTATATGATTGTGAATCTGAATTTTGAAGCATATACACAACTGGAAAACAGTGAGCATATGCCAGAGTTTGACAAAATGCTCAGAGGTTCAAATGACACTCAACATTCTTTTAGCCAAAAGGCTGAAAAGAAGAATGACTCAGTTGTAACCAGAGGGGTGTATGTCTCTTCTGTTCCTCAACTTGGAAGTCCTGTTGTTCAATCATTGGCTGTGATTATTGCCTAAGGTTACTGGGAGATGATGAGGAGTCAAAAATGGCACGAAGTCACAACTCATCATAGTTTTATAAATTTCAATTTGAACAAATTTAACTTTAAATTTGTTTTCTCAACCTAAACATTACATTTTAGAATGCGTTGAATGATAAAAATCAATTCAATACCTTTTAATATATACATGGCTATTTTATGGATGCTTACTTTAACTTCATCAAAGTGAGTATTACACAATAAAGTTAATATTTTTACTCTAACTTGGTATCTAAGCTCAGAGAACCTTATTTCCCTTTCCTCTCATTATTGCTTGTAAGAAATATTTTTTTTTAACTTTGGAGATGACTTGAATCACTACTTGAGCAACTAATTATGATTTTTAGTCCATCATAATCCTATCATATTTATTTCCTCATAATTCTTTATTTTCTGAGTTGGATGATGTATGAAATTAAGTATTTTGGGATTACATGAGACTGTGGCTAGATTGATTTAGAGATAGAAGGGACCTTGAAGATCATATAATTGAACCTTCCCACCATTCTGTTGGACCCTACCCCACTTCATTTTGTGAATGAGAAAATAGATTCAGAGAGATTAAGTGATATGCACAAGACCACCTAGAGAGTAAGCAACAAATTCAGAATTTGAATTCAGATCCTGACCAGGAACCCAGAAGTTTCTACTACACTGTGGCACCTAGAACACATCAGACTTGTTCATGTAGCGAAAAGTCTTCTTGATGGATAAAGACTGGAGAAATGTGGTTAAGTCAGAAGAAATATCGATTAGAGGTTCTTTTAGGGGTCCAACAAAAGGAGAAAAATTTAGCCTCACATGTGTCACTGAGACTCAATGTCTGATACAACTAGAAGATGACCTTGGAAAGTCCTTAAATTAGTCAATAGAAACAGGATATGCAAAAGATCACAGTATATTTTAAGAAAAATACTTATGTGAAGAAATCCAGGAATTAAATAAAAAAGGATAATGAAAAGCATTTGGAGAAAATTTTTTTTTTTTATGTTTTAAAGTCTCTTCCAATTCTTTTTTCTTTTTCTTTTCAGTTCCAAATTCCCTTCTCCCTTAAACCCCTCACTTAACTCATTGAAAAAGCAAGAAATATGGTGCTCATTATACAGAGGAAGTCATATAAAACATTTCCACATTAGCCAAATTGTGAAAAAAAAAAAAAGAAAATAATAGAAAAAAATGGCTCAATCTGCACTGTTTGGATCTGGAATTGAATGACATTTTTCATCTTGACTCCTTTGGAATTGTCACGGATCACTGTATTGATCAGTATCTTACGATTGTTGTTACAACATTGCTGAAACTGTAATAGTCTTCTGGTTTGGCTCATTTCACCTTACTTCAGTTCATATGTCTTCCCAGGTTTCCCTGAAACCATCTGCTTCATCATTTCATACAGCACAATAGCATTCCATTGCAATCATATATAATAACTAGTTCAGTCATTCCCCAATTCATGGGCATCTCTTCAGGTCCTAATTCTTTATCACAACAAAAAGAGCTGCTATAAAGATTTTTACACATATAAGTCGTTTTCCTTTTTCTTTTATCCTTTTGGAGTAGAGACATAGAAGCAGTATTACTGGGTCAAAGAGTACGCAGGTTCATAGCTCTTTAGGCCTAGTCGCAAATAGCCATCTAAAATGGTTGGACCAGCTCACAAATCTACCAACAATGTGTTAGCATACCTATTTTTCCCACATCCTCCCGACCCCCAGCATTTTTTGTTCTCCTTTTCTGTCATATTAACTAATCTTATGGGTGTCTGGTAGCATCTCAGAGTTTTCATTTTCCTAATAATTAGAAATTTTTTTCATATGATTATTGATAACTTTTATTTCTTTTTTTCTAAAACTTCCAGTTCATATCCTTTGATCCTTTATCAATTGGGAAATGGCTCTTATTTTTATAAATTTGGCTTGGTTCCCTATATAGTTGAGAAATAAGACCTTTATTAGGAAAAAATTTGCTATAAAAATTTCCCCTAGTTTCCTGCTTTCCTTCTAATTTTTAATGTATTGGTTTTGTTTGTGTAAAACCTTTTTAATTTAATGAAATAAATAATATCCATTTTACTCACTACGATCCCCTCTTTCTCTTCTTTCATCATGAACTCTTTTCTTATTTATAGATCTGAAAGGTATTTTTCTATGCTTCCCTAATTTGCTTATGATATCACCCTTTATGTCTGTCATGTACACATTTTGAGTTTCTCTTGGTATGTGGTGTGAGATGTTGACCTATGCATATTTTTGTAAGATTGCTTCCCAGTTTTTGTCAAATAGTGAGTTCTTGATCTAATAGCTAGGATTTGGGAGCTTACTAAACCCTAGGTTACTGAGCTAATTTATTTCTGTGTATTGTGTATCTAATCTTTTCCACTGATCAATTACTCTATTTTTTTGATGAGACAATTGGATTTAAGTGACTTGCCCACGGTCATAACTATCAACTGTCTGAGGCTGCATTTGAACTCATGTCCTACTGGCTCCAGGGCTAGTGCTCTATGTACTATGCCATCGAGCTTCCCCTAATTATTCTATTTATTATCCAGTACCAGATTACTTTTATGATTTTTGTAGTATAATTTGAGATCTGGTATTGGTAGGCCCCTTTCTTTCACACCCCGCCTCCATGGATTTCTTTAATATTCTTAACTCTTTGTTCCTCTACATAAATTTTGCATTTTTTCTAAAACTATAAACTTTAATAGTTTGATTGGCCCTGGACAAATAAATTAATTTAGGTATTATTGATATTTGGTCTACTCATGAGCAATAAATGTCTCTGATTGTTTAGAATTGTCTTTCTTTGTGTCAATCGTTTTTCATAATTATGTTCATTTATTTTCAGTGTGTGTATTGGCAGCTAGATTCTCAAGTATTTTATATTTGTCTGCAGCTATTTAAATGGAATTTATCTTTCTATCTCTTCCTGCTGGGTTTTATTGATAATGTGAAAAAATGCTGATGATTTGTGTGGATTTGTCTTATATCCCACAACTTTACTAATGTTCTTTATTTTTTTTTTACTAGATTTTTAGTTGATTCTCTGGAGTTCCTTAAAAATACTACCATTTCTTCTGCAAAAATGATAGCATGTGTTCCATGTTGCTTTAATTTTGCTTGAAAATCATGATGGTTACCCCTGCTATTTTTTCCATGCATGCGGAGACATAATAGATTCTACTCCAGCCTCTTGTTTTAACTCTGTATATTCTTTCTGTGTCAAGTGTGTCTCTTGTAGACAACATATTGTTGGGTTCTGCTTACTAATCCATTCTTCTATTCTCTTCTTTTTTATGGGTAAGTTCATTCTATTCATACTCAGTTATGATTGCTAACTGTTAATTTCCCTCTATCCTATTCTTTTCTATTTATCCTTCACTTTTTAACCTTGTTCCATCTTCAAATGTCTATTTTGCTTCTCACTGCTGCTTCCCTTTATTTAGTCTCCCTCTTAGCCTCTCCCCCTTTCTTTTAGCCTCTTCTCCTCCTACTTCCCTGTTGTACAAGGTGAATTTCTATGCCCAACTCTATATGTGTAAATATACTCTTTCCTCTTAAAATCAGTTCAGATGAGAGTGAGGTTCAGGTGTTGCCCACTCTCACCTGCATTTTCTTCTCTGTTGTAAAAACTCTTCCTTCAGCACCTCTTTTACATGAGGTAATTTTCCTCATTTTCTTCTCCCTTATCCCTTCTCTTAGTGTATTCAGTTTTCTCACCTTTCCCTTCTTCTTTTTGAGATTGTCATATTAGACTCACATTTATGCACTCTGTCTTAGTAAACTACTTCTAACTGTCCTAATGATAATAATGTTTTTTTGGGGGGGTTATATATGTTATCTTCCCATATGGTAATGCGAATAATTTAACCATAGCAAACCATTATGACTTCTCACTCTTATTTACATTTTTTATACTTCTCTCAAGTCATGTGCTTGAATGTCAATTTTTCTATTCAACTTTGGGCTTTTCATCTGGAATGCTTTTAAGTCCTCTATTCATTAAATATATGTTTTTTCCTCTGAAGGATTAAATTCTGCTTTGCTGGGTAGGTTATTCTTGGTTGTAATTCTAGTTCCTTTTCCTTCTAGAAAAAAATATTCCAAGCTCTCTGCTTCTTTATAGGTGGCAGCTGCTAAATCTTGTATGATCCTGACTGTAGTCCACAGTATTGACATTTCTTTCTGGCTATTTTCAGTAGTATTTTTTTCCTTAACCTGTCAGCTCCAGATTTTCATTTTAATATTCCTAAGAATTTTCATTTGAGAACTTTAGGAGGTGACTGGTAGATTTTTTTCAATAGCTATTTTGACCTCTGGATCTAAGATGTTTCAATAATTTTCCTTCACAATTTCTTGAATAAGTTATCCAGGCTCTTTTTAAAAAATCATAGCTTTCTGGTAGTCTGATAATTCTTTATTTATTCATTTATTCATTCATTCATTCATTCATTTATCTATCTATCTATCTACCTATTTATTTATTTATTTAACTTTTTACATTCATTTTCACAAAATTTTGGGTTCCAAATTTTCTCCCTTTTTTATCCCCTCCCCCCACCCCAATACCCCAAGTAATCTAATTTTCCCTATCTCCAATCTGCCCTTTCTTCTATCATCCCTCCCTTCTCTTGTCTCCATTTTCTCTTTTCTCCTGTAGGGCCAGATGACTTTCTATTCCTCATTAACTGTATGTCTTCTTTTCTAGTAGCAACAACAATACTAAACAGTTGTTCCTAAAACTTTGAGTTCCAAATTCACCCCATCCCTCCCTCCCCACCCATTCCCTTTGGGAAGGCAGGCAATTCCATATAGGCCATTTCTGTGTAGTTTTGCAAATGACTTCCCTGATAGTCGTGTTGTGTAAGACTAACTGAATTACCCTCCATCCTACCCTGCCCCTCATTGTTTCTCTTCTGTCTTTTGATCCTGTCCCTCCCCAAGTGTTGACTTCAAATTGCTCCCTGCTCCCTTTGCCCTCCCTTCCATCATCCCCCCACTTGCTTATCTCCTTCTCCCCCACTTTCCTATACTGTAAGATAGGTTTTCATACCAAAATGAGTGTGCATTTTATTCCTTCCTTTAGTCAAATGTGATGAGGGTAAACTTCTTGTTTTTTTTTTTTTTTTCTCAGCTCTCCTCTTTTTCCCTCCACTAAAAAGTCTCCTACTTGCCTCTTAAATGACATATAATTACCCCATTCCATTTCACCCTCTTTCCTCCCACTACATTTCTCTCTCACCATTTACCTTAATTTCTTTTAAGATATGGTCCCATCCTATTCAATTCACTCTGTGCTCTCTGTCTCTGTATGTGTGTGCATGTGTGTATGTGTGCGTGCATGCATGCGTGTATGTGTGTGTGTGGTCCCACCAACTACCGAGATACTGAAACTTTTTAAGAGTTACAAATATTGTCTTTCCATGTAGGAATGTAAACAGTTCACTTCTGGTAAGTCCCTTAAGACTTCTCTTTGCTGTTTACTTTTTCATGCTTCTTCTCATTCTTGTGTTTGAAAGTCAAATTTTCTTTTCAGCTCTGGTCTTTTCATCAAGAATGCTTGAAAGTCCTCTGTTTCATTGAAAGACCATATTTTCCCCTGAAGAATTATACTCAGTTTTGCTGGGTAGGTGATCCTTGGTTTGAGTCCTAGTTCCTTTGACTTCTGGAATATCCTATTCCATGCCCTTTGATCCCTTAATGTAGAAGCTGCTAGATCTGGAGTTATCCTGATTTTATTTCCACAATACTGGAATTGTTTCTTTCTAGCTGCTTGTAAGATTTTCTCCTTGACCTGGGAGTTCTGGAATTTGGCCACAACATTCCTAGGAGTTTCTCTTTTTGGATCTCTTTCAGGTGGTGATCGATGGATTCTTTCAATACTTATTTTGCCCTCTGGTTGTAGAATGTCAGGGCAGTTTCCCGATAATTTCATGGAAGATGATATCTAGGCTCTTTTTTTGATCATGACTTTCAGGTAGTCCCATAATTTTTAAATTGTCTCTCCTGGATCTATTTTCCAGGTCAGTTGTTTTTCCCATGAGATATTTCACATTCTCTTCCATTTTTACATTCTTTTGGTTTTGTTTTGTGATTTCTTGGTTTCTCGTAAAGTCATTAGGCTCCATGTGTTCCATTCTAATTTTGAGAGAACTATTATCTTCAGTGAGCTTTTGAACCTCTTTTTCCATTTGGCTCATTCTGCTTTTGAAAGCATTCTTCTCCTCATTGGCTTTTTGAACCTCTTTTGCCAATTGAGTGAGCCTATTTTTCAAGGTTTTATTTTCTTCAGCATTTTTTTGGGTCTCCTTTACCAAGGTATTGACCCGTTTTTCATGCTTTTATTGCATCTCTCTCATTTCTCTTCCCAGTTTTTCCTCCACCTGTCTAACTTGCTTTTCAAAATCCTTTTTGAGCTCTTTCAAGGCCTGAGCCCACCCGACATCCCCCTGGGATGTCTGGGGTACCGAGGCCCTGCCCTCCACGTCTTTCCCTGATGGCAAGAATATGTCCTCGTCATCAGATCCGAAAGTCGGGATCATTTGCATCTGTTCGAAAAAACTCTCTATAGTCTTATTTTTCTTCCCTTTTCTAGGCATTTTCCCAGCCAGTTACTTGACTTCTGAGATTCCTGTCCACCCCCGCCTAGATCAGCCCAGCTAGTGCTTGGGATCTGAGATTCAAATGGGCTTTCCGCGCCACACGACTGCTAATCAATGTGAGCTTTAGTTCTGGTGCTGGGTTGGGGGCAGGGCCGCCTCCCAGGCTCAGCTCCCTCAGGGGCTTTATGCAGAGACCTTCAGTAATGGAGCAGGTGGGGGCAGGGCCGTCTCCAAGGCTCAGCTCCCTCAGGGGGTTTATGCAGAGACTTTCAGTAATGAAGATCCTGCCTGCTGCTGGGGGAGTCCCGGGCTGCTGCCGCAGCTGCTGCCTCCGCCGCCGCCCCCACCCCTGCCTCTGCCTCCGCCGTTTCCTCCCGAGGGGGCCCGAGTCACGGAGAAACTCCGCTCCCCGTCTCGGCCAGCTCAGCCATCTCTCTCACTGACCTGTAGCTTCTGTGGGCGGAGGGACCTTCCCAGCCGCCGGAGCCTCCGTCCCCAAAGCCTGCTCGGGTCAGCTCCTCTGGGGCCACGGCCAGGGCAGAGCTGGGGTGGGGTCCGCTTTCCGGGGCGCGATGGACCCTGGGGATGGCTCTCCAGGGCTCTCTGGAACGGAAATCTCTTCCACTCTGTTTCTGCACACCTTACAGTGATCTAGAACTTATGGGGATCTCTTTTTACATTAATTCTATGGGCTGTGGGTTCGGAGCTCGTAAACGTGCGTCTTTCTACTCCGCCATTTTGATTCCGCCCCCTAGTCTGATAATTCTTAAATTATCTCTCCTTGATCTTTTTTCCAGATCAGTTGTTTTTCTGATGAGATATTTTATATTTTCTTCCTATTTTTCAATCTTTTAATTTAATTTTATTATTTTTCATGTCTCATGTATTTATTAGTTTCCACCTGACCAATTCTAATTTTTAAGGAATTATTTTCTTTCTTTTCTTCTAAGGTTTCTAAATATATTCTTTCTTTTCTTCTAAGGTGTTGTACTTGTTTCCTATTTGGCTGTTTTTGATTTTTTTAAAAATTGTATTTTTCAATTTTTTGTGCCTCTTTTACCAAGCTATTATTTTTTCATAATTTCTTTGTATAGCTCTCATTTCTTTTCCTAATTAAATTCTTTGATTACTCTTATTTGATTATTGATTTTGCCTTTAACTCTTCTAGGAATTCTTGCTGTTTTTTTCTCATCTGCATTTTTTTTCCTTTGAGACTTTGCTTGTAGATATTTTCAAGTCTTTGCCTTCTTCTGAATTTGTGTCTTGACCTTCCCTATCATGATAATACATTGTTATGATCAGGCTCTTTTTTTTTTTTTGTTATTGTTGCTTACTCATTTTACCAGTCCATTTCTTGACTTTGGATTTATGTTACAGATGGTCTTTGCTTACCTTTGATAGGGGAAATGACTGGCCTGAGCTTCTGTCTCTTATGTCCTGCTCTCACAGCTCCATCTGGGATGCTGTAGGTTTTTGGTGCCTCAAAAATGGTATTGTCCAGGGAGAGGAACTATTGCCTTTCTGATCCATGCTCTTCTCCTTTCCCAGGAAGGACTCTTTTTCTCTTGTGATTTTGACCCCTCTTCTCCATTCTTGGATTGCAACTAAGAACTGGACAGTGGATGATAGAACTATTATTATATGACACCTGATCATGAGTCCAGTGCTAAAGAAGGGGTTCCTAGGATTTCTCTCTAACCAGGTAATCAGTACCTTTATTATTGCTGGGCTTTAGTGCCACTGCAGCCAACAACTCTGCATACCCAATGTTGCCAGTTTTGCCACATTGCACTTTTGGGCAGCCCCATCATTATGTCTGCTGGTATCCTTTGATGTCTTCTTAAGTTTCTCTCGGCTTCAAAAATGGCTCACCATGCTATTTTTTCTTGACTTTCCCCTTTAGAATTCTGCATAATGTTTTCCGTGATTTTTAGATGTTTTGGGGGCGTTTGGGCAGTTGTGACCTTTCTCCATCTTGACTTCACCTTCTCTACTTGGGGGAAGATTAATGGAAACAGAAATAGAAGCAATGCTCTCGTTAAAATACAGGACACAAAAAGGAAATAAGACATAAGAGTCAAGAAGCAGATTATAGCCTGGTGCGGATAAATGATATTGTAATGATGGGAGGCCACAATTATTTGAGCATCTGCTACAGCTCTCTTTCTGATAAAAGCAAAACAGGCTATTTGCCTTAATGATAATTTAACCTCCAACAAGGAATATATTATTCTGGATCTGATTCTCATTAAAGGCTAAGATTTGATTTCTGTGATGGAAATAAGGGGAACCATGGTGGGAATGGTGTGATTACATGATTTTAGTTTATAACAGAGGACAGGGAAATTACTTGATATATGTAACAAGATTTTTGGAGCATGCCCAGATTACCTTAACATGGAGGCAGCCATGTGAAAAATGCCAAGGACCTACTTCTGGAAGGAAACATTTTTTTTTTTAAATGTGTTCGTCTGTTTTAAAAATCTCATGAAGTGTTTTATTTTCATGCTTCTTTTCAGTTATCTCTATTGACCTGATTTTTCCTCATTGTAACTTTTATATTCTTCATAAATTGATGTTTGTTTATCAGCCTTTATATTAGTATTATATGTTTGTGAAGTAGGTTTAATTATAATTTAAAAAGAATTAGATTACTCAAAAACAAAATGACATCTGAAAAACTTTCAATGTCATGTATATTGAAGAAAGTAATTCTTGTCACTTTCTGATTATATTCTCTCTCTCCCTTACTCTGTCTCTCCATTACATAGCTTTAATCTTTTCCTGTCTATAAGCATATGGTTTCCCTGTCCTTAAATCTTTGTTTACCCTCTCAAACATTTATTTTATATCTCTCCTACTGCCATATTCATTTTAAAAAATAGTCTATACTTGCTGACTTCTTCCTGAAGAAGTCTTACTTCTTCCACTTACTGAACAACCTCTTACAATCTGGTTTCTGATTCATCACTTACTGAACTGATGACTCTAAAGTTACCAGCAATCACGGAGTTGGTCAATTTAATGATATTTCTCAGACTACCTCTTTATTGATGTCTCTGAAACTTTTGAGCCTTTGACTTGAGAGGAAACAGTCTATGTTTCCCTACCACATGACTGTGAATAGTCCCTTTCTGTTGATCACATAACTAGAAAAAGCTACAATTTCAAGACTATCAGACCAGGACACTCTTTCTCTTTTCCCACAGCATCCAAAGAGTATGAAGTCCAGTTCATCTTTAATACGTTCACTGTGAACTGAACTTGTGATGGGGTAAAGGGCTACCTTTCTCTCCTCTCCTCCACTCATTTAGGCCACATGGACCTGAGAAACTAGCTTGGAGTTTTGATCCTATTTGTGGTTTGTCTTTTTCAGTTCTACATTCAGGCAACAGAGTACCCATTGGACCTGGATTTGAGTCTTGGTGTCCTTGGGGTGAAGATCCCAGGTCAGATGTACTAGTCATACCCCAGTGAGGCAGCCTTGAGAAGGAAGGGTGCCTAGGACTTAATCCCAAGGCAGGGCTTTGGACTTGTAATTTGGTGAGATTGTACCATATAGGAACCAAGTAAACTGTGACTCCAATTCCCTTTTCTTGCCCAGAAACTAAGAAGGTACAAAGAGGGAACTATGATTCCAGGTATATATATGTATATGTGTGTGTGTGTGTGTGTGTGTGTGTGTGTACAGGGAGTGTTACATTTGTATGTTTGTTCATGCTATCCTTTTGTAAAGTCTAGTCTGACTATTAAGTGATTAAATGGAAGTGGGATTCCAAGGACTTCTATAATTAGAGGAATAGTCTTGGTAGAGACTAGAGCCTATGGCAGGAAGACTAAACCTCCCCTAAAGCTCCTTAAAGTCTCTAGAGAACACTGGAGGAAGACAGAAATATAACAAGACCTTCAGGCAGTGGGGGCTAGAGGAGCTATACATTCATTCTAGATTTTAGGCAAATAAGTTCCAAAAGATCTAGAGGAGAAGTCAATAAGTTCTCATGAACTAAAATTTTATAAGTCAACCCAGGAGAGAGAGAAAACACCAGATAATGATACTTCAAATATCAAATATACAAATAGAAAGAATTTTGATGAAGAAGAAAAAGAATTGTCTGAAGCAACTAAAGTGGAGACTCATTACTTAACATAGATCTTTTCAAATATTGTAGAAGTTGGAAGGGAGGATAGGTAGCAGAGGATGAAAACCAAAATGCAACACATCCTATAGGAATAATGCTGAGAGGGCTAAAGCTCAGGATGAGCTTTAGGCTGGTAAGAAAAACCTATGGACAGCAAAAGATTTTTTAAAGGTATGTTGTGGAAAAAAGAGGATCAAAGAAAAGATAGGTTGCTGTTTGTATTGGCTAAGAGAATGGTCATTTATGACCCAGAGAAAACAAAGCCAGATAATTCTGATTTTGCTTCTATTTACTCTGAAAGAAAAATAAACTTTGGGTCAAAAAACATAGTTCTTAGGTAGTTGATACTCAAGGGAAGTAAGGAGATAGTAAGAGAACATATAGCTCCTTTAACAAGTTTAAGTCCTCTGTCAAGATATGTGATTCCTGAGTAAGTCAAGGATATTTAAATGATCTTGTAGAATGGAAGAGTTTTGCAAGAATGAGGAAAAATAACTATCTTGTTTTTTGTTAAAAAAGGAAAAAATGGAACCTATGAAGTATAAACCAATGAGTTTTATTGATGGCTGATGAAATTCTAGAATTTTAAAAAATAAATGATTAAATAGGAAAAGATTAAAATTGAAAATTAAAATGATTGAAGTGGAAAAAATGTGGAAAAGCTGGGACACTTAATTCATTGTTAGTGGGATTATGAACTGATCCAATCATTCTGGAGAGCAATCTGTAATTATATCAAAAAAGTTATGAAACAACCTATACCCTTTGATCCAGTAATACTTTTAATAGGTCTCTTCCCACAAAGAAAAAAAAGGAAAAGAACACGCATGTTCTAAAATGTTTATAGAAGCTGTCTTTGTGGTGGCAGAGGTGGAAATTTCAGGGATGCCCATCAATTGGGGAATGACTGAACAAGGTGTGGTATATGATTGATGGAATACTACTGTGCTATAAGAAATGATGAGCTCAGTGATCTTAGAAAAACATGGAAAGGTTTGCATGAAATAATGAAAATCAGCATTTTAGCCAGAGGAAGAACTGATAAATAGGAGAATGTATAGAATAATTTTACAGACATACATGCACACACACATATATACACACATATATATGAGTGGGGGTAGGGAAGAAAAGAAGGAAAAAAATTAATATCATTTTTTTTTGTATATTTGAAAGAAATAGCAAGTTGTGCATAGTAGATTTGCAGTTTCATGTGTAATCTTTTTTTTCTTGTACTATGTTATGAAAACACTTGTTTTATCCCATGAATTAAAGATACAATAAGTTTTTAAAATATTCTTTTTTACTGGTATATCTTATTAAAGAGAAAAGCAGCATGACATAATAGATATAGGAAAGACCTTGATCTAAGGAAGACTTAGGTTAATGTCCTACCCCAAATGTGTGTGTTTGTCCTTCGTTGCCGAAGAAGACCATGCCATCAGAGAAATAATGACATGATTTGCACTTGACTTCGTTTTGAGTGAGGAAGGGCTGTGCAGGTCACCAACCTCACTTCTCTTCCAGAGCCATCTGAATCCAGTGACATCATCAGGATGACTGGAGATGACCCAGGATGAGGCAACTGGAGTTAAGTGACTTGCGTTGCCGATATGAATCAGGGGAGGTAATTTTCATGTTAGGATCCATATAAATATGCAAAGTGTATGCAACCATGCAGGCATGCACCCCTCCCCCAACACATATCACCACTTCCTTTTCTAGATGCTTACAAATAATTCTGTCTGTGTCTCTGTTTCTCTCTTTGTCTCTCTGTTTTTCTGTCTCTGTTTCTCTTCTCACTTTCTCCCCCTCACTTACCCATCTCATCTATTTTTTATCCATCTTTCTTTCTTTCTTTCTTTCTTTCTTTCTTTCTTTCTTTCTTTCTTTCTTTCTTTCTTTCTTTCTTTCTTTCTTTCTTTCTTTCTTTCTTTCTTTCTTTCTTTCTTTCTTTCTTTCTTTCTTTCTTTCTTTCTTTCTTTCTTATCTACAGAGCCAGCATGATTTCATCAAGAATGAGTTTTGTCAGAATAACCTTACTTCCTTTTTGGACACTTATATAACTAGTATGTCAGGGGAATACTGTAGTTAGAGTTTTTTCCCCTAAATTTCACCAAAGTATTTGGAAAAGTATCTTATACAATTCTTATGGAAAAGATGTAGAAATTAGTACTGGATGATAGTACAATTAGATGGATTTGGCACCAGTTGAATGGTTAGACCCCCGAAGCAGTTATTAATGCTTCCATGCTATCTTGGATGGAGGCCCTGTGGAGCGCCTTAAGGATCTGTGTTTATCCCTGTGCTATTTAACATTTTTATCAATGGCTTGGGTATAGGCAGAGATGGTATCCTTATAAAATTTGCAGATGATACAAAATTAGGAACAGATTGTATAACAGAATCAAGATCCCAAAAGATGTTGACAAACTAGAGAATTGAATTGAATCCAATAAAATAAAATCTAACAGGGGTAAATGTTCAGTATTATACTTGGGCTCAAAGACTTTAACTCATAAAATAAAGAATAGACAACATTTATTTAAAACGATTCAGAGATTTTAGTGGACTGCAAATTCAATGTAAGTTCACAATGTGATATAGTGGATAAAAAAGGTAATACAATTTTTAGTTGTCTTAACAGATTTAATTTCCAGGAATAGGTCAATGAGAGTTCTATTTTGCTCTGACTTTGTCAGAGTTGAGAATATGTTGAGTATATGTTGGATTCTGAGAGCAAACAAGATGGTTAAGGGTGAAGACAAGCAAGCAATATTAGGATCAGTTAAAAAAACTTGAGATGTTTTATCTGAAGAAGAGAAGGCTGGGGATGGGGAGCATCAATCAATATTTATTAGGTAATGCAGTGGACAGAGTGCTATGCCTGTGTAAGAACAAGCAAAGTGGGATTTTTCTTGTTTTCTTTTTGGAATTCAGTTTTCTAGACTCAAGCTAAATTGAAAATATCTGAAGGGTGATTCACAGCTGTGCTGAGTCATGTGGGTTGTGATACCTTCTGGCTGTGAGACTATTAGTTGAAAACTATATATATATATATATATATATATATATATATATATATATATATATATATATATATATACACTGGGAGGTTGATTTTTGCTTTGAGGGTTTCACTTATGAGAAGGACCTTTTGATTCACTGGATGGGACACTGAGTAGACATTTGTTAAGAGTCCCCTTACCCCCACTACTCAGATATTGTTGGTACTCCTCTGTTGGTGTATGTAGGTGGTTGTATTGCTTTGTCAGATGGCTAGTCTGTTGCTCTTTGTGCTAATTTCTCTGCTTATATTTTCTCTGTTTGCATTTTCTCCACATTGATGTTGACCTTTACCCTGAACTAGTGAATGACTTCTATATGTTTAATTAAAGAAGTATCATTAGCTCTTTTGAAGCTATCTTTCCTTTATAAATCAGATCAAAGAACCTGTGCTAGCAGGCCATCCTGGATGTGCTAGGGTGTTTGCTAATACAGCATAGAGTCAGGAAGACTCATCTGCATTAGTTCAAATCTGACCTCAGATGCTTGCTGGCTGTGTGAGCCTTGCCAATTTATTTAACCCTGTTTGCCTTAGTTTCCTCATCTATAAAATGAACTGCAGAAGGAAATGTAAACCACTTCAGTATCTTTGCCAAGAAAACCACAAATGAAGTCATGAAGAATTGGACATGACTGAAATGCCCAAACAGCAATGGTAACAACATGCTAAGCACTGTGCTAAGTGCTGAACACGATAGACATCTTTGGGTACTTAAAATATTGTCATTTTGAAGAAGGATTACTCCATTTTACTCAAGCAAGCAGAACTAGGAGGAATGGTTCAACACTAGACAGGCAATTTTAGGCCTGATACCAAGAATAAGTTTTTAACATGAGAGTTATCTAAAGGTAGAACAGATTACTCCAGGAAGTAGTATGTCCTCTTTCATTAGAGATCTTCAAGGAAAACTTGGGTTTTATATATGTGTTGTAGAGTTAATTTGAATTAGGCAGCCACTGAGCTCCCTATCATCTCTGAAGTTCTAGGATCTATATGGGCCAATCAATATGGAGAATTATGGATTGCAAAATACTCTTATTATAGGGGTCCCATTAAGGTGTGGATACTATAGAATGAAAGAGAATCATGATGAAATTATTGCTTCTTGTTTGTCTTTCATTATTGCAGAGGGCCAATGATATCAAGAAGGAGACTCCATGACTTGTAAGTGAATTAAATTTGGGAGAGGGTTGTGCAAAGTCACCAGCCTCACTCTCTCCTCATGAACCATCTGGGTCTAATGATAACGTATAGATAAGGATGACTGAAGATGGCCCAGATATAGTGGAAGACTTTGGCCATTTTTTTTAATATTGACTTTATTTATTTTCAGTGTTCTACAATCACTACCATATAACTTAGATTTTTTTCCCCTTCCTCACTGCTAGCTCCTTCCTCTCTCCCTAAGATGGCATAAAATTTATATAGGTTCTACACATACATTCCTATTAAATACATTTTCACTGTAGTTATGATGTGCAAAAGAATCAAAATGAATGGGAGAAATCATATAACAAACCAAAATGTAACACACACACACACACACACACACACAAACATGATCTGCTACACTCTGTGACTGAATTCTATAGTTCTTTCTCTAGATGTGGAAGGCATTTTGCCTTAAAAGACCATTGGGAATTTTTTTAAGTCCTTGCATTGCAATGGCATTTCAAGTCTACCAGAAGAAACTCTTGCACACTGTGGTAGTTGCTGTGCACAAAGTTCTCCTGGTTCTGCTCCTTTCGCTCAGCATCAGATCATATATGTCTTTCCAGGCCTCTCTGAAGTCTTCCTGTTTATCATTTTTTTATAGCACAATAGTATTTCATTACATTCATATACCATAATTTATTCAGCCATTCTCCAATTGATGGACATCCCCTTGATTTCCAGTTTTTGTCCACCACAAAGAGAACTGCTATAAATATTTTTGTAGAAGTGGGACCCTCTCCCATTTTTATGATCTCTGGGGGATACAGTCCTAGAAGAACTGTTCCTGGGTCAAAGGCTATGCATATTTTTGTAGCCCTTTGGACATAGTTCCAAATTGCTCTCCAGAATGATTGGAGGAGCTCACAGTTCCACCAACAATGAATTAGGGTTCTAACTCTCCCACATCCTCTCCAACATTTATCATCTTCTTATTCTGTCATGTTTGCCAGTCTGATAGGTGTGATGTGGTACCTCTCTCCAATCAGTAGTGATTTAGAGCATTTTTTTGATTTGCATCTCTCCAATCAGTAGTGATTTAGAGCATTTTTTTATATAACTATAGATATCTTTAATTTCTTTCTCTGAAAATTGCCTGTTCATATCACTTGGCAATTTATCAAATGGGGAATGACTTATATTTTTATACATTTGACTCAGTTCTCCATATATTCTAGAAATGAGGCCTTTATCACAGATACTAGCAGTAAAAATTCTTTCCCAGTTTTTTGCATCCCTCTGAATCTTGGTTGTGACCTTGACCATTTTAAGCTAAGGTCTTTCCCAGGTCTCAGTTTGTCAGGGGCAACACCCAATCAATGACTGAAATTAGGTAAGAAATGAGGCAAAAAAATGTCCTCTTTTGCATACTAAAAAAAAAAAATAAATAAAAGAAAGGAGAGGAGAAGACCCTCAGGATTTCTGGGCAGAACAGAAATAATTGATATTTGCACTCACTCTGAGCCATCAATACCTAAACAACCACCAAGTAAGTCTTGGGCTGCCCTCTCTGAAGTTCTAGGTTCTCTATGGGTCAATCAGTATGAAGAAAGATCGATTGCAAGATCCTCTTCTTATAGGAGGCCCATTAATATGTGGATACTACAGACTGAGAAGGAATTGTGATGGAATATACTGATACTGAAGAACTGTAGCTATACAGAATGACCCATAAGTGAAGCATGTGTGTAGTTTTATTCAAACATATCATTACCTTACTATGGCATATTATTTTTCAACTTGTATAATCTCTTTTTTCTCTAAATCCCTTCCCCCGTATAAATCATACTCACATGGTCTGCTGTATATATGGAGACTGATAAGGAAGGTGACAAAGAAGACCCATTATTGTGGCAGCAGCCAAAGATGGAAGAAAATTTAATTTTAAATTGGATGTGGGTGATCTTTGAACCCAGGGAACCAAATATGCCAGGCATCAGAAAAGTTCAGAAGGCTCAGTGCCTTGAATTGGGAGTCTTTTGCCCAGGGGATTTTTAGAGATTACTGAAATATGAAAGCCTTGGGGACTAGGCAAAGATCTTTTAGACTGGATCAAGGTTTAAATTCTAGGGATATGTCTTTTACCTGACTACATAGGTCATGCTTCTATACATAGAATGCAAAGAAATTATTATCCTCTCCTTCTTTGATCTAATAAGCTTTTCACAAGGAAGACCTTTCTGACCTAGGACATTTTGTCTGTGTCTATTGCAGTCCATAAAGATCTGAATTAAAATCCAGCCTCAGATACTTAGCTACATCAGTTTCCTCATCTGTAAAATGAATAATACTAATCATATCATCCACATCTCTGGTACTATATAGTTAGCTATTTTTATTATTAAATTATTGGATAAAAAATCATATAAACTAAGGAAGACAAAGCCAAAGAGTCAGCTATTTTGTCACTAAATGCAATTCCTGAGACACTTAGGTCATCTCTACCCCAAAGGACGTTCAATTACAAGCATTAACATCCAGATATCTTTGTTGTTCCCTGTTTCCAGTGTTTAAAATGTTCTTCTTCTTTCTTTTTTGATTTCCTCCCCAACCTCCAATGTCCCACTGAAATGCCATTCTCTAAGAAACTTTCCATGATACTTCCATCATTAGCAATGTATTCCTCTGGATGTCCCATAACCTTCTGTCTTGCACGTTTCTAAATTCTTTATAATGAATAATTATTTATTAGCTATCTGTACTTACATTTGAAGGCCCTCTTCCTACCCCATAGTTGCTAAACTCTAAGCTGCATCAGAATTTTTGTTGTTTTTGTTGAATAATGTCTGACTCTGTGGGACCTCATTTAGGGTTTTCTTGGAAAGATACTGGAGTGCTTTTCCATTTCCTTCTCCAACTCATTTTAGACATGAGGGAGTGAGGCAAACAAGGTTAAGTGACTTGCTCAGGGTCACACAGCTAGTAAGTGTCGGCCTTATTTAAAATTATCTCTTCCTGACTCCAGAAGCAATATTCTACCCACTGTGCCACATTGCCACCTCTCCATCAAGACAGGCATTATTTATTATCTGAATTATATACCATCTCTCTCCCTCTTGCCTGTCCTTCCTTCCCCTATTGCTTTGCAAGCTATTCTGAACATAATAGATGGTCAATAAATACTTGTTGAATGAGAAGTTGTGGGCTTTTTCTTAATTCCTGAAGTGACTTTTTGCTCTCTAGTATTTTCGCAAGCTTTTTCTGTCATGGAGAATTGCTGATCACTTGAATCTGAGAGAATAACCAGGAATACTTCTATTTCAGTTCCTGGGACTAGAAGATTCATTCCCTGAAACAATGTCCTTTACATTTAGTGAGAAAATCTAATAACCCATCTGGACAAAACACATCTGCAATCCTGTCTTCCCACGTGGCAGCTTCAGTACAAACATCTTTTCTAACCCCTTTGAAAGTACTCTGTCCTGTGTTTATAATATTATATTAAAACTCAAATTAGAAAAAATACTACTACTAGTTGTCAAATTAATACCTATTTCTGAGAATCTGAAGAACACCATGGATTTGTCAATGTCATTGCAGATAGCTTCTTGGATTTGTGATAACACTTTCAATTTTGAATACTGAAAAGTGTAAAGTCTGATGTCTATCAATAGGAAGTGATAGAATTAGAGATGGAGCTTATAGGAGGGTATAGAGTTTATTATTTAGAGCTGAAAGGGATTCTATAGGTCATTTACTTGAAGGAACTGCTTCGTTTTTAGATGAGGAAACTGAGTCACAGAGCTTATAGAAGAAGAAATGGAAACCTGGAGTCACAGATAAGTCTCTGAGTTGGTATTTGAATATAAATTTTCTTGACTCTATGACTAGAATATATTCAGAAATGCTTACAAAGAAAAACCTGATTTTTCCTTTATTCCATCTCCAACATTATCAACAAGAAACAAAATCTAAGTGACAATAATAAAACAAGCGAGCATAATTAACATATTGGAAATTTCTCTTTTTCTTCTCTATTTGTTTTTTTTCATCCTGATAGGACACAAAGTCTCTTATCTGAACTGGGCAATTTTGTTGCATGATGGCAGAATTTCCTTGGCCAAACAATGGATAGCTCAGCATGAGGTGAGAGTTGAATGTCAAAACAAATCACGTTATGCAGACCCGAGTCTTTCCTTTGTGAGCTGGCTGATGGAAAGGAGAGCATAGACATTACATTTGAAGGTGATATTCTACTGTGCCACAGTTTTAACCTCAGCTTTTAAATGTTTATTTTGAAAATTTGCTTTCTTCATTACCCTTCAATTAACCAAGAAATACTGAAGTGATTACTATGTTCCAACTCAAGCCAAAAGAAAAAAAAGAAAAATGAAACAGTCCTTGTCCTGTACTTAGCAATCATCAATGCACGCACATCAATGTACAAAGAATGACAAAAATCTATTGTGTACAGTATTTAAAAAAAAAGAATGTGAAATTTAACAAAGTAACTAGATCATCTGTTTTTGTCTCCATCTGAACTTCTGTTTTATACCATAATTGCCATTTTAAAGATTATATGTGTGTGAGCTCAATCTCCTTCGCAAATAAAAGTACTGTTTTAAAAAGTACATATGAACAAGCTGACATCTCAAAATATATATTGCATTCTTCACTTTGATTCAAATACCTCTCTCTCAAGAGGCAGGAAGTATGCGTCACCATTAGTCTTTTGCATTTTTGCAATGATCAGATTTCTGAAGTCTTTTAAAATTATTTTTCTTTACATTACTGTATTCATCATATAGATTGTTCTCCTAGTTCTAATCTTTTCACTTTGTCTCAGTTCATACAAATCATTTCAAGATTCCCTGTACTAAATAATTAATATTCACCATCTCTTATAGTGAAAAATATTCCATTGTATTTATATATTAGATTTTGTTTAATCATTTCCTAATTGATGGACACCTATTTTGTTTCCAGTTCTTTTCTACAAAAAGCACTGTTATGAACACTTTTGTGCAGGTAGATGCTTTCCCTCTGTCTTTAGGATATATGCCTATTGGTATTGTTAGGTCAAAGGGTAAAATTTGGAGACTTTTGTGGTATAGCTCTGTAAGGGAATTGCCAACCCCCAGCCTCTTGTATGGCATTCACTGGTCACGACTCAGGTAAACTGAGGGGAGACTGGTAAGGCATGAACAAGATGGCGCTGGGAGGAATGGTTCCGCCCCTGTTTTGCTCAAGGCTATTTTCCCAGGCTTTTCTGAGAACAAAGAAGCCCAAAATGTGTTTCTTTCTAGGGGCTACGTGTCCACCCTGGGCAGTCCTGGCTTAAGGTAAATTACTTCCTTATAAGGGCAAACTACTAGCTGATAGGTTCACTTAGGGCAGTGGTGTCAGAAAAGAGATAAAAGCACTGCTCACTGCTTGAATAAACGGAGTTCTTACTATCTTGTCTCCCGCCTCGGTCATTGCTTACAGCTACACTCCACCAAGGTCTACAGGCCTCTGCTGGTCAGATAAGCCTGTGGGCCCGAGAGATCAGGCTCAGACTCCCGGGGTCCCTAACATAGCTCCAAATTGTTTTACAGAATAGTTGGGCTAACTCAAAGCTCCACAAATTGTCAACTTCTATTCCTGTTCTCCAAGAAATCCTTTATTTATTGTCTTTTTCATCTTCATCAATCTAATTGATATATGGCATAACTTCCATTTTGTTGGTATGTACATTTGGCTTATTATTTGAAACTCATTTTTCCATGAAGAAATAACCCTGCAAACATGCTCACATCTCTCAATTATCTGTTTTCAGATACTTTGAATGTAATCTGTGACCAGTTTCAATACTGGTTTGCATTTTGCTTTGTTCAACCCACTTGTAGGTCACTTCTTTGCAGTTACCATGTATTTGGAATGTTGGCCATTTTAAATGTTAATTTGGGGCAAGTATAATTGGAAAGGTAAGCTTTTTGTTAAAATATAGAATTTATATATACATATGCATACACACATATATCCATGCAAATGCCCAAAATATTAAAATAATTTTTGGATATCTATTTTCTCTACCATAACTATCTTTGGAAGAGATAGTTAAGAGTTAACAATACCAATGTTGGAAAATAATTTTTTTAAAGATTGTGACAAAAGTAATATTTACCTTGGATATAGCAGAATCTGGCATGGCTTTGTGGTTGAATTATATAGCTTTTCCTATGATGAATATTTATAAAATTAAAAACAAATTACCAAGTCGTATGACCTTAGGCAAATCAGTTAAACTCTATGAACCTTAGTTTTCTCATTGATAATGTAAGAGAGTTGGATTAGCTCAACAACTTTATGACTATGAAAATAATTAACACTTTAAAATGTTGTTTTTCCTCCAGGATATCTCATTATGTAGCATGGGATTTATCATTCCCAGAGTCATAGAATTTAAGTTCAAAGTTGCTTTAGTGATCACCTACTCTGATATGCTTTTGGATTCAGTAATCTCATCTTTAACAGTTCCTACAAGTAGTCATTTATAACAAATCCCCAACCCATCATGGTCAATCAACAGACAAGGACTCTTGTAGGAAAAGCTGTATGTGATCACAGTTAGCTTCAAAGGGAGAAAAATAGTGCATGTTGAGTTGATTACATAGTTTACCAGTATCCTAAATCCTACTGAAAAAATAGGAAACCAGATTCCCAGTTCATAGCAGTGGTTTCAGGAGACATTGGAATAAGTACAGAGTGTGTCAGGGCTAACCGTGTATGAAAGCAGTACATTTTTCTTTTAAGACAAAGGTATCAAACACATGACAACAGGATATATTGTAGTCCTCAATACTCCAGAGAACCATAATATTGGGAAATGTTTAACAAAGCAAATAAAAATAAAATAGAATGTCAATAATGTTACTTAAAATATGGTTTTCTAGGTCAACATGTGACTCACAAGGATTCTTATGTATGTTTTAGTCATCTAGTTAGTCAATTTTATTTATTAAGAGCCAGGTGTGATGCTAAGCATGGGGCATACAAATATTAAAAAAGAGACAGTTGCTGCCTTCAAGAACCTCACAATTTAATAAGAGAAGACAACATGTAAAAGAAGCTGCAAAGGGATGGAGGAAGGTTGGGGAAGGTACCTGATGTAGGGATATGGTGAAAAAAAAAATCCTAAAGTAGTGCAGCCTGGAGAAAAATGAAAAGAGCTGCAGAACTGAGATCCCTCCTTAAATGGAGGTTTGGGAGTTCATGGCTCCATCTTCCAATAAGGGATAGAAGTTAGTGATGAGATGGAGTCCCAAGACTAACAGGATTTTGCGGGATCATGAGGTTTTCTCAATCAAGAGCTTACTGGGTCCTGATGGAGAAGTCAGAGAAGTCTCAGAGTAGTGTAGCCAACTGAGAAATGAGAATTTAATGGTGTCACTTCTATTAGAATTTGACACCATTCTTCTAAAGCATCTTCCTGGTCCAAGACAACATTAAAAAATATGATTGAGGCTGCGCCTTATCTAGCCGAGCCCAACTGAGCAGAGTCTCTGGAACAGGATCCGGAGCCGGACCTGCAGCGGAGGCTGAGGGGACCGAAGCCCACCTAAGTGTTCATTCCAGCATGTCAGAGGGGGAGACCCAAACAGCACCCGGCAGTGGTTCAGATCCAAAGGCAGAATCCTCATCTTCAGCCCCAGGGTTGACTTCTGTGTCACCTCCGGTGACCTCCACAGCTTCAGCTGTTTCTCCAGAAGAAGAGGAAGAGAGTGAAGATGAGTCTGAGATCCTGGAAGAGTCACCCTGTGGGCGTTGGCAGAAGAGGAGAGAAGAGGTGAACCAGCGGAATGTACCAGGCATTGATAGTGCTTACCTAGCAATGGATACAGAGGAGGGTGTGGAAGTCGTGTGGAATGAGGTGCAGTTCTCTGAGCGAAAGAACTACAAACTTCAGGAGGAAAAAGTTCGTGCTGTATTTGATAATCTGATTCAGCTGGAACATCTTAACATTGTCAAATTCCACAAGTATTGGGCTGACATTAAGGAGAACAAGGCCAGGGTGATTTTTATCACAGAATACATGTCATCTGGAAGTCTGAAACAGTTTCTGAAGAAAACAAAGAAGAACCATAAGACCATGAATGAAAAGGCTTGGAAGCGGTGGTGTACACAAATCCTCTCTGCTCTTAGCTACCTGCACTCCTGTGACCCCCCAATCATCCATGGGAACCTGACCTGTGACACCATCTTCATCCAGCACAATGGACTCATCAAGATTGGCTCTGTGGCTCCTGACACTATTAACAATCATGTGAAGACTTGTCGAGAAGAACAGAAGAATCTACACTTCTTTGCTCCCGAGTATGGAGAAGTCACTAACGTGACAACAGTAGTGGACATCTACTCCTTCGGCATGTGTGCACTGGAGATGGCAGTGCTGGAGATTCAGGGAAATGGAGAGTCATCTTATGTTCCACAGGAGGCCATCAGTAGTGCCATCCAGTTACTTGAGGACCCACTTCAGAGGGAGTTCATTCAAAAATGCCTGCAAACTGAGCCTGCTCGTCGGCCTACAGCCAGAGAACTACTTTTCCATCCTGCACTGTTTGAGGTGCCCTCACTCAAACTGCTTGCTGCACATTCTATTGTGGGACACCAACACCTCATACCAGAAAATGCCCTGGAGGAGATCATCAAGAACATGGACACCAATGTTGTACTGGCAGAAATCCCTCCAGGACCTGGGAGAGAACTTTATCGGACCCTGTATTCTCAGTCACCAGCTCTGGAATTGGATAAGTTCCTTGAAGATGTAAGAAATGGGATCTACCCCCTAACGGCCTTTGGGCTACCTCGGCCCCAACAAGAGGAGGTGACTTCACCTGTAGTGCCCCCATCGGTGAAGACTCCAACACCCGAGCCAGCTGAAGTAGAGACTCGAAAGGTGGTGCTGATGCAGTGCAACATTGAATCAGTAGAGGAAGGAGTCAAACACCATCTGACGCTCCTGCTCAAACTTGAGGACAAATTGAATCGGCATTTGAGTTGTGACTTGCTGCCCAATGAAAACATCCCAGAACTGGCTGCGGAGCTAGTGCAGTTGGGCTTCATCAGTGAGGCTGACCAGAGTCGCCTGACCTCTCTGTTGGAGGAGACTCTTAAACAAGTTCAATTTTGCCAGGAACAGCACCCTCAACTCAGCTGCTGTCACCGTCTCTTCCTAGTGCTTACTCCTTTGCCCTGGGCTGTGACTGTCATCAGACCTGCTGCAGCCCCTTCCTGCTCCCCCTTCCCTCTGGGAGTCAGTATTACCCAGTGCGGCCCCCTCTCCCTTTATTATTTAAGAGGGAGGAGGAAGGCTCTGGTTTTGAGCATCATCACTCCCCTTCCCTTTTTCTTCCTCTTCCCCTGCACTTTGTTTACTTGTTTTGCACAGAACTGAGCCGGGGGTACTCAGCTGCCCTTTGCCCTTGGGGGGCATTAGAGTGGCTGATTTGCCTTCAGGCTTTCCGCCAGCTTCCCTAAGCCTGCCCAGCCTGTGCTGGAAAGAGGCTGGGGCCGAGGAAGCTGATTACACAATCCCGCTAGGAAGGACTGGTCTGGAGAGGTGGGAGGGTGCTGCAGTGTGGCCCCTTGGGGCTGTGTGACTCAGTTGCTGCTGTAATAAAGTCTACTTTTGCTAAAAAAAAAATGATTGAGAAGAACTAGGCAAATTTATTCCCTTCAAGTAATTAAACATCTTTAAGTATTCACTGACAGATAACTCATGGAACATCATGGACATTTTTATAAATGAGAAAATTGCCTTCATTGAAGTTATGAATTACCTTTATAAATTATTACCTTGTACAATTATTGTTCATATGCATTCATAATAAGATAACACCACCGCATGAAGACAATTTTCTGCCATGTTCAAGTACATTTGATTTCTTTGGTTGCATGATATCATGGGAAAAGTGTTGGATTTGGAATCAGAGGGCAAGGGTTTGAATACTGCCACTTATTACCTGGGTGATGTTGTACATATCACTTCATCTTTCTATGCCTGAATCTCCTCATATCTATAACAGAGGGACTGACTTAGATGATCTCAAAGGTCCTTTCTAGTTCTAAATCCTATGCATCTATGAAAAAGACTTTATTTCAGAAGATTCAAGATAACTTCTTTGGCTACATTTTATAGAACATTTACAATTCTGTAAAAACCTCTAGTCTCATTGTTTCCTCCAGCATTTTTTGTGTGTTTTTTCCATTATTATCAAGCTTCTTAGAAATATTTCATTCTTTTCATGTATCCATTTGGCATACTTGCTGTCATTACAAAAGGAAGAAGTACGATGGCTACTGGAACAAAATATAAAGTCAACATCCTGACACTTTAGACTGATAGGAAGTATTTGAAGTTGAAGTACAGCTAATATATCCTTCCACAAGAGGTAGAAAGGTCTCCTTGAGCTCAGATGCTATTGTTATGAGGAATTCTGTGTATCTCTGAGTCATGTTCATGAAACATTCAAGTAGACTTAATGAACCATCAAATAAGAATTATGAAAGTAAGGTTCCTAAAACAAAATAGCATATATTCTGATCTATTTTGGAGATACCCAGAATTATACTCTGCATAACATTCATTTTATCTATACCTCACTCTGAACCTTTCTCGATTTGAATCTTTTGTCAACAGCCTGAATTCTAGCTTGGTATCAAAGGAAAAGAATCCCTAAGTTTTCATGCATAATTCATAAAATAAGTAATGCACTTGCAGCTAGTTGATTTTGAGTGTAATTTACAAAATCTCAGAGATAGAATCTTTCTGTTTTTTGGTGTATCCCCAGTGTTTAGCATAGTGCCTAGCTTATAGTAAGCAGTTAGTAAGTGCTTGTTGACTGGATGACTTATAATCCACACAATACAAATTTACCTGCACAGAAACCATTAATACTTTGATTCCTTATTACTGAACATTTAGACACATAGCCTATACTGTTAGAGATCATTTCACATACTCACAGGAGATATATGAGGCAGTATGTGCCTGGCAGGGCAAACCACTGCCACAATCAAAATTACTGGCTCCTCTTGGTCTCTGGTGGAGGAAGACCAGAACCCTGTGCTCAAGAGCCTTTGGAAGAGCAGTGCCCAATGGATCAGCCACCTTGTCAGTGGAGCAACCCCCATACAGACTTGACCTTTCAACTGCCTCCATGGGTGCTATAATATCAAATTCCTCAGTAGCCTTAGCTACTGAAGAACCAGGGAAGAAAGTTCTTGCCAAAGGCATCCTTGATACTCTTATGTGCCTCAAGGTCACAAACTGATACGATTTAAGCAACTGGGTAGTGGAGTGGATAGAGAGCTAGACTTAGAATCAGGAAGACCTGGGTTCAAATATGGCCTCAGACACATAATAGCTTATGATTTGAGGCAAATCACTTGACTTACTTGTTTTTTGCTTCAGTTTCCTCATCTGCAAATTGGGAATAACAATAACACCTACCTTCTAGGGTTGTTGTAAGGATCAAATGAGACAATAATTGTAGAGCCCTTAGTGTTGTGCCTAGCACATAATAAGCAATACATCAAGTTGGCTATTATTATTATTATTATTTATCAAAGAGAATGACAATTTGTCCTGTAATTGGTCTCTAAGAACCACTGGGTCTTTCTATCTATCCTGCAGTTGAATTCTATTAATTATCTCCTCCATTAGATTATTTTGAGTAAGATTCCTTTCTCCAGGGCTTATCAAAGTGCTTGATCCATAGTAAAATTTTAAAAATATGCTTTTTCATTCATTCATTTTTCATCTTGGTCATCCCTATAATCAAGTCTCATATCTTTCTGGAACTCATTTTTATTCTTGTGATGCATAATGTGTTCCAATTTTGAATTCTTTTCAATTTAACAAACAGTTATTAAGTATTTACTTATGTATAAATTCCTGTGTTCAATTTTGAGGATATAGTTATATAAATAAGGAAATGACCATTATTGTTCAGAAGTTTGTAATCTAGCAGAAGAAATGAAATATAAATTATTGCAATGCAAAATAGTATTGATGAATGCATAAGAAGGGAATAAAAAAAGTTCTAAATGAAGTTGTTGACCATTAAAAACTGATTTTACTGGTATGGTGCCAGGTCTCTATTTCAGCCTCTTGATGTTATCAAGTTAAAGTTAATTTTCCTATTCCCAGATCTTTATTCCTAATTCTCTGATCTGCATTCCTTATTTTTTTTTCTGGTAGTTCACTCTGAACTCAGTTCACATTTTAAATATTTTTGATTGCTAGAAGAATTCTTTTCCAGATGTCATTGAGTTTTTTTCTAGAAAGCTGTATAAGCACTTGTTTATTAAACTTGGGAAAGAAGCATTATCCATATTTAAATTGTATATCTTAAAAGTACAGATCCTTAACAGAATTATGCTCAAAGTTAGTCTCATGAAGCATGGCAAAATGATATTGGAATGTTACTCAGATGTAATGACTTTAGAGAAAGGAAAATTTGTGCATTAGTGATGGTAGGAGATAGCTGGGAGAAGAATTGTTTCCAGAAAACTATAAAGCTTTCCTGGAAAACAGATACACAGTAGATCCAAGATGGCAGAATAAAGGCAAGGATTTGCCTGAGCTTTCCCAAATTCACCTCCAAATAATGTCAAAAGAATGCCTCAAAACAAATTCTGGAGTGGGAGAAGCAACAAAAGGATGAAGTGAAAAATTTTCAGCCCAAGAAATAGGCAGTAAAACTGTGCCTGGGGGGAACCTCAACTTTACCATCTCAGCAACTATCTAGAACTAACAAAAAATAAATAATAAAAAGTTAAGGAGATGAATACAATTTTAGCAAAGTTAAATATGATGGACTTTTGAAAAAAAATGAATAAGAATAGAAAGGAATACATGATTTTTTTCAGTGGAACGTGGTACCTAAACAAAAATTGACCATGTATTAGGGCATTAAAGGCCTCAAAACCAAATGCAGGAAAGCTGAAATATTAAATGCATCCTTTTAATATCATAATGCAATAAAAATCACATTCAATAAATTTTCCATGGAAAATAGATGAAAAATTAATTGGAAATCAAATAATCTAATCCTTAAGAATGAGTAGATCAAAGAACAAATAGTAGAAACCATTAATAATTTCATTAAGGAGAATGATAGCAATGAGGTAATATGCAAAAATTTATGGGATGCAGCCAAAGCAGTACTTAGGGGAAAATTTCTGTTTCTAAATGCATATATTGATAAAATAGAAAAAGAGAGATCACTGCATTGGGCATGCAACTAAAAAACCCTCAGAAAAACAACAAATTAAAACCCTAATTAAACAGCAAGTTGGAAATTCTGAAAGTCAAAGGAGAGGTTAATAAAACTGAAAGTAAGAAAACCATTGAACTAATCAATAAAACTAAGCTGGTTTTATGAAAAAAAAGCAATAAAATAGATATATCATTGGTTAATTTGATTTAAATAAAGAAAATCACATTTCTAGTATAAAAATGAAAAGGGCAAATTCACCACTAATAAAAGATTTTGACAAAGTATAATCCATAATAAAAGCCTTCCCAGTAAAATCAGGGGTAAAGCAAACATGCCCTGTATCGCCCTTGTTATTCAACGTTGTACTAGAACTGCTAGCTATAGCAATGAGAAGAAAACGAAATTGAAGGAATCAGAATAGGCAACGAAGAAACAAAGAAAAACTATCAGTCTTTGGTTATGATTATATTATTAATATGATTATATTATTAAAGAATCCTAGAGAATCAATTAAAATTAGTTGAAATAATTAACAACTTTAGCAAAGTTGTAGGATATAAAATAATTCTACAGAAACCATCAGCATTTCCATATATTACCAACATGAGACAGAAAAATAAATTCCATTTAAAATAACCTTAGACAATATAAAATACTTGGGATTCTATCTGCCAAGAAAAACACAGTAATTATATGAAACAATTAGAAAACACTTTACACAGAAATAAAGTCAGATCCAAGCAATATTAATTGCTCATAAGTAGTCTGAGCCAATATAAATAAATAATAAAAATGACAATTCTATCTAAATTAATTTATTTATTCAATGGCCATGTCAATCAAATTACCCAGAAATTATTTTGTAGGCTGGAAAAACTAACAAAATTCATCTGGAAGAATAAAAAGTCATGAATATCAAGGTAATCAATGAAAAAAATGTGGAAGAAGGTACTTAGCTGCATCAGATTTCAGGCTGGATTACATAGTGATAATCATCAAAATAATTTGGTACCTTTTTTTTTTGGAGTAAAAAAGAACTGGAAACAAAATAGATGCCCATTGATTGGAAATAAGCTGGCATATGAATGTAAGATACTACTATGATACTGTAAGAAACTATAAATAGATAAATATGAAGAATTCAAAGAAGTATATTTATTTGAGTTTTATATTTTTATATGAGAAATACCTGTATGAGAAAAGTAAGCAAAATCCGGAAAATACTGTACATTATGATTAAAACAACATAAAGTAATATGACTTAGAGATATGTAAAACAGCAATAATGAAAGAGACTAAACTCTAACTATAATGGTCAAATATGGCTCTGGGGAGGAGCTGACCAAATACATTTCATTTACTTACTTGCATAGATAATGCACTCTGGGTGTGGAATATCATTTGTAATGTCAAACATTAGAAATAGCAAGGTGACTCTGGATACAGAACTGGGCCAGGAGTAAAGAAGGCCTGGCTTGAAATCTGGTCTCAGACATTTATTAATTTCTGTGGTCACTCAACCTCTGTTTGCCCTGATTTCTCATATGTAAAATATGATGCTGTGAGAATAAAATATAATCATTTGTAAGTTGCTTTGCAGATCTTAAAACACTATAAAAATTTGAGCTACTAATGTGTTGATTAGTTCTGCTGAACTATTATTTTTCTTCTCTCTAAATGGTTCATTGAAAGAGCGGAATGGGAGGGCCATATTTAGAAACAAATATGATATAAAACAAAAAAAATTAGTAAAATACTTTTTAGAAAGTATTTAAAACTCTCTTTGATGTTGCTAGGTCTTTAATTTAGAGCTCCCTGAGAAAGTTGGGTTCATATTTATGACTATTTTTGCTGTCCCAGAAAAGGAATAGCATTGGGAAAGTTGGAATTCATTTGAGAAGAGTCTACTGGGGATGGTGAACAAAGCTGACAACTCACAGCAGAGAAAGAACAAATCTGGTTTGCTTGAAAGAGATGAGGAAGTCTGAGCAATAAATCATCACATAGATATAATATTGTTATTATGCCAGGATACCTTTCCAGTTTTCAGAGCTATATTTAAAATACCTAAATAAGAATCTCCATGAATTATCAATGTTATCCTTCTGTGTTTCCAAGTGGGAGCCATAAAAAAAGCAGATAATGATAATAGCCTTTAGTCTTTTATTAAAGAACAATGACCTTTAAGTTACAGAAACTTGAGCCACCCATAAATTGCCTACGAACTAAGTTAATAACAGTGATACAGTGAAGCTGTGAAAATGGCCAACTTTAAAAGCTGCCTTCTGCCTGCCACTAACCTGGGCAGAGGTAGTACTGAAAACCTACCAGTAAAGAACTGCAATCAGAAATAGTCTTAGACAAATACATGGCAAACAAACACTTGTGACCTGTGATTTGAGGAATATTAAAGACCTTCAAATTAATTTCTTTTAAATGGGGATTGATTTTGGAGTCAGAAGACCTTAGTTTAAATCCCAGTTCCAATATTACCTAGTTGTTTAATTTTAGTTGACTTTTTCACGATTTTGTGCTTCTCTAAAATGTGTTCAATAATGTTCTCACTACTTAGTTCTCAAAATTGTTGCCAAGAAATAATTTAATAATTTAATGGAGTTGTATTTCCATTAAAATATCCTCCAACTGTCTTCCATTAAACTATCTCCAGTAATGCAGATTACAATCTATTCACACCTTCTTATTCTGTTATTCTTGCCCATGTCATATCCATGTCATTACACAAAACCTACAGAGGTTTTACTCAGATAATCACAGTCCCTCATCTAGGTCTCTTAACATTCTGCTAGTACAGCATTTGGGCTATCCATCTGTATTCTCTTGCTCTCTATATATGATTGGTCCTTTTTTTTTTTTTTTACTATTCAACATACCTTTGCTAGAATATATCCTTTATGCCCCATCTTGAATTCAAGTCCCCATTAAGCGACACAAATCAGCCCCCTTAAATCCAGTGGGCATCTTTCCATTTTCTTTTAGCTTACCTGAGACACTATGACACTCCATGATTCAATGACTCACAACGGAACACCAATAGAAGAATACTAACTTTAGCATGATAATATTTTTGCATTAGCAAGAAGCTTGGAAGCATTGGAGATGCACAGAGGAGCAGAATGAAGTGCACCCATTTTTATCATCTTCTGCATGGCTATTATAATAGCCTCTACTTCATGAAGATGTTGTAAACATCAAATGAGATGATGTATGTACATTTTAATGTAAATTTAAGCTAATAACTATTATTCAACTCACCAGTGAAATCTAAATGAAATGAGACAACTGGAGGACCTTGACTTTTAGCATGGGACCTAAGAACCTAAATTTTGTTGTGATAATTATATTTCTTTTTCATTTTTTGGTGAAATTTATTTTAAATTTAAATAGGAAATAAGAAAAAAACATTGCAATGTACATAGCAGAACATGAGAGGATTCAAAATAAAACAATAAATTTCCATTTCAAGAAAACTTATGCAATAAATACTACCTTGTTTTCAAAGTTGCCCAGCTTTTCTTTGCTTCTTTGAAGGTTTTCTTTTGTCTTCTGCTGTGTACTTTCTACTTCCTTTTCTCCCTTCCTCCAACCCCCTACCTATCCTAAAGAAGGGAACAATTAAGTGTGGGTATACATAGATATACATAAGATATCTATAAATATACACATGTATACATGTATATACTCATACACATATATGTAAGACAGTACTATGCTTATTTCCACTTGTAATCTATTTCTTAGAAGGTGGATAGCATCTTCCTTCATAAGTCAAAGTCTTCCCAGGTTTTTCTAAATCAGTCAACTCACTTCCTACACCACAGCAATATTCCAACTCTATCATATCCTATCTGAGAGACTGCCTATGAAAGTTCCCTCTCCCCTTTCTATTTTCTAAATTCCTTCTATTCCTGGCTGCATAGGCTGAGAAAATTTTAATTTAAAGTAATTAAGATTATCCATTTTATACTCCAACAATGCTCTCATGTTATAATATAGTTTAAGGTCTGATATTACTAAATTACTTCCTTTACCTCTTTTTCCTGAGTTCTTTGAAGTTCCTGACATTTTGTTCTTCCAAATGAACTTTGTTATTAGTTTTTTAAACTCAGTTAATATAATTTTTTAGTAATTTAATTGGTGTAAGACTGAACAAATAGATTAGGTAAAATTGTCATTTGAAACATATTGGCATTGTATTTCCATAAACAACAAATATCATTTCAATTGTTTAGACCTGATTTTATTCATAGAAAAAATGTTTTATGTTTATGTTCATATAGTTCCTGTGTTTATTTTGGTAGGCATACACTCAGGTATCTTATACCGTCTAGTTTTTAAAATGTTCTAAATAATGTTGAATAATTTTGCTGATACAGTGTAGTTTCTCCATTTTTCTCTTTTGATTAAATATTTAGATATTAACTATGAGATCATGTTTACTTTGTCTTTTTTTGCATAATAAATTCTATTCTTGTCCCTTATTTTATCTGCATGTATGTCTCTCATTTTTATAGTGTTTTCTGAAATAAATGTATTGTTGAATTCAATTTTTATTCTGCTATCTGTTTTCATCTTATGGGTAAATTAATCCCATTCCCATTCTAAGCTACAATTACTTATTGTGTATTTTCCTCCTTCCTATTTTTCCTCACTATCCTTCTTTACCCTATTTACCCTATCCTTTCTCTCTCCTCTGCTGTACTTCTACCTGCTTCCTTGCCTTGTATTCCTTAACCTACCCACCTCTCCAAGAGTCCCCCCATCCACTCCCCACTGCTCTATCACCTTGACCCCTTACTTCTTTCTGAATTTAGAAGACTATATATGTATATGTGTGTGTGTGTATGTCATGCACACACACACACACATTTTCCCTCTTTAACCCATTCCCAATGAGAGTAAGGTTCCCGTACTACCTGCCCTCTCACCTACTAGCTTTTTCTGCATTAATTTTTCCTTTTGTGCCTGATTTGCATGAAATAATTACTCTTTTTATCTCTCTACACAGTTTTATTTTTTTAGAATCACCCCATCGTACTCATCTTAGCCCAAATATTTCTTTCAAACAATGATGAGTCAAAAGAGTATTGTAAATATTTTCACATATAAGAAATAAACAAGTTGACATAATTGAGTCCTTTGTAATTGATCTTTAATATTTATCTTATATTTCTCTTTCATGTTATATGTTGAATTTTCCCAAAATCTCTAGGGTTTTTGAAACAAAAAACTGAATGTTTTTCAACTCATTAAATGTTCACTTTTTTTTCCATTCAGGATTATATTTAACCTTGTTGGGTAAGTTACCCTTGGGCATTACCCTAGTTCTTTTTCACTATGAAATATAGTATTCCAAGGATTATAGTCTTTCACTGTAAGCCTTTTATTGTATTTGTGTCTAGGTCCTTACTGTAGCTCCATCATATTAATTCATTTTTTTCTTGTTGCTTTCAATATTTTCTCCTTAACATGGAGCTTTGAAACTAGGTTATGATATTTCTGTGAGTTTTCCTCCTGTAATTTCTTTCAAGTGGTAATTGGTGGACTTTTTTTCCTATTTTTGCTTTGCCTTCTTTTTCTAGAACTTCAGGGCAATTTTCCTTGATAATTTCTTGTTATTTTGTATCAAGATTTCTTTTTATTGTAATTTTAAGGTAATCTATTATTTCTCCTTTATTTGTTCTGCAGATCAGTTGTTTTTTTCTGATAAGATGCTTCACTTCCTTTTCTATTTTTTCATTCTTTTGATTTTGTTTTATTATTTCTTGATATCTTAGAACATCATTAGTTTTCCCTTGCCCAATTCTAATTTCTAAGGAATTATTTTCTTCTTTAAGTTTTTGATTCTCTATTTCAAGTTTACTGACTTCCTTTTCATAATTTTCTTGAATTTATTGAATAGTTTTTTTCCCCAATCTCTCGTATTTGGTTTTAGAAGTCATTTTAAATTTCTTCCAAGAATTTTATGCTTGGGACTATTTGGTGTTTCCCTTTGAAAAAGGAGTGGCTTTTTTAAAAAGCTCTATTGTTTATCTCTAAATATGAACCAAGATTTTTTCTATCACCATAGTAGTTATCTGTGCGGTTGGTTCTTTCTCCTTTGCCTTTATTTATTCGTTTATTTTGTTTTTATTTTTTGCAGTATTAGTGTTACTAAATTGTAGTCCTGAAATATGAGGAACAATGCTCCAAGCCTCAGGTCCTTCTTACTGTTGTTTTCTGTGATCTGTCCCAGTACCTAACTTTGGCCTCTCCTTTCCACTCTTAAGCTATGGCTAGGGCCCCCAGTCATACTCTCTGGCAAATGATACTGCTTCCTGTGGTCTCTCCGATCACTGCAAACTACAACTGCCTTCTTTGTCCTAGAACTGAAACCAGGGATTCTGCTCTCCTGCCAAGTGCTTGGAGTCAGCAGGATTCCCATCCCTCAGCTACTGCAGTCACTAGGTGTGTGCTAGCTTCTTCTCCCCTCAGTCACAGCCTGGGAATGGTCAGGTCAGCACATCCACAATGAAAGGTCCTTCAGTTTTCTCCTATTTAGCCTGTCTGTGAGATGAAAGTTTCTAAGGCTGAGGCTCCCTGCCAACATCAGATGCTGCCAGGCCTTGTTCTTCGTTGCTTCTGCAGAGGAGTCCTGGAAGTGTTTGTACTTCCCTCAGACTGAATCTCCACTCCTTGGGGTCAGGTCTTTACTGGGTGAAATTATCTTAGCAGAACAACTGTTTAACCCAAACTGTTGCTTATTTTCACTGCTCTATGTTCCCTCTGAGATGAACTTTGGTCTTTTATTTTTTTTGGTATAGGAAATTTGGTCAGCCAAAAGTTTTCTGACCTATTCTGCCATTTTCCCAGAATCCTCTGATAATTGTATCTTAATATAATTGGTTTCCTTTGTAATTTTATATATTCTATTTTGTGCATTAAAAATGATTATTCTGAAAAAGTGTCCATCAGCAAATTAAAACAGGATGCATTATATTTCAATATAATTGGCTTCCTTTGTAATTTTACATACTCTATTATGTGCTTTTAAAAATGATAATTCTGAAAAGGTGTCTGTAAGTTTCACCAAACCAGCAAATGGACCAGAATTTGAAAAAAAAAAGATTAAGTACTCCTGATCTATGGAGAATTCCTATTGTATTTGTAACCTGTGCAGGACATTCATGACAATAGCTAATCATGTCTGGTGAATATAAAGTTTCCTCTTTTATGTCTTCCTCGTTATTGTTATTGATAATCAGATTTGAACAAAGATATTTTTATTGTTGCATTTCTCAAGTACGTAAAATCTTAACATAAGAATGGGAGACACCTTGTGGAGAAGACCCTTTAAGGCTCTATTTTACTCTATTGAATCTAGTGCTTTTAAAAATAATCTGTAAATCGTGAAAGTAGTGGGATATGGAGTCATTGAAAAGACAGCTTGTTGAAAGAAACTCTGAAAGCCTGATTGTTCCCTTCTGAAAAATTCATCCGGGATAGTCTTCACTTTGGTGTACATCATTCTCAGAAAGATTAAATTCTCCCCACCCCGTATATCTATGATTTTAATGGTGTTGGGCAAGGAGATCCCTGGTGAGGAATGTGCTCTGCCAATGCACATCAGCAACTGGTCACTTTTAGTCTTAAGATGCTGACTCAAGGCATTGAGAGGGTAAGTAATTTGTCAAGGGTCACGCAGCTAATATATGTCAGATTATGATTTGAAGCTATGACTTGATTCTGAGGCTGGCTATTGGTTTGTTTTGCCACACAAACTTTCTCATAAAGATTTTATGGAGATAAGAAGTTGGCACATAAATTAGTGACCATTAATGTCCTCTCAGTTGCTTTCTATGTGCAATAATGCTGTCCTTCCATTTTCCAAACTGTCACTGTTGTCTTCTCCTTCTCCTCCTTTTCCTTCTCCTTCTTCCTCTTCTGTGTCCTTCGTCTCTTCCTCCTTTTCTTCTTCTCTTTCTTCTTCTCTTAACTTCCTCCTCTTCCTCTTCTTCTTCCTCCTATTTCTCCCCTTCCTCTCTTTTTTCTCTCTTTCATTTTTATTTTCTTTCATTTAATGAATGATTTCGCTTTCACTTTTTGGTTTCTCCTTTCCTTCAGATATATTAAAAATCAGTCCTGCAATGTTTTCATTATTAATTCATCCACATCACAGATGCATTTTATGTATTTATCTGATCCAAACAATTTTACTATCCTTAATGTGACTTCCACTCCCTCATTTATCAGAAAAAAGATTATAGTGTTGAAGTCTAGACGTTGGATTTCTTTGTCATAATAAAATATTTTGGTTTTTAAAATTGTAATAGATTTCCTCCATTTGTTTTAGTTTGCTGACTTCTATTTTCGTCTACAAACAACAATGATAATAACAGCTAACATTTAAATAATACCTACTATGTTCCAGGCACAGTGCTTAATGGATTGTGCAATTGCAATTGTCTGGTTTAGCTGAATATCATGCCATTCTTTCTGCAGACTCATTTTTCCTTTCACTGCCCTTCATGGTTTAATGATGTGATGATATTGTCTGTAACCTTCTATCATATTTGTATTTAATGTTTTGTAAATAAATAAGTATTCTAAATTGGTATTGCCCTTGTCAGTCATGTCTCTTGGTTTGGTAAAATTTTTGAGTCATTACTGGTTGAGGAAGCTGCTGGGTATTTTTGACTTTTTTTTGGTGGCAATTACTTTATGCCAGGTAAACTTCTGTGAGAAAAGACAATAATCAGTGTCAGTGCTATTTCCTTTATTTAGTTCCCATTTTACATCAATAGCTTGTTTTACTAGATCAGATTTAAATTGTTGAAATTATATCAACATAAATTTTTCCCTTCATATTCCCCAACATATTTTCCCCTTCTTTAATATGGTGCTGTGTTTAACTTTTGCAGTGGTTTGACTTTAGAAAGACAATTGATTTCAGAAACTATTCCTAGTAACCCAACATTTCTTATCAATTAAGATGTAGTCGATATGCTTTTTTTAAAAAAAAGATTATTTCTTGCTCCTTGTCTAACAAGACTCTCTTCTTTCTTAAAAAATTAATTTATTTGTTTTTAATTTTCAACAATCACTTCCATAAGTTTTAATTTTTCTCCCCCTCCCTTTCTTCTCCCTCCCCAAGACAGCATGCAATATTATATGGGTTCTACACATACATTCTTATTAAACACATTTTCACATTAGTTACGTTGCATGTAAGAATTGAAACAAATGGGAGAAATCATGAGAAAAAACGAACCAAAACAAAACATAACACAAGAGAAAATAGTCTACTTCATTCTGTGTTCCAATTCCGTAGTTCTTTCTATGAATGTGGATGGCATTTTGCATCAAGAGTCCTTTGTGAATGTTTTAGGTCCTTGCATTGCTGTGAGGTGCTAAGTATATCAGAAACAGTTCTCACACCCTGTGACTGTTACTGTGTATAATGTTCTCCTGGTTCTGCTCATTCCACTCAGCATCAGTTCATATAAGTCTTTCCAGGTTTTTCTGAAGTCTGCCTGTTTGTCATTTCTTATAGTACAATAGTATTCCATTACATTTATATACCACGGTGACTTGTTCTGCCACTCCCCAAATGATGAAAATATGAGAGCTGCTATAAATATTTTTGTACATGTGGGACCTTTTCCCATTTTTATGATCTCTTTGCGATACAGCTCAAGAAGTGATATTGCTGGGTCAAAGGGTATGTACATTTTTATAGCCCTCTGGGAATAGGCTCTCTTCTTGAAGTATTTGCTCTCTACAAGATTCTAAGGAATTCACCAGCTTTTGACTTTTCATTTCTTATTCCTGTGTCATGTTTTTCTAGGGTGTTTTTCACTATCCTACCTTTTCCACATTTTCACATTGAAATCACCGAACGTCATTATTTATGTTGATTTAGTTTGGAATGGTTTGTCAAATTCTTAATAGATTTTTTCCTACTTCATCTTCTCTAACACATAATTATTTATGACTATCTTTCTGATAATGTTTTTGTTTATATTGATCATCTGTACCACAAGATGTGATGGCCATGTGCCCCAAGAATTTATCTCTTATAGCCTCTGGTTATATTGTGAAACAACTCCAATATGTCTTTGTTTACTCGTGGTAGAATCTGACAGATATCCTTTATTTAGCTGCCACTTACTATGGTATTTTGGATTTCTAACAAGAATATCAATATTGATGTGGTTCAATACTTCCAGCAGTAAGTGACTGCACTGATCACTCGACAGGAATCTCATATTTAGAATACATCAAGTTAAATTAAAGATTATAGGTAGTTTAAAACCTCTGTGATGCTTATCATCCTCTGTCCCTTTAATTTCACCCATCAGATGGCAGCTTCAATCATCCTCCTGCACTAGTCTAATCTTCAGTCTCTTAGTAGCTGGTTTCCTGTTGCCTACAAAGATACCCACATCTCCCCTATCCTGAATGAGCCAGTAGGTGTTGCTGTGAATAATGGCTGGTTGGGTTATCCTCATTTCCTTTCCCATCCCATCAAGAAAAGGTAGGAACAGAATTCTCTTACATCATACTTATTTTCACCCATTAAGGTTGATTTGAGCCAAGACTTCTCCTTCTAACCAAGCCCCTCATCTCCTCCTCCCTTCTGGAGATTGTAGGAAAGTAAATAATATAGCTCTAGGACCTCTATACTTAGGATATTTTCATCCATGTCTCCTTACTTCTCTGGGTTTTCTTTAAGACATGTTATGTCCCACTTTCTGAGAGAGGCCTTTCCTATTCCTTTCCCTCCTCCATTACTTCCCATTTATACTGTATGTACATTTTGTATATGATTGCTTGTATATTGGTTGCCTGATTAGAATGCGAGCTCCAAGCTAGCAGGGGCCATGTTTTTTGTCTTTTTTTCTACTTTGCACATTTAGCACCTTACCATGCTTGGTAAGGGCTTAACAAAAGCTTGTTAATTGATTGACTGATTGGTCCTTCTATGCGGAAAGAAAAACCTATACTCCATTCAAAACGTTCTCTACCTGTTGGAGCTTTATGAATTATTAATCAAAATTTAAATCAATACCTTATTTCCCCGAGGTGACATCTAAACCACCATGCTAGAAATAGTAATCTTCCGACTTATTAATCTTGTGAGCTAAACCTCCAGAGCCTGCTGCAACCCCACACTCTGCACAAATTAAAGACATACACTTTCAGAGTAATACGATCCTAGCATTTAGCTAGAGGAAGAGGGATTAAAAAATAATGAAACAGTGAAGAATAGTCTGCCAGGGAATAAAAATTCTAATTTCAGGTTCCTGAGATCTTTGAAAGGGTAGAGGAGAAGAGAAAAGGGCATGGAGAAAACGAAATAATCCACCAGACTCTAGGATTCACAGCTGGGGAAGCTGAATGCTTGGGTTTGTCTGTTAGCCAAGTCACTACCATCAAGTCTGCCCATAATGGATGAAGACTAGTTACTGTAGAATCTGAACATGGTCTACACCAGCCTGTGGCTGCAGCTGTTGCCATGGTGCTTTTCCCACTTCACTTCTCTATAATCTTTCCATTAGCTCTAAAACTTCATGGGTTTGACAAATATCACCTTATAGTTTAAACTGTGTGATCATTCCATGAGCACCTAAACAACCTGTACCATGTTGCTTGCCACATGAAGTCATCAGAGGGTGATGGTAGTTCCAGCGGTATTGAATTTTAATACTCTCACACCATCTTCCTGTATTTCTTCTCCCCTTCACTGATGAACTCCACACCCTCCCCCCAAAAAGCTGTCTACCTTTGCTGCTTCCACCTCCTCTTTTTTTTCAAATTTCAAAAGACCACTTTTATCCAGACAGGAATCTCTCAAACAGAACATACAGAAGAATTAGATTGGAATTATGAAAATATACTCTTTGCCATATGGTAAATGGTTAGCAAAAACATTGTTAAAGAAACAAAAAGATACAATAATGCACAGAAAGGATCAAATAACATGACACCATTGCTAAAGAGTGTCCTCCCAGCCCTCACTCCAAAAGGCATCCTGCCAGGGCCATGTCTCTCGCTCACCAAACTCATGCTTAGTAGAGATGCTGAAGTCATGTTATAAGTGGACACTTTTTGCTTTTTCTTAGCTTCCAAATTCAATGACTTCTCTCTATTCATATCATAGCACAAGCTTTAGGCTGAGGTTCTTAAAGATTTTCTACTGCCTCCAGTCACATTCCAGGCCAGTTTTCCACACCTAGAACATAACCAAAGAAGAAAAAGACAAAATTGGAGTGGTATTTATCCCTCACATTTAAGGATAATTTGCGTGGGAGCTGAAAAATTAAAAAAAAATAACCAAGTGATGAAGATGAGTACAGAGTCCATATTTTGGCCAGAAGTCTATAGAGTTAGCAGGATTGGAATGCGCAGCCACCAAAAGCACTCCTTGAAAAATCTGATGAACTGGAGGTTGTAGGTGACCCTATTCATCAGTTTTGGTGTCATCATATCTTATGACAGAGGGAAGAATAATGTTTCTAGGTCAATTTTGTAGTAGGTACTGTTACCTATCAGCCAGCATAATTCCCAGTGAGTCAGTGTTACATTTGGGTGGTTAGACATTGAAGGGGCCACAGAGCTTGGCCTAGATTCATACAAAAAGGTGCTTTTAAGCACAAAGGAGGCCAGATAAATATCCTTAGCATTTATAGAGGATTAGGCACTCTACCTCTGCCAGTCCTAGGACAAGGCAGATATGCCATGGAATAGTTGACACACTTTTCCTAGTATAAATCAGCAGATGGCAGCATGGGAATCTCAAACACATTCTTCTTTTTTCATTAAGACTCACTAAAATGGCCAAGTCCCTAAAGCAGTGACATGGCCAGAAGGACAAGGACATGAGGTCAACTTTCAGTGCAAAAAAAAAAATCATCTGGAAGAGTGGCTAAAGGGGACACTATTTTGGAACATTCAAAATATATCAAGTCACTGCAATGCTGTATAGAACCAATGCTATATTCACAGCACCTGTGGAGGCTGTGAATATCCCAGTGCAGTGAAATACAACAGACTCTCCACATGAAAGACAGAACCAATATATTTATCCAGACACTAAAAAGCCAAATCCCAACACCAGAAAGCCGAATTCATCATAGTAACAAAGAAATCTATACACAATAACAAAGCAGAAGGCAACACCAGCTCCAAGCCTTTCCTTTGTTAGACTTCCCACAAACCAGTTCCCTTAAACAAAATCACAAACAAGCTCTCACTCATGTTAATCAGAAACCTTTCCCAGTTTTGTTTGCTAACTTCCTTTCAGCTCTGCTCTAGTTCCACCTCCTCCTGCTCCACCCATCCAGCAAGCTCCTCCTACCACATGTGACTTAGGCTTCCATGTGATGTAAGCAGGCTATGTGGTCCTATTAATGGATGGAAAAGATCTTCAAATTAAAGCAAAAAATTGCATTAACAATAAGCAAAAATACATTATCACATGCTATGAGGGGCTGCTCAAGATGCAATGCTGGTTGGATCACCTACCTCCAAAAGATATATACAACTGATTATCCTTCCCTTTGCTTGATATTTCTAGATATTTCTAGAATATGTTGGGTGGGTAGGATAATCATTGCCTGCATACACCATTAAGTATATTTGAACTTCTCTCACTGATCTCTCCCCCTGTCCCCCCAATTAGTTCTAGAAAACTTTATGGACAAGTTTGTCAGGACAGATCATGGACCCTACTACAAGGTAACACTGGAAGAAATGGGAACACATATACAAGTTAGAAAGTAAAGCTTGTGAGGATCCAAAGGAATTTTAGGTTATTTGAGGTATGTTCCTTGTTTCTCACTATAAAACTTTTCCATTGGCTTGTTAAGGTCTCAAAGCTTCAGTTTTTTATCTTTTGAGAGGGCTTCTTAATAGGTAAATTATTTTATCTCCCCTGAGGACAAAGGGGTCTTCTAAAAAAATAAAAGGATCTTCATAATTGATTTGAGAAAGAGAGGGAAAGGGGACCCCAATCCATGTGTAACTGAGTCACCAGAGCTCACGTTCATCAGTGCTAAGGCAGTCTTCTCCCAACCCCTGAAAAGTGGCAAAATTTCCATTTGTCTTTAACTGTTTTCATCTAGAGTTACTTCTTTCCAGTGTTATTATAATGAATGCAAAAACTAAAATTAAAAAACAAACAAAAAAACACAGAATCAAGAAGAGATTTGGTCCTGACTTTCCTGTGGGGTTTTACAGAAGTGAGGTGGCCCACAAATCCCTCCCAGGAAATTGGTCAGAGAAAAGAACCCTTCAACACCTACAGGAGTCGCTGAGAATTTTTGTTTCATTCTGCCCCCAAATATGATCTTTTCGAGGCTCATATTATCTTTCCTTTTGGTGAAAAATTTCATTTTTCACCCTGAAGCGTCTCCCACATGCCAGGGATTGAAACCTGAAGTGGAATATTCCCATTTTAGCACATGATTTGAGTTGGTTACTTTTCCTGGGTGCTCTACAGTTCTCAACATGAATGACAGGCAAAATTTCCAGGGCAGAATCATCACTGGTTGGGGGTCACATGATTTCACTCTATGAGTTTTGTTTCTGAGCGATTTTATAGAAGGCTTTAGGTTGTGTTCCTAGCACTTCTGATTTGGACACCAAGTCATCTAGTTTTTCTCCTCCTCCTCCTAATGGACTCCATGGTGTTTTGCAGAATAATTTTGATCTCATCTAACTCAACTTTCACTTTCGTCTTGAGGTCAGTTTCTCGAGGATTTTGATATCTACTAAGGATACTAAACATCCAAGGCTGCATAATGTATGTAGCAGGAGATCCTACTGGCCAGTCTATCTTGTCGACCTGTTTAGAGAATTCATCCAGTACCTTTTCCAGCAAGGTGAATGCTACCTGGGGAGGAATATTCCTTGTCTGCAGTGAACACACCTACAATGCTGTCGTTCAGCACATACACATGACAAAAGTACTCTTGTTCTTTGCAGAGGCTCTGCTGCATTTCTCCCGGCGTTCCATGATAAGTTGTCTTATAGAGGTCATGAATTCCTGGATACTGGACCTCTGGAAGAAGCTGATGGAGACGACTTTCCTCAGGACTGGCTTTGGCTGAGCCTGTGGGGTTTCGTGGAGCCGGGGCGGACCGAGAGGAGCCGCCGTCTGCTCCCTTCTCAGCCAGGATGCTTGCTCGGAGAGAGGCGGAGAGTTTCGTGTGCCTCTGGTAACTGACTGAATCAAAACTCCCCACGTCCTCTTCTCTCACTCACTTCTCGGTCCTAAGCAACTTGATTTCCAATGTCATCACTCAGTTGAAAATTTTCTAAAATGTTAACAATAATTTTTAAATCTCCAAATCTAATGGTCTTGTCTTAGTTTTCATTTTTCATCAGCTTTTTGGTGCATTTGATGCTAATTTTTAAATCTGGGCTTTTGTGAAAGCATTCACTCTGATTTTCCTTTCTCTTGTCTCATCACATCTCAGTTTCTTTCCCTCCTTCACCGTTTCATAATTGTGTATATGCTTTAATGATCTCCCCAGGTCCCTCTTCTTTCTTTCTCTACACTCTCACTTGGTGGAATCAACTCCAATGATTTAAGTATCATCTTAATGCAGAAGAATTTCTGATCTATGCACCAAGGCCCAATCTCTCTCCTTTCAATCCCTGATCAACACTTGCCCTGTTAGACATTTCAAAATGAATGTCTTAGAGATACCTCAACACTCAAAACAGAACTCATCAGCCTCCCCCTACACCTGCCTCTCTTCCAAATTTTTCTATTTTATTCATCTTTCTAGCCTCTGGTTGAAAACTCAGTAGTATCCTCACTTCTTTACTTTTCCTCACCCTACCTAACAAATCAGTTATGAAATCTTGTCATTTTTATCTTCAAAATCTCAAATCCAACTTTTTCTCTCTGTTGAATCAAACACCATCTTCATTCAGACCTTTATCACTTCTCCCCTGGATTATTACAATGACCTCCTAATTTGTTTCCCTGCCTCAGAATTTCTATTTTCATTCATCCTTCATAAGGTTGCCAAAGTGGTTTTCCTTAATTGAAGCCCCGATTATACTATCCCCCTATTCAAGAAATGCAGAGGTTCAAAATTGCTTCCATGATAAAATACATGCTCCTCTATTTTTTTTTTAAACATTCACAACCTGGCCCAACCCACCTTGGGTTGGTAGTCCCCAAAGAATCTCCCTTGGGACCTTTTCCTATTGGTCAGTTCTTCCTGGAACCTCTATTTGACTGAAGGGCATCAGATCTTAATTCTCTACAATTAGCTACTGTGCCTCAGATTCCTCCTGACTGCTGCAATGGGTCCCTTTTCCCCATGTTAGTTCTTCCAAGAACCTCCATTTTGGAGAAGGGTCACGAACAAGCCAACCACATTTTCCAAACTTAGTCACCACATCCTGGCCCAAGTATCAGCTTTCTTTTCAACCTCTGATCACTCTTCAACTCCCCTTTTATGTGTTGTCTTTCCCCATTAGAACATAACCTCCTTTAAGGTAAGGATAACTACTTCTTTTTTTATTTTTTGCTTATGTTAGTAGCTCCAATGCTTAATACAGAGCCTGGGCACTATGTACTACCTTCATGGTAAGGAACCACTGACTGAGTTTTCGGTCTTATTATACATTATTCTCCTTCACACATTTAACATGTGAATTTAAGATCCCAGCAGGATATCCAGGTGGAAATATCCAGGAGGTATTTGAAAATATGGGAGTGCAAATCAGGTAAGAGTTCAAGGATAGATATAGAGATTTGAACATTATTTTCACAGATGTGATAACTAGAAGCAAAAGACTTGATTAGATTCCCAAATGGGAGAGTATAGAGAGAAAATAGATCAAGGCCCAAAATGGATCCCCGGGGAATGTTTCTAAAATGTTCTTCCAAACAAGTAATGTTTGGAAAAATGTAATATGATTATAGAGGTAGAATGAGGGGGGGGAAGGAAAAGGGAGAGGGAGAGGGAGGGAGATTATTATAAAGAATGGTACTAGGACATAGTGGACATCCACTGCCCACTCTTGAAGAATGTGTAACAATAAAAGACTTCATCAAGGACCCCACCCCCCTCTTTCTGTTATGTTGGCAAGTAATAGTTAGAGATCTGACACACTTGTTTCTTCTCCACTTCCACCTGGAGAAGGAGATTTTTGTGTCTTAGACATAAGAGGAAGACCCAGAGACTATTATGATGGCCTGATTGATTTCAGTGCTAATGATAATTGTGACTTGCCAATAGAGACATGGAGCTCATCAGAATGGCAGATGGTTTATGAATCACAGGGTTCTCAATAAGATTATTCTTAGGCAGGATACCATGTCTCATATGTTGATCTTGGTAGATCCATTATTATGATGCAAGTAACTGTTTCCAAAGATCTGGCTACATATATTATTGCCAAATGGTCAGCAAATCAAATGTCATTAATTGACAATTTTGTTCCAAATTGATGAACTTTGTTAGGATCTACATATGAAATTTTTACTGTTATGGGAATAGAATACATGTTATTTGCTAATGAAGTATTGCTCCACACTATTCAGAGTGGAAAAATTTGAAAAAGATTTTCCCCTTTTTATTGTCTAAAGTAGGTTTCTAGAAAGTTCTAGAAAACTTGGGGCAAAGCAAACACTCCATTTTAGAGTTTGTTGTAAAGAAGGCAACAAAACAAGAAAAGTCAACATTTGTTAGGCTTTTATTTTTGAGACACTGTGGAAAGGAAGAAATCTGAGTATGGTTTGACATGTATCTAAGATTTTAGCAAAATAGATTTTGAATAATATTAAGGAAAGATAGACAGGATCACATTGACAAAAATGCCTAAGAAAAAGTCATTCCAAGAGGGGTGAGAAATACTGAAGAATGAAATTCTCAAGATATGAAGGAAAACAATTCTAATGAGGAAAAAATGGGATTTGTTTCATGAAACCAATGTGAATATACAGGGCATTCACCAACCAATCTGAGTTTTAGAAAAACATGTACAGAAGATAGAAAGAAGGCCAGATAAGATACATGGCATGGTCCCATAAAAATAGTATGAAGGATACTAAAGCTCAGAATGAGCTTAGACTGTTGACAATAAATTAAAGTTTTGGTTTTTTTAAGATAGGAGTAGAAAAATGAGAATTAAAGAAGGGATAGGACAATTGCTTAGAGTGAATGGGACAAGGACAACTGACAACAGAGAAAGTAGAATAGCTCAATATCTTTTTTTTTCACTTTTGCAAAAGAGAATAAATTGTACATTGAAAGGAATGGCACAAAAATAATTAACATAAAGGTGACACCCATGATAAGTATGGAAATAGTCAGAGAGTATGTATTTGCTCTTGATGAACGCAGGTCACCTGGCCCAGATGAACTACTGTTTTGTGGACTGAAATAATTGCTAGATATGATTACTAAGGCAACGTCAGAAATATTTGAAAGATCACAGAAGATAAGAGAAGTTTCACAGGATTGGAGAAAGGTGAATGTTCTCCTGATTTTCAAAAAATGTAGAGTCTAAAAATTATATAGGTCAATGAATTTGAAGCAAATTCCTTGGAAAATTAGAGACAATTATCAGGTATCTAGACTGGAAAACTAAAATTATAAAAAGCCAACATGACTTCATCAAGATTAGTTCATGTCATACCAACTTCATTTTTTAAAATAGGATAGACAACTAAACTAGTAGAAGAGGGAAATCATGTGGCTTTAGTTTACCTAGTTTTTTTTTGCAAAATTTTTGATAAACTATCTCATATTATTCTCATGGGAAAGATAGATTACACAATAATACAACCAGATTGCTGCATAACAGGGCAGGCACAGAGTTGTTATTAGGAGTTATGTAGTATCAACATGATGGAATGTCTCTAGTGGAGCACCCTAGGAATCCACGTTTGACCCTATACTGCTTAATATTTTTCTCAACAACTTGAAAAAAGTGCAGATGGTTTATGCTTCCCTGCTAATCAGATGGTCAATATAATCTTGAGCTGCTTTATGAAGAACAGAAAGGTGATAGCAATACTATGTTCAGACCTCATCTGTGGTATTGTGTTTAGTTCTGAGTACCAGGGTTTAAAGAAGGACATTGATAAGCTGGAGTGTATACAGAGGAAAGTGACCAAGTTAGTGATAAGCCTGAGTTCCGTGTCATATAGTTGAAGACATATTTATCCTGGAGCAGAGAAGACTGATGATATGTTATCTATTGTCAGTTATTTGAAGGGTTTTCATGTGAATGAGGGCATAGATTTGTTCTATTGGTTCCAGAGGGGAGAACAGGGAGCAATAGGTAAAAAAGTTTCAAAGAGGCAAATTTAAGTCCAAACAGAATTGTCCCAAAGTGGAATGGACTGCCTAGAGAAATCCTTGTGAGGCTTCCAGGACAGAGTGTGCACTTCAGGGCCTCAGGGTCTTTGAAGAAGGAAAAGAAGGACTTCTCTAGACATTAGAGTACTCATGAAGAGCATGCAGGACCCTTCAGGTATCTCTTTGTGCTTCATGCTCAGAAAGAGGTAGCACTTCCCAGGCCTAATTTGCTCAAGAGAATGATTTGCTCTTCTCCACAGAGAGACAGATAGAATAGATCCAGAAAGCCCCAAATCAAGAGATGGACTTAAAAAATAGCTCTCTGGGCCATGATACATTCCTTTCTATCCCATAATTTCCCCAATCACCAGAAATCTTCATCAGGGCCTTGGAAGCTGAACAAAAATATTGTCATGATATTGATGACACATCTAGGGCTCTCAGGGACCATTGGTGTATTACAGTGCTCCACACTTTTGTCAGTCTTACTACTTTGAGTGATTCTGTCTTGATTTTGCCCTTTCCAAAATTGCTTTCTGCTTCAGATTCTTATAGCTCAGAGATCTGATGCTCTATCCAGCTGCCACGATTCTTAATGAAAGCAATCACTTCCACTCCAAGGCCATGTGTTTAATCGCATGGCTCATAACACTGGGAAGGACAATGATATATCACTGAGCTTCCCATCTCCTAGTGATTCTTTTGAAAGAATTGAACTGAACAGATGGCACTTTAGGAATCACCATGTGTAGGGACCTTACAAGGGTATGACTTGTATATTATTGTCTGATGTGCTTTGGGCTTTGGTACTGAGAAGAATAAATAATCAACATGTGTTCAAAAGAAATGTTGCCTGTACCAATCAACTTGAATCTCTAGAATTTGGTTTACTGGTCTAGACACTTCAATTTAACATAAAATTTAACATAAAATTTCCAGAATCTGGAAATGTCTGATTAATTTATTCTTTAGACCTAATCAAACTGGATAATTTAATATACACAGAAGATTTTTTTTTGGTTTTCTGAGTTGGGTGTAATTCAGGCCAGTTTCCAGATACTTTAGACTTAATGTTGGAACAAAATGAGAGATTTGTTGGTCATTTCATAGTTAACAAAAAAGGATTTACTTAACCATAGCAAGAGAAGAATATTCAATAAGAATAGGCATTGAGAACCCCTTCAATTGATTTAGCTAAACGAAGTGCCTATTGTAGTTTATACCTTCTACCTCTTTATGACAGTCTGAAACTCAGGCAATGAGTTAGTTCCCTTAACCCTTGGGCCAAGCTAGTGTTGAAGAATGTTTTAATACCTTTAAGGAAAAACTAGCTTAAACTACACAGGGGTTAAGGTTTGGATATTTCTCCTGCCACACTTGAGATGTATCCTCTAATCACTCCTGATGAGTGATTTCTGTTCCTATGTGCCTACAGGGCACTGTAAGTGGTGCCAATTGGCAAGGGCATGGGATGAAGGAAAGCAGATATCAGCTAGTAGGAAACTGCATGAGCAATACCTTTCTAAATATTTATACTCCTATCTCTGACTACTTTGGGCTAGGACCCCAGTTTGATTTCTTGGTTTCTTGTTTTGGTAAACACTCATATCATTCCCAAGGCTGAACTTCGGTAATGACATTGCCATTGAACAAGGCTAAGCCTGAGCACAACTCTACCACGCAACCTATGCTAATTAAGATCCACCACTTAAGGCTATAGAGTACTATTCCCAGATAATACTTTGACTTGGACCATAGGTTGTTTTTTAAGGCCTAAGTAGCTGTTATTTCATTGACACGTTGAAAATAGGGTTGAAAAAAACAGCCCATCTCTACTTGCTCATCTCATACAATTTTTGCTTAAATCTTCCACAAGTTCACAGGAGGGCATCTTCCCAATGCCCTGGGGGAATAATTAAAGGTAAAGTCTTTCTTACTTTCTCTTGAGGCCTTGATGTGATCAGTGGGGCACATGAGCTATCTACTATTTAACCTTTGCTCTCACCACATGACTACATTTCCTTTTTGAGGAAATATTTGATTTTAGTTCTTTATAGTGCCTTATTTGTTGTATGTTGCCGACTGATGACACCCGCTATGTGCCTCTTCAATGTTCTCTGAGTGTTATTCATTTCTAATTCTTTGGAAGTTGTAGTGTTTTGTGATATATGGCTATATGGAAATAATGGGAGTATATTGGAATCAAATCTTCCTGATGTCAGCCCGAGTATTATGTCCACTTGCACCGCCTAGCTGCCTCGGTTTTTCTTCTTGTGTTTCTCTTTTTGATGAAGTCATACGTAACCTTTTAACATCTATCTCTGTAAGATTTTATGAGTTTTTTTATCCTAAAGTAGCACTGTTCTGAAAGACAGTATCTTTTAATTTGAGAAGTCAAGTGTTTGTTGACAAAAGACCCACTTTTAAGTCTCTTTTAACCTTTTTATAATTTACTTACAATGGATAAACTTTTATATTGAGCTTGTACTTAAGAGTATTTTGTTGAAGTATTTTGTTCTGCTTCCTGTTCCATGTATCCTTTCCTTCACAGCTGCTAGTGCCTTCCCCTAAAAAGTGAGTTTCTAGGTATTTTGCACTTTCTAGACTTCTCCACTTCTTTAATAGCTGCTTTGTCCCTATCTGACTATTCCTCATGGCACCCCTCTCTGGCTTTCCAGTTCCCCTGTGTATGTTGTTTTCTTCCATTAGAATATATGCTTCTTGAGTTTAGAGACTGTTAATAGCTGCTTGCATTTATAGCCACAGTGCTTAACACAATGCTTGGAAAATAAAGAGTTTATCTATCTATCTATCTATCTATCTATCTATCTATCTATCTGTCTGTCTGTCTGTCTGTCTGTCTCTCTATCTGTCTGTCTGTCTGTCTGTCTCTATCTATCTATCTATCTATCTATCTATCTATCTATCTATCTATCTATCTACATATGTTTATGTTGTCTTCCCTATTACAGTGCAAGCTCCTTCAGGGCAAGGACTGCTATGAGTTTTCCTTTGTCTCCTTAGTGTCCAGGACAATGTTTGATGTATATTAGGTAATTAATAAATGTTTACTGATTAACTCATTCACAATCAATAACTTGTTTAAACAGTTCAAGACAGAATTGTTTTAATAACATACCATATATTTTTTTCTAATTTTTATCTTTCTGGATTTTTACTAGTTTTGGTCTTCCTTTTAAAAAGTTGGTAGCTGCTTTATTAATAAGAAATGACTTGTTCATTGTCTATTAAGGTATAGCTAATCATGTTTTTATTATGTTGTTTGCTGTTTAAGTTGTAGCTTCAATTTTTTGGGGGAGAAGATATTCATTACACACATGTGAGACTATTACCCAGTCTGCCTCTCATTTCCTATTCCTGGTTGTTTTTAGGAAGATTAAATGAGACAGTGCATATAAACTTTTTCTTTGTAACCATAGTGATTCATAAGTATTCACAGTCTAGTTTCTTCTAAACATCAGTAAACTTGGTAAATTTCCCTTCTACCCCTCCCCTATTGCAATAATCCAAGTGTGAGGTAATGAAGGCCTACACTTGCGTGGTGGCAATGTCAGAGGAGAGAAGGGGGTATGCTTGAACTAGAGATGTCAACAGTGTAAAATTGACAAAACTGGGCAACAGATTGGGTATGCAAGGTGAGAGAGAGTGAAGACAAAGAAGATACCTGGATTGGGAGCCTCCATGACTAGAATAATGGTGGTACACTCAACAGAAATGGGAAGTGTTGGGAAGGGGAATAATGAGTTTAGTTTTGGACATGTAGAGTTTGTGAAGTCATTCACATTCATTCAGTTTGAGATGTCTAGTAGGCAGTTAGAGGTATGAGGCTGGAGATTAGCTGAGGAGATTATAGGACTGAATAAGCAGAGAACTGAAAATCCTCCTCATAGAGATGACAATTTGAATCCATAAAAGCTGATGAAATAACCAAATGAAATGGCATAGTGTGGGAAGAGATAAGAGCCCAGGACAGAGCCCTGGTAGACACATAACTTGGATAATGATCCAACAAAGGAGATTGAGAAGGAACTGTCAGACAGGTAGGCGAACCAGTATATAATAATGTCACAAAATCCTAGAGAAAAGAGGATATCAAGGAGAAGAGGGTGATTGACCATATCAAAGACTACAGAGAGGTAAATAAGGATGAGGACTAGAAAAAGGCCACTATATTTGGCAATTAAGAGATCCTTGGTAGCTTTGTAGAGAGCAGTTTTAGTAGAATGAGGTCAGAGGTCAGACTATAGAGAGTTAAAAAGAGAGTAAAAAGGAAGGAAGCAGTGGCACAGATTATAGACAGCTTTCAGCCACAAAAGGGACTGCAGACTCATGAACCTAGTTTGAGATCTAGGTTGAGAGGAGGGGGAAGATAGGGATGAGTTTGTTGGGAAGACAAACCTACAGGAGTCAAGGAGACATTGAAGATAAGTGAGAAGGTAGGGATGATGGAGGGGCAATATACTGGAGGAAATAGGATAGAATGAGGTCACCTATGTAGAGGGATTTACCTTGGTAAGGATAAGGGCTACATGAGAGAAAGGTGAAGGAAAAGAAGGCATCTGGGTGGTGTAAGATAAGGAGGAGGGAAGAAGGGAAAAGGGAGATATGCTAAGTGCTTTACAAATATTATCTTATCTTATGCTCCCTTCATTCTATGAGGCAAGTGCTATTATTATTCCCATTTTATAGTTGAGGAAATTGAGGTAGACAGAGTTTAAGTGATTTGTTTAAGAATATATAGTTAGTAAGTCTCTGAGGCTAGATTTGATTGGCTCCACAATCAGCACTCTATCTACTGAACACTCTAGCTCATCACAGAGAATAGGTAGCTCTTTGTGAATGAGTTCATTTTTTTTCAGTTCAGCAAAGTTCTCAGTTGAGAAGGTAGAGTTAAGGGGAGCCATGGAAGATTTGAGAAGGGCTGAAGTTTTGGAAGAGTAGCTGTGGTAAGTTGGGATAGGAAGGCATAAAAAAGATTGACTTCTAATAGTGAGGCTCCAGTTTAGATTATGTTAGCATAAATTTATAGTAGAACCAGTTGGCACAATTTTGCAATTTTCTCCAGTTTTATTGGGAGGCATGTGAGTAAAGACAGTGGAAGGTGGTGGATATTGTAAAGGGCCAAAGGACTAAAAAAGGAGAGTTAAGAGTTTACCATTGTTACGGTCAAGATCTGGATGGGAGGATGCGGTAGCTGGTGCGAGAATATTGAAAAAGTCAAACAAAATGGGATTGGTTCTTGCTCTCTTCTCATATGTCAAATCAAGTTGGAATGCTCAGTCATTTGGGCAAATTTTCAAATTCCTGAAAAGAGTTAGCAAATTGTTTTTACTCTGTAGCTTAACAACAACCAACATTTAAATTTGCTTAGTAAAATATGTGTTCAGACTTTGAATTTACTAAATCCTTTCTCAAGGGAACACTTGTACTTGCTTTTCTTACTAGAATTATCACTGAATATTTATTCAATATCAAGAGTCCTTTGCATCAGATACATGAGTAAATATAATTGCTACTTGAGTTAGTCATCTCTTGCCACACACAATTCACAACTTATCCCGTATTTTTAAACTTCTTGCTAGACCAATGTATTTCAAGGCGGCATTAAGTGAAGTTTAGAGAATATTGCTACTTGTAAATGTTCTTCCTATACCTTTTCACAAGTCATCCTTTCTCTTAAAGTCCTATTTTGATGCCACATTTTTGCATTCTTCATTATCAAATGACATACCAGGAGAACACCAGATGTTCCAGGTCCTGTCATGTATGTGGGTTCAGATGTAGACAGTATGTATGTCATCCAAAGACCAGACTAAATTGGAGGCAGCTTGCTAATAAGCTGTGGAGTGATGAATTGTTTGACCACAGTGATGATGGAACCATCTTCTCAGTTGTAAAGAAGATATAAACGTTTCAGTGGGTCCGTGGAAGAAGTACCTATGCCAATGAAATTACAAATGTGTGAAGTATCAGAATACATGCAAAGTATTTTGCAAGGCCCTAAAGAAGATATGATCCCTGCCCTATCATACAGCTTGTATTCTAACTGTATCTGGAAGAATTCAAAGACAAACACATTAGGGATCTTGGAGGAATACTTTTGTAGCAGTTAGAGGTTTGTACATAATCTTCTATCATGCCTTTTCAAAATCTCAAATCATATTTATACACACACACACACACACACATATATATATATATATATATATATATATCAGTATTTTTAAAACACTTATCATACTGTCTGGCACACAGTAGGCACATCTTCTGACTTTGAGAAATTCTATCCCAATCTGATTCTATCCTAGAAAAAAGCTGTCTGTACTCAGTGACTTTATTTCCACTTCCTTCATTCACTGAACTCCATGTGAAATCTTTTCCAACATTACCCTTCAAATGAAATTGATCTATCCATAATGAACATTGATCTATTAATTGATAAATCTGATGACCTTTTCTTAGTCCTGATTTTCATGACCTAATGTTGCATTTGATGCTATTGATAACCATTTTTTTCCCCGCATGTTCTTTTCATTCTGGCTTTTCATGACAGCTTCCCTTCCCTTCTATCTACTCCCCTTACCTACCTTTCCTTTTCCTTTTCTCCCCTTCCCTTCATTTTATCCCTCCTCTCTCTTTTTCCCCTCTTACTTCATTAGTTCCCATAATCCTCATTTCATACCAATGACTCAAGTTCTACATATCTCTATGTTTCTAGCTCATCTTTCCTTTGAGCTTTTGTCCACTATCAACAATCAACCAACTGAACACTGCCAATCGAACATACCAGAGATATCTCAAATTCAACGTGCACAAACCTGAACTCATTATTTTACCCCTTCCCCAGCAAACCCACCTTTCTTTGAAACTTTCTTCTTTTTGTTGAAGTTAACAACATTGTCTCAATCTTTCCAGTTTATAACAACTACTTACTATTCCTCAGTTTGGAATCTTAATAAGTTAACAAATTTTCTATTCCCATATAACCTCTTGAATATGACACTTTGTCTCTTTATTCATTATATTACTTCAGTCCCTCATTAACTCACACCTAGGTTATTGCAGTTGCCTCCTAATTAGTCTCTCTCCCTCAAGTCTTTTCCTGTTCCAGTCCATTTTCCACCCTGCTATCAGTGATTTTCCTTAAGTAAAGATGTGACCATGTCACATCCCACCTGCTACTAAATAAACTCCAATGGCTCCATACTGCCTCTAAAATGGAATAAAACTCTTATGTTTATATTTAAAACCCCTTTACAACCTAGCCTCCACTTCTCCAGCTTCATTGTACATCACTTCTCCTCCCTTACATTAAGTTTAACTAAACTAGTCTTCTCTCTCCTCCTCATATATGTCACTGCATCCATTATTTCTATTACTTTTCACTGACTGTCTCCATTCCTGGAATATACTATATCTCTGCCTCATAGAGATCTCTCTTTTCTTTCAAGATGTAGTTCAGATATCAAGTTCTACATGAAATAGTCTCTGATTTCTCAACTGCTAGTGCTTGCCCTTCCAAACTACCTTGTATTTAACTACATTGCATTTGTTTGTATTTATTCTCTTTCTATTTATTCATGTAGAGTTTTATATACATATACCCATGTGTGTGTGTATACATACATTCTAATGGGAGAGATAAGTGTGTGTGCTTACACACACTTACACACACACACACTTACTCATTTATCTCTCTCATTAGAATGTAAGCCCCCAAGAGTAAGGGATGTTTCATCATTTGTATCATAAGTATCTAGCACAGTGTCCAGAATTAGTAGATGCTTAACAAAGTATTATTGCTGAATTGATTTATTAATCTTTGCTATTCCAGTATCCTGATCTGTAAAATGATAGAATTGGTCTAGATGATCTTTAAGAGCCTATCTAGCTCTAAGTCTATAAGCTTATACTCCCTATTGCATTTAAGTTTATTAAATTTGGTCCATTTATCCAATTTATCTACATCTTTATGTGTCTGCCATCTAATTTACTAGCTTTGTTTCATCTGTAAATTTCATTAGGCAAGGCACCTGGAACCCAGGTTTCCTGACATTCAGTCTATTTTTTTTTCTATCAAAAATGCATGCATTTTTTTAACTTTATACTTATACTTTTCTATTTTTTTTTCTAATGTGAAGTTTCTCATTGTCCCTCAAGTCCCTATGAAATATCTTCCCTTATAATTTTGGGGTAACTAAAATGTAACAATAAAGTTATAAGTCCTATTTTCAGAAAAAAAAATAAGAGTACCATTTGTTGGTCCCAAAAAGACATGCTTTCATGAAATGGCTTGGGGCTTTCTCGTAGTTAATATAGTTTCTAAAGTTTTCCCTATATCTCTAAATGCACTATCAGTTCAACTACTTTTGCTGAATCAACCACTTACTATTTAGATAGTGATTCATTAAAACTGTCCAAGTGATTAGTGCATACAGATAAAAATCTTAAGGATTTCAGACAGTGGATAAGTCTTTTATACAATATGCATTAACAGAAGAAAATGATAAAATATATAAAGTTAATTGAATTGAAATATATAAAGAAATAAAGAAAGTTATTAAAGTGTGATGCTCTGAGAATGTATATCTTATACACACATCAAAAATTATTTTTGGGTAGATTGTGACATTCTTTGATTTAGAGGAGCATGGAAGGAGAGAAAAGGAGACAAGAACAAAGTAAAAAGTGCATAGCAGAGAACAAAAGAAAATGTATAAGGAAACAAAAATGGACAGCTCTCAACACATTGCATAGTATTTATTACGTAGGATTTCTTGAAATGGAAATTGATTGCTATATACTTGGAATTCTGTCTTACATTCTGCTGTGCACATGCCTTTTTTCCTCTTATTTTGTATTTAAGTTTTAATATGTAAGTTGACAATATGTTTCTTTTTCTTTTCTTATTGTGTATTTAAGTTTTATAAACTTTTTAAAAATAGAAAATAAAGAGCACCAGTATCCTGTAAACTGCCTTGTGGAGGCTTAAGAATGTCCTGATCTAAAAAAGAAATAAGAAGAACGGAAGAGAAGGGGGAGGAAGATCACTATCACATAATAATGTTGTCTAAAGTGGAAAATACATAACAATAACAGTAAGGATGGAAATATGAGCATTCCACGAAACTTACCTTCATCTGAACTGGATGAGGGGTAACTGAACACAATTACCCATTCTCATCCATACACACACAAAGGTTTTGGTGTAGAATATAGAAAATAGATATAGGAAAAGACAGGAATCAGAAGCCTGAGAGAGGTGGTTGAGAGGGAGCAGTCATAAACAAAACAAATTCAAATGTTAGGAAAAAAAAGAGACACAAAGGTTTCTATAAAACTAGAAGGAGAGGTTGGAACGTAATCCATTATGCTTGAACTGAACTAAAGTTAAAGGGATTTAGTAGCAACTATTAATTCAGAGAAGGTAACAGTAAATAAAGAGAAGGTAAAAAGAGAATAGTTGGAAAATTGCATTGTACTTAAAGGTACTATATGAAACTATTAACACTTATACATAGCTAATTTTTTCTGATTTTTATTAATTAATTTATAATGTCTTCAGTTTTCTACAGTCACTTTCATAAATCTTAGATTTTCTCCCCCTCCATCCCCAAGACAGTGTGCAATCTTACATGGGCTCTACATATACATTCTTATTAAATGCCTTTTCACCTTAGTCATGTTACATGGAAGAATTAAAATGAATGGGAGAAACCATAAAAAAATCAAAACAAACAAAACAAAAGAGAAAACAGTCTACTTCATTGTGCATTCCAATTCCATAATTCTTTTTCTGGATGTGGAGGGCATTTTGCCTCAAGAGTGCAATGTGAATTTTTTAGGTCCTTGCATTGCTGTGAAAGTCTTGTTGCTGTGTACAAAGTTCTCCTGGTTCTGCTCCTTTCATTAAGCATCAGTTCATATAAGTCCTTCCAGGCCTCTCTGAAGTCTTCCTGTTCATCATTTCTTATAGCACAATAATATTTCATTTCATTCATATACCACAGCTTGTTCAGTCATTCCCCAGTTGATGGGCATCCCCTTGATTTCCAGTTCTTGGCCACCACAAATGGAGCTGCTAAAAATGTTTTTGTACATGTGGGACCCTTTCCAATTTTCATGATCTTTTGGGGATACAGTCCTAGAAGCAATACTGCTGGGTCAAACAGTATGCATATTTAAAAAAATAATTATTTGGTTTTCAATGCTCTATAATCACTTCCATATAGCTTAGATATTTTCCCCTTCCTCCTCCTCCTTCTCTGTTCCCTCTCCACCCTCTCTCCAAGATGGCTTGCAGTCTTTTATAGGTTCTACATATACATTCCTATTAAATGCAATTTCACCATAGTCATGTTGAATAGAAGAATTAAAGTGGAGAAATCATAAAATGAAAAAAAACATAACACAAAAGAAAAGGGTCTACTTCATTCTATGATCCAATTCCATAGTTCTTTCTCTGGATGTGGAAGGCGTCTTGCCTCAAAAGTCCATTGGGAATTTTTTAGGTCCTTGCATTGCTATGAAGGACTAAGTCTATCAGAAAAATTCCTCACACACTGTGCTTGTTGTTGTGTACAAAGTTCTCCTGGTTCTGCTCCTATCGCTGAGTATCAGTTCATATAAGTCTTTCCAGGTCTCTCTGAAGTCTTCTTGTTCATCATTGCTTATAGCAAAATAGTATTTCATTACATTCATATACTACAATTTGTTCAGTCATTCCACAATGGATGGGCATTCCCTTGATTTCCAGTTTTTGGCCAACACATAGAGAGCAGCTATAAATATTTTTTGTACATGTGGAACCCTTTCCCATCTTTATGATCTCTTTGAGATATAATCCTAGAAGCTATGTTGCTGAGTCAAAGGGTATGCACATTTTTGTAACTATTTGGGCAGAGTTCCAAATTGCTTTCCAGAATGGTTGGATCAGCTCACAGCTCCACCAACAATGTATTAGTGTTCCAACTCTTCCACATGTTCTCCAACATTCATCATTTTCCTGTTTTATCATGTTAGCCAATCTGATAGGTGTGATGTGGTACCTCAGAGTTATTTTGATTTGCATCTCTCTAATCAATAGTGATTTAGAGCATTTTTTTTCATATGACTATAGATAGCTTTAACTTCCTCTGAAAACTGCCTGTTCATATCCTTTGACCATTTATCAATTGGGGAATGATTTGTATTCTTGTAAACATAACTAATTTAACAGGATCAAAATATTAAAGGAAAAATTAATTTAATTGGGGGAGAAACAAGTATTTAACCTTAGTAGTGGGAGACATTAATGTATTTCTTTCAGATAAAAAAATCTAATAAAAATAAAGGAGTTAAACATCTGAACGCAACTCTAAAAATATTAAAGTATACGTGTCTCAGATGATTACTGAAAGAAATTGAAAGGAAATTAAGTATTTTGCTAAGCAAATGCTACTTTTACAAAAATTGACCATGTATTAGAGCTAAAGACCTCTCCAAAAATTAGCTAACCACTAACCATGCAATTTACTGATTGCAATGTAATGAAAATGTGTTCAATAAATGACATCTAAAGAATGATAAAAACAATTGGGAACTAAATAAGAAAATTCTAAAGAAATAATGAATCAAAAATAAATTGTTGAAACAATATAAAATTTCATGAAGGAAAATAAGATAGCAAAAAATGTAACAAAACTTATGGAATGCAATTCTGAGAGGGAAACACATACATCCACAAATATAGTATGTGTATATGCACACATATATTTTCATTAACAAAAGAGAGAAACAAAAACTCAATCGAGCCTTCAAATAAAAAATTGAAAAATAACAAATCATTCCCCTCAAAAGCAACAAAATGAATATTCTGAAAATTAGAGATGCCATTAATAAAATTAAAAGTAAAAAATTAAATTAATAAATACAATAGGGAGATATCAAGGGAAATAGAACTCACAAGAAATGAAGAGAAAATAAAGAAAAATATCAGAAGTTATTTTGCCCAACTAGATGCTGAAAAACTGGTAATTTAGAGGAAATAGATAAATATATACCCCAAAAGTCCAGATTCACAGAAGAGACTGTTTAAGTAATCCATTATCTGAAAAAAGGTACTGAATAAGTTGAAATAATTTCCCTAAGGGAGGAAAAATAAACTCCAGGTATAGTTGAATTTACAAACAAATTCCTGAAAACATGCATGAAAAATTAATTATCATATAACATATAATTTTATAATAATAGGAAAAGAGAGAAATTTTCCAGTCTCTTTCTATGATACCTTGACAAGTAGATCAGGGAGAGATAAAGTAGAAAAATAAAACTGTAGACCAATATCACATTGATGCAAAAATTTTAAATAAAATATAAACAAGCAAGATATAAAATATATCAAAGATTTTATACATTGACTAGGTTCAATTTATACCAAGCATGTAGAGTTAGTTTAGCATAAGGAAGACCAGAAATATAATAAATCAAGTTCATAATATGAAAAATAAACGCAATATTGAGAAGCCTTTTAACAAAATCTATTTTCTTAGAATTTCTAGGAGGATAGGAATAAAAAGATATTTTATTAACATAGTAAGTAACATCTAATTGCAAGAGCAGATATTTAATATTTAATGGGGAAAATTTGGAGAATTTTACAATATGATAGGGGCAAAGTAAGGATGTTTTTTATCACACAAGACAAGAAAGAAAAATCAAAGGAATAATGATAGACAAAGAGGAAAAATATTGTTTTTTTATGATATGATGATTTACTTAGGAAAACCTAGAATGGGTTAGAATTAGTTGAAATAATAGGTAAATTCAGACAAGCTGAAAGATGTAAGTGTAAATATCTCATTAACATTTTGTATATGATCAATAAAATCCAGCATCATGAGCTAGAAATAAAAATTCAATTCAAAATACCATACAAGTTTTAAAATATTTGAGTATGAGTTTACCAAAATTCACCCAGGATCTATATGATTCCAGCTCTAAACCACCATCTTGCAGAAATAAAGGCAGACTTAAATAATTGGAGACATAAAAATTGCTCATAGATAAGTCAAACCAATATAATAAAAATTACAATTTTACCTAAATTAATTTACTTATTCTCTTCTGTCCAATCAAAATGAGTATTTTATAGAACTAGAAAAGCAAAAGTTTATAGAGCTAGAAAAGTAAAAGCAAAGTTCATTTGGAGGAATAAAAAGCCAAGAATGGGAGAAAAAGTGGGGAGGGAGGAAATCCATCAGCACTGAATATTGGATTGTACAATTTTGATTTTATAAATTTAAAAAGATTTTACACAAACAAATCCATTATAGTTAAAATATGAGGGGCAACAGATGAATGAATTTCTATGATACTTAGGGAATGAGCCTGAAGTTTAAGAGCCAGATTCACAGGAAGTCAAATGTTTCTATTGCTTAGGTGTCACATTAGATGATTAATTGATTGACTTCTGAGAGCAATGAACCAAAGGAATGTCATAACATGAATCTGATGTTTTCTTTCTAAAAAATAGATTTATTTCTTGGCAAAAACAGCATAAAATAAAAACCCTCATTTGGAATTTGTATAAACTCAAATTAAGACCATGTCATTCATTACTTATGGATAATTCTAATTTTTTTTATTCGACCCTAAGTGAACCTAACCTTAGTATTCTCAAATACAAATAAGCCTAAATGGATTATAGTTAATTTAATAATGGGATTTTTACTATAATTAAATGTGAATTGTTATTTCCAGGTTTTCTCCCCTTTGCAATGGCATGCTATGAAGACACTTTGATTTTAATTTAAAGCATCAAAATGAGCAGTTTCTTTGGTAGAGTGAAAAAAAAAGTCATCAGTTACTTTTCAAACTTGAATCAAATGGTCAGTTCATTGAAAGTGATAAATCTGATAGTCCTTTATAGGATCCCTTGAGTACATGATTACGGGGAATGGAAGGTTTTCTATAAAGAAGAGACTAGTATAGTTAAATGGAGGATGCAAACTGAACTTATCCCTTTAAAATGGTTCCATGAGGCAGGCAATATTATTATCATTGTTACTGTATTATAAATGAGGGTTAAAAAGATTGTTATTTTTTTGCCCATAGTTATAGAATAAAAAGAGGAATCCAGGTTTCCTGATTCCAAATCTATCATTTTTTTCTCTACATCCCAAATGCCTCTCTTAAAGCATTTTGTCCAGCTAACATCAATAATGTGTTCTGAAATAGTATTTATAAATGGAGGTCATCAGGAAGGAATAGAAATGAATTTATCATTGAACTTTCAATTTTCATGCTTTCCCTTTTTTTAAATAGCTTGTTAACAACATTAGCATCCCACAGCTATCTAGAGACTCATACTGCTCTTGCTGCTGAGACTTATTCCAAAACTATGCCTGTCCTTATCCCACTAAGATTCTCTTGGCCTACACCTAGATAAATTCTTTCTCTCCTCAGTTCAGCTGAGAAAAAATTGAGAAATTTTCTAGGTAACTAAGGGACAATCAATAAAACTAAATAGAAATATAGAATTGACAGGTTAATCAAATATGAAATGCTTGTGTCATAGGAACTACAGTTTAACCATTAATTGTTTTTATTGGCATGGCTTTAAGGATACTGCTTCTATCCATTTCATGAATCTTTTGTCAAATTTTTTACTCTTGAGTAAATATTAACTTCTCTTTCTCCCACTGTTGGAGACTCATTCCTAGATTTAGACTCATTCCAAGTTACATGACCTCCAGACTTTTATTCTTTTTTCACTTCAATTATTTTAACTCTTTTTTCAAAGGCATAATCTTTACTGTCTTCCACTGTTTTTATTCCTAGTTGAATAATCTCTCTAATTTCTCAGTTCATTTGTAGAGCTGATGTGAAGACCATGTCATGAGCTTAGCTGATGATCAACCTCAGGAAGCTCACTTCAAGTTGTAGTAGGATTAATTATTCCCATTTCTAGATAAAAGGGACTTAGAGAAATGTAGATTTTAAATATAAATATGAAACAATTCAATATTGATAGTAACATTACTCAATTCAGTTTCTTTTGTAAATTCTTCATTAAAGACAGTTCTTCAATTCAGTACAATTAAAGGTGAAAAGTATACTATGCATAATAATAACTAAAATTTTAATAGCATATTAAAGTTTGCAAGATAGTTCACATGTATTTACTCATTTTATCCTCACAAGAACCATAAGAGGAAGGTGCTAGTATTGCATCTATATTATAAATGAAGAAATAGGAATGGATAGGAGTTATGACTTGCCAAGCAGAGCTAGTAAGTGTTTGAGAAGGTTGCAAATGCAGATCTTCTTGATTCCTACTACAGTATTCTATTTACTACCCTACTATTTACCTATTCATCCCACTACTTTTATAGAAATGGATAGATAGATAACTAGATAACTAGAGTTGGAAAGATAATCAGATCTCAGATTTAGAGCTGGATGGGGCCTTGGAAGTAATTTAGTAAAATCCCTGTTTTCTGATGAGAAACTGAGACCCAAAAAGGGTAATTTGCCTGGGGTCACAAGTAACAAGGATTTCAATCTAGGTTTTCTGACTCCTAGGGGACAGAGTGTATAGAGCACTGGGGTGAGAATCAGGAAGACACATCTTCCCCAGTTTAAATCAGGTCTCAGACTAGCTATGTGATCCTGGGTAAGTTACTTGCTTTTCTTTTTTTTCCCTCAGTTCCTCATCTGTAAAATGAGCTGAAGAAGGAAATGGCAAAAACAAAACAAAAAACTCCAGGATCTTTGCCAAGAAAACCCCAAATAGGGTCACAAAGATTTGGAAATGAATGAAATATCTCAAAAACAACAAAACCTCTGACTCCAGATTCTTCATGTTGTCTACTATACCTGAAATAAATGAATGCAATTCCCACAATTTATAGATAAGCAAACTGATGCTCAGAGAGATGACAGTACTTCTTAAAACTTCAGATAACATGTTATAAAAGGGAAAAGAATACCCTCCAATAGAAATTTTCTATTACTTACTAATAATAGTATTTTCTTCTATTTTCTACTCTTTCATAATAGTATACTATCAATAGCATTTTCTACTATTGTTGTTTCAATTAACTTGTAGCAATAGGATTCTAGGAAAGATATCATTCCTTTGGAGCACCCAGTGACTGAGTCATCAGAAATAACCTGAAGGCTTCCTGAGACTGATCACCAGCTGAGCTCAGGTCTTCACATCAGTTCTGCAAATGAGGTAAAAATTAGAAGTATTTTTCAACTATGAAACAGAAGTGCAGTGGAAGACAGCGGAGATTATGGCCTTGAAAAAGATAGCTGAAATAATAAAAGAATATAAATTTGGAGGTCACATAACCTACTGGAGAAAATATTTTAAAAAGTGAAATTTTTTACTTTTGGTTTAATGATGATTCACATCCTAATGAATAATCTACATTAATTAAACTATTGTCAGAGAAATGCTTTATTTTCTTCAGAAAAAGTTACAGTAATAGGCCATCAATTCCAACATCCCATTTTGCTTGTTAAGAACGGGAAAACACTGCTCAGTTACTGTAGTTGCGTCTGCGCTGTCTTGTTCTGTTTTGCAGCTGGCTGTAGTGGGAGAAGAGAAAGAGCTGTCCAGGATTTCAGCAGCCTAGCAGACATTCAGAGTCGGAGCTGGCCAGTTTCCGGTTTTGAGTTTCGGGTTTTTAGTTTTACAAGTGCGGCTGTATTCTACCAGCAAGTCTCCCTAAAGGATAGCTAAAACAGGAAGTTATTAAGGTAAGCTGCTTATTAAATGTAAAAGAAAACTGGAGAAACAGAACTACGATATTACTATTAACTCAGGAAGAGGCAAAAGGAATAATAAATGCAGCAGGTTTTGCAGTGAATTTCAGCGCTAAAATTGTAAGTGAATTTTATTTCTTCATAAAAAAGGTGAGATTTGAGTGATTTAGGATTCCCTTCTTCTCTCTACCCCGCCCCTCCCTTTATTTTATTTGAGATAGTTTACTTGTTACAGTAATATACCAGCAGGTAGGGGAATGATGAAGTGGACCAGATTTCAATAAGGAATGTGTAATAATACCCTTTCTCTTCTCCAAACAGACCTCTGTGGGTACACACACACACACACACACACACACACACACACACACACACAATTCTCTTAGCTAAAAGAGCTTTATATTATTTTGTACACCAGAAAGCTGGAACCCAGAAGTCCTAATTTGTGCTTTGATGATCATTTTACAGCCTTAAAGAAGTCAGAAGAGACTGGACCTGCTCTTCAGCTACCTGTAACCCGGTGTCGCACCAGCTGCAAGAACTGGCGGTGATGCTTCCAGAGCAACTTTGAAAAGCCACAAGTGAAGTGGATTTCTTCCTTCTGACTCCGAACTGCTTTTGAGGTCGTGCTCTGTACTGACAACAGTACCGGTGGACAGGCGACTCAGTAAAGTAGGCTACAGTCTGAAAAGAGACTGCGAGTGGCAGAGGAGAGTGAGCGTGGCAAGGCTAGAGCTGGTGCGAATCTCTCTCACCCCTAATAGGTTATCTCTATTATTTCAACTTTCCCCCACACTTCAACCGCCGGAAAGTGCATGCAGACTTTCTGGAACCCAGTGATCCTTTGCTTTAGGAGGATGTACAACCTATCTTCCAGTCCCGGACCGGAGAACTCATCCTGCCCCAACCCAGAGCAGGGCTGCTCTCAGAATCTGGCGGAAGAAGATGCGGGAGTGCCAGGGATCCACAATGCCTCCAACCCTGGGCTGCTCCTGCAGCCCCTACACATAGCTGTGCCGGTCATCTACTCTGTGATTTGCGCAGTGGGGCTGACTGGCAACACAGCCGTGCTCTATGTCCTGCTCCGGGCGCCCAGGATGAAGACAGTCACCAACTTGTTCATCCTAAACTTAGCCATTGCAGATGAACTCTTTACGCTGGTGCTGCCTATCAATATTGCTGACTATCTTCTACTGCAGTGGCCCTTTGGGGAGCTGATGTGTAAGCTCATCATCTCCATAGATCAGTACAACACCTTCTCCAGCCTATATTTCCTCACAGTTATGAGCATCGACCGCTACCTGGTGGTGTTGGCCACTGTTGAGTCCCGAAAGATGGCCTACCGCACCTACCGCGCGGCCAAGGTAGTCAGTTTGGCAGTCTGGTTCCTGGTCACCCTTATTGTCCTACCTTTCACGATCTTCGCCCAGCTTTACGAGGAGGAGGGTCGCCTCCAGTGCGTCCTGGTGTTTCCCCAGCCAGAGAGCTTTTGGTGGAAAGTGAGCCGCATTTACACACTCATCCTGGGCTTCGCCATCCCTGTGTCTACCATCTGCATCCTCTACACCACCATGCTGTGTCGGTTACGGGCCATGAAGCTGGACAACCATGCCAAAGTTCTGGATCGGGCCAAGAAGCGGGTGACCCTCATGGTGCTGATCATACTGGCTGTGTGTCTCTTCTGCTGGACGCCTTATCACCTTAGCACCGTGGTTGCCCTCACCACAGATATTCCGCAAACGCCAGTCATCATCGGAGTCTCCTACTTCATCACCAGCCTGAGCTATGCTAATAGCTGCCTCAACCCTTTCCTCTATGCTTTTCTGGATAACAACTTTCGGAAGAGCTTCCGTAAGCTGGTGGAATGTCGGGGCTCTCCCTAAAGTCTGGAATTCCTCTGGGTATCTTCTCTTTCATTTTCCTCCCACGTAGTCTGTTCTCCAACTTGGTTCTCTAATCCCTGGTCTCTCAGAGGGGGAACTGACGATTTGAATTATTATGGCCTTCGTAGTGGGAAAATGGGATAGCTTAGTCAAAGTCTTTCCCTCAAGCTTTTTTTTTTTTTTTTTTTTTTTTTTTTTTTTTTTTTCAGGTTCTGCGAGCGGGAAAACGTTTTCCTTGCACTTTTTTTTTGATGGGGGAGGGAGCTAAGAGGTTTTTCTGGGTCTTTGTCCTCACTTTTCCTTTTACGTCAAACTGAAGTCAAACAAAATCTAACTTTGGGGAAAGATTTGGATCTTGTAAAGCAAAATAAAGGAAAATAGCTAAATTATGCCCCCTCCCCCCTCTTCTGTGCTCTGTTTTACTCAGACGCTTCCTGTTAAGTGTAGTTTTCCTTGAGCCTAATCTGAGGTGAAGCATGCCAGCTGTCCTTGTCGCTGCCTTATTTTCATCTTTCCCCATTTTTCTTCTCACTGTGTTTTGGGATCAGAGTGGGCACAAGCGTTTTCTTTTGGTTACTAAATAATCTTTCTCCGCACTTAGAACGGGTGGCATACTGGGACTTCCCTCTACAACATTCCAGAGGGTCACAGTGCGCTAGGAAGTGCTCTGACTCTGGCAGGCACTGACCATAAAAATCTCTTGGAGGTCACTCTTAACAGGAAGAAGTGGTTTTATGGAGTAACGCAGCTTCTGGTTTTCTTTTCTGAAGCCTTCTCAAGAAATGACTGCATCTTGTTTATTTGATGGGCCAGATGGAGAAAGGGAAGGAGGGAGAAAGAAAGGTAGGGATAGACCTAGCAGTGAGCTGGTAACTCAAATCTCCGAGAGGATCCGGAAGATCGGGGGGGGAGATCAATAATTTTTATAAGACAGGTTTCATTGTCTTAGGGGGAAAAGTTTCTCTCTTCATCGAATTGGTTTCCTCGAGTCAACAGAGGAGGAGAAGAAAAAGGGACGCACAGTGCAGGCAGATCACGCCCTGGGCCTGCCTGGGATAAACTCGGTGTAACAGAGGAGAAAAATCAATACTTTCCAGATAGAGGAAGACCCCAGCTGCAATCTTTCTTTTCTGAATATTTGAATCTTTCCTGATCCTTGCCCTCTCCAGAAATTACACTGAGTAACTTGACGATTTGATGTCAGAAAACAAGGTCTTAGATCTCCTGCTTTCCAGCCCGTTTATTTCTGGATTCGTAGGAGTCAAGTGAGGGGAAAAAGAATTCCGAGGAAGCACATTCAGACTTATGATTTTGGAGCCACCTGCTGTAGAAAAATTTGTCGTTGCAAGAGCACATTGACTAAATTCTACTGCCCAACTTTTGTTCAATGAGCCTGGACGCTGGATCTAAAACGGTCTGAGTACCCAGGTGTGTAAATAATTACACCTTTCAACAAAGTATCTCTACACTCAATTTTTCATTTCAATTGTCTTTCTGTTAACTTGGAGTCAGCAGATAGTCTCTTCCTGAACTTTATTTCAGAAACAGTTACTTTATTAGGAGGGAGGGAGGAGAGGGAGACAGAGGAAAGGGAAGGGGAAGAGGATGGGGAAGGGGATGGAGGAGGGTAAGGGAGTGGGGGAGAGAGAGAGACAGAGAAAGAGAGAGAGAGAGAAAGAGAGAGAGAGAGATAAAGAGAGAGAGAGAGAGAGAGAGAGAGAGAGAGAGAGAGAGAGAGAGAGAGAGAGAGAGAGAGAGAGAGGTTAAAAGGAACATACAAATATCTTTCAAGTACCTTTGAATTTTTCCATTTTCTATGTCATTAATAAAACTGTTTTTCCTCCCCTGCCTCCCATAATTAACTGAGATCTAATTAATTTGTTTCTTAGAGGTTCTAGTATATCAAAATGAAAATTTAACAAAGAAGATAGACAACTTAGAAAATTCAAATTCAAAATATCACTGAGGTACTGGAATTTCCCAGTTCAGCAATTTTCATTACTTGAAATCTCCTTCATGCTATATTGACATTCTATAGCACAAAGCATTAAGGGTCAAATCTAGTTAATGAAGCTTACCAAAGCTGATTTTTTTTCATGTACCCATTTTCATCCCTATCAAATGAAATAAAGTCAAGAGAACTATTAACAAATTATTTTAACTGGTACTGCCATCAATCATGTATTTGATCACACAGAGGCATAGTTCCAAGACATGGCTATGTGAGTAAGGATGGTATGGAAGAACTTGGTGCCTCTGATTCACCAAGACTTTTAAAATAATTCTTTGAGCTACTGAAATTGCACATAAAGGGTATTGCCCTACCCTGAGCCATAGAGAAGGCCAGGTGATGTTTTTTGGTGGTAACCAACTCCATTATGTGCATGGATGCCACCTGGCATAATAGCTAATAGGCCAAACTTAAAGTCAGGAAGATCTGGGCTTGAATATTTTTTTTTGTCACTTGCAAGTTGTATGACTATGGGTAAGCCATTTAATCTCTGAGCCTCAGTTTCCTCAGCTGCAAAATGGATATAGTAATATCTGCATTTACCTACCTCACAGGGTTGTTGTGAGGATGAAAAAAGCTATAATGTCACATAAACATTAGCTATTATTGTGATATCAATCTAGCCTCATTCTTATTGCCTGGAGTAATATAGCAAATAGGCATCTTTACAGAAGCAAGAATTTACTTAGACCTTGTATTTTGTTATTGCACAAGTATTAACTACCTGTAGTATTCTTACTATACTTGTCTTATCTAAACTTTTAAATGTTAATGCTATTGAGACTTAAAGGTATATCTTTTTGTTTTAATTTATTTGTGACAGGCATGTAGTGTATGTATTTGTGGACCCATTTCAGAAGTGCAGAAACTGTGATATATCATCATGGAAGTACTCAACTTAAAATAAAAATCAACAACTGTGTGTCATGAGTTTTCTGGAAAATGGGGACTCTTTTATATATAGTACTTAGGCATTCACTTGGACATACTTCTGACTTCCTCAGTGTCACCTCAGTAATAATGGTTTCCTCTTTAAACACATACATTTTCCTTTCATTCATTTGTTTAAACTGTTAATGAAAATGTAGACCTGGCAGTAAGCCAAAAGCATAGGGAGAGGGAGAGAGGTGACGGCTGTCAGAGGAGTTCTTTTTTAAAGGTATTTGGAGGAGTTTGGGGGAGAACTCAGGCAAGTCCTCGCCTTCACTCTGCCATCTTGGCTCTACCTCCAAAAACTGCATTTCCAACACAACAGTTTCTGTTCTCCAATTAACTTACCCTCCCTATTCATAGTACAAATAATTAAAAATTAGAGCATCTTGCTTATTTTTAACATCACTACAAAACTCACCTATATGTTGCAAAGTACCCTTTCCCCTCCACCCTGATGCTCATATTGTCTATTACTGATGACCATGGATAATGGTTTACTTTGTCTGAAATTAAGGAAGGGTAAAGGCTCAGAATGCTAGATAGTCATTGTCCAGTATACCATAACAGTACAATAGTAGGGTAGGCAAAACAACAGCAATTATGTATTCTAGTTCCTATTTTCCAGATAGGGAAACTAAGGCAGGGGAAAGCAGAGTTGCAAAGTAGGAAGGGAGAGGTCTTAGAAGCCATCTACTCTGCCCCTTCATTTTACAGTTAAGAGGAAGACAAGTAAGCTGGTCTGTATAAGTGGTCAAACATGGACAAATCAGGTTTTCTGACTTCTCCTCTAGTACTTTTCCCACTACAACACACTGTGGTTGATTTGCCAACAAGCAGGAATAGAGTTCAAATCTTGACTCACCACTCTGGGACTCTTTTCATTAGATTGTGTTGTAGACAGAGTCAAAGTTGTCTGAAGTGTGAATGGAAATGTTAAGCCATAGAGAATAACTCTGCCTGTGAATACTTTTATGAAGCAAGCTAAGTCATTTGTTGATGTTAATTGTTAAGTTCTGTGTGATCATACCATCTATGGGGTTTTCTTGGCAAAGATACTAGTTGGCCATTTCCATCTCCAATAAGCTAGGTCTACCCATTATTAAACAGCAAGGGGGTGGGGAATTGGTTTTTTTTTGAAAAATGCCTCATGTTTTTCTCTGAGTCCTGGAAGTGCTACTATGCTATGGCTTTTGACAATAGGAACAACAGCTTTTGAATTTATGCAGAGCATATAGAAAATTGTTTTGAGTTTTCAGATTAAAGCACAAAACCTATGACCACAATAATGAGACAGATGAACACAATCATGACTGAGTGATATTCTACTGTCAAATTACTTATGTTCAGGAGTGCAGGAGGAATTTTTGGGCCAACTAAAAGTGAAGGATTCTGGCAGAAATATGTTATTTATAAGTGTTAAATAGAAACATGGGAAAGTATGCTAAAATCACATAGCTCATTCTTTCGGCAAATGAGAATACTCTCCATAGTAGTAAAGACCGTGACAGATGAGAAAGGAATTACCCTATTGATAATAATAAGGCAATCACACTGATTGGGATAAAAAATAACTAATAATCTACCATTGTAAAAATTCCTCTGACTCTAAGAAGTCTAAGCTTGTGCCCACAAAAGCTTCACTATACACTCTTAGGAAGTTTTAATTGACTTTAACAGACGACTGCATAGTACAGGTACTGTGCAACCATATTACTTCTTTCACTTGTTACTGCTCAGCGTAGCATCAGGTCCATGTTGTTGACCTTCTCTTGCCAAGAATCACACTACTAAAGGAATTCCCCTATCTTTATAGAAGGACCAATTCCCATATTCTTGGGGTTACCTGTGAGACAAAATTCAAGTCCAGTGCTGTTAAGGAAATCTATTCCCTCTTTTTCTCTAAATAAGAGATTGGAGTTCAGAAATCAACTTTTTTAGGGACAACCTTTTTGGGCCAAGTAGGTGAGCACATATCTGCCTTTAGTACAAACAACTCTGATTTTTGACCTCTATAGGGAAGGAGGGAGTCCATATACTGATTTAAATGAAAAGAATTGAGCAATACCATGGAAACAAAACTGTTTTAACCTCCATTCATCAGGAACCTCTGTCCTATATAAATCACAATGGCCATGGTGACTAGAAAATACTATAAGACTGTTAACCTCTCTAACACCTCCAACAACATATCACAGCTTAGTTTCTTTTTATGTTCTCCCCACAGAATGAAAAATATCAGTTGCAACAAATTATATGGAGTTTATTTTAATATTTTCAATTTACATAATGATAAACATCAGAAATATATATGTATGTATACACACAAAAATACATTTACAGGCAATCATTCTAACTGTATTGTATATAGTACATTATGAAATTCAGTACACATAAGTACTTCCAATGAACACAATACTCATCATATTGTCAAAAATACATATAACATATATAACATACCATTAAACTAAAACTTAAGTTTCCTATTGCATACCATGATGTGTGTATACATATATATGTATACATGTATATACATATACACATATATTATGATCACAATGGTGTTTATTCCGATATTTAGTCAATGGAATGCTTTTTTTTGCCATATTTTATTTTTAATTTATGGAATAAAACAAGCATTTCTATACATAGTATAATGAAAAATATAATTGCATATGAAACTGCAAATCTATTATATACAACTTGCTATTCTTTTTAAATAAATAATAAAGTTATCATGTAAATTTATTTTTTTCTTCCTTCCCTGCCCCACACCCACCATACAGATGGCAGCATTAGACAAAAATAAGTGTGTATATGTGTAAATATACGTACATATATGTGTACATACATTTGCACACATATAAACACACATATATCAATGTAAAATTACTCTATACTTGCTTCTATTTACAAGTTCTTTCTCTGGATTCAGATAACCTCTTTCTTCATATGTCCTTTACAGTTAATTTGGATATTGAAAGTAGTCAAAATGACATATTTGCTCACTCATTCTTAAAACAACATTGCTGTTACTATATACAGTGTTTTCTTGGTTCTACATATTACATTCTTCATTATTTCATACAAACCTTTCCATGTTTTTCTAAGATTATTTAGCTCATCGTTTCTTATAGCACAATAGTATTCCATCACAATAATTCACCACAACTTGTTCAGTCATTCCTCAATTACTTCAATATTGTATTGGAAATTCTAGCAATAAGAGAAGAAAAAGAAATAGAAGGAATCAGAATAAGAATAAGTTAATAAAACTATCTCTTTTTTGCAGGTGATATGATAATATACTTGGAAAATCTCAAATAATTTAAAAGTTCATTAAAGCAATTAATGATCTTATAAACTAAATCCATATAAATCATCAGCATTCCTACACATCATAAACAAAATCTTCAAGAAGAGATGGTGAAAGATATTGCATTTAAAATAACTCAGGAGAGTATGTAATACCTGGGAGTATTCCTACCAAAGCAAACACATAAACAAAATTATAAAAAAGCTTTTTATGCAAATAATATCAAATTTAAATAATTGGAGAAATGTTAATTGTTCATGAGGGGGAAGAGCCAAAATAATAGAAAAATGATAATTTTTACCTAAACTAATTTATATATTCACTGCTATTCCATTTAAATTACCAAATATTATTTTATTGAATTAGAAAAAATAATAAAATTCATTTTGAAAAACAAAAAGTCATGAATATCAAAGGAAACTAATAGAAAAGATGTAAAGGAGAGAGGTTTAGCAGTACCAGATCTTAATCTCTACTATAAAGTAGTAATTATCAAAACTATCTGGTACTGGCTAAGAAATAAACAGGCAGATCATTGGAACAGAATAGACATACCAATTACAGTAGCAAAAAAATATAATAACCTTGTATTTGACAAATGTAAAGATTTAAGATTTGAGGATAAGGATTCATTATTTGGTGAAAATTGTTGTGGAAAACTGGAAAGAAAGATTGAAGAAATTGGAAATAGGCCAATATCTTACACCATTTATCAAGAAAATGTCAAAATGGATACATGACCTAGATTTAAATAGAGAGATTACAAGAAAATGAGAACCTGGAACATATTACTTACCAGACTTATGGGTAGGTAAACAATTTATGAACAAACAAGGGATAGAGAAGAAAGTTAAGTGTGAAATAGATAATTTCAATTACAGTAAATTAAAAACACATATAAATAAGATAAATGTCACAAGATCAGAAGGAGAGAAGAAAATTAGGAAAAAATATAGACACTAAGATAAAGGTTTCATACCTCAAATACATATAAAAAAAACTTTGCCAAATCAATAAAACTATGAATCATTCCTCAATTGATAAATTATGAAAGGATATGAACAGGCAATTTTCAGATGAATAAATCAAATAATTTGTAGTAATATCAAAAAGGTTCTACATCAATATTGATTACAGAAATGCAAATTAAAACAACCCTGGATATCATTTTACACCTTTGAGATTGGCTAAAATGATTGAAGGGGAAAGTGATAACTGTTGGAAGGGATGTGGAAAAACTGGGACACTGATTCATTATTGAACTGATCCAAACATTTTGGAGAGCTATCTGGAATTATGTCCAAAGAGTTATTAAATTGCCTATACCTTCTGACTCAACAATGTCAGGGAGTAGATCTATTTCCAAAGATGATTAGGGAACAAGGAAAAGAACCTATATATTCTAAAATGTTTATAGAAGCTCCCTTTGTGTTGGTATTAGGGAAAATGTTAAAAGACCCAGAGAAAGACCATTAGGGCATCAGTTAGATTCTCTATGGAGAATTTATAGGAAAAATTGAATCTGAAGGATACAGAATACGTATCCCATAAAGAGTAATTCCATCCATAATATCATGAATTCAATGAAGCACCTTCATGCCATACATCTCAGGGGATCTCAGTGTGACAAAGACTGGTTGCAGCTACTTGGAAAAAGAAATTTTCTATTAGCCACAGTAGAAGTGACAACCATCAGGAAGACGAGGTGATGACTGTATCAAAAAAGATTAGCATTCTATCATCCTAGAAATCTTAGTGGGAGTTTTTAGGGAAAGGGTAAATGCCTAACACCCAAAATGGTATGGTACAAAGAGTGCTGACTTTTGGGTGCTGAACATGTATAACCAGTTCTGAGTTCGAATTCTGACTCTTGCTAGTCCTAGTTGACCTTGGACAAGTTAAACTCACCGGACTAAGCTTCTGTAAAATACATGAACTGAATTCAATGACCTCTAATATACTTTCCTGTATTTAATCTATGAACAAATGAGATGTTTATAAAATTCTACCATTATAGTCACTATGTAAATGCATATTCCCTTCCCTTTCCCCCTATGATTTATAATTACTGATGAGTCAGTTGCATGGGTAAGTGGGAGTCAGGTCATATTAGCAAAAAGGCTTCTTTTTTTAAAAACAGAAAGTTTAGTCCTACAAGATGAGAGCTCTATTCCTGCCAGGGATATTGGTTTGCCTGAAGGTGCTGAGTACTTGTGAAACAATACCCCACCTCAGAACTTCTCATCTGGTTGGGAAGAATAGATGAGGACTGTATGAATACTTTAAGCTTATTCTCAGTCTTATACCTAATTGATGATGTCCATGAAATCAACTACTCTTTGACTTCCAACTTTCTAGCTTCATATCACTCATCATATAGGATGAAAAAGACTTTAGAAATCATTTAATCTACCCTTAAATATGCCCTAGGAAGTTAAATGACTTGTACAAGTTAAAGAGAATGTAGCAATGGTTTTGAACTTAGATGGTTATTATTCAGTTGCTTCAGTCATTTCTGATTCCTCATGACACCATTTGGGATTCTCTTGGTAAAGATACTGGAGTGATTTGTCATTTCCTTCTCCAGCTCATTTTATAGATGAAAAAGATGAGGTGAACAGGGTTAAGTGATTTGCCTAGGGTTACACAACTAGTATGTTTATGAGATTAGATTCGAATTCATGCTCTTCCTGACTCCAGGCCTGGCACTCTATCCACTGCACCACCTAGCTGCCCTCTGATTCAATGTTCAGTACCAGATGCTGCCTCTGATACATCATTTTTCCCATGGACCTTTGCTGAAAAATTTGGAATCATTTTTTTATTCTCCCCTCATTCAGTCTCAAAAATCCATCTCCAAAATGTCTCTTGGATTTATCCCTCATCTTCCTGTCCCGTTGCCACTACCACAGTAAAAACCTTCATTACCTCTCACCTGAACCATATTATAGCCTTCAAATTCATCCTACTAAGTCCAGTCTCACCTCCCTTCAATCTCTTCTGTCCCATAAGATAATTAATTTTTCTTTCCCACAGTTCCAGTTGTGTAATTCTAACAATCACAAACCATTAAGGGCTCTCTATTGCCTACCAGATATATTTGAAGCACCTTTTATCCTGGCATCTAAGGATTTTCATATTTTAGTCCTGGGATAGAACCAATTATTTACCAGGGTTACCTAGGACAGGAAAAGGTGCCAAAACTTGGACTTGATTAACCCCTTGTTCAGGGCAAGGCTCAAGCAGCTTCCTCTCTATGTGGATGTGGTTTTCCAGTCTCATCCCATTGCTATTCCAGCCTTTTGATACTTAACAAGGGACAAGTCAACAGACTTACATTAAAAGCTATGTGCCAGGTACTGTGCCAAACACTGGGGTTACAAATATGAATAAACTGAAAGACTTCCCTTCTTCAAGTACCTTACATTCTAATGGAAAACAGCACATGAAAGAGTGAAACTTACTTGGGTGATGAGGTAGGAGGAGATGTGCCCACCTTACATGGTGGCAAGGTCCAAGTAATGAAGGACAGCTAGTTTGGGCCCTTCCTCAAAATAGAGGTTCCAGGAAGAATTTATTAGTGGGAACAGGTGAATTCAGGGATGGAGGGGGAAGGAAGCAGAAGCATGTTAACAACACTTTTCAGATATGTATTTTGTCTTCATGCTCAATAAAGAAAAACTCTGGACTTACTGCAGATGAACCTTGCCTACCTTGGGTAGAACTCATGGCATCCACAGTGGGAGGAGGGATGTATTCAGGTTTCTTAGTGATACTTAGTAAATAGCAGTGGCCAAGCAGACATCATTTATATAGTACCATTTATAGTCATACAAAGGGAAAAATTACTTAACCTCTGATCTCTGTTCCTCTAGATCAGGCCTGCACAATCTGTGACCTGCCAAAGGATTTCAGGTGGCCCACAAAATTTTTTTCATGGGCCACCTGGAATTCTTCAGTATGCCACAAGTGGTTTGTGGACCACAGGTTGTGTAGGCTTACTCTAGACTGTGCCATGGGACTGGAGCTGAGCAGTGATTTGGTGGTTTGCCTTGAACCACTGTCATTGAGAGTGTTTACTATTAATTTCATCAGTTTCCCCTACTTTTCAATTTTAAGCAAATTAGAAATTGATAGCACTATTTTATGGTGTCATTTCAAACAGTTTGGACTTGTAAGGAAGAAATTTAGAAGGATTTAAGTCTTATATGAATGAATTTGGGTTCCAGTAGTTGAGGTGTATGTGAGAAGTATCATGTGAAGACATCTTCACTCCAAGATTACAGGCTCTTTGAGCTATAGGAAATAGGACTCAATCATCTTTGTATAAACTACAGTACTTAACCCCTGCTTTTTCCCTTATACATACTTAAATATTTGTTCAGTGAATGAGTGGTATGGAAAGTGTAGCATGTGAAACAACTTGTACATGTGACTCCAAGATGAAGCCTGTGAATCTATCACTTAACCTTTAATTACTATAGTACTGTAAGATGAGTTAGATCACATTTCATTAGATTTTCCTCTAGAGGACAGGCAAAAATATACGAAACTCAAATTTATCATTTTCTGATATTGATTTTTGAGCTTTGTAAGCCACATAGTCATATGGAGCTATCTTCATGCTTTGAAAATAGTCTGAGATAATAATAAAAGATCTTTGAACTTTCCAATCATATTTCTTTTCCAGCACAGCAATTGAATTTTTCTACTCACCTGTGTAACCTGGGATGATTCACTTAGTTTCTCTGGGCTTGAGTTTTCTCATCTGTAAAATGAATAGATAGGTCTTGAAGATTTCGGGGACTCAATTGCTCTAAATCCTATGTACGGATGTAAGTGGTTATTGAAAAGATTATATAGCTTCAAAGAGAAGTATAAATGAATTCTTGGAATTAGTAAGATTGTGGAGTTACAGAAAAAGAGTAAGGGACCTGAAATCAGAAAAGAACTGGGTTCTAATTCTGCTTCTGATATATTTTTTAAATTAATAAATTTATTTATTTAACTTTTTACATTCATTTTCACAAAATTTTGGGTTCCAAATTTTCTCCCTACTTGTCCCCTCCTTCCACCCCAATATACCGAGCATTCTAATTTCCCCTATCACCAATCTGCCCTCTCTTCTATCATCTCTCCCTTCCCTTGTCCCCATCTTTTCTTTTGTCCTGTAGGGCCAGATAACTTTCTATTCCCTATTAACAGTATTTCTTATTTCCTAGTAGCAAGAACAATACTCAACAGTGGTTCCTAACGTTTTGAGTTCCAACTTCTTCCCATCCCTCTCTTCCCACCCATTCCCTTTGGGAAGGCAGGCAATTCAATATGGACCATATCTGTGTAGTTTTGCAAATGACTTTGATAATAGCCGTGTTGTGTAAGACTAACTATATTTCTCTCCATCCTATCCTGCCCCCCCCCATTGCTTCTATTCTCTCTTTTGATCCTGTCCCTCCCTGAGTGTTGACTTCAAATTGCTCCCTCCTCCCATTGTCCTCCCTTCCATCATCCCCTCCCACCCTGCTTATCCCCTTCTCCCCCACTTTCCTGTATTGTGAGATAGGTTGTCATACCAAAATGAGTGTGCATTTTCGTCCTTCCTTTAGTAGAATGTGATGAGAGTAAACTTCCTGTTTTTCTCTCAGCTCCCCTCATTTTCCCTTCACTAAAAAGCCTCCTGCTTGCCTCTTCTATGAGAGATAATTTGCCCCATTCCATTTCTCCCTCTCTCCTCCCAACACATTTCTCTCTCACCACTTAACTGCATTTTTTAAAGATATGATCCCATCCTATTCAATTCACTCTGTGCTCTCTGTGTGCGTACATGTGTGTATGCGTGTTCAACTTTAGTAAGTCCCTTATGACTTCTCTTTGCTCTTTATTTTTTCATGTTGCTTCTCATTCTTGTGTTTGAAAGTCAAATTTTCTTTTCAGCTCTGGTCTTTTCATCAAGAATGCTTGAAAGCCCTCAATTTCATTGAAAGACCATATTTTCCCCTGAAATATTATACTCATTTTTGCTGGGTAGGTGATTCTTGGTTTGAGTCCTAGTTCCTTTGACTTCTAGAATATCCTATTCCACGCCCTTCGGTCCCTTAATGTAGAAGCTGCTAGATCTTGAGTTATCCTGATTGTATTTCCACAACACTGGAATTGTTTCTTTCTAGCTGCTTGCAATATTTTCTCCTTGACCTGGGAATTCTGGAATTTGGCCACAGTGTTCCTAGGAGTTTCTCTTTTTTGGATCTCTTTCAGGCAGTGATTGGTGGATTTCTTGAATACTTATTTTGCCCTCTGGTTCTAGAATATCAGGGCAATTTTCCTTGATAATTTCATGAAAGATGATGTCTAGGCTCTTTTTTTGATCATGGCTTTCAGGTAGTCCCATAATTTTTAAGTTATCTCTCCTGGATCTATTTTCCAGGTCAGTTGTTTTTCCAATGAGATATTTCACATGATCTTCCATTTTTTCATTCTTTTGGTTTTGTTTTGTGATTTCTTGGTTTCTCATAAAGTCATTAGCCTCCATCTGTTCCATTCTAATTTTGAGAGAACTATTTTCTTCAGTGAGCTTTTGAACCTCTTTTTCCATTTGGCTAATTCTGCTTTTAAAAGCATTCTTCTCCTCATTGACTTTTTGAACCTCTTTTGCCAATTGAGTGAGTCTATTTTTCAAGGTGTTATTTTCTTCAGCATTTTTTTCGGGTCTCTGTTAGCAAGATGTTGACCTGCTTTTCATGCTTTTCATATATCTCTCTCATTTCTCTTCCTAGTTTTTCCTCCACCTCTCTAATTTGATTTTCAAAATCCTTTTTGAGCTCTTTCATGGCCTGAGCCCACTGAATATCTATTTTGGATGTTTGGATGTTTGGAATACAGATTCAGATGAATCCTCATCTGAAAGGAAGGGAGGAAATACCTGTTCTGAAAGTAACTTTCTATGGTCTTATTTTTTTTCCCCTTTCTGGGCATTTTCCCAGCCAGTTACTTGACTTCTGAGATTCCTTTCCACACCCACCTCACCTCCAGATTCACCTAGCTAGTGCTTGGGGTCTGAGATTCAAATGCTGCTTCCCAGCCTCAGGGCTTTAGGCAGGGGCAGGGCTGCTATTCAATGTAAGATTAAATTCAGGTGCTCAGGCAGGGCCAGGGCTGCTAGTCAATGTGAGATTAAGTTCACCTGTTCAGGTGAGGGCAGGACCACCACACAGGGCTCAGTTCCCTCAGGGGGTTTATGTGGAGATCTTCAACAATGGATCCGAGCTCCTGTCTGCTTTGGGAGCCCCTGTCAGCTGCTGCCTCCCGAGGGGGCCTGAGTTATGGAGACATCTCTTGGCCAGCCAAACAGGCTCTCTCACTGACCTTTGCACCTGTGGGTGCAGGTAACTGTGTGACTGTTGGAGATTCAGTCCCTGAAGCCTTCTCAGATCTGCTCCTTTTGGCGTCGTGTGGCCAGGGCAGGGCTGGGCTCAGCTCCGGGTCCAGTGCTCCGGACCTTTGCTGTTGGATTTTCAGAGCTCTCTGGAACAGAAGTCTCCTCCACTCCATTGTTCTGTGGCTTCCCCTGCTCCAGAATTTGTTGGGAGTTCTTCTTTACAGGTATTTTATAGGCTGTGGGTTCAGAGCTAACATATGTGTGTCTTTCTACTCCACCATCTTGGCTCCTCTCCCTGTGCCTCTGATATCTAACTAACTGGTTGACTCTCTGCAAGTAATTATCCGAGCCTCAAGTTGCTGAACTATATGTTGGGAATAATCATGCTTATAGTTTCTAAATTATTAAATTATTAAGTTGTTTTGAGGATCAAAAGAACTAATATATATATATATATATATATATATATATATATATATATAGTATTTTATAAATAGTAATTCTTGTTAAAACATTTATTCATTCCCTATGACTCATTTTAATGTGTTTTTCAGGATTTTCCCATGAAGCCAATAATCAACTCTTGCTTGTCTGGGGAGAAGTTCAAATTAATAGTACTAATAAATATAGTCTTATTCATCTCCTTAATTTCCTACTTTATCTTTAAATATTGGACTTTGGATCACTCGAATGGTTTGGTAAATGTTTTAAAAAGCCACTGATTCAGTACCCATCTGAGTTAATTTCACACGGGCAAAAACTATGGTAAACAAATTAGATATTGCTTATGCTCTGGGGTTACCCTTTCCACTCTGACATGTGTTAGGTCCACTGGAGTTGGCTAGTCTGAATTCAAGGAACTCAGTGGCCATACTACTAAAAGTATAGTTCATAAGTTTCTATCTATGAGTTTGCATTTAACATTCAGCCAGCAGATACAAATAGCTCAAAACAACAACCTTTACCAAAATGTCATAGAATGAAAAATAGTAACTCAACACTAGACTCATGAATCTGGATGCATCCCCTCCCCAATATACATAGCATCAGTGAAGGGAATGGGCACAAACATAGAGTTCAGAAATAGATTTATGGCATTTGCTATAGTATCAATGCACACACAGAACATTTAACAAGAGAGCACATTGGACTTGTCTCCAACATACTGCTGCCCATGCCTCTTTGTTAGCGGTCCATTCTTTTTACAATTATAAAGCACTGGCTTTTGTTTTCTATATTGTATGCTGACATCTAACCCTTGCCTTCATTGAAGACTTTAAATGTTGTTCTTTGTCCCTTGTTTTTGAAGAGGACCATTGACTTACCGAGTGATGTCCTGACTTGCAAGACACTTGGATTTAAGTGAGGCAGAATGTCACAGTCATTAGCCTCACTGTCTCTTCCAGAGTCACTGGAATATAGTGGCAAGACAAAAGTCAAGATGACTGGTGATGGCTCAGGATGCAGTGGATGACCTTGCTGTCTTCCATGTCTGATTAAACACTACAAGCTCTACAGCACTTGCATCAGCTGTCTTCATGACCATCGGAACAAGTTGATCTCATTCACCCATTCCATTGGGGGAAGTCTTCACATGTTTGGGATAGACATCCCCCTAATTCACCAGTAACTTTGAGGCCCATCAGTTATGCTCATCCTAGTTTAGCCCATCTGCCAAAAAGGATTACTGGAGTGCGATCACTGTACGTACTATAGAATCTTGGAGTCACAGGTAAGAGCTGAGTGTTGGGTAGACACCAAAGGTGGATGAGCTCAGCAAACCCTTACACTGGAGGGGTCAGTCATTCTTGAACACCCCATATAGCTCCATTTTAAACTATTTATTTGGCTTAGAGAAAGTTGTTAATTCCCAGGCCCCATCTTTAATATTGATTTGAGTTGACCTTAGAATTGTTAGCCTCATTTTCACACTTGTACTATTCAATCAAATTTCATATGATTCCATTCAGCTCAGTTAAACTCAAATCCACTCATTTCAATGTAATAAACAAGGCATCTAAGACGATTTGAACAGAACTTGCTCCTTTTGCTTTTTATGTAGCTAGAGGGGATAGGGTGCGGAAAATGGTGATGTGAATTGGAAAATGTAATACATGCATATATTATATGTATATATATATATGTAGATAGATAGATAGATATGAAGTATACTGAATTGTACTAAAAAGAACACTGGAACACTCAGTAGAAAACCTAGACACAAATTCGAGTTCTCCATAATTCTGACTTTGTCACATCCAGTTGGTCAGTTAGCCTCTATGGGATTTAATTTCTTCATTTGTAAAATGGGGATAATAAAATGTGATATTTTCTTCAAAAAAGTGTTTATAAAATGCTTTGGAAATCTCACTGCACTCTACAAACGTGTGTTGTTGTGCTTGTTGTTACAAAGATCAATGAAAAGTCTGAGGAGTGAGAGTTCACTTCTGACTGAAAGCAACAAGGATGATGGAGTGGAGGAGATGGGCCTTGAACCAAATCTAATTATTGTTTTCTCAGTGAAAAGTTTCATTTTTCCCATGAACATCGGAGAAAATGGAATTATTTACAAATACCTGCATTAATAATGATTATAGCAGATGTCATTTACATAGCACTTTGAGCAGACTTACAAAATGCTTTATACATGTTATCTCACTAGTTCTCATAACAACTTGTTTTTTAACTATCTCTTTTTATGGACAAAGAAACTAAGATTGAGAATAGACAGCTAACATGGAAAGTAAGCTTCTTAGACTTGGGAACCCAAGTCTTCCTAAATCTGAGGCTGGCCCTCAATCTATTAAGCCACAAAACAAATGCATCTAAATAATGCTAATAATAACTCTTACTTCTACTTTAAAAGTAGAGCTTTAAAGTTCACAAATTGCTTTCTTCAGAATGACCCTGTGAATTAGGCAATAAAAGAGCCATTGTTTCCATTTTAAATGAGGAAAATTTTGTGTATGAAGAAACAGGGTCAGAGAGTTATTGCCCATGATCACACACAGAGAGTTTATGACTGAACTGGGCCTTGAAAGATTTCCGTTTTCTTTCCTGATTTTCATGTGAGTTGTATTTTCAAATATTAACTTAATATCCTGACATCACATCAATGTTAAACTCTCTCAGGTAAAATAAAATCCATAGATCATGGCCTTAGGATGTGAAAAACATCTGAAAATCTGCTTCAAAAACTTCTAATTCTGTCATTTTCTGTGATTCCAGTATTTTTGTATCTTCAAGAAGCCCTTCTATGGCCTTTTGGCATTCTATAGATTTATTCTTTGTTCTGGGGCTAGGAGCAATATTAAAACATTGCAAAATAAGTACTTGTTCAATGTGAGTAACAACTGGTGCTAGTATCGCCTTCAATTTTCCTGAGTATCTTCCCTAGAGGAGGGCAGGACAAGAAAGTCTGTGTGGTTTGGGAAAATTTCTTCTATTTGTTATGAGTCATGTAAAATGTGGACTAGCCTGCCACCTTAAGGACAGAAAGTGCAGAAGATGAAACTTGCCAATTACATTTATAGTTACAATCATGCTATTGCTGCCTTTACCAGAAAACTCTGAACAATTCCTTGCTTTCTTCCCCTATTTCTCCTTATTAACTCAGCGCAGCCATTTACTCTCTATGTGACCAGCATAAATAACGTCATCTCTCTCACCCTAATTTTCCTCATATATAAAATGGGGACATCATAACACATTTACTGCCTACTTTACAGGAGTAGTTGGAGAAAAAAGGCATAAACTTTAGATCCCTATAGAACTGTGATTTTGTTTTGGGACAGTACTTTGGCATAAAAGACTCTTAGAAGGATGTAGGGTTCCTCTACTGATGTTTGCTTTCCACAATAGGGTTCATAGTATCCTATTCCCCCAGAGAATGTGTAGCTATCAATAGGTTAAGTCCTTGTCTGAGCACTCATATCATAAAGAAAGGTTCATGGGTCACTCAGAGACATTGGGAAAATAACCCATTAATGAGTTTGGGTGTTGAGAATACATGTAAAACAATGAAAGTCAGTTCAGTCCAAAGCTTTATTGCAAGCAATGAGGAAGAGGGGGTAGGGGAAAAAGGGAAAAGGGACCTGACCTGATGAACAACCCAGGTATATGTACTCACATAGAGTATGTAACTCATGCAAGAGTAGCATTTTGTTGGGGACCCTAGAAACATAAAAATGAAAATCAGCAGAAATGAAAATGAAAGTCCGACAGTAAGATGGGCTGCAAATGGAGTAGAGGGTGTGCAACAAAGTACTTTCCTGAGAGTGAGATTCTTATACTGTGAATTTACATGGCCCTTCTGGAGCTAGCCACATTGTGTATTATGTGTTAGGGGCCAGGTCAAAATGCTATTTTAGGGAAGTTATTATCAGGGTCAAAGACAAACTGGCAATAGACAAAATATTATTAGGGAAGTTTGAATAACAGGGAGAAAAACAATCTGGTGGTAGACAAAATATTATTTGGTGGACACCGGTGTACCAACCTTTGAAAAAATATATTGTCAATAATTTTTCCTAAGTATTTTCCATAAGCTTACAGCCTTCCTTAAGAGGAAACTGTCATGGTGGCCTCAAAACCATCAGGTCTCAATGGTTTCCATGCATAGATTGTATAAATTATAGCCTCCTTTAAGGGAAAACATTCATGGTGGTCTCAAAACCACCAGGCCTAATTTTATAACCTATATATAATTATTATAATCAAAATGCTTTTGCTGTGTGGCTTAATGGATTGAAAGGTATACTAGGAACTAAGAAGACCTAAGTTAAACTGCTACTTTAAAAGTTTACTAGTCAAGTGGCCCTAGGTCACTTAAGAAAGCTAACCAGTCTGAGCCTTAGTTTCTTCATCTGTAAAGTGGGATAATAATAGAAACTGTTTTGCTGAGCTGTGAAGGTCAAATGTATGTAAAATATTTTGCAGATATTAAATTACTTCTTTAGGAAAAATGTTTTTTTTATCATCCACTAAATTTATTAATTTATCTAGGTTCAATTTCTAAACATTTATTTTTTATTTTTTTAAATTTTTTTTTATAAATTTATTTATTAAGCTTTTTACATTCATTTTCACAAAATTCTGGGTTCAAAATTTTCTCCCCATTTGTCTCCTCCCCCCACCCCAATACACCGAGCATTCTAATTTTCCCTGTCACCAATCTGCCCTCTCTTCTTTCATCCTTCCCTTCTCTTGTCCCCATCTTCTCTTTTGTCCTGTAGGGTCACATAACTTTCTATTCCCCATTAACAGTATTTCTTATTTCCTAGTAGCAAGAACAATACTCAACAGTTGTTCCTAAAATTTTGAGTTCCAAATTCCCCCCATCCCTCCCTCCCCACCCATTCCCTTTGGGAAGGCAGACAATTCAATATAGGCCATATCTATGTAGTTTTGCAAATGACTTCAATAATAGTCATATTGTGTAAGACAAACTATATTTCCCTCCATCCTATCCTGCCCCCCCCCATTGCTTCTATTCTCTCTTTTGATCCTGTCCCTCCCCAAGAGTGTTGACTTCAAATTGCTCCCTCCTCCCATTGCCCTCCCTTCCATCACCCCCCTCCACCCTGCTTATCTCCTTCTCCCCTACTTTCCTGTATTGTAAGATAGGTTTTCATACCAAAATCAGTGTGCATTTTATTCCTTCCTTTAGTAGGATGTGATGAGAGTAAACTTCATGTTTTTCTCTCAGCTCTCCTCTTTTCCCTCCACTAAAAAGTCTCCTGCTTGCCTCTTCTATGAGAGATAATTTGCCCCATTCCATTTCAACCTCTCTCCTCCCAATATATTTCTCTCTCACTGTTTACCTTACTTTCTTTTAAGATATGGTCCCATCCTATTCAATTCACTCTGTGCTCTCTGTCTCTGTGTGGGTGTGCATGTGTGTACGTGTGTGTGTACATGTGCGTATGCATGTGTGTGTATGTGTGTGTGTGTACGCATGTGTATGTGTGTGTGTGCGTGTGTGTGTGTGTGTGTGTGTGTGTGTGTGTGTGTGTGTGTAATCCCACCAACTACCCAGATACTGAAAAGTTTCAAGAGTTACAAATATTGTTTTCCATGTAGGAATGTAAACAGTTCACTTCTGGTAAGTCCCTTAAGACTTCTCTTTGCTGTTTACTTTTTCATGCTTCTTCTCATTCTTGTGTTTGAAAGTCAAATTTTCTTTTCAGCTCTGTTCTTTTCATCAAGAATGCTTGAAAGTCCTCTATTTCATTGAAAGACCATTTTTTCCCCTGAAGTACTATACTCAGTTTTGCTGGGTAGGTGATTCTTGGTTTTAGTCCTAGTTCCTTTGACTTCCGGAATATCCTATTCCACGCCCTTTGATCCCTTAATGTAGAAGCTGCTAGATCTTGTGTTATCCTGATTGTATTTCCAGAATACTGGAATTGTTTCTTTCTAGCTGTTTGCAATATTTTCTCCTTAACCTAGGAATTCTGGAATTTGGCCACAATGTTCCTAGGAGGTTCTCTTTTTGGATCTCTTTCAGGCAGTGATTGGTTGATTCCTTGAATACTTATTTTGCCCTCTGGTTCTAGAATATCAGGGCAGTTTTCCTTGATAATTTCATGAAAGATGATGTCTAGGCTCTTTTTTTGATCATGGCTTTCAGGTAGTCCCATAATTTTTAAATTGTCTCTCCTGGATCTATTTTCCAGGTCAGTTGTTTTTCCAATGAGATATTTCACATGATCTTCCATTTTTTCATTCTTTTGGTTTTGTTTGGTGATTTCTTGGTTCCTCGTAAAGTCATTAGCCTCCATCTGTTCTATTCTAATCTTGAGAGAACTATTTTCTTCAGTGAGCTTTTGAACCTCTTTTTGCATTTGGCTCATTCTGCTTTTGAAAGCATTCTTCTCCTTATTGGCTTTTTGAACCTCTTTTGCCAATTGAGTGAGCCTATTTTTCAAGGTGTTATTTTCTTCAGCATTTTTTTGGGTCTCCTTTACCAAGGTATTGAGCTGTTTTTCATGCTTTTCTTGCATCTTTCTCATTTCTCTTTCCAGTTTTTCCTCCACCTGTCTAACTTGATTTTCAAAATCCTTTTTGAGCTCTTCCTTGGCCTGAGCCCAATGGATATCTATTTCAGATGTTTGGGATACGGAGGCCTTGACTTCTATGTCTTTCTCTGATGGTAAGCATTGCTCTTCCTCATCAGAAAGGAAAGGAGGAGACATCTGTTCACCAAGCAAGTAACCTTCTATGGTCTTATTTTTTTTCCCTTTTCTGGGCATTTTCCCAGCCAGCTACTTGACTTCTGAGATTTTTCTCCACCCCTGCCTCACTAGTGCTTGAGGTCTGAGATTCAAATGCTGCTTCCCAGCCTCAGGGCTTTCAGTGGGGGGCAGGGCTACTATTTAGTGGGATTAAATTCAGGTTTTCATGTGGGGGCAGGGCCGCCTCCCAGGCTCAATTCCCTCAGAGGCTTTATGCAGAGACCTTCTGTAATAGAGCTGAGCTCCTGCCTGTTCTGGGAGCCCCTGTCTGCTGCCTTCCCTACCACTTCTTCCCAAAGGGACCTGAGCCACGGAGACACCCTGCTCCCCTCTTGGCCAGTTCAGAAGTCTCTCTCACTGACCTGTAGTGCCTGTGGGTGGAGGGACCTTTGTGGCTGCTGGAGATTTTGTCCCTGAAGCCTGCTTGGATCTGTTCCTCTTGGGGCCATGCGGCCAGGGCAGGGCGTGGCTCCGGTGCCCGGTGGACCTTTGGGGTCGGTTTTTCAGGGCTCTCTGGAACAGAAATCTTCTCCACTCCATTGCTGTGTGACTTCCACTGCTCCAGAACCCACTGGGAGTTCTTTTTATAGGTAATTTATGGGCTGTGGGTTCGGAACTAGCATATGTGAATCTTTCTACTCCACCATCTTGGTTCCTCCCCCAGAAAAAATGTTTTTATTGATATTTTTTAGTTTTTACATCATTATAAATTATCCCCAGTATCCTTCCCATTTCTTATCTCTGAAAGTCATCTCATATAACAAATAATATATTTAAGAGGAAATCAAATCAGCACAAAATTTAATACATTGAAAATGTCGGAAAACATGTGCAATGTGTAACACCTGTGTACCTCTCATCTCCATGAAGGGGTAGGTTGGGAGTATCTTCTCATATCTCTTCATTTGAGTCCATTTTGATTATTCTAATTTTCTTCACAACTGAATCTCCTCCTGAAAGGGATCCCCAAATAAAAACTCCCAGGAATATTGTAGCCAAATGCCAGAGCTCCCACGTCAAGAAGAAAATATTGCAAGCAGTCAGAAAGAACAAATTCAAGTACCATAGAGCCACAGCCAGGAAAACAAAAGACTTAGCAACTTTTCCCTGGAATGTGTGTTACTCCAGAGGGCAGGGAACTAGAATTATGATCAATAATCACCTACCCAACAAAATTGAACATAATCTTTCAGGGGGAAAATGGATATTCGACAAAACAAAGGACTTTAAAACTTTCTTGATGAAAAGATCAAAGGTGAATACATTTTATGTATTCTTATAGCACAGTATATCTCTATATTATTATTATTTTATCTCTATGCCTATGCCTCCCAAATGAATATATCCAGGCTTGCTGTCTCTCCTGAGCTCTAGTTGAAATTCATGAACTCCCTATTTGATATTTTTATCTGGATGTCCCATATGTAGCTCTAACTCACTATGTCCAAAGCAGAACTAATTATATCACCTTTTGTCACTCCAACCTCACCACCTACCAGTTCCTTTTCATCACCCAGGCCTCAAAAGTTTGTATCATCTTTAACTTCTCACTTCATTTACCTCAAATATGCAATTATTACAGGAGAGGTTCTAAAGTCAACACCCTTTAAATTCAGGTTCAATGTCAGGATGAAACGAGGCACTCTTGAGTCACTGAACATTTTTAAAAGGATGTTTACTTTGCCTTAACACAGCACAAATAAGTAACAAGGATGTAAAGCAAAGATAGACAGCAAGGATACAGTGGCACTTATCTTTTCTGAATACAGTCCCCCTTGTCTCCATCTGAAACTGTCTGGTCAGGCAGTCATCTGACTACAGTGACTCATGTGGTCTCAGAATACCTACACCATCTTTTTATGGACCCTGGACCAGGAAACTCTGTCCTCCTCCTCCTCCTGCCACTTCTCAGTTTTGGGCACATAGTAAGACCTTAATACACAATTGTTTCTTTCTTTTCATAATCATGTCCTTTATTATCTTTTCAATCCTCTCGCCCTCTCTAGTCATATGTATCTACTTATTATTTTTTGTGTTTGACATTTATTTTCCTATTTCTCTGCCTTTCTACTATTTTTTTCTTATATCTAAATGCTCTAACTTCTAAGTTTGATCTCTTGAAACTACCAGTTTCCTTTAAGACTTAACTCAAGTGCTATTTACATCAAGCCTTTTTCTAGACCCCAAGCTGTTAGTGCCTTCTGTTCTTAGGCTGCTTCTATCTACTTTGCGCAGAATGTGTGTGTGTGTGTGTGTGTGTGTGTGTGTGTGTGTGTGTGTGTGTGTATACACATACATATTCACCAATTTGGGTTATGATAATTAATGTTACAAAGATTTTTCACTTAATATTCCTACTTCAGCTTATACTTACAAGGAGTTTCTTTATATTTACAAGGACAGATTTTTCCAGTCATTTTCCAAGTTGTTGATCTGTGTTGCATTAAGTTTTACTGTCATAGTACTCATGATTTTCTAGCTTATAATGAGCCTGTGCATTAAGCCCTTTAAAATGAAAGAATAGACAAAATGACCTCTCCAGTTTCCTGGTATAACCTTTTCACATGATATCGCTTTTCTCAATGAATGTAATACAATTTCCACAGTTCTGATCAATTTCTTTTGTCTTCAGAATAGATTTGCATGGTTTTCTTAAAATAAATGTTCAATTACATAAAGATTGAGTATCAATGGATGAAAATTTTGAATTATTACATTAATGTTAATTCACAGTTATTGCTTTTGAGAGTTCAGAAATTCATAAAACTTGTCCCATTGAAATGAATGTTAATTACATTTTTCTTACTGAAAATTCATCCCACAGGGTATTTTCAAGAACCAATTTGCACTCATTAGTCAGGGGAAAGACTGCACATATAGTTAAAAAGCAAGTTAACATCTTGAAAAGAAACTAGTGAGCCCAGAGCTAGAGTGGATTCATTAAGACTAGGTCATGCCAAACTAATTTCATTTTCTTTAATTCAAGATTACTAGGCTGGTAGAACTGAGGGAGGAAGACTCCAGTGAAATGCCCCCGGGGTGTATGCTTGGTTCTGTGCAATTTAAACTTTTAAATCTAAGACTTAGATGAAAGCACAGATGGTTTGCTTATCAGATTTGCAGAGGACACAAAGCTAGTATTGAATGAATTGAAAAAAGAACTCAATATCTTGAGAAACTAGGCCAATAGGCTGCATATAATAAGATTTAGATGTAATTTCAACATTTTTGTTCCTAAAATCAATTTCATGAGTTTAAGATTGGGAAGTATAGCTAGATAACAGCTTATACAAAAAGAATATAGGATTTTTAAGGCAATATCTGAGTTAACAGTGTGCTATAAAGGTGAAAAGAGTCAAGGCAATCTTAGACTGAATTAAGAGAGGCACAGTAGACAGAATCACAGCTCTGCTCAAGAAACTTCAGTGACTCCATGTTGTCCCTAGGATAAAATAAAAATTCCTTTGTTTGGCATAAAAACCCTCCATAATCATGCTCTCACTCATCTTTTAAAGTTACTTGCACATCACTTTCATACCCTGCATTTCAGTCAAATCCTATAGGTGACATTTCATCTCCTTCCTCTGGGCCTTTTACCAGATCTCTCTCCATGCCTGGAATGCTCTTTCTCATCAAAACTTTATCTTAAAAAGTCCTTTCTTTATCCCCTCATTTGCTAGTGCTCTTCCTATTACAATCCCTTTGTGCTTAGCTAGGTAGCTCTCAAGTGAGACCATGGGCTGGCAACCCAAATCAAACCCTGTCCTTTACCTGACATTTAAATTTGCCCTAGGTTCATTGCTCTGGGGTTGCCTGACTTCTCAATAGTGGAAGAAGATTTCTCAGTGTTCACAAACATTGATTCCTTACTTCCTTATCTTGCCAAGGAAAGTTGCTTATTGCAGTCATAGTGCTTTTGCATCCCTTCTTTCTCCAGTGAGTACCAGATGACACCATGGGTATCAGACAACTACTGTTATTTCTGCTGCAACTGTAATCAGCTGCTGTCTGTCTCAGTTGCCTCTCTGGAATTCATGATCTTCTGAAATTCATAAGATCACTTGATTTGTCAGTCTAGAGGGTGCTACTCACTCATCTGCTTGGGAAAGGAAGCTTAATGAAGTGGTTCTATCCCAGGTCCAAGTTTGCTTGGGTAGGACATATGGTCATGATTCCATTGGCTCATTTTCCATCATTTCCCTACCTGACTTTATGGAAACCAACTCTGAATAGTTGTGGTGACTCTAAGATGGAAAGAAAGAAGGCTAATGAGGAGTGGTATACCTTATGGTGTTCTAGGTTGGTATTTAGTAGAGACTTTTAGTCTTCATACAATATAAAATCCTAAGTCATTATGGCTTACAGAAAGCAATCAGAAGATATCTTTACCTATTCTGAATATGGAGGGAAATCCATGCACTTTTCTGGAATACTGACTGAGCACGGCCAAAGAAGTGACAGACTTGAAGATGTCACATGTATACATTGTGTAGAATTTACACATCGTGAACACATTGTATCTGGCCAGTAGATCTTTGAAGTAAGTTCTTTGAAGTCAAGGACTGTCTGCTTCAGTTTTGTATTTGTACTCCAAAGACATAACATGACATCCGAAACATAGGAGTTCTTTAATAAATGCTTTTTTGATTGATTCCTTGACAGACACCTAGTCAGATCAGATATAGAGCATTGCATGCAATTCCAGATGCCAATTATAAAAAGGTTATAGAAGCCTGAAAGTGTTCAGAAGAAGATGATTAAAATGTTGAGAGAGAAGCATTTTGGTAATGGAAGTGGGGTTCAGTAGGAAAAGAGAAGACTTCATGAGGAAGTGGAGAGGGATCATTGTGATCATTGTTCTCAACTATCAGTTTCCCCTTTAGAAGAAGGATCTGATTTATTCTGCTTGTTTTTTGAGGAGGACAGTATAGGAACAACCAGCAGAAGATATTGAGAAACAAATAGGGGTTCAATATAAAAACATTTCTGACTAGGAAAGTTATTCAAAAGTGGAATGGATTCCCTGAATGGGTAGTAGGTCCCCACTGATTAAAAAGGCTTAGCTAAAGTACATGTGACTAACTTGTTCAGAATATTGTCAATGGGGATTTCTGTTTAGGAATAAATTATATAAGATGGCTTCTGAGAGCCCTTCTAACTCTTAAGATTCTAAGATAAAATATTTCTAGGATCCTGGATTTTGTCCCCCGAAAAGCAAAATTAAAGCTATCTGGGCATGTTCAACTGAAGGCACCCTTGAAGGGTTTTTGGAGCATGCCCAGGTTGCCTAACATGACAGCTTCTGCATTCCTTACCATGTAGGTGGGAGTTTCCTCTTTTGATTGGCTGCTAATCTGGTCACTCTTTCTGATGCTCTTTCAATCCATTCTTTCTGTTTCTCTCTTTCCTATACTTGTCTAGAGAGGGTGGAGGGTGAAGATCCTAGTCACCCATAGCATGAACCCTATGAACTGAACCAGAGAAAGGGGGAAGAAAATGCTTTCCCGTGTTTACCCTGGCTCAGACAAATGAACCTTAGGGTGTTTGTTTTTGTTCTGTATTGTTTGTTCTACCCAGTTTCAGGGATGATCAGTAAGAGACCTGGGAGTTTGAACCATGACAGTCTTGGAGCCCAGATTACCTATGGGAAAGTGCAGGCAGGCAGGAAAGTCCTAAGAAGTCAGTGTGCCTGGGATTTGAGTTCAAGAGGAATTCTGACTTGGAATTGAAACAGGGCTCTGTAGGAAATGAGCTAAACTGTGAACCTTCCTTCCTCTTCCCCTCTCCAGAACTGAACTGGTGCAAAGGGCCGGAAGATTATGCCTCCTTTGTAATAGGGTAGTAACTTTATATATTTGTGATTGTACCTTCTGAAATAACTATTCCCTTTTAAAAGTTCTTATGTTACATTAATATAGTACGTAACACATAGAAGGCACTTAGAAAAATGCTTATTGACTCACGTATCTCCTCAATGAAAGCCATCTCTTTTAACAAATAAGTATAATAAAAACAAATCTACATATTGGCCATGTTTAAAAATGTAATTCTTTTGCAGCTGTAGTCTACTACTTTTTGGTGAATAGGTGGGAAGCATATTTCATCATTAGTCTTCTGATGACTGTTCGTCATTATTTGTCACTGTATTTTTCAGAGTTCTTAATTCTTTCTCTGTTATTTTAGCAATTATATTTCCATGAGGTCTCTAATTCCAAGAGTTGAATTTGTTTATAGCTAGGCCAGTATTTGAAATTCCAGTGAAATGCTATACAAAACATATCATCATGGCAAGGTGACAACATATGGAAGCTGCCGGAACGGAGCTATGCAATAGATATAGCAGAAGGTCCCAAGTCATGAAGCTGATGAGAAGCGGTACTCCAGATGGGCTAAATGAGAAGGTTTCTAGCTTGACTACAAGGAATACCAGTACCAATAGGACTGTGCTCAGAGTGTGTTAGTGCCACAGAATGAGGACCTAGGGATATGAGCAGTACATAGTCGGGAACGATCATTTAGGCTGCATCTCAAGAGTTATGTAGCAAGACACTCTCTGGACATGCCCTAGGCTACAGAAACTATCACTACCCTTTATTTTGCTGTCCGGAATCTGAAGAAGAAAACCTTTCTTCCAGGACAATGTTGGAGAAGATGGTAAAAGGAGCATACTCCCTTAAGCAATGGGTATAGAAAATGCTTCTATTGTTTTATGCTTATATTTACATTTTAATTCTATACTTTTACTGCTTCTATGCAAAACAAAAGTAAAGCTAGAGAAACAATTTTTCTTGCTTTCTTCAACTTATAGTGTAAACTTTACGCAGTAATCAATGAGTCCATGCATATATATGCATGAAAAGCATTATAAAATGATAAGCATTGTTCTAAGCACAGGGTATATGTTCAGGAATATTTCAGCTCAGTGGTTCTAAGATCCTCCAGGAGAATAATTTGTCCTGTCTAGAGTCATTTGATTGGAGTTCAATGAATCAGGAGACAAGGCTAGAAGATAAAAAGTGTTTAATTGGCTAATAGCTCTACAGAACAGAACAGAAGCAGATATTCATGTATATAAACATTTACATAAGCTTTTACACAGATTTAGGACAGGCAACAAGAGGAACCTATTATGGGATGTTGCTTAGTCATTTTCCTTATTTGAGAGGTTGAGAAATAGGAATAGGATGTCAGGTGATTGGGAGGAGGGAGAATGTCTTAATTTGGTGTCAACTAAGATGTCTATTCCTGGGAGGATAGTTTTCCTATACTTAATCTCATCAGACCATCAGAATATCTAGGTAGAAGTTTAAGTCTAAGATAGTGGAGGTGTCTCTTTGAGATAGACTCATAATTGAATACTATCTGAGAGACTTCCTTCTATCCCTTTGACTTGAAAGGCTATTATTTCTGGGCAGATGCTTTCTCCAAAACTCAGGGCACAGAGGTTTTGTCCATCTCTTCCACAAATACAGTCTTAAATGTGGGAAAGTCTATGGCCTCAAGGAGCTTATACCATAAATGGGAGAAAATACACAGGGGAGCATAGTCAAAGAACTCAAAAAGATAAGAAGTAAAACAACAGAATAGTCCCCCGATATATTTTTTTCCAGAGGTGAATAGATTATAGTTCTGAGCATAACACTGAAAATGATGAAAGGTGGGAATTGGGGGTGGGAGGAGAAAAGGGAAGAGCATGTGCAAAGAACCAGGATGGAAAATGCCTGGGCTGAAGATGAAAAGGCAGAGTGCCAGGTTTAACCCCTCCTAAGCAGTTTTGGGGATGAAACAGCAACAGGACAGAACTTTGCAACTTTTAGTGTTTATCTCATTGTCATCAGGTGTTCTAATTAACTTTATTTTTCTTTCAAATATAAAAAGAATATGAAATATCTTTATACAATAAAACACTGGCACCTCCATATTGGAGGGCCACTAGAGGGAGCTCAAAGATTAATTATTTAAAAAAATAAACCTTCCAAACTGGATATTATCATCAATACAATTACAAAAGGAAATGATTTTTCTCAAACATAAACCATTTTCTCATGTTTCCAAAAAAAACCAAAATTATGTTAGAAATCAATGTAAATAAATCATGTACATAAGAAAAAATTAATGAGCCCAAAGGTAAATTCACAAACCAAAGAAATTAGTATTCATAGATTTATTAAAAATCTCTATTTTGATATAGTTTGAGTAATTGCCTTCACATGTATTGTTTAGGTTAGGGCAACACTTTTGTGTGTGAATATTTCAGAATGTTTTATCTTAGCTCTGTCACTGTGTATGTGACTCTAGAATGTTAGAATTAATTTTTTTTTAATTATTTGACTGAATACCTTACCTACCTGAAATATCTACCATATTTTTAAGCAGAGGAAGTTGAGATAGAAATGAAAATGTTAGTGATTTTGTGTAGATAGTGATTCTTCTGAATGATTTATTCTTCGAATAAATGATGAATTTCTCTATTAGCCTTTGTTAAATTATTGCTGGCATTATCACTCTTAGATTGATTCATTCCAGGGATGGGGAAAATGCTAATAAATTTAAGGGATTTTAATTTTCCCCACAGGGAAAAAAGGAGTAGATAAATAAATGGTTTAAGAGTAAAAACTAAGTTCAAGTCTCACTTTTGTAATTAATTCAATTCAACCAACATATTTATGAACCTGCAATATGTCAGTGGCCGTACTCTGGGGACATAAAGCTAAAAATGAAACAGTCCTTGACCTTGAGATATTTACATCTAGTGGGGGAGGTCATGAAGTATACAAATAAGTATGATCCGCCTGATGGAGATAACTCAGAAAGTATTTACTAAGCACCACTGTAGGTCTGGTACTAGTGTATATGTCACATGGGATATCAAAGAAGGTACAATAAAATAACCTGAATATACTATCTATATTGTGAACTAATATTATGGCTATTGTTGTGTTTGTCCTTCATGACCATCCTTCATTACTGAAGAAGACAAAGCCATCAGAGAGATGATGACATGACTTGCACTTGACTTTGTTATGAGTGAGGGAGGGCTATGTAGGTCACCAGCCTCACTTCTCACTTTTTCCTTCCCTTCCCTTCCCTTCCCTTCCCTTCCCTTCCCTTCCCTTCCCTTCCCTTCCCTTGCCTTCCCTTCCCTTCCCTTGCCTTCTCTTCCCTTCCCTTGCCTTCCCTTCCTTTCCCTTCCCTTCCTTTCCCTTCCCTTCCCTTCCCTTGCCTTCCCTTCCCTTCTCTTCCCTTCCCTTCAGAATTCTGTATACATTGCCAGTGGTTGACATGACCCTTCTCTGAGCTCTTTCAAAGTGAATCCCTGCCAGAAAAAAGATCACTTATTTTCGCCAAATGTTAAAGTTTTGATCTCCAAATTCTAACTCACTCCCTCCCTACACTCCTCTGGGATGGTAAAATATAAGTTATAGTTTATACATGTTTAATTATGTAAAATATTTCCATATTAGTCACTTTGTACAAGAAGATTCAAATAAAAGGGAAAAGAAACTGAAAAATAACATTATACAGTTTATATTAGTCAATAGCAGTTCTTTCTGTAGAGGCAGATAATATGCTTCATCATTAGTCCTTTGAGATTTTCTTGGATCATTGTATTGCTGAGAATAGCTAATTCATTCCCAATTCTCCATTGAAAACTATTGCTGCTACTGTGTACAACATTTGCCTGGTTCTGATTGCTTCACTACACATTAGTTCATGTAAATCTTTCCAGGTTTTTCTGAAATTATTCCTATTGTCATTTCTTATAACACAATAATATTCACTTACAATCATATACCACAGTGTGTTTAGCCATTCCTCAATTGATGGGTATCTTTTTGATTTCCAATTTCTAACCACCACAGAACAGAGCTGCTATAATTTTTTTTTTGTATAACTAGGTCCTTCCCCTTCCCTCCTTCTTATGTCTTTGGAATATTGACCTAGCAGGCATCACTTCTTTTAGATGGCCATCAACTCCAATCTGTCATGTCTCTAGTTTCTACCTACTCTTTGTAACCAGTTGGGGATGTGCCTGGAGACGAGGTCAGAAAATCATAGCCCTACCATTGAATATAGGAATGGAAAGCTTATTTGTGCCCATGTCTATAGCTCTTCCTCATTATAGGTAAAGAATAGATAATGTATGGAAATGGGGAAGCAAGAGGGAAAAGGTTGAATTTATCTTTGTGAATTAAAATTTTTTGTTTGAGAATTTAACAACAAAAACAAGGTACAAATTCTTCCCATCAATTACAAAATATTTAGAGCTGATATTCCAAAGAGTCTGAGTGAGACCTAGATGAATTAAATCCAAAAGTGTCTAAAGACCTGTTAATGCTGAGCCACTGTCTACAGTCTCTGAAAGATTGTGGAGAATATAAAAGGGGCCACAGGAGACTGGAGAAGGTCATATGTCCTGGTTTTCCAAAAAAGATAAAAAAGTGGAACTCCGAATCATAAGCATGGCTTTGATTCATGGCAAACCTAGAAAATATTGTTCAAGGTATGGCTTTTGGAATATCTATGAAAAGTGGTGATAGTCACTAAGAGTTAGCAAGGTCTTGTCAGATTAACCTTATTTCCTTTTCTTGACCCATGTCAACAGTTCTTGTTGGTAAACAAGAAGAGGCAAAAGTGTCTTTCAATTTACTTCTTATCCTTGCCCCATCTCCTTTATGTGAGCAGGGCTTCCTGGACTTTCTCCCTCACCCTGTAATGGTAATTTAAATGAGAAGAACTTTCTCATTTATTAATAGACCCATGCAACCTGCCTGGGTCACAAGGAAGCCTGAGTCACATGGAGCTTGTGGTGCGATAATTTGGCTGAATGGGTGGAAGAGGAAGAGACAGAGATAGAGCAGAGCTGAGAGGAAATTAACGAGAGAGCAGTCAGAGCTAGGAAGGATGCAGGCAGCTGGCTAGCATGAGTGAAAGGGCTTGTTTGTGATTTTATTTAAGGGAGCCTGCTTGTGATTTGTTTAATGGAGCTGGTTTGTGGCAAGCCTAGCAGGGGCAAGGCTTGGGGATGGTGTTATCCTCTGCGTTGTTATTGTGTATAGATTTTTGTTGGTGTGATAGATTTGGCTTTCTGGTGTTTGAATAAATGTTTTGGTTCTGCTTTCCATTTGAAGAGTTTGTTGTATTTCAAGATTCAGGATTGCACTGGGATATTCATGGCTGCAGTAGACCCTGTGAATATTGCATTGGCTACGCATTTTCAGCATGGATCTTCCCCCTCTCCAACCCAGCTCTTATGGAATGAGTGATTTCCTTTCAAACCTAGCCACAAACAATACAAAGAAAGAGTAATTTATGTATTAGAGATTCACCACTAGTTCACTAGCTTCTTATTACTCTGACTGATCCATTTTGATAGAGACCCTTCTGTGAAAATACTCTCTTCCCTGGAAAATCTTTAAACAATAAATTCACTCTCTTCTTTGAAGAAGCATCCTCAAACAGCTTATGTTGGCAACATAACTGTTTTAAATTTTTCTGCATTCAGTATTTTTTTCAGTGTTCCCTTAACACTGCATCCAAGCGCAAGCACACAGAGTTTAACAATAGCAATAGCATTAAACTTAAGGCAAACTTACACTAAAAGAATTTCAAAGCCTTTTAGCTTAACCAGCCACTAGAAGAGAAAAGAAGGTTGCACTCTATACAAGACCTGCAGGCTTGTGGGGATAGGCATTGGAGAGAAGTGAGTTTTGGGCTGTGGGCTAGAATAAGTCAATTTACCCATTCCCTCCACTCTAGATTACTACTGGTGTTAATGTTGTAGTTTTACTAAACTAAGCTTAGAACTCTTCCACCAGTGTGTACCTTCCATTATCTTTCATCTCAAGACTGGAAGATGTGTATCAGTTTAATCTCTCCACATGGTTATCGGTGCATCTGGTTATCTTGCACATCTACTTTCACAGTCTACTGATTTCTTTTTGCCTTGGTGGGGCTTGATTCCCAAAGTTATCCTCTTCCCCTGATGGGAAACTGTCAAATTCATCCAAGATGATGAATTCCAGAAGTAGTTGCCAATAAAGTGCATGTTTTCTTCATTATCAATCTCTAAACTCTGTTCAGATTCTGGAAGAGATTGTCACATAGGATCCTCAGACTAAGAGATGAGGGCAGAGGTAACAAATATGCAGCTCCACAATATTCCAGAGTGCTACCCAAATCAAATTAAAATATAATTGGGAAATAGTTACCAAAATAAATGAAATACATACAATATAGGTAATGTTAATATGTAGTTTCTTAACTCAATTTACAGACTTGGGGATCATTATGTACAGTTTGGTGACTTCCATTTCTATCTGAGTTTGACACTCCTAGATTAGAATAATTTTCTGGATATAGTTTATCTGAACTTTAGAAAACATAAGATGAGGAAATTATAGCAGTCAAATGAGTCAAATCTCTCAGCTGTCAAACAGATCTTCCTAAAGTTTAGATCTAACAATGTCACCTACCATAGAAAAAAACTACAGTGGTTCCCTAGGTGGCACAGAAGATAGAACTTTGGATCTGAAGCCAGTAAGATCTGCATTCATATTCATCTTCAGACATTTTCTAATTGTGTGACCCTGGGCAAGTCATTTGCCCTCTGTTTGCCTCAGGTTCCCAAACTATAAATTGATGATAACAGATAACAACAGCCTACCTCCTGGGGCTGCTGTGAGGATCAAATGAGAAAATAATTGTAAACTGCTAAGCACAGTGTCTGGCACATGGTGAAGACTATAGAAATGCTGGCTATCATTGTTATTATTAGCTCCCACATGAAGTATAAAATCCTTTATTTGGCATTCAAGGCCCTTTGTAACCCGACTCTTTTCTCCCTCTTCTGGCTTCTCATACCTTTCTCATTCTTACGTCCACCATAATCTATTGACACCAATCTCTTCGCTCTTCCTCACCCAAGGTGCTCAATTTCCCAACACTGGCCTGGAATTCTCTTCCTTCTTATCTTTTTCTCCTGGCCTTCCTGGCTTCCTTCAAGCTCTGTCTAAAACTCTACCTTCTACATGAAGACTTAGTGCTAGTAGTTTCCTTCTCTTGATAATTTCCAGTTTATTCTGTGGATGTTTTATTTGTGTATGGTTGTATACATGTTGTCACCTCCGTTAGATGGTGGGCTACTTGAGGACAGGGACCATTTGTATCTCCAATGCTTAGCACAGTACCTGGCACTTAATAGGTACTTAATAAGTGTTTGTTGACTGACATCTGATAACATTTCAGTGAATCAGAAACAATAAAAGTTAATAATGTGATAAAGTAGTAAAAAAATAAACAAATTATTGAAGTCTTAGGATATATTATGAGATGAAGAATATCCTGACACAAGAGGATGATAATGGTATTCTTTTTTCCTTGTAAAGCCACATCTAGAATATTTTGTTCTGAGTATCACATTTTAGGAAGAATTTTGATGAGTTCCAAAACAGGGGTGACCAAGATGGTAAAGGGACAAAGATCATTTTATAAAAGGTAATCCATTGAAGAAATATATTTAGCCACAAAAGGAAAACTTAAGTGGGGTATGATGATTGTTTATAGTTATTTAAAGGTCTGTCATGCAGAAGAGGAAATAAACTCATCCAACTTGTCTGCTAAAGACAGAACAAGGAGCAACTGGTGGATGCTGCAGAGATAACTATTTAGGCTTTATCTAAGGGGAAAGATAAACCCTCAACAACTTCCTAATAAGAGCAGCTATCTGAAAGTGAAACTGATCACCTCATTGTGAGGGTTGATACTGGGGGTCAGTGTTCAGGGAGAAGTAGCACCTCTTTCTGAGGGCTTGCTGAGACCTTTTCAGGGCTTCTCATTCATCTTTGGTGCCCACCTGTCATTCAATTTTCACTAGTAGCTCCAAGAAACTGTAGACATACCCCAACAAAACCTTCTCAGCAGATAAGCTAAATCAGGGTGAGGGCAACCAACAGGCCTCAGATCTGTCAGTGAGTTAGAGGGTTGTTGTGTTTGCCCTTTGTGTTCAAAGGCCATGACATCAAGATAGCGACATGACTTGCAGGTGACTTTGATTTGAGTAAGGGAGGGCTATGCAGGGTGACCAACCTCACTTTATTCTCCTGGGCCATCTGGATCCGGTGGCCTTGTACTCATCAGGATGGCTGGAGATGACCCAGGATGTAGTGTGAGACCTTGGTCCTTACAGACTAAGGTCTTATAGCATTCTCACTTTGAGTGAGACACCCATTCAATGAATAGCCTTCTTTAAGTAATTACTCAAGGGATTTTGACCCAATGCATGTGAAGCCTTCCTCCAGTGGAATAGGTGGATGGGAACAATTTGTTCCCATGGTCACGAAGGCAGCTGAAGCAAGCGTTGTGGATCACTTAGAGCTTGGCCAGACATCAGAGGTCATCCACTGAATCCTGGGCCATCATCAGTTGCCCTGATTTTTGTTCTGGCACCAGACTAAGATGACTGGAAGAGATTGAGGTCAAAAAAGCTTTGTGCAGCTCTGTCTCGCTTAAATCCAATTCGCATGCAGGTCAAGACATCACCCTATATTGTCACTGGTCCTCTTTGAAATGAAAAATAAACAGTAAAACAAGTGGGTTCCCTCTTATTCAAGGTTTTTAAAGTGAAGGTCGTGTCAGTACTTTGTGAGGGTGCTGTAAAGGAGAGTCTTTTCGTGAATGCCTTGAGCTAGGTTGGGTTCAGAAGTCTCCTTCAACTTTGGGATCCAGTGATGCTCAGTGACACTTGCCTATTTTTTAATTAGTTTAGATTAGAGCTCTATACTAAGTGCATTCACTTAATGTCATAGAATTGCACAGTTCCTTTAGTTGGAAAGGACCTTGCTATGCTGTTGTTTTGGTGTCTCCATAAATTCATGTCTGTACAGGAGAAAGAATGTTGAACTTGGATTTTGGATCCCAGCTCTGCAACTAACTATAGGTGTAACTCTGGGCAAGTTACCTAACTTCTCTGCACCTGAGTTTCCTAATCTGTAAAATGAGGTAATTGGACTAGATGATGCCTAAGGTCCCTTCCAACAGTAAATCTGTGATACTGTCCTCTGACCACAACTCCCATTGTTCTTTTCATTCTGTGTAATTCCTGTTCATGTCTTTCCACAAATACTTCATAGAGGATTTATCCAGGTTGATGAAAGCCTTCCTCTGGTTCTTTTACTATATCAAGTATATCACCCAGAATGTCTATTTGTTGTCTTAGGTATCTGAAGCATCTTAATTCAATCTCAGCTCCTCATTCTACAGCCAAGAAAACTGAGACGCAACAAAGTATGCTTTAAGGTATGTGAAATTTTAATCATCAATAAAAATAATTTATCAAATTCTAATTCTAAGGAATGTGATTATCTTTCTCTTCCCCCCTCACAAGACATTAATATTGCAGATTAATGTTTTCATATATAGGCTAAGCATTTACTTCTCCATTTGAATGACTGTGCACACACCCACATGCCTTCTCACGTAGACAAACACAAAACCCTCTCCTACAGTGGGAGGAACAAATTCTGAATGAAATCCATGATAGGATTAGCTCTTTTAGTAGATGGAATAAACAGCTTGTGCCAGCATTAACAAATCTGCCTATAACATTTCCTCAGTAAGTGACTCTGTAACAGTATCTAAAATTCTCCTTACTTATCAACACTTTGCTTAAGGTTTTAAAGGGCCTGATAAAATTCAAATAGGTTGTTTTGGTGGTCAAATTTTCCCCACAATTCAAAAGGTATTTATTAAATGCCTACTATGCACCAGGAACTGCTCTGGACATATAAAGACTGAAATGAAATAGTCTGTGCCCTCAAGGATTTTATACTCTATTCAGTAGAAATGGCACAGACTTTAATCCCTTACCTTCCTGGCAGAGTTCAGAAGGGTTGGTCATAGAAGCAAGACGTCTTGATAGAATGAGAAAGGGCTTGATACATGGGAAACTTCTAGGGGAGGCAGACAGCTCTTGATGGATCTCATAATGGTTGTCCTGGGCAGCCAAGAAATAGCATGAAGATACTGGGGTACCTGGCAAGTGGGGTATAGAAAAAAAAATTGCCAACTTTATAATTTTTTGTAGACTACCCCAATTCTTTGTATCCTTCCATGCCATCAGTGAACCTATACACAAGAAAGAGGCTGTCTCCTACCATATGGCGAGAGGTTATGGCTCAGGAACAAAGGATAAAGCAGTAGGTTAGATGAGCCACATGTGCCAGCTTCCAGGAAGATGAATGAGGGGATGTTATTTACATTTCTAGTGCTGTGATGGTCTGTTGCTCAGAAATGAAAGGCAAATAGGGCTGTTTGTTCCCTTATTTCTCTATACATAGTATATGCTATACTCAATTATTCTTAATGTGTCTTTGATATGTATTCCTTGTCAATACTATACTCATAAAACTGTAATCAAGTGCAAACTGTCTTCATTTTGCTGTTTTTGCCCATTGATGTTTCTTTACATCTTATGATTTTCTCTTGTAAACTACTGACTTCTCCTCCCTTAATTACAATTACTGTCTTCCAAATACCTACCTGTGGAACTATTGTTCCTTACTGTGAACAGATCACCTCTATGATTTCAGAAGGTTTAGTGTAAAAAAAGGAACCAGCTTCCTTTATCCTCATGATAAGCAGCAAACATGCCAATTTGAACTTTGATCTTACAGAAATTCTGATGAGACATGTAGAAGAGTATTGTTGCACTGCTTTTTTTTCTCCTGAGCTAAAAAGGATATTAGATATTGCCTTTAGGACCTTGTATTGACATCTCTATAGTTGTAACAGTCATTCCATCATTCATTTGTTCATTCTATTCAATCATTCATTCATTCATGAAGTGCCTAATATGTACAATGCATTGTTCTAGACACTTGGGGGTGCATGGGTTGTAGGGATTTGGAAGGAAAGGAGAACGGAGGAAGATAAAAAGATAAATAGAAAAACATCTTTGCCCTCCAGAACCTTACAATCCATTAAAAGATAAAAGATTTATAGTTAGAGGTAGGGACTAACTTTGTACTTAAGACTTGTACATCAACAAATAAAATGAGAATTAGAACATAAGTTTGTAAGATGAATACACAGTGATATAAAGAGAGATGAGGAAGAAACTGCTTCTTGTTGGGGGAGTAGGAATTCAGGTTATATAATGCATAGAGCTATTGCTTCTTTCAAAAAATAATAACCCTCTCCTATATGCTGATGTTATTACAGAAATTCTAGCTCTGGCTTAGATTGTTTCCCTTTTAGCCTTTTCTAAGTGATCCATTTCCAATTTAATGTGTCTAAAACCTAGTTTATAACCTCTCCTAAATCCACCTTGAATCCCAATCTTTGTATTTTTGTAGGTGCTACAATTACTCGTCCAGGCTTGCAATGTTTCCTTTATCAGAGGCATCTTCAATTCCTTCCTCTCCTCACACATCCAATCAGTTGTAAAGTTTGCTGATTCTTCCTCCACAACACCTTTTAAATCAGTTCCTTCCTCTTCACTCACAGAAGCGCCACCATAGTTCAAGCCTTTATCACTTCTTTTTCTGGGGGGAGGGGGAAATAGAGCTTAAGTGACTTGCCCGTAGTTGCATTACTAGTAAGTGTCTGAGGTCACATTTGAACTCAAGTCCTTCTGACTCCAGTGCCAGTATTCTAATGACTGCAAGATGGCTCTGGAGGAGTAGTGAGGCTGGTGACCTGCACAGCTTTCCCCCTCCCTCACTCAAAACAAAGTCAAGTGCAAGTCATGTCATCATTTCTCTGATGGCAACGAAGGACAAACACAAAAACATCACTACCTCACCTAGCTGCCACACCTTCGTCACTTCTACTCTTGAACTGTTCTGGTAGCTTTTCAGTTGGCCTCTTCCTTCTCAAATCCCTCATTCGCAACTTGCCTTAATAATATTACTAAAGCAAAAATCTGACCCTATCACTCTCCTGCTCAAGTTGCTTCTTTGGCTCTCTGTTGTCTTTAGAATAAAATTCGGACTTATTGACATTTAAAGCTCTTCAAAATCTGGCTCTCACATATATTGCTGGAATATTTCACTACTTCTCTTCCATATTCCAGTCAAACTCGCTTACTTCTTTCTCTCTGTCCCTCCTGCCTCCTTGCCTTGGTGCAGGCTAGCCCCATAGCTGAAATGGTCTTCCTTACTCACTTTTGCCTTGTAATATTCCTAGTTCCTTTCAAGGATTAGCTCCATTGCATCCTCCTATAAGAGAGGCTTTTCCTGATTAGCGACTTTGCTGACACTTCTCTCTCCCCCCCGCACCCCCCTCTTCCTCTTTCCCTCCCTCTGTCTGTGTGTTCCTCTCTGAAATTAATTTATATCTGCTTTCTATTTTAACTATCTGTGGAAATGATTCCTCTGGTAAAATGTAGGCTCATTGAAAACAAGGATTGTTTGCTTTTTGGCCTTTCTATCCCCCGTGCCTCCAGAGTGCTTGACATATACTAAATATTGAATAAATGCTAAATGAATTGAAAATTCCCAAAGTAGACTATCCATCATGTGTAATGTTTAGTAATGGGACTGGGATGACTTTTATGAGTTTACAGCATCATCTATGAAGAGCTAGAAGAGACCTTAGAGGTACTCTAGTGAAATCTCCCTATTTTATAGATGAAGAAACCAAGGAACAGAGAGACTAAGTAATATACACAATATCACACAGCTGATAGTGATGGGATTCAAACCCAAGTTGGTTGTCTACAAATTCAGCGTTTTTTCCCTACTGTGCTACATTGTGTCATTCCCCTCTCTTTCCATGATTCAGAATCCTCAATTACAGAGTTTCTCTCTCCTAGGTTAGAGGAAAACACTTGTTAAAATGTTTTTTCTCTTTAGTTTTCTTTAAAACCTCATTCTCTTAAGAAGTCAGTTGCAGCAGAGTTGTGGCAGAATCATATTAAATCATATTAAAAAGTAATTGAGAAATATTTAACAAAAATCAATAAAAACAGAATAAAATAGTTTATATTACTTTTTAAAGCTAAGTCATTATGCAGCCCACAGAGATCTTAATGTATCGATCAATAACACCAGTTTCTATTTAACACTGCTAAGCTATAGAATCATAGATCTAGAGATTGTTGATCAATTATTTCCGTCATATTTGACTCTTTGTGAACACATTTGAGTTTTTTTTTTTTTTTTTGGCAAAGATACTGGAGAGACTTGCCATTTCATTCTTCTGCTCATTTGCAGATGAGAAAACTGAGGCAAACAGGACTTAAGTAACTTGTCTAGGATCACACAGGTTTTAAATATCTGAGGTCTTCCTGACTCCGGGCCAGTGCTCTATCCATTGTATCATCTAATTCAGTCTTCTCATTTGATAGCACTACCATAGCTGGCATATAGTAGGTACTTAAAAAATGTTTGTTGAATTGACTTTACAGATGAGAAAACTGAGAACCAGAGAGTTTAAGTGATTTTCTCAAGACAACACACATATTAAGTGACAGTCATGATTTGAACCCAGATTGTCTGACTCCAAATTCAGCAGGCTTTTCAGTATGAAATGCTGCCTCTCCTTAAGTATTCATAGAAATAAATACCTCACACCTCAGGGAAAGATGCTTACCTCTTGTCTGATATTCTCAAAGTAATGCTCTACTTCCTCCTTCATATGGAGAACCATGAGAAGGAGGTGAAATGGTCTCAGGGCTTGCTTAGGATAATGCTAGGGTGCATGACATCATAGATCTACTGAGTAGACTTAGAAGGATTAGTACTATCCATATAGCCCTCCTAGAGGAAAAGTCAGAGCATTCAGTGACCTGATGTAGCTATTTTCCATCTTTCTCCACTTAGGAAAAATTGTCAGCCAATACAATGAAGAGTTGAAAGGGTTCTTATAGGTCATCTAGTCGAGTCCCCTCATTTCATAGAAAAGGCAAGAGGTGAAGTGACTCATACAAAATTGTATGAGTGGCAGAGCTGAGATTTGAAACCAGGTCTCCAGACCCCAGAACTAGGGAGTATGCAACAACAGCATACTACTCATTTCATTCTACTGGAACACGTGAAAAATTGACCAGAAAAAAGCCAAAGAAGGGCTAAAAGAAGGTAGCATAGCCAAGTCCTTAAGTATTTTCTGTCTCTCTTTACTATGTATTAAAGAAAATTGAAACCTTCAGTGTTTAATGGTGCTCTCACACCATCTTGACTGTTTCAACCCCTAATAATTACTTTTTCTTTATAGTTGGCATTAGTGAAACTAGACTGTCTCAAAGTGAGAGTGGGCTTGATCAATAGAAGCAAGGAGGTAACTGGTAGGTGTTATTAGAAAGTATTTCCTAATGGATCTGTTCATCCTTTGGGTCTATAAGAAGTCTAGGACAGAATAATACCACTTATTTTTTTAAGTATTGATATTTATTTAGTTTAAAATATTTGTGAGCACTGTAACAGATATAATTTTTATAAATCCATTTTGAAGAATATGAGCTGGCTGTTTATTTTGGTTTCATATGTAATCGCTTCATCCATCAGTTTCTTTATCTATTTGAGTCTTGTAACTGCCCAACTCATGTAGTCCTAAAGGTTAGCTCCAGTTAGCCCATTATAATAGGAGAACTAAGGGACAGAAAGAGAACTGCCAGAGTAAAGCTACCATTAGAACCAAGATTTTCTGATTTAGAACTCAGTACTCTGCCTACAAGTTCATTGCAATGGATTCTACATCCTCCAGATCCTTATAAACTTCTGGGATTTTGAGGTTTTCTCTAGTCTCCTAGGTAAGGGAATATTCCATGGTTTGAGGGATTAAGGTTGGAGAGTCCCTAAAAGTATCATTGGAATAAAAGGAAAGAGGAACTTGTTTACCCCAGCCCAGGAGGGGTCACAGAGAATTGTGTTCAGGCTGAGAACACCCTTTTTTTTTCAGCAGTACCATTGAATTTAATAACTGAGAAGCATTTTTCCTTTCCGGGCTCAATAGTATGGGAAATTTCACTCAGGACAGATATATAGTAGGAAATGTGGATTATCTCTACCTAAATCCCTTCCTCTTTCCACTTGTTTCTTCATTAATGAGTCAGTCTTCAATTACTTTTATGTATGAACAAAGTAGTTTCTTTTATATTGACTCTTGTTCTTTCTTCCTACAAAGTGTGGTCAACCCAGATATGTACTTCAATATGTAGCTTTGTTCAGTATCTGAAGGTGAGTGGGGCACTGTGGTAGTCTTAGCGATACAGAAGGGAAATTATTAGGAAGTTTCATACTGATTCTGGCTGGGGAACTTAATTCCTTGGGTGATTGTTAGATAATTTCTCTTCAGGTGGGCCCATATTATTATAAATTATTTACCCCTATTTCCTGAAAATGTTGTAAGCACCCTCAAATTCACTTTTGAGTGGGAATTCTGGGACATTTTTCTATCTAGATGAAAAGAGGCTAACCTTCATGTTTATTATAACCCCTAGTATTGTATGAGGCAGGCTGTTGGGGGTACACTTGTTTTAAAATATCAAAAGGTCAGAAGTTCCAAGAACAATCTTATGGCAAGTTGGTCTAATAATGAAATAAGATAAAGGATATATGATCAAAATAATGATTCCAGCCTGCTCTTCTTCCTCCTCTCTCAGAATATACAATAGACCAATATTTGATCACTATTAGAAGAATTTAAGTGAATTAACTGATTGATGATGATTAAGAAGCACGTTTAGCCATCAAATTGAATTTTAAAACAGTCAGATTTTTATGCCTACAAAATAGCAGATACTTGTATCTTACTAGAGAGAATCTAAACTCCACTTTGTTTCAAGCCATCATAGGACTATTTTTTTTTTACATTTAAAATATAGGTTATTTTTTTTATAATTATAATTAATTAATATATTCATTTAACTTTTTACATTCATTTTCACAAAATTTTGAGTTCCAAATTTTTTCCCCCTTTTATCCCCTCCCCCCACCCCAATACCCCAAGCAATCTAATTTTCCCTATCTCCAATCTGCCCTCTCTTCTGTCATCCCTCCCTTCTCTTGTCTCCATCTTCTCTTTTCTCCTGTAGGGCCAGATGACTTTCTATTCCTCGTTAACTGTATGTCTTCTTTTCTAGTAACACAAAACTAAACAGTTGTTCCTAAAACTTTGAGTTCCAAATTCTCCCCATCCCTCCCTCCCCACCCATTCCCTTTGGGAAGGCAGGCAATTCAATATAGGCCATATCTGTGTAATTTTGCAAATGACTTCCCTGATAGTCGTGTTGTGTAAGACTAACTGAATTACCCTCCATCCTATCCTGCCCCTCATTGTTTCTCTTCTGTCTTTTGATCCTGTCCCTCCCCAAGTGTTGACTTCAAATTGCTCCCTCCTCCCTTTGCCCTCCCTTCCATCATCCCCCCCCTTGCTTATCTCCTTCTCCCCCACTTTCCTATACTGTAAGATAGGTTTTCATACCACAATGAGTGTGCATTTTATTCCTTCCTTTAGTCAAATGTGATGAGGGTAAACTTGGTTGTTTTTTTTTTCTCAGCTCTCCTCTTTTTCCCTCCACTAAAAAGTCTCCTACTTGCCTCTTAAATGACATATAATTATCCCATTCCATTTCACCCTCTTTCCTCCCACTACATTTCTCTCTCAGCATTTACCTTAATTTCTTTTAAGATATTGTCCCATCCTATTCAGTTCAATCTGTGCTCTCTGTCTCTGTATGTGTATGCATGTGTGTATGTGTGTGCATGCATGTACATGTGTGTGTGTGATCCCACCAACTACCCAGATACTGAAAAGTTTTAAGAGTTACAAATATTGTCTTTCCATGTGGGAATGTAAACAGTTCACTTCTGGTAAGTCCCTTAAGACTTCTCTTTGCTGTTTACTTTTTCATGCTTCTTCTCATTCCTGTGTTTGAAAGTCAAATTTTCTTTTCAGCTCTGGTCTTTTCATCAAGAATGCTTGAAAGTCCTCTGTTTCATTGAAAGACCATATTTTCCCTTGAAGTATTATACTCAGTTTAGCTGGGTAGGTGATTCTTGGTTTGAGTCCTAGTTCCTTTGACTTCTAGAATATCCTATTCCAGGCCCTTCGATCCCTTAATGTAGAAGCTGCTAGGTCTTGAGTTATCCTGATTGTATTTCCACAGTACTGGAATTGTTTCTTTCTAGCTGCTTGCAAGATTTTCTCTTTGAGCTGGGAGTTCTGGAATTTGACCACAATGTTCCTAGGAGTTTCTCTTTTTGGATCTCTTTCAGGCGGTGATTGGTGGATTCCTTGAATACTTATTTTGCCCTCTGGTTCTAGAATGTCAGGGCAGTTTTCCTTGATAATTTCTTGGAAGATGATGTCTAGGCTCTTTTTTTGATCATGACTTTCAGGTAGTCCCATAATTTTTAAATTGTCTCTCCTGGATCTATTTTCCAGGTCAGTTGTTTTTCCCATGAGATATTTCACATTCTCTTCCATTTTTTCATTCTTTTGGTTTTGTTTGGTGATTTCTTGGTTTCTCGTAAAGTCATTAGACTCCATCTGTTCCATTCTAATTTTGAGAGAACTATTATCTTCAGTGAGCTTTTGAACCTCTTTTTCCATTTGGCTCATTCTGCTTTTGAAAGCATTCTTCTCCTCATTGGCTTTTTGAACCTCTTTTGCCAATTGAGTGAGCCTATTTTTCAAGGTGTTATTTTCCTCAGCATTTTTTTGGGTCTCCTTTACCAAGGTATTGACCCGTTTTTCATACTTTTCTTGCATCTCTCTCATTTCTTTTCCCAGTTTTTCCTCCACCTGTTTAACTTGCTTTTCAAAATCCTTTTTGAGTTCTTCCAAGGCCTGAGCCCATCCGACATCCCCCTGGGATGTCTGGGGTACTGTGGCCCCGCCCTCCACGTCTTTCCCTGATGGCAAGAATATTTCCTCGTCAGATCCGGAAGTCAGGATCATTTGCATTTGTTGGAAAAAAACTCTCTATAGTCTTATTTTTCTTCCCTTTTCCAGGCATTTTCCCAGCCAGTTACTTGACTTCTGAGATTCCTGTCCACCCCCGCCTAGATCCGCCCAGCCAGTGCTTGGGGTCTGAGGCTCAAATGGGCTTTCCGCAGCAAGCTTTAGTTCAGGTGCTGGGGTGGGGGCATGGCTACCTCCCAGGCTCAGCTTCCTCAGGGGCTTTATGCAGAGACCTTCAGGAACGGAGTGGGTGGGGGTGTGGGGGGGCCCTGCCTCCCAGGCTCAGTTCCCTCAGGGGCTTTATGCAGAGGCCTTCAGTAATAGAGCGGAGTGGGGCAGGGCCAGTCTCCCAGGCTCAGCTCCCTCAGGTTGTTTATGCAGAGACTTTCAGTAATGAAGATCCTGCCTGCTGCTGGGGGAGTCCGGGCTGCCGCAGCTGCTGCCTCCACTGCCGCCCACGCCTCTGCCTCCGCCACTTCCTGCCCCCGTCTCTGCCGCCGCCGCTTCCTCCCGAGGGGGCCTCAGTCACGGAGACACTCCGCTCCCCCTCTCGTCCAGCCCAGCCTTCTCTCTCACTGACCTGTAGCTTCTGTGGGCAGAGGGACTTTCTCGGCTGCCGGAGCTTCTGTCCCTGAAGCCTGCTTGGGTCAGCTTCTCTGGGGCCACGGCCAGGGCAGCACTAGGGTGGGGTCTGCTTTCCGGGGCGCGAGGGACTCTGTGGACGGCTCTCCAGGGCTCACTGGAACGGAAATCTCTTCCCCTATGTTTATGTACCCCCTGCAGTGATTCAGAATTTATGGGGATTTCTTTTTACCTTAATTCTATGGGTTGTGGGTTCGGAGCTCATAAACGTGCATCTTTCTACTCCGCCGTCTTGGCTCCACCCATCATAGGACTATTTAAAAGACAGAGCAGATAGTGAAATAATATAAAGGATTAAGGAGGATAAATTGTTTCCCTACATTTTTGTAGAAGTAGCAAAATTCAATAGAAAACTCAATTTATGAAGTTATAGCAGGGGTTATATCTACATCACAGCTGATGAACCATGGGCTTTGTGTCCTGTGTAAGCCTCACTTACAAAATCTTGAACATGAAAAAAACTAAAGAAGAAACAATACCCTAATGTACCCCTCCATGCCAAAGCTTTGCCTTGATTTGGCTCCCCTTGCTAGAGAGAAATATGGAATACAAAATTCTTTATTATTTTGTATTTACTGCTTCTAATATAGGTTTTTTCTATTATGTGGATTTTTAAAAAGTATATGTGTTTTAAGTTAGGGCTATTTGGGAAAGAATTCTCTTCTTGACTAGCTGATTCAATATCATAAGTTTATATCAAAATAGTTTAAATAGTAGCTAAAGCTACTCAGCCAAAAGGAGCTTCAGTTTTCTTAGCTTTAAGCGCTTGAGAAAGCCATGGCACTACATTCCTGGGATCCAAAATTTTTGCATTTTATATTCTGATGTTAAATATTCCTATGTGGTTAGTAGAATAGTCTATAGAACACTGAACTTGATGTCAGGAAGACCTTGGTTCAAATCTTGCCTCAACACACTAGCTTTGTGAACCTGGGAAGCAATTTAATGTCCTTATGCTTCAGATTCCTTACTTTTAAAATGAGAGGCAGGGTAGAATGTGGATGCCTTTCAGGTTCTTTTCAACTCCAAATCTATGTTCCTACAATGATGCAATTATGCCAGTGTTTTGGAACAGTACACTAGATGGCACAAGTAAGCTACCTCCACCGTCACTGATAGATAGAGCTAAAGATAAAATAACCATGAAGGCCTAAATGGGAGCAAAATATCCTCCAGGAAAAGAAAAAAAACAAAACAAAACTCAGGTAACTGAATACAATCCGGCTCTAACAAGCCTTGGGGAAGTCCTTTGTGAGAAGTATCCAAGACTCTTGCTATTTTCAGACAGTCTACAACATAATGTTTTACATTTCAGTAAACATCTTGCAAAAATGATCAAAAAACTAATAATTCCATAGTCTATAGGATAATAACTTGGTATTAGTCAACCATTACTAAAAGAATAAAAATTTCCCATGTTGTTCAGTCATATGTGACTCTGCATCACCCTATTTGGAGTTTTCTTGGCAAAGATACTGGAGTGATTCATCACTTCTTTCTCCAGCTCATTTTATAGATGAAAAAACTGAGGCAAACAGTTAAATGACTTGCAGAAGGTCCTGCAGCTGATAAGTGTCTGAGGCCAGATTGGAACTCATGTCTTCATGACAACAGGCCCAGAGCTCTATCCACTGAGCCGCTGGGCTATCCAAAAACTTCCTACAAATTCCCTCAAATGTGCAGTTCAATTCGGCAAATATCTATAAATACCTGCTAATTGAAAGACTGGAAATTCAAAGAAGAGAAATGGCATAGTTTCCTCTCTCAAGGAATTTACACTTTAATGTAGGTAGTGATAGAGTGGGGAAGGATGAGACATGTACAGAACTAAAAGGTTAGAAAATGACTAAATGCAGCAAAGAGCTCAGAGTCTCAGTGTGTCAGAGCATTAGGGTTACTTACATTAGGATTACTTAGCTTTAGAATCTGGATTATCTGTCTGTAACATACACATTTATCTCTCTAATTTCATCCAGCTTGTGATCTGGTTCCTAAGCACTTCTCTTTGTGGAATATCTGAGAATTTGTCAATTCAGACAGCCAAAAGTTGGTTTTTATTTAATGAACATCTTTTATCGGAAAATTGGTCAAAGATATCTTAAAACGCCTATGGCCTCTAGAGAAACTTGGGAGCTGCCTTGGACAAACCTTCATTCTAAGCATGGATTGATTTTAGCTACTTTACCTCACAAGGCTGAAACTGCCTCTCTCTGGAAACAAATAATCTTGATAGGTCTGCTTTTAAACCCAATTTTGGTGATTCAAATGGGTTGTGAAGTGAAGTAACTAGGGTTTGAATTTGGTTTGTATTGGTGCAGAGTAATTTCTTCTTTCAAAGGAAACAGCTTTGGGAACACTGCATGAACCGTATTAAAAATAATTCTGATTTTTTAAGTACTGGGGAAACACATTTGGGCAAGATAAATTCTAAGGGTTTTCAAAAACCAAAACATTTTTACACTTAGCTGTAGATAGACTTACAGTAAAGGTGAAAAGCTAGGATGTTATTCTGTGGCATATTTAACCTCTTCACCATCATTGATTTATATTGAAAAGCTAGCCTGCCTTAGTAAAAAGAGGGCCAACTTTAGAGTCAAGATCTGTTCCAAATCTCATTCTGAGAATCCTATTTGTAAGGCAGCTACCAAGTCATTTAACCTCTTGGTGTCTTTCAGGGCTTCTTAAACTCTTTCTACTCTCTATTCCTTTTCACTTTTTGGCAGATTTATTGGTGTTGCTTGGCCTAAGGGAAAGCAAAGTGTACCTGCTTTGTGTTCAGAACCAAGGCAGCAGTGAAGTTGTGTGATGCAACACGGGCAAGCACTATCAGAAACACATTCGATTCACTACTCATTTGATTTATAATTAATTTTTGGTCATTGCATGTTCAGAAAGTTTTTACTGTTGCCAAATATTTCATGACCCCATACATGATTGTGACCTACAGATTAAGAAGTGCTGTATTTGAGAAATTTTTAGGCCTATAAGTTATAGATAAGTTGCTAACCTCCCTTGATAGAAGGAGTTAATGCTCAGGTAGCTCTCCGGACTGATGAAATCAGAGATCCCTTTGACCCTCCTAACCATCAACTCCCTTTAAAAAAGTCTCTTAATGCAACTTGCTACTTTCCTCAATAAGACCAGAAAACAGAGATCATGGTTTGTACAATCATAGTAATTATAAACAACAATAACTGTCATTTATATATCACTTTAGACTTTGAAAATCACTTTAAATATGTTCTCTCATATGATCCTCACGACTACCCTATAAAGTAGTTGCTATTGTTATTCCAATTTTACAGATGTGGAAACTTAGGCTGAGAACTTAAATGACTTGACCCGGGGTCACAGAACTAGAAATTATCCAAGGCAGGACTGAAATTCAAGTCTTCCTGATTCCCATGTCCAACACTATAATCATTGCACATAGCTTTAGTTTTCGGTGGTAATATTTAATTGGTAAAATATTAATACTAATTCATTCTTTTAAGTGTTTGTGTTACCTAGTAGGTTGGTCTGTAGTGTGGTCATTAATGTGTGTGTGTTCTTCCTTCATTGCCGAAGAAGACCATGACAACAGAGAAATAATGACATGACTTGCACTTGACTTTGTTTTGAGTGAGGGAGAGCTGTACAGGTCACCAACCTCACTTCTCCTCCAGAGCCATCTGAATCCAGTGACCAGATATTCATCAGGATGACTGGAGATGCCCCAGGATGTGGCAATAGGTGTTAAGTGACTTGGTCAAGGTCACACAGCTAGTGAGTGTCAAGTGACTGAGGTGAGATTTGAACTCAGATCCTCCTGACTCCTGCACTGGTGCTCTATCCATTGCACCACCTAGCTACTCCGGTTGAAATGTCTATATCAAGTGTGAAGTTGGCATACTTCAAGGCTACTCAGGGAACTGGAGTTTTATCATTGAGCCAATGGCCAAGTCATGTCAAAGAAGAGGCAGATGCCACATAGAAATCACAAAAGGATACAGCAAGTTCTTAATAAATGTAGAAGAGTCTCCACAGTGAAAGGCAACTGGAAACCAACTCATCAAGAACAAATGACAAGATATTTGTGGTTATAAGTAAATATATAAATAATATTATATTATATATATTTATATATATATTACATATTTATATATATTTAATATAAATTTAATAATTATATATATTATATATATATATAATATATAAGTAAATCGGAAGAGAAAAATAAGTGGAATGACAGGCCCTGGCTGGGCTTATTTTCTCAAGTCTCCATCAAAATCTCACACTGCAGCAGCGTTTATAGTTATCAGCTGGACTACACTGCCCCTAGTTCAAGAACAGAAGGCGCGGTTCTGGATTTCCCTGACAGCAGAAACTGTGGTTTTCCTTAAATCCCATGAGAAGAATATTGACTTTAATAAAATGTAAAGAAATGGCTTATTTGTTAACTTGGCAGTCAAGATGTCTATTTACAAAGAATCATATGCCTTTGAGCATGAAAACAAATATGATGCAAAAAAAATCTTCCAGGGCATTAGGCATCTTCAAAACCAAAATATTAATGAAAAAAAATTCAATGAAGAACTTTTGCAGAAAAGTTTTCAAATACACTATTTACAATTAGTAAAAAAAGAAAAACTGGACATAACTAAGTTATCCAAAATACATGATGGGCTAAGCAAAACAAGCATGTTAACATAAAGTAATACAACTATTAAAAGCCATAAATATTTGAACTTTTGTTGATTGATGGAAACATGTACATAATGTCTTAAGTAAAAAAAGAAAGATATTTACAAACCATACTCATGTAAAATGTGTATGTATGCTCATTAACAAAGATATGAGGAAAATTTAATGATGTAAATAGAATTGAATATTCAGCAACTTTTAATAAAGAAGTATAATTGAAAAATAAAAGTCTTTTAAATCCTTGAAAAGTATCGAATTTGAATATAACATATTTAACTTTAAGATATATCAAACATACTTCAATCCTTTTTTTTGATGAGTCAAAGGGTGATTTAGGATCCCTCAATGTCTCAGGATCTTTGCCAGGAATATCAATTATCAGATGAGTGGATATGTCTTTTTTTTAATCAAGATTCTCTACAGATAAAATGCCTTATCAACTACTTTTTTTTTTACTTAGCATGCTTATGACAAAATAACTTATCAAGCTGAACAAAGCTATACAACTTATAAATGCAAATTTTTCACATAATATTAAAGATTCATTGCATATCATTTCCAAGTAGGAAAACTTTTCCTTAGACTAGTTTTCTGTGGCATGTAATTATGGTTCTTTATTGCTTTTGGTAATTTTGCTTCCACCATTGCTTCACTTATTAACTAAGTATTTATTTATGATGCTTAAATCTACTTCTCTAGTTCTTAAGTTTTGATTCTAATTCCTTATTTGATATTTTCATCTAAATGTTTTTCTAGCACCTCAAATGCAATGTATTCAATTAAATTTATCAGCTTTCCGCTTTCTGTATTGGTTCCTCCTTATTTCTGTTTCCATTAATGGAATCATTTTTCTTCTAGCCACCTGAGCTTGAATCATCAGAATTCCCTCTGACCATCTCATCACGTTTAGAATCCTGACAATACCCAGCTCAGCTACTCACCAGATCTATGGTGAACAAAAGTAATAGATACTTCTTAGTATCTATTACTTCTCTCTTCAAATTTTCATCCCTATGATTGGTATTTCTTTCAGAAAATGTTAATTTTCTTAATTAATTTCTTAATGTTAATGAATGATATTTCTTTAAGAAATATGTTGCAGTCAAGAATGTTAGTGGCAGAGCTAGGATTAGAATATATAGCTTCTACCTTCCAATCTAGTCATTGATAAGGCATTATACCTGTGTCCCTTCCCTTAGCTCTCTGATTATCTACCTCAAAATATCCAGATAAAAAGTGAACAATCAAGTCAGCCATCCGAATTCAAAATGTCAAATATCAGATGATCATTTTTGGAAGCATGCAGATGTTTGCTATTAGACAAAACAGAAATCTAATCAAATATAGGTATCCTTTCAATAAAAATTCATATCATAACTTTTTTTCCTATTAGTTATTAAAATTGTTGCTATTGCTCAATAATTTCCGACTCTTCATGACTCCTTTGGGTTTTTTTTTTTTTGGCAAAGTAGAGTAGTTTCTTTTCCAGCTCATTTTACAGATGAGAAACTGAGGCAAACAGGGTTAAGTGACTTAACCAGGATCACACAGCTAAAAAGTGCCTGAGGCCAGATTTGAACTAAGGAAGATCTGTCTTCCTGACATTAGCCCTCGAACTCTATTCATCAGGCCACCTAGCTGCCTGAGCTATTAAAATACAATTGGATTATTTCAGGGAGAAGATCATTTAAAAATTTTGGGTTGTTTGTTCATTATTCATATTATTAATTCAGATGAATTGTTCAGATATTCAGAATAATCCAGATGAGATAAAGTCAGAAGAAAACAATGAAGAAGGCAAGAATCAGTTATCCCTACAGAGACCTTGGCTTGTTTTCTGTGACACATTGACTAGTTGGTATAAAGTATTAGGTGAATCTGTCCTCCCTATGAAATCTGGTTTCTTTTCCAACTTCTCCCACCCTATTTGCCAATCCAGGAAGAGGCATCACTAAGCTGACCTGACACAGCAGTATGTCCCTTTTGTTGGGTTAATAAAATAACTCCCATTCTTATGAGCTTTGAAAAGCCCTGACCCTCGCCTTTAACTTTTTACTCTTTACTCTTATGATTGGGTTCAAAGCTTTTTATCTATTACATAACTTCTGCTAAATCAACCTCAGGTCATCACAAAATAACATTCACAAAACCCTATCATTAAAATGTACTTATGTAAGATGAATCTTGTGTCAGGAAAAAAGGGAGCATGCATGCATGCATTATTCACAAACAATCGGAGAAGGAGATTTTAGTCAATTTAGTAAGTGGAAGAAAAGGCAAATAAGTAACACAAAAAGTAACTTAAAGTCATATTACATACATATACATTACATATGAATAAACAATTCATTTATGAATTTTTCATTTAGTGATTCCTTATTTTGGCAGAGACATATATCTGCAACAGAAACTCAAGATGCACAATGACTTTGATGTGAAATTGAATAGAAAAAAGAGAACAGGTTAGCTTTGTCTTTGTGAAATTATAAAGTATTTTTCATGACCTCAAACTTCTCCAAGTTTTTTTAACTTTATTTTATTTTTAGTACCAATTGTCTTCCTGTGATTCTTTAAGGCTATAGTCATGCAATACCATAATCTCAGAAGAATCAAAATTGTGAGCCATCCACTACTAAGCTGCAGTATATTATCAAAGATGAATTTTTCAGAGTACAAAATATATCACCAGACAGATTTATGAGCAGAAAAGGAGGACAGCTGGTGTTGTAGGAAGAAATGAGTTATAACTAATGGACATCATGTGTGCTGCTTTGATACCTATATGTGGTAGGGGATCTCCAGGAAAGCCCCTGGCTCAATAAAAGGGCTTTTGTTGAAAATTGACAGGAGGCCATGGATAAGAGTTGTGTGGGAAGAGATAGGCTGGTTGGCTTATTTTCTTCACCACTGGGGAACACTCACATAAATGAGTTAGGGGGATATCTGCCCCAAACATGTGAAGATTTCCACCTGCTGAAATGAATGAATGAGAAGAATTTGTTTCAGTGGTCTTGAAGGCAGCTGAAGTAGGTGCCATGGAGTGCTCGGAGCTTGGTCAGATACTAAAAATGCCAGTCATCCATCGCATCCCAGACCATTGCTAGTTCATCTGACTTTTGTTGTACCACTGGGCTTCGATAATTCTGGAAGAAAGAGTAAAGCTAATGACTTGACTGTGCAACTCTGACTCACTTAAGTCCAATTCACCTGAGTTAAGACATCACCCCCATAATGTCATTGATCTGCTTCAAAAATGAAGGACAAACAACTATATTGCAGACATTGTGATAGATGCTACTGACAGAGGTAAAAAAAGATGAAACAATTCTTGCTAGCAATGAGCTTACATTCTAATTATACATGCGCACACACACATGCATATATATATATACATATAGATATATGCATTATATATATGCATATAGAAGAAAACTAAATGCAACATAAAATTAATAAATACATATGCACAAAATACTAAATGAATATATATATATATATATATATATATATATATATATATATATATATACCTGGTGGTTTAATATAAGGGAATGTGGGAAGAATGTAGGAACAAGAGTACTAACTCTTGCCAGGGGTAGGGAGGATCAGGAAAACTTTCAGAAAGAAAGCAGTGTCTGTGCTTCATCTTAAAGGAAGAGAGAGACTGAAGTGAGGTAAGAAGGGAATTTTTCCAGGCAGGGAATTGGCTCATACAGGTTCATGAGAACAGATTGGTAAATTTTCTTTGTGAGTATCTACATCTCAGAAATTGGCAAATGCTACAAATCTAAGCTCGATTTATTGTGTTGTTGGTTTTCTTTTTTTAATAATTATTTTATTTGTTTTCAGTGTTCTATATATCTTATATATCTTAGATATATGTTCCATATATCTTAGATTTTCCCCCTTCCCTCCTTTTCTTTCCTCCCTCCTTCCCCACTCCCTCCCTGAGAGAGCTTGCAATCCTATATAGGTTCTACACATACGTTCTTATTAAATACAATTTCACCATAGTCATGTTGAATTGAAGAATTAAGATGAATGGAAGAAACCATAAAGCAAAACAAAACATAACAGAAAAGAAAATTATCTGCTTCATTCTGTGACCCAATTTCATAGTTCTTTCTCTGGATGTGGAAGGCATTTTGCCTCCAAAGTCCATTGTGAGTTTTTTAGGTCCTTGCATTGCTATGAAGGACTAAATCTACCAGAAAAATCCCTCACACGCTGTGGTTGTTGCTGTGTACAAAGTTCTCCTGGTTCTGCTCCTTTCACTCAGCATCAGTTCATATAAGTCCTTCCAGGCCTCTCTGAAGTCTTACTATTAATCATGTCTTATAGCACAATAGTATTCCATTACATTCATATGCCACCACTTGTTCAGCCATTCCCCAGTTGATGGGCATCCCCTTGATTTACAGTTTTTGGGCACCACATAGAGAGCTGCTATAAATATTTTTGTACATTTTTCCCATTTTTATGATCTCTTTGGGATACAGTCCTAGAAGCAATATTGCTGGGTCAAAGGGTATGCACATTTTTGAAACCTGTCTTGTTGGTTTTCTTCTAGGGGTGGAGAAACTTACATCCTGGAGGCCACATGTGGCCCTCTAGGTCCTCACATGCAGCTCTTTGACTGAATCCAAACTTTACAGACTAAGACCCCTTAATGAAAGAATTTGTTTGAGGGCCTAAAGGGCCACATGTAGCTTCAAGGCTGCAAGTTTCTCACTCCTGACTTAGACTTATGAAGGGGATAGAGAAAACATTAATAATTTAAGTTAAACTTAAAAATGTCATATATGCATAATTTTCTTTTCTGGAGAGCAGTTGTTAAATATTTCCCAGTACAGCCTTATTTCAGGCAGTCCAGAGCAAAAACACAGATAGGAGTAATGGAGTCTTGTAAATGTGGAACAGAGAGAAATTCCATTGGACTAGATGGCAGAGCATGGGAGAAGGAATAAAACCCTGTGAGGCTGGGAAGATAGATTGCGTTCAGGTTGTGTAGGGCTTTAGAAACTAAACAAATGAGTTTATCTTTTATTCTACAGTCAATGGATAACCACTGAAATTGATTGAGTAGGGGAGTCCCACAGTCAGATTCGCATTTAAAGAAAACTACTTTGGCAGCAGTGTGGAGAACGGATTAGAGTGGCGGGAGACTTAAGACATGTAATTTGGCATAGAGACATGTACCTATTAATCTTCTTAAAATATTCCTTTCCTAATGTCACTCCCTGCTTAGAAACCCTTAATAGCTTCATTACCTATAGGATCAAATAAAAATCCTGATATTAAAGGCACAATACATTCAGGATCTAAAGCCCCCAAACTCCCATTCTAGCCCTTCCAATCTTTTAACCATATCTGGAATACACCAGGTAGATATCCTCCTACTGTAAGCCTTAAGTCAACTAAGCTGTCAGACCTGGACTCAAGAAGACGTGAGTTCAAATCCAGCTTCAGATATTTACTAATTATGTGACTTGAGGAAAGTCACTTTACCTCTGTTTTCCTCAATTTGTCTATGCCTTGAGGTTGGTATGAGGAACAAAATGCTTAGCACAGTGACTGGCACTTAGCAAATGCAACATAAATGTTATCATTATTATAATTGTACCTTTATTTGTTTTCTACACTTTGAATACCCTCTCTACTTTCTCTTCATCTAGCCAAGTTTTATTCAATTTTTAGGGCAGTGGTTCTGAAAGAAAATACTGAAACACTCTAATTGTGTCAAACTGTATGAAACTTAAAATGGCAATCATATGTGCCGATGTTGTTTCCTAGCTTTCCTGTATTATGCCAGGATTCCTCATGTCAAAGCATAATAAAGAAGTGAATAAAATAAAATAAAAATTTGAGAACCTTTGCTTTTAGGATAATTTCAAGTTTTGCCTTCTCAAAGAAATCACCCCACCTGAACCCATAAACCTTTTCTACAGATCTAGCCCACGTTTTTTCACTCATCTGAAATGTGAAACAAGTGTTAACCATGAAATTCATTTGGCACTTATGTGCTATCTAATGAAACTAAATATGTGGAGGAGACAAGTGGAAAAGTGGAATAGATAAGTTTGTGAATCCACTTTTGAAAACCTGCATAACTGAAAAGATGATGATGTCCTCAATGAAAAATGGAAGTTAAAAGGAAAGGAGAGTTTGAGATATATGAATTGATATTTCTCATGATGCTTTAGCATTCTTCTCTGTATGAATTCCCTTGGAGGTTATACAGTATCTCTCTACTTGTCAAAGACTCAATTGTTTTTTTTGGTTTAAGTTAACTGTGAACATTTTGCTTCCCCCACTGTAATTGATTTGGACTAACCTTTACTGAGATAGAGGGATAGCCTATGCCATTTATCCATTTCCAATTTTTCAATGTCAATAGCTTGCTTCAATAGATCGGGTTGTTATAATTGCATTTCACATCAAGCACCTTATTTTTATCCTTTCTTTGACACTGTCATATCTTTGATCTAACAAAGTCATAGATTTGACTTTATTATTCAGAAATGAATCCCAACACTGCAACTAGCAGATTTCTGTTCATTAAAACATAATTAAATTTATTGTGCTTTTACTTGGTGCTTGCCATTTTATTTTTTCTTAATATTTAGAAGTCGTTTCTGTATCATATCAAATTTTTTGCCCATTTTAATTTCTTAATTCTATATCATATTTTCCCATATATTTTCATTATCCTTTCCTAGGTTCATCTTGAAATTGTAGTTACCAAGTGTAAAATTTTATATTGATTATATAAATTATTAAATTGATTATATAAATAAAAATTTATATTGATCCTATACATTCTTTACCTTTGTTATCCTCAGCACCTGATATTTGTTTCATAATCTTCATTTATCTTCATGGTTTTGTGATAGCCTTTTGGCAAACGCTTGATAACTGCAATAAAATATAACCAAATGGTTTATGAAATGGCGCTTTTTATCTCTGACTTCACGATAAAATTAATCCTTCCAATTTCATAACATACTTTTCTTTTTTAAAAAAAACAATTAGCTTTTAGTTTTTAACATTCACCTCCCTAAGATTTTAAGTTCCAAATTTTCTTCCCATCTCTGCCCTCCCTCCTTTCCAAGACAGTATGTAATTGATAGAGGTTCTACATATACATTCATATTGAACCTATTTTCACATTAGTCATGTTGTAAAGAAGAATTAGAACCAATGAGAGAAACCACTAGAAACAATAAACAAAAAAAGAGAAAAAAAAGAGAAAGAGCAACTAATATATTTTAATCTGCATTCAGACTCCACAAGTCTTTTTCTGGATGTGGACAGCATTTTTCATCATGACTCCTTTGGATCCTTGCATTGTGAAGAGAAATCTATCAAAGTTAGGCATCATAGGTTGTGACTGTTATGGTCATTATGTCTTTCTAAGGAGAATCCATGAGTTATATTCATGGGCATACTAAGCTGAAATTGGTATGTGTTTTCTGTTTTTGCTTCCCCATTCCCTTTCTTCTTTGTCTCCTCTCCAGTACTGGTTATTCCAGAATTCATTTGGGATACCCAGGCATTGAAAAAGCACAATTCCAATGGGAGGGAGTGCCCTTCCCCTTATCTTCTCCCCCCACCTGGAGGCTAGTTCAGAATCAACACCATCAGGAGGATTCTAACCCTTTTTTCTTTTCCCTTCCCCCTTTGCCCACTTCCTTGGCAATCCTTCCCATAACATATCTAGGATTTCTAGGTACCAGGGAAGACCCATTACCACTGGAGAAGTCACTTCTTGCTTTCACTTAAACTCCTTTCCTAACATATCAGAAATATCCAGGTGCTAACATCCTGTGTGAGAGATGGAAGTCAACAGTCATATTCCTTATGGTCAGATGAATAACCTTGAGGACTTATCATCAGCTTTGTCCCTCTCTCCGGAGCTTCTCCTGACCTTACCTTATGCTCTGCCAAGTATGCCCTGCCAACCTTTAGCACTGTCATATGAGCTGCTTATGTAACTTTGGGACCCTTGGGGTTTCCACATATCCCACTACTGGACTCTTTAGACATCAGGACCTTTTCATCCTCCCTGAAACTAATCTTTATGTGTTGTCTATCTCAACTAAGGTGTGAGCTTCTGAAGAATGAACTCTCAAGTGTTATGTTTTTCTATTTGTATCTTCCATGATTTGCATAGTGTTTGGCACACAGTAAGCACTCAAAAAGCTTTTTCATTATTCATCCATTTAGTCAATCCACATTTATAGGAGGAGTGTCAAGACTGACATTCACTTTCTTTAATAAATGCTGTTCAATTACTGGGCAAGAATTTTACATTTATAGTTCTTCCAATCTACATTAATGCTTATAGTATATCACCTAAACTCTGATTCTTTATACCTTGTTTCCTTTTCTACCATGAACCTACCTACCATTGTGGCAGAAGAATCACACAGAAGTGTGAGCCACAAAGACAGAAAAGAGGTCTCCCTTGTCCTCAAAGCACTTACATTTTATCAGGAAAAATAGCATGTTTACATATACAAACATATATACATATGTATATATATGTACACATAGATGTGTGTGTCTATATAGTTATGAATGTATATGCACATATACATATACACACACATACAGAGAGAGAGAGAGAGAGAGCGCTTGGGATTCCTTACTTGAAATATATATTATATGTATATGCACACACACACATATACATACACACACATACACACACATATGATTTAAGGTTAGGTGTCAGATTAGAATTGTTATAATGGAATTGTAACGGTACTTTACAGAGGAAGGTCCTAACAGCTGGAGGAGAAAGGAAAGAATTCAAGTAGAAAGAAGCATCAGAACTAACTTTTGAAGGAAACAAGGGATTTCAAGGGGTGAAAGTGAGAAGGGAGTGCATTCTAATGAGCAGGAGCATGTGGTGAATGCAAAAGCACAAAGATGGCAGATGGAGCGACATTTATGAGGAACAAGAAGAAGAACAGTTTTAACTCAGCTACAGAATTAATGGAGGTAATGGGAGTAATGTACAATAAGGTTGGAAAGGTAGATTGGGGCCAGATTTTGAAAGGCTTTAAAGGTCAACCAGAAAAATTCACATTCAGTCCTAGAGTCAATGGGGAACTATTGGAGTTTATTGAGTAGGGCAGTGGAATGATCAAGCCTGTGCTTTAAGAAAATAAGTTTGGCAGCAGTGAAGAGGGTAGATTGGAGTGAGGAAGGACTAAGATAGACTGTGCAGCTCTGAGAGTTATTGTAATTAAATTTGAGGTAATAGGTAAGGACTCCAAATGAAAGTGTTCAGAGAGAAAAAAAGATGACCCCGGACATAGACTTGATGTACACTCCCAGTTAGGGGAGATGATTTGGATTATTATCTAGAAAGGTAAACTTATTTAGAAACCAGAAATCAAAAACATAAATCAGGAAAGAGACGCAGAAACTCAGCAAAAAATGGTGCTATCAGCAGCATCAAATTTTTCAGAAAGGATAAGAACTGAGAAAAGGCTATTGGATACACTAATCGGGAAATCTTTGTTAAATCTGGAGAGAGCAGTTTCAGGTGAGTGATGGGGATAGAAGTCATATTGTAAAAGGTTGAGTATATGGGAGAAGAATTGTAAGGAAGTATAGTGAATGAAGCATTTATTAAGCGTTAACCATATGCAAACCAGTTCTCCCCGCCCCCCCCCCCCCCGCAGGATGTTGGCTGAAAAAGGAAGAGAAATAAAGGATGATAGCTTGAAAGGCAACTGAATTTTTAAAGTTTCTGGTAGCTTTAGGTGTGTTTGTAAGCAGTAGGATAGGAACAAATAGGGAGAGTCTAAAGATTGATGAGAGAGTGGAGAAGATGCTGAGGAAAATTTCTTGCGGAAATCAAGAGGTAATCAAGGGTACACAGAGAGGGGTTAGCCTTGGCAGGAAAATCTTCCCTCCATCAGCTACTGGAATGAAGGAGAATATAATATGGAATATCAAAAGGTTCCGAAATATAGAGAAGGGTAGAAGAAAGAACTCACAGAAAATGGTCTCTCTTTTCTCAGTAAAGTGTGAAGTGAGGTCCTCAGCTGATATTGTGGGTGGAGGAGGATGTGGTGGGGGAAGATTGATGAGAGAAGAGAAGGTTTGGAATAGTTTCTGTGGTTGAGTAGGATAGAGATTCAGCCAGAGAAGAATAAAAACAGTGTGGTGAGGACCTAGTTGAAATGAGGTAACCTAAATTTGTAGCCAGTCTTCCATCGTTTATTGTGTGATTTTTGTCAAGTTCTTTTGAGTCGAATATAAATTAAATGAGAGGGCAGATTGTGGGACTGATCTAGGGTTGATTATCGATTACTGAATGTTGACTGTGACTATTGATTATTGCTGACTCATCAATATTATTCCTATCTTGTCTTCTCATCTAAGGCAAGTGATCTAGATTTGGAGAGTGAGAATCAGTAAGATAAAGTAGCAAGAGAGCAGTATACATTCTGCTTAAAGAGTTACCTAAAATCATCTACCTGTTTTCATAGAATGTATTCTTAAAGCTAACTTTAAATTTAGAATAGCTCTCAAATCTCTCAAATTAATACTTTCAGAGCAAATATAAGTTTGCCATCCAGAAAGAAAAACAAATGGAAAATAATCTAAGTGAAAGTATCAGGGGATTGGTAAAGGTGGTATGTTGGATCGATGAATTAAGCTTCTGAGAGTGGAGTTGTCATTGTGAAGCCTATTTATATTATTGTTAAGCAAGGGAGGAGTATAGTGGTCTGTCAGGACAATTACAATTATAATGCCCATTTCAGGACAAAATTAATTCCCACCAAATTCCCACCAAAGCACGTTAGTTCTTTGACAGGTTTATAGTGATGGCAGTACTTTGAACTTCTTTAAAAACTAATCACGGTTATTTACCTTGTTTGACCCTTATGATTAATTTGCAGTCTTATCAATTACACAATGAGCCTTATTAATCTTGAAGAATCATTATATCTCTCCCTCCTTGGATAAAAGAATGATTCATTTTTTTTCTGGCCCTTACACCCATAGGTAGAGATCCAAGTATTTGGATTTCTAAGGATCTATTAAAAGGTCATTTTTAGACTAATTTCTTGCTGTTAGTGATCTCTCCATGAAATTTCCTCTGCTTCTTTCATGGTCTTTTTCTATATCTGGATCTTCTAATGGTAACAGAAGCTATTTTCTGCCACTTCTGTGGTTTGAAAATTTGATTTTTCAGTGCTAGCGGAGTCTCATTAGCCTGGAGTAGGTGAGAAAGGCTTGAAAACCACATAACTCTCAGCAGTCTTTGGGTAGATGAATGTTTTTTCTGTAGCGAACTCCGTCTAATTTTGCTTCCTCATCATCATCTCCTGCAGTTCCTGAAAGTAAGCCTGGCAAGTCAGTTGATGTCACTAGTTGAATGCTTCTGTTCCACGGTATACCTATTCCCTTTCTGCTACTATGGACTAAACCCCAACAGGGGACTCTGTCTCAGACTGAGCAACATTCAAACTCATTCCCTTCTGGTTCCTCATATTCCCTGATGTCCTTCCTATTCCTCGGTGGGACCTTTGCCATTTTTTTGTAAATAAAGAAACCATATTTTATTTCATGTTCTATAAGGCAATATATATGAAAGAAAAAGTACATGATTTTTAACCCCAGGTCCATCATCGTTACTGATGACAATACAGTACATGGCTTTTTTTACTTTAATAATTATAACTAACATTTATATGGCACTTTTAGTTTTGCATAGCACTTTTACATACATTATCTCATTTGATAAGGCTAGGTGGCACACTGGTTTGCTGGACCTAAAGTCAGAAAGTCTTGAGTTCAGATATGGCACTTACTATCTGTGTGATTCTGAACAAGTCATCCTCTGTCTCAATATTCTCATCTGTAAAATAGTATATTAATAGTATTAATATTAGTACTATATTACTAACAACTGCCTCCCAGGATTGTGAGGATAAAATGAGATCTCTATAAAGCAATTTGCAATCCTTAAAGCATTACATAAACACTAGCTATTATTACAACAACCTTGTGAAGTAGATGCTATTATCATCCCCATTTTACAGATGAGAAAACTTGCACTGAAATAGATTAACTGACTTGCCTATACTCACACAAGTGTTAAGTGGCTGAGACTGCATTTGAACTCAGGTGTTATTGGCACCAAGTTCTGCACTCAGACCACAAAGTCACTTAGCTGCCTCTATTTGGCCATCTGTTAAAATAGTTATAACATAACTTCATGACAAAGCATTTTATAGATATTATCATATTTGATCCTTATGATAACTCTATGACTTAAGCAGGACAAATGTTATTATCTCATTTTAAAGATAGACAAACTAAGTGAAGAGAGATTTAATTACTCACTCAGAGTCTTGTAATTAATACGTGACAGAGTTGAGATCAAAGACCAGATCATCTGATTCCAAGTTCCAGATGTATTCTACTATATCACAGTTGTTTCTATTATCATGTGAATAATTTATATCACATTGATCGAAATGTACTTTTGTGAAGATAAAAATTAAGTAAGATATCAGAATATGTACTGTACAAAGTGCTTAAATATTTATGGAATGAATGATAGCATGATAGAGATAAGATGAGTACATAAGAGCTCATGTTAGGTTGCATTTCCCCCTATACAAAAACCCAATTTTGGTGTCTTATTGTGGTAAGAAACTGACTGTGGGTTCTCACAGGCTATAATCATCGATTTCAAATTCTGCTAGGTTCTATGATATTGAAAAAGCTTTAATTATGATCATTGTGATAGGCAATGACTGTTGTCTAAGGGTCAATCTTGCTAAGTATGGAGAAGCTCATCATTAGTTTGTCCACAAAAAAGTGAATTTTTTGGCCATGGAAACCCATGAATCAAAGAGAAATAGAGAATGGTTCTGGACATTCTCTTCTGCTCCTATGGTGATGATGGTAGAATGACATGAAGGCAACAAAGGATCGTGTAGGTTTTTAGCATTGTTACTGGCATGCTAACTATGAGAACATTTTCTGATGACCAATAATTTGATATTAAACTAGGGGATCAAAATCACACCAAATTTCACATTCTGACTACAAATGAAACCAGAAGAAAAAAAGAAATTTGCAACTAAATAGGTGGCTCATAGGTTAACTAGAGAGAAGTAAATGAAGGAGTTGTCAAGTTTCTTTTTTTCAGTGGTATATACAAGGAACATCATAGCATGAAATATTCAGTCATCTCAAATTATCATGCTTACAGTGAGCATAAATTAAAAAGGCCTTTAATGACAGCTGCAATTTAGGTGCCAACATCCATTATGGAGAACAAGGAAGTAAAACTGCAAAAGCAAAAAAGCATGGTAGAACCTGCAAGTTAAATCTAAATATACTTAAAAACTTGGTTACTTCAGTGCAAAGCTGAGAATAGGGAAGATGGCAAAAAAAAGTGCAAGACACTGTGTCTCAGATTCAAGAAACAAAAGAAGGCAATAGCTTCTGGATTACACAGAAACCTCATTATCTACTTATCATGAGCAATATTTTCAAGAAGGCATTGGACACAAGGAGTAGTGAATAACGACAAAAAATCTAAATCAATTCTACCTCAATAAATAGGAAATAATGAATTTTGATGTGGGTGAGGCATTTCTGAATCAGTTGTCTGTGGATAGTCAGACCATCAATTTGTTAAGACAAAGTTCACTATCAATGCCAAATTAGAAGAAAGACTGAAAAAAGATGATATACTCTGTATTGAAAACAATTTTAACCTGACCTATTAATATGTGTTGTAGACAATAAAAAATGAAAAACAAAAGAACAGATAAAGTATAAAGATCAACATGGGTTGGAAGTTTCTATAACAAACTACTATTGATATCAATGACATACATTTTATAGATTTTATGCAAATTGATTGCATTATTTACTTATATTTTAACAAAGCATTTTGCAAAATCTCTTATAGTGTTCCTATGGAAAAGATGGAGAGATGTAGTCTAAGTAACTAGACAGAAGGATTTGGGACTGGCTGTATGATCAAGCAATTGATTTGATTTGATATGATTTGATATCAACTTGGAAGGAGATTTCTGCTAGAGCACTCTGTGGTTCTGCTTTTGATACCATTTAAAGTTCCATTTATTTATTTATTTATTTTTAATTTTCACAAGGTTTTGAGTTCCAAATTTTCTCTTCATCTCTCCCCTCCCCCACCCCAAGACATTGTGCATTCTGATTACCCCTTACCCCTATCCATCCTCCCTTCTATCATACCCCTCCCTTCCCTTATCCCCATCTCCTCTATTTCCTTGTAGGGCAAGATAGATTTCTATACTCCGTTACCTGTATTTCTTATTTCCTAGTTGCATGTAAAAACAATTTTTAACATTCGTTTTTAAAACTTTGAGTTCCAACTTCTCTCCCTTCCTCCCTCCCCACCCATCCCTACTGAGAAGGCAAGCAATTCAATATAGGTTATACATGTATGGTTATGCAAAAGACTTCCATAAAAGTCATGTTGCAAAAGGCTATATTTTCCTCCATCCCTTCTTGACCACCATTTATTCTATTCTCTCTTTTGACCTTGTCCCTCCCCAAGAGTTTATTTCTTATTATCCCCTTCTTCCATTTGCCTTCCTTTTTATCATCCCCCTCACAGTCCCCTTCTACCCTTCTTCCCTACTTTCCTGTAGTGTAAGATAGATTTTCATACCAAATTGAGTGTGCATGTTATTCCCTTCTTAAGCCAAATGTGATGAGAGTAAGTTTCACTTTTTCCTTCTCACTCCCCCTTTTCCCCTCCATTTAAAAAGCTGTTTCTTGTCCCTTATATGAGAAAAATTTACCCCATTCCATTTTTCCTTTTCTTCTCCCAATATATTCCTCTCTCATCTCTTAATTTTATTTTTTTAGATATCATCCCTTCCTCTTCAAGTCACCCTGTGCCCTCTGTCTATATGTATATAATCCCTCACACTACTCAAATACTGAGAAAAGTCTCAAGAGTTACAAATACTATCTTTCCATGCAGGAATGTAAGCAGTTCAACTTTAGCAAGTCCCTTATGATTTTTCTTTCCTGTTTTCCTTTATATGCTTCTCTTGATTCTTGTGTTTGAAAGTCAAATTTTCTATTCAGCTCTGGTCTTTTCATCAAGAATGCTTAAAAATCCTCTATTTCTTTGAATGACCATTTTTTCCCCTGAAGTATTATACTCAGTTTTGTTGGGTAGGTGATTCTTGGTTTTAGTCCTAATTCCTTTGACTTCTGGAATATCCTATTCCACACTCTTCGATCCCTTTATGTAGAAGTTGCTAGATCTTGTGTTTGTATTTCCACAATACTCAAATTGTTTCTTTCTGACTTCTTGCAATATTTACTCCTTGACTTGGGAACTCTGGAATTTGACTACAAGATTCCTAGGAATTTTTCTTTTCAGATCTCTTTCAGGAAGTGATCGGTGGATTCTTTCTATATTTGCCTTATCTATTAGCTTAGGGGTCCTTTTAGAAAGGCATATGTTAGCTTGGAATAATGTGTTTTTGATAAAGTAATTTGGAATTTTTGTTGTTACTACTTCTGTTTTCTAATACTCAATAAGTATCTCTTTAAGTGATCTGTTTGGTAATTTCCCCAAAATCAAAGTTAAGCTGACTGACCTTGAGTTTGAAAATTGTTTTCTTCTAGTTTTTGAACACTAGAACAACATTTTGTCATTCTCTGATGTTGTAATACCTCTCCTGAGTTCCATGATCCTTTAAATATCACTGACTGGATCTCAGTAATCATACCTGCCAATTCTTTCATTACCAGAGGATATATTTCTTCTAAGTTAAGTGACTTCACTTCATCAAAGACATCTTTGTTCTTATTACCTCTTTACTTCTTTTGGCTTTCAAATTAGCTTGAATTTGCATATCAAGCAATTTTTGTTCTGTCATTTCCTGTGTAATGATTTATCACAGAAAACAGCAAAATAAGCACTAAACAGCTGTTTTCTCTCTTCTGTTAGTTATTGTGAAATCCACCTAAATGGACCTAAATCCACCTAAAAAGATCTTTATTTGATCTTTCTTTTTCTCCAAATAGAGTTAGCAGCAATAACCCCTAGAATTATGGAAAGTAAGTAGTTGCCATATGTTTGAAGTCTTGGGAAGCTCTCTATTATGTTTTGTTAGGATACAAGTACTGAGAGGACGACAGCAATAGATTGTTGTTTTCAGCTTAACAAATAGTTGCATCAACATCCCTGAGATGGATCATCAAGTAATATTATTGTTGCCTTCTTCCTCTGGCATTTAATGGATGGTCTTCTGCTCAATAATTTCTGTGACTATACCATATCATTTCATGAGGACATTTTCTCTTTAGGGAGCATCTCAAATTTGTTTTTATATTGTGTATATACAGTTGGACTTTTCCTTCTCTTTCTCCTTTGTGTAACCCAATCTCCAATATATTTAAAAGACTCAAGTCTCTCATCCTCCTCCTCAGATCCATTTTTCCCATTGAATTCTCATTTTTATTCACTTAGGAGCCCTTCATTTTCCCTAACAACCTAGAGAGTGGAGTAGTGTTCTTCAAATCCTTTCATATTCTCCTCAAGGACATGTTCTATAATGAGGAGAGCTTACACTTGAAATATTGGCATCAGCTGTGGCAAAAAGACAAATATATACTTGATGCAAGTCATGACAAAATTTAACCTTCTTTATCATTTGCAGGGGCAGCTTGGCACACTGGATAGAGAAAACTGATCTTGATTTCAATCTGGCCTCAGACTGTGAGAAATGAGCATTTTTATCTTATATTTAATAACTAATTATTGCATTAGGATAAATTTTTCACTTTTTCTACTTTCTCATCCAGAAACCAACAAGTGTGGGAAATCTTAGGCAAAGATTTATCCTGGCCAAGATCTAATAAGACACCAAAAGAAATTCTTAGTTTGGACTAATAGATGCATTCCTGCTCATTGTGTTTGCTCCGATGGTTTTGAGGAATTGTTGATTCTCCCTTTTGAAAGACAGGCGATATGGAAACTGTAAGACTCTTTGATCAAGATATGGGTGATCCAAGTCATGTACCCCAAGTCCTTCACTGTAATGTAATCCAATTTCACATTGTAATATTCATTTTCTCTTTAATTTTTCACCAATCAGAGCTGATTTCGCCACCCCTCGGGAACGCCCACTCTTTGAAGGGCATATAAACGGCAAGCCTACTACTATGAGGTTTAACAGAGATAACCAAATGACCATCCTTTTATTACTAAACATATTGGCCTTATTAAGAAAATGACAAAATTATCCAGAAATCCAGAAAATTATGCAAACTTTTAAAAATGCTACGATACACTTACCAGCTGTGTCAAGTCATTTAACCCTGTTGCCCTGAAGAAGGAAATGGCAAACCACTCAGGTATTTTTGCCTACAAAAACCCAAATAGGGTCATGAGGAATTAGAAATGAATGAACAGCAACTATCATTTGCAAGCTCGTTCAACTCCCCTTTCTTATTCTCAACAACAACTCCACACCTCTCCTTTGGTCTTGAATTAATTTCAACTAATTAATTTCACCAATTTGTTCCACTTATCAGTCTAGTGTTTGCTTTTCCTTCTAGTTGTATCACCTGTCTTGTCTTCTTTCTGATCTACTTCTCATCACTGGATTCAGATGGCTCCAGAAAAGGATAAGAAGTAACTAATGGCTGCCTCTGAAAATAAGTTTCTCATGTATCTTGTGTCCCATTAATCACATTGACTAACACTCATGGTAGCTCATAAAGATGAGAGGCACTTGACTCCACAGGAATCATGTGTACTACACGACCTTAAGAAGGTCAGTTAACATCTCTAGGATTCATTGCTACATTTTTAAGGAGTTAGAGTGGATGATATCTGGGTTTCATTATGTCTCAAACATTTTGTGGTTATGATTCTAAATTTTATAATCTATTGCATGCAGATGTATCATTTCCTCTAGTCTAACTTTACCAATATTTGAAGGAAAATTATTAATATCAGTGCTGGTGCCATGTTTTTATTATGTGAAAATATGTATGAATTGTTACCTCTTTTTCATAATTAAAAACATGTCTGATTTTTCCTCCAAAAAAGAATTATCTCCAGTAGGTAACTTCATTAATGTTTTTATAGGTAGGCAACTGAAATAGATGCACTTTGAGAAGAGCAAAATAATCTATATATGGTCATTTGGAATTTGGAAGCAAGGGAGAAGAGCAAACCCAGTTTTATGGCACATGTATGATCTCATTGAAGTGAAAAACTCCATGTAAATAACCACCTACTTTGCACCCAAGGAAGGAAGGAAGAAAGAAAGAAAGAAAGAAAGAAAGAAAGAAACATAAAAACATAGAAAGAAAGAAAGAAAGAAACATAGAAAGAAAGAAAAAAACATAGAAAGAAAGAAAGAAAAGAAAGGGCTAACAACCTTTGTGAGTGGAAATAGAAGCTGCCCCACTGGGGACCCAAGAAGAATGGGTCAGCTAGGCAATTTTCGGCCCCTTCCCTCCTTTCCTTCCTTCCTTCCTTCCTTCCTTCCTTCCTTCCTTCCTTCCTTCCTTCCTTCCTTCCTTCCTTCCTTCCTTCCTTCCTTCCTTTCTTCCTTCCTTCCCTCCTTTTTTTTCTTAAGAACCATGTCATAAACCCAAATCATTCTAACTCTCATTGATTTGCCAACAATAGGTCCCACATCAAGCCTACTTGATCATTATTTGAGCCCTGATTGGCTCAGACTGAATGTAAATAGTAATTGTTTCTGTTTTGGTCAGAAACCCCTGAGGGCCTTCCCTTCCCAAATTTATTTGTGTTTAGTGACTAGGTAAAAAAGGCAATTCTTTGCTTCATTTCTTACCTAGCCTTAATTGCTGAACAGGCATTGCCTCAGTCAAACTGAGATCTGGGAAAGATCTTAGCTGAAAAAGACCAATTGCATCCTGGGCCATCTCCAGTCATGCTTATCTATACCTTACCACTTAGACCCAGATGGCTCAGGAGAAAACAAGGCTAATGACTTTGCACAGCCCTTCCTCACTTAAATCCAATTCACTTTCATGTCATTGGCATCATCTTTCTGATGTCCTGGTCCTCTTTGAGAATGAACAACCAAAGATCTGCTTCTAGTTTTCAGCTATGTTGCTTCATGCTTGAAACATGGCATTTCAAATCAAATGAATAATATTAAATATTACCAATTTGCTTATATTTGCCCATACAGATTTAAGCAGAGAGGGTGGGAGGGTGGAGTAAATTCTCCCTAGAGAATCTAAGGGAACCAAGAAAACCTGAGTCTCTTAACTCTCCAGTGTGTTTAATTATAAACAGAATCTGCTTACTAAATAGAGAGATCATCTAGTTCAAGTCCCTCTTGCTGCAGTGAGGTTGAATGACTCACCAAAGACAGCACCACTAATTAGACAAACAGTTGAGATTAGAACCTACTTCTTTTAATTCTGAAACCATCTTGTCTCCCATGAAACCAGTGTTGAAAATCCCCTTTTGTCTTAGTAACTTCTGTGGTAGAATTAGGCTTTTTAAAGGCTTCTCAAAGGTTTAGTGTAGGTTTTTTATTTGGGAAGGAACTGCTCTATTTGGTTTTATTTTGGAAGAAAATACTCTACTTTGTTGTTATTGCTGGTGCCAGCATAGTCTACCAACAAGCATTTATTAGGTGTTTCAATATACCAGATACTATTAGATGCTGGATATACAAAGATGAAAGTTATAGATACTCTGCTCTTTCACTTTATTGGAGAAGAAGGGAATGCAATATGTACTCAAATGAGTAAATTATACACATACATACACAGATATACATATAGGTGTATATATATATATACACCTATATGTATGAATTTATATGTATATATGCATGTATACACACATTCATGTACAATTTTGTAACACTCTCTAGCAAAGTTTTGGCTGGTCACAAAAACCCTGGGAGTTGTAATTCTTTCCAGATTGAGAAGAGAAGCCAGAGTGAGATCGATTGGAGAGTGAGAGCTTTACATGTACTTTGAGAGTTTTGAGAGACTCTCCAAAGAGAAGAGATAAAAGACAGGTGGCTGTTGTTCTCTGCTAGCAACTGTTTAGAAGTAAGATTTAATCATCTTTAAGACCATGAGAAATGACCTCTAGATGGAGAAAAAGAAAGATATATTATTTTTTATCTCTCCTCCCCTCTCCTTGCTTAATAACTACAAAGCTGAGGAAAACGACAAAACAAAAATTATATACTTCTTTGCTTGTCCTTTTAGAGGTCTAGTAGTATGGTTTTGAAGAAGAGAAGTACAGATGTGGCCACAAGTTGCCTATCTTGGGTGCTACTGCCCCAGAATGCCAGTTACCTGTCTGTTGCCCCTCCTCCTCCCTCATGAGAGCTCCTCACAGCTTCAGCTATGTATGAAAGCCCCCTGCCCTCAAGTCCTAATTTTACCTTTGCTACCTTTCTCCCCAAATTGGAAGAATCTTTATGGCCAGCCAAAATCTTACTAAAAATTGTTAAAATAGCAATCCCGAAATATAGAATAGGATAGGAAAGGAAAGGATGCATTATAATGGAGTGGAATGGAATATTATAATCATAAGGTACTTTAGAAACCAATCCCCATACTTTAGTTAGGAAAGTTAGGTACAGAGAGGTTAAGTGACTTAGATTGCTCTAGTTATAAAATGTCTTAAATAATTATAGAAAGTGTAATTGGATAGTATCTACCCTAGAGTCCTCATTTTACAGAAAAGGAATCAGAGGCCCACGGAGTCAGGGGTATGCTAGATCCAGACCTTATTCTCTCCCAAGAGATTGTTACTTTTTCCATATGAACATTTACAATCATGAAATCAGTCAACACTACAAATCAGGGCTTGATTTATTGTTTTGCTGATCTATAGTCTTAGGTAAGTGATGGAGAAAAATGTTAATAATGAAAATGCAATTTAGAATTATATTCTGAATCCATTTTATTTGATCTTATTCCAATGAGATGAAATAAGCAAATAGTATGTGCTTAGTACTTATTTCTTTCCTTCACTTTTTAAGGGAGATGATTGTTGAATATTTATCAGCATACTCCCAAAGGGTAATAGGAATGCCCAATGTCACATATCCAATCAGTAGAAAACATCAAATTCTATGGATCCTTTGATGCTAAATTCAATTCTCTTTCCACATCATAGTACATCATCATTATTTAGGACCTACCTACATATTACAAACAAACAGTTATTAATGGTTAACATTTTTTCCAACTAGAATAAGAGCTAAGAACTAAATAATGATTCTCAACAATAAATGCTTCATGCTTCAATTCAATGGTTCATCTAGTTTGATTCAACTCTACTGACTCTAGTTGTCCTAACACATAAGATGCCATGAAAGCTCGATATCATTGATTATTTTCCATAATATTTACTAAAAGGCTACATTTCTACATGCAAACTCATTTCTCAAGACAAATTTGGTTATGTCTAAAAATATGAGCATCATCCATTCAATTAATATTATTGGTATATGTAATAGCAAGCAAAGGAACGTGGGATAGTGAGAAGAGCATTGGATTTGACATCAGGAGATTTGGGTTTAATTACTGGCACTTAATAGCTTTACTGACTACTTAATAGCTTTGTGTCCATGGGTAAGTCACTGAACTTAAGTTTGCTTCGCTATATAGTAGAGATCGTGATATTTGAAGTACATATACATGTTGCCTTCCACAGCAGAATATTAGCCCCTTGAAGGCATAGATCATTTTAGGCTTTTTTATGTCCCTAGCCCTTAGCACAGTGGTGCCACTTATAGTAGAGGATTAATAAATCTATGTTGATTGATTTATTGATTACCTGCCCTTTCACCAAAAGTCTTTAGGAAAGATCAATTGAAATAATGTAGGTAAAAGACTGGAATCATGCTGAAGTTCTAGCTATTCATGTTAGGTATTATTATCAGTAGTAAAAATTACTTCAAGGACTTCCTCCATTCATTTCTCCCTAGAAGCTCCCACTTACCGATTTATTTGGCCTTTTGAAAACTTCATTTTTATTTACCCACATAAATTATTCTATTAAAAAAATAAGAATCTGTTTCTGAGAAACATTTGTATCCACCGTAGAGGACACTCCAGAAATATCAGAATGCTTTCCTTGTACTCTGAAAAGTAAGATATTTCTGATTAGACTTGGATAGTTTCATGAGAAAGTCAATTGTTCTCTTATTTTGGTTTCTGACTTCCAGGAGCTCAATGTCAAGCCACAGCAATTTACTACTGAGTGGCAAGACATACAGGACCCATATTAAGTGGGGCTCATAGAGTAAGAAAAGAAAACAAACCCTTTCTGCCATCCCAATTACATTTAGATAATTATAAGGGATTTTGATAACTCACTGGGCATATATTGTATCACAAAGTTTTATCACAAAGCCATCATATTTAGATAATGCACAATATTCTTTGAAAACATACCTCTTCACAAGCTTCCTCATTTACTCTCTCTGCTTTTAGAAAATATAGAGGTCACTTGCTTTCAGTGACAATCTGAATATGTTTTGGAAGTTGCCTCTCAAGGAGAAGTTAAATGATGGGAGACTATTCTGGACTTCTTTCTATGCAGAAAAAGCTAAGGCCTCCCAAAGTAAAGACAATTTGTTCCACCTCTAATTAGAATTTTCTTCTTGATGTTTTTCGCAAAGGTGGGGATCCTAGATATTTGATTAATTATTCTAATAATTGCATTTGGTGGCTTTGAAGAACAATTGGGAAGCCAGAATCTATGTAGTTCTTCCTATTATATCTTTCTAGAGTGTGGAATGAGTCATTTGTACCCAGTCATCTTCTCTCATCAAATTTCTTGGCTTGTGTCAGAAGCAAAATCCAAATTGGAGCAGAGTAGAGAGAGAAATAATGATCACAGGCTTGTGGTAGAAAAGTTGTCGGCCTTTACTCATTGCAGTTTGGCTGTGCTGTCTCTGCATCAAGCCATAAAATTCTGCCCATATTTCCTTACACTTCTAGGATTTTTGTCCAGTGAGAATGTTGAGGTTGATTGAGATATGACTTCCTAGTGAAGGACTTTCCACACTCCCCTTACATTTATAAGGTTTCTTCCCAGTATGAACTTTGTGATGTCCAATAAGGGTTGAACTCCAAGTAGAAGTCTTCTCACATTCTTTACAATGATAAGGTTTCTCTCTAAGGTGAATTATGTAGGGTATAGTAAGAGCTGAACTTTGGTTCAAGGCTTTCATTCTTTACATTCACAAGGTTTCTTTCCAGTGAAAGTCTTCTCACATTCCTTGTACTGATAAGGATTCTTTCTAGTATGCATGCTCTCATATACAACAAGAGCTGAGTTCTGAATGAAGGTCTTAACACAGTCACCACATTTATAAGGTTTGTCTCCAGCATGAATTCTCTGATATTAAACGAGAAGTGACTTCTAGTTGAAGGCCCTAACATGTATTTGACCATAGCAGTATTCATAAATACAGCATGAAAGGGTAACAAAACAGGTGAAGAAAAACAAACCATTGGTGTATTTACCATTAAAAGGTTCTTTGTTATTAAAGTTGAATGTATGGTGTAAAATGTTAGGTGTAAAATGGATAATTTTAATTACATTAAATTAAAAAGTTTTTGTAAAAATAAAACAAATGTAGCCAAGATAAAAAGGAAAGTAGAACATTGGGGGAAATTTTCAATAAACAATTTATCAGATAAAGGTCTCATATCTAATATATAAAGAACTTTGTAAAATCTATGAGAATATGAGTCATTTCTCAATTGATAAATGATCAAAGAAAATAACTGTGTTGGTTAAAATTAGCTTATTATCTACTATCACTTAACTTTTTAAAGACAATACATTTTTTACCTTTTTGAGATAGAAGGGAAGCTTCCTAGAAAAGAACTATCATATCAAAAGCATATATCAGTTTACTGTCAGAAGGATTTTAGCTGCAACTCATCCCTTGTTGAAGGTTAGTTCATTAAGCGGGAAAGACTGATCAGTACAGCAAATGGCAGAAATCCATCTAGAGCAGAAGAAAAATCTGGGGAATCCCATGGAGATATAAAGATCATGTATGAGCATATCTCTAATCATAAGCCATCAATTTATGTGTGAAAACCATACAAGGTAGAGATGAATGTTGATAAAGGATATATACATATATATTATACATTTTATATATATGATGTTATTATATATGTGTAGCTCTTTTTCTATATATCTTTTCTCTTTCATGGCTAAAATTGACAAAGCCAAGACAAATAGATGACAAATAGATGCTTCCACTTACTTTCCTCTCACCACCCTGCTCCTAGTCACATCAGCTCACAATATGTGTCACCCTCAACTCCTCGATCATTCTCACCGCTATGTATTGTCAGTCACTAAGTCTTCTTGTTTCTGCCTCTGAAATGTCTCTCTCATATACGTACCCTTTCCTCTAACATCGCCACTAGCTTGGTTCAGGCCCTTATTGAGTTGTTCTTGTCAGTCATTTCAATTGTTTCCAACTCTTTATGATCTAATTTGGGATTTCTTGGCAAAGATACTGGAGTGGTTTCCAATCCTTCTCCAGCTCATTTTACAGATGAGGAAACTGAAGTAGCAATTAGGTGACTTGGCCAGGGTCACACAGCAAAACATTTGGTCTGATAAAAAAAGCCTAAAACATTTGCTCTGAGACCAAATTTGAACTCAGATCTTCCTGACTCCTGGCCTGGAGCTCTATCTGCTGGACCAACTAGTTGCTTATCATTGCTTTGTGTCTCCACTAGTGCCAAATCCTGCTGATTGACCATAAGTGTCTTCCAACTCTCATCCATTCTGCACTCATCTACCAAACCGATTTTCCTAAAAAAGAAGTCTGGATGTCACTCTTCTATTTGATAAACTCCAGTAGCATCTTTTTATTTCCAAGATCAAATATAAAACCATCTGTTTGGCTTTTAAAGCTCTCCATAATCTTACTCCTCCCAATCTTTCCACTTAACTTACACTTCCTTTCCCTTCCCTTCCCTTCTCCAAACAAACTCAGTTATTTTGCAATCTAGTGATGTTGACCCCCTTACTATTTCCTGATTCTAGGCATTTTCTTTGCCGTTCCCCCATGTCTCAAACTCTTTTCCTCCTCACTTCTGTCTTACAACTTCCTCACTTCCTTCAGTCTCAGCTAAAGTCCAACCTTCTGCAAAAAGTCTTTCTCAGACCTCATTAATCTTAGTGCCTTACCTCTGGAATTATCCAGATTTATCATGTATTTATCCTTTTTGTACATAGCTGTATACATATTGTCTCCCTCATTAGACAGTGAGCTCCTTGAGAACAAGGGTTGTTTTTTGCCTTTCTTTGTATTTCCAGTGATTAGCGTAGTCTCTGGAACATAAGCGTTTAGTAAATACTTTGCAGATTGAACAAAAACCCCCAATCAGCTGTATCAATCAATTAATTAGCAAATCTGCTTTATATTCAAAGATGTTAGTGCCTTTTACACAGGAAAATAAGAGGTTATCTGGGTCAGTCAGAATAAATGAAGAGCTAACTGACTGACATGTCATTTTAGCAAAGATACAGGTTGTATGTTGGTCTGGTAATAGATAACACAGTCACAAAGCATTACATGTTTCCACTTAGTTCCAAATATTAAAGTGAGAAGTAACTATACTAAAATCTGTCAATGAAAGCCAGATTTGATTCTTATTTTGTTAGCCTCTGAGAGGAAGGAAAAGCTTAATGGAGATCAAGTGGACTCTGGGAATGGGCAAGAGGTTTGTTGGTTATGTGATGATAGTCTGACTTTTTAAGTGAGCTCTGAGTTTCTGAAATTTATTATTATTCTATTAAAATAATGGATGACATAAATTTATATAAAATATTTATAAATTGATAAAATTTATAAAATATTTTTCATACATTCAACTCAACAGTTATTTTAGTGCCTATTATATTTCAGGCACATTGCGAGATGCTAGGGTTACAAAGACAAAAAAAAAGAGAAATAATCTTTGACTGTAAGGAATTTATGGAGGCCACATTATTTCATTTGGACTCTTTTACCACCCTCCCAAAATAGTATATATTGTACAGTGGAAAAATAATGACATATGGAGTGAGGAAGCTTGGATTCAAATTCTTTTTTTGGTCACTGTGTGACTTTGGGGAAGTGACTTAATAACTCTGAGTGAGCTCTCAGGTCTCCTCCAGTTCTAATTCTATGATTCTAAGAGAAAAGTATTATTATCCTTATTTATAGATTAGGAAGTCAGTGTTAAGTGACTTGCTCATGGCCACACATCAGGTAGGTGATAAAGTGGGATTTAAATAAAGATCTCTCATGACTCTAAGTCCTCCACACTTTTGACTATACCATATTACTTCTTACTAAGAAGGGAAAAGCACTGGCTGTCAAGAAAAGCTGCTGCTGGCAGAGTACTTCAGGCTACCCAGAGCAGCTACTTGGCATCGTGGCTAGAGTGCCAGGCCTGGAGACAGGAAGACTTGGGATCAAATCCAACCTCAGAAGTCTAGTAGCTCTGTGACCCTGGGTGAGTCACTTAACCTCTGCCTGTTTCAGTTTTCTCATTTGGAAAGTGGAGATAATAATAGCACCTACCTCCTCGGGTAGTTGTCAGGATCAAATTTCTAAAGCATTTGGCAAAGTATCTGGCACACAGTAGGCACTTTATAAATACTATTATTGTTGTTTTAATTATTGTTTTTAGCTAAGCTCCAGATTCTAGGTTTCTGGTTCTTTGTGGAGATGAAGAGAAGGAGGCCAGGCTCACCTCTTGGCCTGGGATGGAATGTCAGCTTCAATGTAGTCCTCTTATAATTTTCCCTTTAACTATTGGCTCAGTAGACATTGGTGGCCTTGAGTTTGATATGCGTACACTGTTTTTCCTGCTGTCCCACAGCTTTCCTTACAGGAAGAAGAGCAGACATAGAAAATGAATTTCATCCGCCTCCTTGGATTCAGACTTAGTATTTTTTTCATATCAACAGGTTTGCTTCCCAGGTTTCATTAAATCATTCATCATGCTTTATCTTTATCTTTTCTACGTAGATCTAAATTTGCTACTTTTCATCAGATCAGGGTCATAATATATGGAATCAAAGGGTTGGTTGTTGTCCTTTGTTCTTGAAGAATGACATACTATGTTAGAGTCAAGTTAGAGTATGTCCAGTTGTGGCTGATCAGACCAATACAACCTTGGAATGTGCTACCACGGGTTGGGCATAAATAGTCCATGTGAACATTTGAGGTGAATTCTCCAAATTTGCATGTCTCATGTTTCTTTTGAACTACTTCATTTTGCTTTGCATAGCTCCTTCTGTATTGAGGTCATGCCACGTTGGGTGGTCCTGTGCCAGTGTCTCCCATGTCACATAACCAATTACAAAGTTCTTAAGAGTGACATTGAGAGTGCCCTTGTATCACTTTTTTCTGACTACGATGTGAGCATGGAGCTCTCCATAAAATAGTCTTTTTGACAAGCATAAATCTGATATTCAAACAAAGTGACCAGCCCATCAGAGTTGCACTCTCTGCAGTAGAGTTTGAAAGCTTGACAGTTTAGTTTGAGAAAGGACTTTGGTGTCTGGCATCTTATCCTGCCAGGTGACCTTCAGAATCTTCCCAAGACCACTAAAATGGAAGTGATTTAATTTCCTGGCATGGTGCTGGCAGACTGTCCATGTTTCACAAGTATACAACAATGTGGTCAGCACAATGGCTCTGTAGACCTTCAGTTTGGTAGTCAGTCTAATACCTCTTTTCTCCCATACTGGCCTTTGGAGCCACCCAAACACTGAGCTAAAAAGTAGCTATTAAATAGGAAGTTGATGTAATACTATTTAACATTTATAGTTCTTTAATGTATCCTTTTTTTTCACTTTCGATTTATTTTACTTTGAACTTGAACATCAATTAAGAGTGTTTCCATATGCACAGCAGAAGACAAAAAGAAGAGTCTAGATGAGAATTTGCATTTCCATTTCATACCTCTTTGTTTTTTATAAAAAATCATGAATCCTACATGTTACTTTCAAAATTATTCTTTCTTCTTAACTTTCTTATATTCTCTTCTGTTCATTTAAAAATGTTTCAATGACTCTTTTCTTTGACATCCCTATTCCCATCACTATTTTCTCTTGATATTTCTTCTACATCAATTAAAACTGAGGAAAAAAGGTTGTTCAAATAAGCACAGTTAAGCTAAAAAAATTCCTGAAGTAGCCATGCGCAGAACATGTATGGATCTCTTTATCTATCTTATGTCCATGACCTTTCAGTCAGGGGGTAGGTAAATGCTTGGTCATAGGTTTACTAGAGACAGATAGTAAATTCATTGATCAGAGTTCATAAGGCTTTTGAAATTGTTCTTTTTCATATTGTTCCTGTTTTTGTTCAGATTGTTCACTTGGTTCTGCTCACTTCACTCTCTGTCACTTCAAACAAGCTAGAATTCTCTGAAATAATATCTTCTTTTCTTATGAAATAATACCATTCGATTACATTCATATACAATAGTTTATTTAGCAATTTCACAGTTAGCTGAGAATTGAAGGCAACACTTCAGTTCTAGCTCTTTACTTTCTCTTTTTCCCTTTTAATTCCCACTTCCTTAATACCAGGAAGTTTGTTTTGCTTGCATCTATTCCCAACTCAATATTATCCTCCCTCAATTCCCTTCTATTCCAGGGTGTTTCCCTGTTGAGTCTGGTATATTTCTATATCACAATGTATGTAAGTATCACAATGTATGTTAAGTATCACAATGTGTGTAAGTATCACAATGTATGTAAGTATCACAATGTGTGTAAGTATCACAATGTATGTAAGTATCACAATGTGTGTATCACAATGTATGTAAGTATCACAATGTGTGTAAGTATCACAACATATGTAAGTATCACAATGTATGTAAGTATCACAATGTATGTAAGTATCACAATGTGTGTAAGTATCACAATGTATGTAAGTATCACAATGTGTGTAAGTATTATTCTCTTTATATTCAAGTCAAGCTTGGGGGTCATCAGATGCCCAAGTTACCCACCCCTTTCTCAATTGTTTATATGCCCATCTTCTCATGCACCCCAATTATGAGAAATAACTTCCTAGTCTTCTTCATCCTCTCAGTACTAGCTTATTCCTTTGATCTTCTCATCTCTTTCCTCTCTTAAAACCATCCGAACAGAGCCAATACATATAAATATACCATAACACAGTGAAAATTTTTGTTTTCAGTGATTCAGATAATTTCAGTATTGGGAAGGCTTTGTTATTCTCACTTAGCTATTGCTGTAAAGTTGGCCTTGTTACTGTGTCTGTTCAATTAGAACTCAAATCAAGAACAAATTCATCAAATCTTACATTCAGAACTTTTTTTAGTGCATGCAACTTAAAGAGGTAAAAGAAACTGGAGATTTTGTTTTTTGGCTAGAAAAAAAACTAAAAGGAAGAACACAGCTACCTTATGTTTTCAACCAAAAAGGGCTTCCTTTTGTAGTTAACCCTTTAAGGAGTTCTTCAAAATATCTTTGGATGACATTGTCCTTCCTTCAGGTCACAATCTTTTTTCCCCTCTCCTTTCTGCTTGCTTCTGTACATCTTGCTTGTTTGCTCCCCTCCTCTTTTCTCTTCTCCTTACCTCCCCATCCCTCATCAAAGTCATGGTTAAATGAAAGATACTCCACGTAGTTTGTGTTCATGTAATATCTGAAACCCCCTGGAGCTTAAAGAATGCTGAGTGAAGGGTTTCTCTGCTCACAGGCTTACCACAACCTACCCTCATCTCCTCTACTCTGAGTCCTCATCTTTTTGAGAAGCTCAAAAGAGGGGCTGTTACTATTTAAATTAACTTTGTATCTACTTCTGAAATTAGTTGTATAATTATTTTCTATTTCATTTTTACTTACTTTCTCATTTGAAATATGATTTCCATTAGTAACCAAATCAATCATAAACATGTCTTATTTCATTTAAATATTCATTTTGTCTGTCAGCTCCTTTTCTAATGTGATTGTTTTTATAGCAATTATCTCCTCATTTTGCTGAATTACTTAGGGGGTATTCTTATTTTAATTGTTGCTCCAAAAATCTTAATTTTGTATTGTCACCTTCCTCCCCCATTTAAATTTACACCTCATTCACTCTTACAGAAGGTCAGATTCCCACCCAAGTCTGGTGTGAGCAGAGTGCTCATTAACCTCAGTGGTATCCATGGATGAAGCAGGACTACAGTAATGGGGAAATTAAAGTTTCATGATTTGACAAGACAGAAAAGTGGGCAAATGTAAGCAGAATGAAACACAAAAGAAAAGTATGCAGAACAATTCAAACAGTTGGGGTGGGGGAGAAATCAAGTTGGTTTGAGGGCAACACTAACTGGGGCGTCTCCTAACTTCTTGATTTAGTTTTGAGTTAGCAACATGGAATCTTACATGGAGTGTTGGACTCAGACTAAGGTTTAGATCAATCAATCTATCAGAGAACAAGCATTTATTATATGCCTACTATGTGTCAGGAACTGTCCTAGGTGTTGAGGATACAAGTACAACAACAAAAATAGGTACTTATTTAAGGATTTTATTGAGGGACAGTTTACTAGCGGGACACAACATGTTCGCAGATGAGTACACTTATCCATCCACTATGCTGTCTCTGAAATTTTTAAATAACTCAATATATATACATATACACTTACATGAATGGTTGTTGATTATATTTTCGTAGTTACTTGGCATCACTTCAGTAATGGGCAGGCTTCTTTAGTGTTAATTACCTGTTTCAGTAAACCTAGCTTTGTTTCCTATTCTGCTGTATTTCAGTTGGAACTGAAATCAAGAAGGGACTCATCATAGCTAAGATTTGGAACTACATTTCTGGGATAAATGAGGGTAAAAGAAGATGATATAAAATAACTACACAGTTGGAGAGGGTGCTAACAACTGGGAGACTCAAGAAAGACTTCTTGGAAGAGCTGGCATTTGGACTGAGTCATGAAGAGAGTTAGAAGATCCAGCTGGTGGAAGAGAGGAAGAAGCACATTTAGGAATAGGGAATACATCATCTATGCAAAGGGAAAAAGGGAGAAGATGTAATATCATAAATGAGTAACAAGAAGGTCAGTTTGGTTGAAAGGTAGAGTTTGTGAAACATTATCTTTAAACATCCTGGAAAGATAGGCCCGAACCAGATTGTGAAAGACTAAAGTAGTTTTTATTTTATCCTAAGGGAAATGGGGAACCACTAAAGTCTCCTGAGTAAGGTAGATGCATGATCAGACTCCCTCTTTAGAAATATCAACTTGCTATCTCTTGGAGGACAGATTTGAGGAGGAGAGAAATTAGATACAGGAGTATTATCAGGAAGGTATTGAAATAGTACAAATGAGAAGAGGGAGTCCTGAGCTAAAGAGACTAGAGTATGAGTAAGAGGAAGCATGTAGAAGCTGTTGAGAAGATGGAAGCTGCAAGAGCTGATGTCTGATTGGATGAGGGAGGGATAATAAAGAGAAGAGTTGGTCATTATGACGAAGTTGTTAACTCTGATGCTTGGAGGAACCATAGTATTCTTAATAAAAACAGTGAATTTTGGAATAGAGAAGAGTTGAAGAGGAAAGATAAGAAGATCTCCTTTGGACCTGTTAGGTTAGATATTGGGTCTCAGGTGAGGTCAAGTGGGTAACTAGAGATACAGGCTCAGGGGAGGGATGAGGGTTAGATCCACAGATTTATGTATCATAGAGAAGGCAAGTAAGTCCGAGGGATCTGAGATGATCACTGAGCCCTAGATGGAGTCCCTAAAGCAAAAACATTTCCCCCACATATACTTTTCCCAATATCACCTCAATCTCTGGAGAGAGTGGGGAGTAGACATATAATTATAATTATATATTGATATAATACATTATATCAATATATAATTTTATATATATATAAAATAGCATTTGTCTCACTAAGTTCACATCCAAATGAAGCTTCACGGCCAGATAAGTAATTGTCTTGGAGGTCACTCCTCATTCCTCAGGAAATCAGTGCTGGCTAGCTGTAAAAGCCAGCATGGCTGAACCTCAAATTTTTCCAATTATTTGAAACTTACAAGATATAGTCATCTCCTTCCCTTGTATAAAAAGAGGAAAAGCCCTGGTAAAGATGTGGGGTCTATATCTCAGGACATGTCAGCCTCAGATAGAGAGGCCCCAAGGCCTCACCTCTTAGCAACAGTCTAAAAAAAGTCAGTGGAAGAGAAGTCAAACCAGGAAGCAAGAGAGACTTTCAAATGCATTCTTCCTCCCAGCTCTAATCTATACAACTACAGTCAATCACAGAGTCTCCTCTTCACTTTATGGTCAACACAATGCAACTAGTTATAGAATGTCTACAAATGCTCTAACGTTTTTCCAAGGCACTTCTACTGTACATTATCATCACTTTCCCATAAGCAAGATTGCCAACCTCTTCCATATGGGGAATTGTGTCAGTTCCACTCTTTGTACACTCATAAGAACTGGACTCCATGACCAGTTCCTCCATTATACTTAGGAAGAAAGTATATACATTAGGCACAGAATTAGGAGATAGGAATTATATAAAATTACGAGAACACTGACTTTAGGTTATGGTAAAAAGGGGGTAATGTGGACACAAAAATTGGACAGCAACTAGAAAATGTTAGACAGTTAAGAAGATCTGAGGAATTTAGTATAAAACATATCATAGTGCAGTATGTGTGTATGGATCATCCAGTTTAATTATCTTATTAGATGAAAGAGAGAGACTTGGTTGATTTGACTCCTTCCCTACTTTATTGTTTATTTTAGCACTACTTTTAAAGTGTACAATGTATTTGCAATATTAGCATATGCACACAAATAAAGTGTGAGAAAAGTAATTTGAATGAAATAACATGGAAGTGAAATTTTCTTGGTATTTGTTAGATGAAAAATAGGGTATGAATATTTTTCACATCTATTAAATTCTACTCTGAAAACAAATTAACAATTTTCTCAGTTCAATTTTTTAAAAATGAAAAAGAGAGATTATTTCCCTTTTTTATGTCCCACATTGTAACAAAATAGTATTAGAATCAGAGAGTTTGCAAATCAATTGATAAAGGAGGGGGAGCATGTTTCTTCCATGACAGAGTACTCCTGTATGATTTTTGCAATTACTTAAGAGTTCCTACAGAATTTTATACCTGGAATATGGAAGGCGATCAGGCCCTTAAAAGCATGCCTCTGGCAGGTATTTCATTTAGGAGAAAATAGATACATTAACAATCATTTCATACTCAGGACAGTCTTTTCAAATCTCTACATTATTCTTCTAAAATTAAAAGACTTCTCCAGTAAGTTTTATTTTTTAAAAATTACCTGTAATAAGTACTGTGGTAAGACACAAGATGGGCTTTGATGGGGAAAGACATAATAGCTTTGGGGAATTTTCAGGAAACCTTTTCTATGGACTTGATAATGTTCAAACCAATTTGAAGTGATGGCTAGCTTCCAATACCAACATAAATGAGACTCTGCATGCAAGATAGGGATATGAGAATGGTGTGAAGGAGGTGTGAGAAAATGGGGCTGTTGGGAAGTGGGAAGCATGGAACCTAAGAATGAAAATTCAGTCAGTCACAGTTTTAGCATCAGCTTTTTGCCTTCTTTGCATTTTGATTCTTCAATTCATATTTTCCAGATCAATAATCTCCAAGATGGAATGCACAAACTGCAGGAGATTTTGAGACAAAACAGATGGGTTTCATGGCAAATTTGTCACAATAACCAGTCATAGGGACTGACTGAGTTTTCATGCTCAGAGAAAGGAGGGGTGTGGTACACTTTTACAGACAAACAGAGATGACCTACAAGTATGGATTGATGGAATATAAAGGTGAAGAGTGTCCTTCAGAGTAACTTGCCAACTTTTTGCCCTCCATACAGGTCTTTAAGTATTCTGGACTCAAGCTCTTGGCCAAGGATTGAATGAATTTAACAAAGGCCAGTAAGAACAGACTGAAATTTCCTAGTATCTTGCGAATGTGAGCAAGGGAACTTAAATTTGAAGAAGAGAGAGTAGGAAAACCACCTATTTTTCTGTCAGATCAGGTTTCTGTCAAATCACGAATAGCAATGAAAACAGAAAGAATATCTGCAAAGAGAAGTTATTCATAGACAAAACCTAAAATCCAGCAGTAAGCAAGCCAACAAATTGATCTTCTAAATGTTAATACATAGAAAGCATGGATAATAGACAGAATGAGATAGAAACCTAATACAAGTAGGTAAATTTGGCCTGTTAGTATCAATCAAGCAATCATTCAATAAACATTTCTTAAATATCTACTATGTATTAGGAACTGTTCTAAATATTGTAATACTGAGATTTGGTGATATTGAAGCATGACTAAAACAGAGTGATGGAAGGGGTATAAAACTTATTGAAATAGTAGAATGGATGAAAAGAAAGGGGACAGGATGAGAGGCAAAGATGTGCTCTTGAAAACAAATCCAGGAAGCAGAGGGTGGAAATGTGGTAGATAGCATATGCTTGAAGATCAATAAAGGGAAACTTAATGAAAGTCATGGTGGTATTGTGGAGAGAGAGCTGGACTTAGGAAAACGTAGGTTCCAATTTTGATTCAGACAAATGTACTTGTGACCATGCATAAGCCATATGTCATATAACCTCTCTCAGCCTCTTTCCTCATCTGTAAAATAGGGATAGTCATTTCTGTTGTAACTGCATCAAAAGTTTGTTGTGAGGCTCAAAAGTATTAGTAAATAGTAGTTCCTTCTCCAGTTCATTCTATAGATGAGGAAACTGAAACAAATAAGGTTAAGTGACTTGCTCAGGGTCACACCCTGAGGCTAGATTGGAACTCAGGAAGATGCATCTTCCTAACTTCAGATTCAGCACTCTGTTCACTGAACATAAGGAAGACTGGATGAGAAATTCATGAAACAGATCACCAACTTGGCACAGAGACCTGAAATAGTATGTTAAATTATCTGGATACCTGCCAGAGTATTCTCTTTGCCAAAAGTAAAAGGAGCATTTATTTTTGACTTGTCATAATGATAATTCTTCGTTGTTCAAAAACTGGAGAAAATGACAAGGGAAATGTTTATCCTGAAGCTTATTATAGCCAATAAAGATATACTTTTTGCTGAAGTAGGAATGATGGGAACCATTTTGAGGGGTTGAGGGAATCCAATCCCATCCTATCCAATTAAATCCAATAAGTACTTATTAAATGTATATTGTTTGTAAAGCACTGTGCTGGATACTAGGGATACAAAGACAAAATACATTGTAGTCCTTGGTCTTAAGTGATTAATACTCTAATAGGGAAGTGACCTCTTTCTCAGAATCAATGATAATCTAAAAACTGATCATAGTCTGATATGAACCTTAGACATGCGTAAAGAAGATTTCAAAACTTTTAGAGAAATTTAGCTAGGATTTCATGTCTTAAAATGCTGTAGTTAAAGTTAGTTCAGAAGAGATGGAAAAGTCTAAGAAATTACATTCTAAAGATACAAACAAAAGTGATTTCAATGACGAAGAAAAAGAGAAGTCGGGTAAAGGGTTCAATTTAATAAAAAGAAAACCCATTGACCAAATTCAATTTAAAGTTTATATAAGTTCATTGAGATGAATCTGTCCTTGGCTTCATGCTATTTAACATGTTTATATATGACTTGGATAAAGGCACAGATAGTGTGCTTATGAAATTTGCTCATGACAGAATATTGGGAGGGATAGCTCACAAAGAGTATGACAAAGTTACAATCCAAAATGATCTTGACAGGCCAGAACACGAAGCTGAATGTAATCAAAATGAAATGCAATAGGATAAATATATAGCCTTGCAGTTGACTTTAAAAACTTCACATCAGAAATATGCAATGGGAAGAGTATTGTTAGATAACAGTTCTGAAAAATTGCTGAGATTTTAGTGATTTGTAAACTTTACAAGACTGAAGAGGTCTAATGTAAAAAACTAAGACGATAGGCCAATTGTATGGCATCAATTCTTGATGGCATATTTAGGAAGAATATTGATAAACTGGAGAGGGCCCAGCAGAGGACAATCAAGATAGCCCCCAAATTGATGTCCTGTGCAGACCAGTGGAAGAAAAAGGAAATACTTAGACTGGAGAGGAGGACTAAGGGGAGATATGATAGCTGTCTTCAAGTATTTGAAGGGATATCAAGTTGAAGGAGGCAACTAGGTGGCACATTAGACAGAGTTCTGGGCCTGGAGTCAATAGGACCTGAGTTCAAATCTAACCTCAGACACTTATTAGTCATGTGACCCTGGGCAAGTCACTTAACTCTGTTTGCCTCAGTTTCCTCATCTGTAAAATGAGCTGGAGAAGGAAATGGCAAACCACTCTAGTTATCTTGGCCAAGAAAATCCCCAATGGGATTCTGAAGAGTTGGACACGACTGAAATGACTCCACAACAATAGCAAGATGTAGAGGAGAGCTGGAATTTATACTGCATGGTTCCAAAGGGAAGAATTAGCAACAACAGGTGGAAGCTGCAGAGTTGAATTTAGATTTGATGAAAGAGGGAAAATCTTTCTAACCATGTAATTTCCTTACCCAAAAGTGACATAGGCTGCTTTGAAAGGTAGCAATTTATCCTTCAAGATCTTAAGCAAAAGCTCTTCAGTTGTTCTGTAGAGCAGATCCATTTTCAGGTATAGGTTAGATTAGAGGTCCCTTAAAATGCTATTTTAAAAACAGTATGATATGGCAACCCAAAGTCAATACTTTCCTGGACTAAATTAAGAAAGCCCTCTTAACCAGAAAGAGAGGCTGTAGTACTTTGATGTGATCAGAAGACTTCTGATATATTACGTTCAGTTATCAGATATCAATCATTCTGTTTAGTGACAGAGGACTGAGGACTAAGAAGAAAAATGGATGGAAACTGGTGAGAAACAGGTTTAGGTTTGATATGTGAAAAGGAAAAGATGAAGGATAAGCATTATCTGAAAAGTGGAATAGACTGCAGTTGCAGATAGTGGGTTCCCTAACATGGGAGGCTTTCAACCAGAAGCCAGTGGCTCATTTCTTAAGGATATTGGGAAGGTAATTCTTCTTTATATTCATGCTGAACTATATGGCTTTTGAACACTTTCAATCTGGGGGTTCTGTGAGTCTGTGTATGGTCCCTAAATAACTGTCCTCTGCATTTTCCTGTGCCAACATCTTCAAAATGGCTGCCTTAACTAACAACTGCCACCTTTCAAATGACTTTATGTAGCTAAGAAAAAAGCTATATGAAACCATAGCAATGTTTTTGGAATTGATCACCAGGGCTGGCTTTTCAACCTATAAACTACATCTGATAGGCTTATAAGCACAATCTGTTTTTCAGCACCAGGCAGAGTGATTGAAACATAAATGGGGAGTTATTACATGTTGGTTGAATTAAGTTAGTATCTTTCCCTCACAACCAGTTTTGAGGTTTTGTAGTTTAAAGGAATTCTGCAGCCTGCTTCTCCCTCCTGACCATGATTTTAAGATGGGATAGAAAAGATAAGGCAAATCTAAATATTTCAATCACACTTGAGGTTAATCTTCAAAGGATAATATGATGGACATATCAACTTTTCCTGCCCTCCCACTAGGTTGTCATGAGAATGTTGAAAATAATTAAAGATACTGAAGATAAAAGAAGGTGGAAAAGATAAGATATACTCCCCTGTTTCCTTCTGCCATAATAAGAAATCAACAATACCAAAGAAAAAGAATATTGGGTTTATGCACATCATGTTGTACTCATATTTTCTCATTATTAAACCTTTCATTATACTACCACCTTTGAGGAGAAGAGAAATAAAGTACATCTGTGAATGTTCTGTCTGCTTTCAGGGAAAGGTTGTTTTCACAATATATTTTAATCTGTGCACAATACTGTGTTATAGGGAACAAGTATATAAATGAGAATAGATTTAGAACTAAAATTCATTCAAAGCCCACACGTTTAAATCAGAACTTCTATTACTAAGAATAAGAATGTGCAGTAATCTCTTTCTTTTTTAACATAGTAGCACTTTCCTGGTGGGATCTCCTTTCCGTTTGTGTTCCACTCCTAGTCATCCTACAAATTGCTACTTGATTAAAAAAAATACTTCACAAGATCTCTGATTTTATAGATACAGATACTTATTCCATCAGTGCAGATTGCAATTCCCCCCACCCATCTACTTCCTTACTATGTGATTCTTGTCCAGATAATTTACAAGTCCTCAACAGATGTTCTAGCCATCAAGCTGGAGGTCTTTCTCTATATCTTTTACATCTCTTGGTTATCATTGCAACACACAGGTTGCCCATCTACTATCCTTCTTTCTTGACCAGTCTACCTTGGTTTCTGATCACAATTTTCCCTGATGATATCATTTATAGTTATGTGCCATCTTGTGCATGAGTCACCACTGAAATAAGCTCTGGTCTACTTGCACATTATGTTTTTCCCTAACTTTCTCAGTCACCTACAACTCCAATTGTATGGAGATTTTGGTGTTCCAAGATTCACAATTAGATGGCACTGCTGGATGGGCTGCTGAGATTAGTATTAAAAGATGAATTTGTCACTAACAAGTAGGTTAGGATCATTTAAAGCTCTATATAATTTCCCAAATATAACTCAGTCTACTTTCTCCCTCCGATTCATTTCTGATATCAGCTCACTGTTCATCTCTAATGCTTATGTGAATCAGTGTACTAACAATAGACTGGTCATCCAGCTGCATATCATGATCTTCACAATGAACACTTTGCAGTCATCTGGCTTTTCCTGCAAGGATCATTATACTCATTTCTTTTGAATAAATATGGATTTAAATAAATATGGAGGAGGAGTTTTGGTGGAGATTAGATATCATAGGACTGAGGATGTAGAGGAAGCGAGTCTATTGTATATCCTTTCATACCCACTAATATCATTCATAACCAGACCTCTGGGTCCATATTTGCTTCCTAGGTATAACCTTAAACCCTGTAAACACTACAGTGGCACATGTGTGTATGTGTACGCACATCTGTACATGCACATATACATATATACACATACATGCACACACACATATATGCATGCATATATATATAATTACATATACATATGCATGAATACATATATGTATGTAATACATACATACATATAGTCTGTAGGGCTGCTATAAAAAGCTATTGAACTGAGGACTGAGATATGGTAAGCATATAAATGGACAGTTTGACATCTGTACACAATGGTCTGGAAACAAAATTTGCTTTTCTTTATTTACTGTTCCCCCTTATTTACTCATCCTCCTTGGGGACCCTCAAGTATTTGTCTAGGGAAACTATTTGATTCCCCAATGGTTCTAGAACCATATATTAGCAATCTATTATATTTAACAATTCCTTGAGAAAGGATGGGGAATGACGGATGTTGGTTGAAGGACTGGGGTTATTTAACCGTAAGAAGCAAAGTTTTAAGGTGTCTTAAAATATTTGAATGGGGATCCCATGGAATAAGAATTAGACTTTTACTGCTTGTTTCTGGAGCGTAGTACTAGGAGGGTAAATGGAAGTTAAAAAGAAGTAAATTTGTATGTGGTATAAAAGAAAACAGTAAAAGGAGCTTTTCAATAGTGAAATGGGCTGTCGTGGGAGGTAGTAGATTTCCCCTCAATGGAAGGTTTCTGGTAAAGGCTGGATGGTCACTTGTTGGGCATATTGTAAAGGGAGAATTTATTTTTCAGGTATAGAGCATAAGATTTTGGAATTTCCTTCTGAAATTGAAATTCTGTGATTTAAAAAAAAATTAGTCAACTTGAGTCATCTCAGTTGGTCTCTTATTTAATTCTTCCTTTGCTTTTTCTCCTAATACCTATAAATGAATAAAAAGGCAATGATTTACATATCTAAATCACACTCACCCCCAACAAATACCAATAATTCAGGAATCCATATTCCCACTCCCCCCAATAATAAACCAGAATCAGAAATGAGAGATTACAGCAATCACATCAAAAGCTCTGTTTGTGGCCCACATACTTTATGAAAGACTTAACATTTAGGGTAGAAATATAAATTCTTTCATATTAAAAATACCATGATTTTATAATAATATAACACAGTTTTTATTCAGAATTGCTTGTTCAAATACTTGTTGACTAGATATGAGCTCGGACCAGAAGCTTTGGTCCTTTCATTATATAAGTATCCCAGCAACCTTGGATCAATTTCTAAACATTTTTTAGGTTTTTCTTTGCTCATTTCCCAAATAAAGGAGTTAGACTAAAATGTGTTCAAGTTCCCTCCCAACTCTTTGCATTTCCTTCTGCACAAAAATGAGAAAGACAAGGTCTCTGTGCTTTTATTCTCCTTGTGTTTGTTTCCCCCCTTCCCCAGAACTTTAGAACCTACAGATCGTGGACTAACTCCTTAATTTATGCTCATTTGTAAAGTGACATCTTAATGTAGAAGAGTATCACATTCTAGGATGCAGCCAAATTTCCAGGACTTTGACTACTGCACTGAGAGAAAATGAAAATAGACCCAAATTTGAGAGTAAAAATCTAATAAAAAGTTCTATGCATATCTAAGTTTTCTATAAAGGTTAATGGGTATGGATTTTTTTAAAAAAAGGTAATAGGAAAAAAACCTGACAGCTCACACAGCTTTGAAAAATAGGCTATGATTGTTGATTAATTTTGAAACTAATTACTGTTATTTTCATTTTTTCCTCCATCTTAAAGGAATAATAAAATAGTTTTCCTGATTTCATTCTTTTCTCTGCAGATTCTCTTTAGGCATGGTCCATTGAGTTTACTGAGTACATAACATTTTTTTAAAAGAACTATCATTGGCTTGGAATATAAAATATCCACTCAACTAGAATAAGTCACAGAGGATCAAAATTAGAATTGTGAAGGACATCAGAAGTCACCTAGTCCAACCCACTCATTTTACAGATGAAAAAACTGGTTTCCAAGTATAGGAAGATTTTGCCTTGGTATAAGTTTTTCTTTTGTGGAACCTGATAAATCATCTTTATCTTTTTCGATGTGATTATTAGTTTATAGCACAGACTAGACTATCATTGAGAGCCAGGATTTCTTCATTTACACGTAAACTTTTAGTTCAGAGTTAGATACATAACAATTTCAGAAGGACTGAACTGTTTCTGGAGTCCTTGGGGAATGCATCAATTGGCCTTTGCATGGTGAATTCACATTTGTGGATAGGAAAGTTTTAAATCTTTCCCAATAATTTGAATCTTTCTTGTGTTATGTGACATCACAACTCCTAAAAGTTCAACCACTTGAAAGCTCCATTCAGTGCAAAATGGAACTTATCAATATGCTTGGTATAGATGGTCTAACTCAGTTTCCTTAATTAGTATCTTAGAGAACTTAGAAAATATCTGCAATCTGTTTATCTAGGGCACTATCTTAGGAAATCCAAAGCATGACCTAATCAGGTCTTTTTTTCCTCCCTTACATAAAGTAGATTTATTGAAACAGCTATTAGCTAGACTTCATCCTGAGATGAAGAAGATGTTGCCAACATATTTACAAAACATTTAAGCTAATAATGATTGATCATTATATAATGGTTCACATTTATAGTGTTTTAAGGTTATCAATGTGTTATGCATTGAATTATCGTGCAGTACTCAGTGTGACTGTAATAAAAGCAGGGTTACAAAGAGTTAAAGGCACTCTCAGAAACCATCTAGTCCAAACTTCTCAGTTCACAGAAGAGCAGTTGAGGGCCAAAGAGAATAAATGACTTGCCCAAAGCCCTATAGGTAATAAGTAGAAGAGCAAGAATTCAAACCAAAGGGAAAGGACCAAGGATTTATTAAATATCTATTGTCTCCCAGGCATCATTAAATACTGTACAAACATTACCTCATACCAAGGTCCTCTGACTCAAAATCCAATTTATTTCCCCCATTTGTTTCTAAGGAGTGGAATGGTCCTAAATAAATTGGGACTTAAGCTTAGAATGAGCTAAAACTAATGATCAATGGCAATTTTTATTTTTTAATTTTTTTCTAATTAATTTATTTTTAGTTTTCAACATTCACATCCACAAGATCTTGAGTTCAAAATTTTCTTCCCATCTTTCACCTCCACCCACCCTAAGACAGTGTGCATTCTGATTACCCCTTCCTCCAATCTGCCCTCCCTTCTATCACACTTCCTCTCTTATTCTCGTCCCTTCTACTTTCTTGTAATGCAAGATAGATTTCTATACCCCATTGCCTGTATGTCTTATTTCCCAGTTGCATGTAAAAACAATTTTTAACATTCATTTTTAAAACTTTGAGTTCCAACTTTTCTCCTTTCCTTTCTCTCCACCCACCCCCATTGAGAAGGCAAGCAATTTGATATAAGTTATACATGAGCAGTCATACAAAATACTTCCATAATCATCATTGTGAAAGATTAAATATATATTTCACTCCATCCTATCCTGCCTCCCCATTTATTCCATTCTCTCTTTTGATCCTGTCCCTCCTCAAAAGTGTTTACTTCTAATTACCCCCTCCTCCCATTTGCCCTCCCTTCTATCATCCTGTTTCCTTATTCCCTTCCTCCCTACTTTGCTGTAGGGTAAGATAGATATTTATACCCAATTGAGTGTGCATGTTATTTTCTCCTTAAGCCTAAACTGATGAAAATAAGATTCACTCTATTTCTCTCACCTTCCCCTTCTTCCTCTCCATTACAAAAGCTTTTTCTTACGTCTTTTATGTGAGAGATAATTTACTTCATTCTAGATCTCCCTTTCTCCTCCTCCCAATATGTTCCTCTCTCACCCCTTAATTTTAATTTTTAGATATCCCTTCATGTTCAACTCACCTTATGCCATCTATCTGTCTATCATCTATCTATCTATCTATCTATCTATCTATCTATCTATCTATCTATCTATCTATCTATCTATCTGTCTGTCTATCTACCTATGCATCTATTTATGTATCTATCTACCTATCTACCTATCTATCTATCTGTCTAATCTATCCATCTATCTGATTCAGTCCCTGAGGCCTGCTCAGGTCTCATCTGTGTGGACATGGTCCACACTGGACTGTGCTTCACTCCAACCCCAGTATGATAGATGCTTCCCATTGACCTTCTAGGCTGTCTTGAGCTGGATTTTTGTTTCACTGTGTAATTATGTGGGTTCTACAGTTCCAGAATTCATTTATAGTCATTTTAACAGGTATTGAGGGTTTGGGGGGAGAGTTCAAGCAAGTCCCTGTTTTTGCTCCACTATCTTGGCTCTGCCCCTCAATGATAATTTTTAAATGGATCTTTTTCTTAGTGATGTTGAGTCAGAGGGAAAAGAAGAGGGAGGGCTATACTGTTTAAGATAGATAGAATAAAGATAATGGATGATGGAGAAAAGAGGGAAAGAGTTACTCAATGTTTTTTTAACAGAGGATTAAGATAACTTCAATCAGAGAGGAGAAAACTAACAGGATGAAATAACCTAAAATCCAATAAAAATAATGAAATGATTACCAATCAATCAGCAAGTATTTGTTCACTTCTACTAAGTTTCAGGCATTTTGCTAGATTCTAGGTACACAAGCACAAAGAATGAAATGATCTCCGTACATATGGAGCTTAGCCTCATGGAAGAGAAGTCAAATGCAATAAATAAATACTTTGACTCATAGAGTATCACAAGTGAAAAAGAGAGAAGCTAGTTTGTCTGTATTACAGAGTATGGAAAGAGGAGTAAATTCCAATGAGACAGAAATGCTAGGGTGGGCCAGGTGGTGCAGGGCTCTATAAGTTAGAGAAAGTCGAATTTTTTTCTAGAGGCAATAGGAAGCCATGAGAGTTGATTGAAGAAGGTAGTCCTATATTCATATTTTCCTTAAGGAAAATTACTTTAGGTGCAGTGTGTAGAACAAATTGAAGTGTTAAGAGATTCGAAGCAGGAAGAAATCTTCAGTGTTTATTGCAATAGTGGAGTCAAGAGGCAATGATAGCCTGAACTAGGGGAGTGCCTGTGTGAGTAGAGAGAAAAGGTTAGATATTAAAAATATGAAGGCAGAAACCTTCACATGTATAGTGAGGGAGCATGAGGAGATTAGAGTAACACTGAATTTACAAGAAAATGGAACATATTAGCCTGAAGAAGAGATATATTAAGGGCACATGATATTTATCTTTAAGTATTTGATAGGCTATTGTATAGGAGATGAATTAAACTTATTTCACTTGGCACAACTAGTAGCAATAGATGAAAGTAGAGGAAAGTAAGTTCTGTCATACATATGATTATTTCTATTCTATTCTATTATGTTATATTCATTATATTATAATATACATATATGTATGTCTCTTTAGCTACATATATATTTATATTCACTTTCTTAGCAATAATAACTGCCAAAAGTGGTATGGTACACTTTGGAAGGTAATGAGTTCTCCATCACTTGGTGTCTGTAAGCAGAGATAGATGGTTGTTGATAAGAATATTGTAGAGAGGAGGAGCCAAGATGGTGGAGTAGAAAGATTCACATATGCTACCTCTGAACCCACAGCCCATAAATTACCTGTAAAAAGGAATTCCCAACAAATTCTGGAGCAGTGGAGGCCACACAACAATGGAGTGGAGGAGATTTCTGTTCCAGAGAGCCCTGAAAAACAGACACCAAAGGTCCATTGTGCACCGAATCCAGAGCCTCTGTATCTCAGACATCCCAGGTGGATGTCTGGTGGGCTCAGGCCATGGAAGAGCTCAAAAAGGATTTTGAAAATCAAATTAGACAGGTGGAGGAAAAACTGGGAAGAGAAATGAGAGAGATGCAAGAAAAGCATGAAAAATGGGTTAATACCTTGCTAAAGGAGACCCAAAAAATGCTGAAGAAAATAACACCTTGAAAAATAGGCTCACTCAATTGGCAAAAGAGGTTCAAAAAGTCAATGAGGAGAAGAATGCTTTCAAAAGTAAAATTAGCCAAATGGAAAAAGATGTTCAAAAGCTCACTGAAGAAAATAGTTCTCTCAAGATTAGAATGGAACAGATGGAGGCTCATGACTTTCTGAGAAACCAAGAAATCACCAAACATAACCAAAAGAATGAAAAAATTGAAGAGAATGTGAAATATCTCATTGGAAAAACAACTGACCTGGAAAATAGATCCAGGAGAGACAATTTAAAAATTATGGGACTACCTGAAAGCCATGATCCAAAAAAGAGTCTAGACATCATCTTTCATGAAATTATCAAGGAAAATTGCCCTGATATTCTACAACCAGAGGGCAAAATAAATATTCAAGGAATCCATTGATCACGGCCTAAAAGAGATCCAAAAAGAGAACCTCCTAGGAACATTGTGGCCAAATTCCAGAATTCCCAAGTCAATTAGAAAATATTGCAAGCAGCTAGAAAGAAACAATTCCAGTATTGTGGAAATACAATCAGGATAGCTCAAGATCTAGCAGCTTCTATATTAAGGGATAGAAGGGCGTGGAATAGGATATTCCAGAAGTCAAAGGAACAAGGACTCAAACCAAGAATCACCTACCCAGCAAAACTGAGTATAATACTTCAGGGGAAAAAATGGTCTTTCAATGAAATGGAGGACTTTCAAGCTTGCATTCTTGATGAAAAGACCAGAGCTGAAAAGAAAATTTGACTTTCAAACACAAGAATGAGAAGAAGCTTGTAAAAGTAAACAGCAAAGAGAAGTCATGAGGGACTTACCAAAGTTGAACTGTTTACATTCCTACATGGAAAGACAGTATTTATAACTCTTGAAACTTTTCAGTATCTGGGTAGTTGGTGGGATTACACATACACACACATAAACACATACACACACATGCACACACACGTGCACATGTGCACACACACATGCATGCACACACAGAGACAGAGAGCACAGAGTGAATTGAATAGGATGGGATCATATCTTAAAAAAATGAAGGTAAACAGTGAGAGAGAAATGTATTGGGAAGAGAGAGGGAGAAATGGAATGGGGCTAATTATCTCTCATAGAAGAGGCAGGCAGGAGACTTTTTAGTAGAGGGAAAAAGGGGAGCTGAGAGAGAAACATGAAGTTTACTCTCATCACCTTCGACTAAAGGAAGGAATAAAATGCACACTCATTTTTGTATGAAAACCTATCTTACAATACAGGAAAGTGGGGGAGAAGGAGATAAGCAAGGTGGGGGGATGATGGAAGGGAGGACAATGGGAGGAGAGAGCAGTTTGAAATCAATGCTCTTGGGGAGGCACAGGATCAAAAGAGAGAATAGAAGCAATGGGGGGCAGGACAGGATGGAGGAAAATATAGTTTGTCTTACACAACATAACTATTATGGAAGTCATTTGCCAAACTACACAGATATGGCCCATATTAAATTGCCTGCCTTCTCAAAGGGAATGGGTGGGGAAGGAGGGATGGGGAGAAGTTGGAACTCAAAGTTTTAGGAACAACTGTTGAGAATTGTTCTTGCTACTAGGAAATAAGAAATCCAGGTAATGGGGAATAGAAAGTCATCTGGCCCTACAGGACAAAAGAGAAGATAGGGACAAGAGAAGGGAGGGATGATAGAAGAGAGGGCAGATTGGTGATAGGGAAAGTTAGAATGTTCAGTGTATTGGGGTGGGGGAGGGGACAAATGGGGAGAAAATTTGGAACCCAAAATTTTGTGAAAATGAATGTAAAAAGTTAAATAAGTATATATATATATACATATATATATATATGAAAGAATATTGTAGAAAGGAACTTTTTTCAGATAAATATTCCAATGAATGACCTGTGATTTTTCTTCTGACTCATGATTTTATGATCTTAATTTGATATCTGTAATTTTAGATAGATATGTGTATATATTGAATTGACAATTAAGATTATAGGTGGATATATACTGTATATCTAGATAGATAGATAGATAGATAGATAGATAGATAGATAGATAGAAGATAGATAGATGATAGATAACTGACTATTAAGACTGATTAAGAACTACATGGTTAAAAGTAGAAAGCAGGGCATTACAGGTTGGAAGTCAAGTCAACAAACGTTTATCAAGGACCTTGTATATGCCAGATACTACAACAAGTATAGGGTATACAAAGAAAGACAATAACACACACACAAAAAACCAATCCCTGCTCTCAAAGGAGCTCATAGTTTAATAGAGGGGCCAGCATACAAATGACAATGTACAAATAAGATACAAAAATTGGAGTTAACCTTAGAGAGAATTCACTATTATTCAGAGGAATCAGAAAAGGCTTCTGAAGAAGATGAAATTTTATTTTTAAAATTTTTCCCATTATTTATTTGTTTATTTTTTTACTCACTAAAGTTTATTAGTGGGTAATCTTTTGAAGAAGTAAAGTTTAAAATGGTAGATTTGGGAGTTTTGTTTCCAAATTTAAAAGTTGTACAGTGTGTGTACATACGGAAATATGTTACAAAATACAAAACTCAGAGTTGGATTCATATTAATAAATATTTTTGAATGCTTAACATATTACTGGAGTCACTGAAAAATATTCAAAGGAAGTTAGGATTTTGACCTTTGAAATATAGAGTTCTACATTCTTTCCAGTTCAGGACAGAGTTTATTTCCAAACTGACTGAAAACAAGAGAGGCTCTTCAATGCCTGTGTGAACCTGAATTCAAGAGAAAACAGCCAATATAGCAAACTTGAGGTCTTTGATCAGAGCCAGTGAGCTGCAGCTTGGGTTGTCACATAGCAAGCTCTGGGGTACCAAAAGAGGGGCTGGGAACAGGGCTTCCCTAGGGTTACTAAGGCAGGGGGGAATGGCCGATCTGCTGGTGGGAGAGGTTAGGCAGTGGGAAGGTGGTTGCAGATGGTAGCGAGGTGGACATTCTGTTGTTTCACAAGGTAAGCTGTTTTGCGTAACTACTTTAAAGTCCAAGGAGAAAGCAGGGGAATCCTGGAGGAGACAGTTTAGGAGATTTATAAAATACTCAAAGGCTGGGAGTGATAAAGTCTAGTTAACCCCGGGCAATTCATGAGTCCTGGAATTGGGAATGAGGTCAGCTTCAGTCAACTGAGTTTGACACCAAGTTAAATTAATTTTCTGTAGCCATACTACACGTGAGTAAATTTTTAAAAATAAAATTTAAGTGTGACATTGTACACATGTTGATTTTTCAATAAAGCCTATGTTACCTGAAAAAATCATGGTTACTATACCTGAAGGGCATTTCTTAAAATTCCTTCTTTTCAAGAGTACAATTTAGAAGACTATGGGGCCTTTTCTGAGGAAAGATCAGTTTGAAAGTCACCTGAATTTGAAAGAAAGGCTGGAGGGACTTCTTTGAAGGCATTTTCAGCCTTCTTAAACACAGAGATAGCCCAAGATTTCTCTTCTTTTTAAGCATCCAAGATGAAAGTTGGATTTGCTCCTCTCATTCTGATTAAAGTTGTGGGTGTCTTCCAGTACACTTTGTGTCTTCCCTTAATCCCACTGGCGAAGAAAGAAAGGACTCTTCCCATCTGGAGACTGAGGCTGGGGACAGCGCAGCAGGAGAGGCTGAGCGAACGGAGGTCGAATTCCTGAGTAGACATTTCACTGCCAGAGGAGTGGGTTATGATACTGCCGTCAGGATCTGGGAGATCTGGGAGGGAAGTGTGGGACGAAGCATCAGAAGCAGGATGGGCATCCTAGGCATGCTGACCTTAAAGGAAGGATATACAAAGTAGCATTGTATCCACTGCAATATGTTTGTATCTATTTCTGTGCAGCAGGACCGAGAAGGGCGAACATCCTAGACACGCTGACATTACAACGAAGAACATGCGAATCAGACATAACATCCAATGCAACATATTCCCGTCTATTTCTGCGCCAACGCCTCGGTCGTTTCCCGCCTCCAGGCTGCAGCACAGAGAAGGGGTTATCCAGGGAGTGGGGAGTGGGTGTCACAGGACAGTGGTGATGGTGAAGTCTTTCCCTTCCTCCCGGGCGGTAGCTCCCACTCACCGGTTCTTGCGTGGGGCCTGGGAGTGTATCCGAGCCTGCCATCCCCTCGTGACCATGGCCGTGATCCACAAGATGAAATTTTAGCTGGGATCTGAAGGAAGTAGGGGTAACCAAGAAATGGAGATGAAGAGGCAGGGTATTTCAAGAAGGGGGAACAGGAAGTGAAAATGCCCTGAGTAAGGAGATGAGTGTCTTCTATGAGGACTGTCAAGGAGACTGCTAACGCCAGATTGTGGTGTACGTGGTGGGGGAGGAGGGATAAAATGTAAGAAGCCTGGAAAGGTAGGAAGGACCTAGATTATGAAGGGCTTTAAAATCTAAATAGGGGAATTTATTTTTTATCCTGAGAGTAATGGGGAGCCAATGGAGGTCACTGAGTTGGCGGGGAGGGAATAATGACATGGTCAGACCTATGCTTTAGGAAGATCTTTTGATAACTTAGTAGAAAGTAGACTAAAGTACAGGGAGACTTGAAGCAGGGAGAGCAACCAGGCTATTGCATTAAGCTAGGTTCCAAATGATGATGGTCTGTACCAGGGTGGTAGCAGTGTCAGAGGAGCAAAGGAGTATTATGAGAGAAATGTTATTAAGGCATAATTGACAGTACGGAGTAACAATTTGTCATGAGCAAAGACACACAGACAAGAAAGCAGAAACTATTTTGAGGAGAATGTGTGTAGACTCATTAGATTGGTATGCAAAGATTTATATCAAAGGAAGTATAGAGAATGACCAGTCTGGAAGGATAGCTGGGCTTAGATTATGCAAGGATTTAAATAAGGCAAACAGTTTAGGACTTTATCCTCTAGAAAACTGATTTCCACAAAAATTTTTGCTAGACTAGTAACGTGATAAAAGCAGTATTCCAGGAACACAATTTTAGCTGCTGTATGTAGGATAACTGGAGGAAAAGAAGACTAGAGGTTATTAGAAGGATATTGTAATTGATTAGGTTTGAAATTATACAGTCCTGGAATAAGATGGGAGTAGTGAGAATGACAGGGAAAAATGAATACAAAAGACATTACAAAGGAAGAATAAGTAATTGTTAGACCGAGTGAGAGGGAAGAGGCAAATGTTGATTCAATAGATGTTTATTATTTATGTATATTATGTATATTACAGAGGGAAAGGAGTAAGAACATATTGAGTAAGTCCTATGTGTCAGGTGCTCTGTAATCTAATCTCTCCAAGATTGACTCAAAAGCACTATACAAATATTACATACCTGATCCTCATAACAACCCTATAATGTAGATATTGGATTTGGCATTTTTCAGAGGAAACTGAGGCAGATAAAGATGAAGGGACTTATCCAGATTCACACAGCTATTAAGTATTTGAAGTGCATCTGAACGCACTTTTTCCTGACTTTAGGCCCAGCACTCTAACCACTATGCCACCTAGAGAAATGCTGCTGTTTCTAGAGAAGCCTGGTATTAGGAGAAGGAAGACACAAAGTTTAACCAATGCTTAGTCAAGCACTATGTTTTGAAGGCAGATAGTAGTTTAGTTTGGATGGAGCTAGAAATATATGGCTGGAACAAATGAGAGATAAGGGTGGAGTGTAGAAATAAGAGATGAGGCAGGAGACAAAGAAATAACAAATAAGACTGGAAATGTAGGCTGGTGCCCAGTTCTGGAGGTCTTTTGAATTCTAGGAAGAGTATTAGTTTGACTAAAAAGGCACAAGAGGTAGGTGCTCAATACATGCTTATTGTCTTCTCCCTCTACTTACATGGAAGATTTTTAAAGTAGATAAAGGACATGAACAGATGTGTTAACAAGAGTGTTCTTACACCATTATAAAGATTGGAGGGGAATAAATATAGCAGTAGGAGGACCTGATAGGGAACTACCTCAAGGGTCTGGGATGATGGTAATGAGGAATTGAGCTAAAGTGGCAGTATTAGAAATGGAGAAGGGAAGGATGTGAAAGATGTAGAAGTGGCATCAATAAATCTTAGTAACTAACTGCTATGAAAGGTGAAAGAGACAGAGGGAACAAAGATAGCTATAAGTTTATGGATATGGCAATTCAAGTGAATGCTAATGTTATTGGAAAAAATTTATGAAGCTCAGATCAGGTTTTATATTTTCCAGGAAGACTTCTTTGAGATCATCATCTGAAACTTTTTCTCTTTTCTTGAATTGTAACCTACCTTCTATTATACTTGTCTGTATACATATTATACTATTCCCAACAAGATAGAAAACTCCGAGGTATAGTAGAAAGATTGCAATATGTAGAATTAGGAGGGTAAGGGTACAAATGCTACCTTAGAAAAGCCTTCATTATGTGATCCTAGGACCATCACAACATCTGTGAGCCCCAGTGTTCTCATCTGATAAAATGACAATATTAGTACCTATCTCATAAGGCTGTGGTGAGAATCAAAAGAAATCTGGCTCTTACCCACTTTTCCAGGCTAACTAAACACTCCCTTTCACAGCTCTATGTTTCAGCCAAATTAAGCTTCTCATTATTCCTCATACAATTTATTTTCTGCCTCCCCCATCTATTCCATGACTGGCATGCACCACCCTTTCTTCTCAGTCTCTTAGAATCTCTAGCTGCCTTCAAAACATAGTTCAAGTGCCGCATTCTATTTGATATCTTTTCTGGTGCCTCCCTCAGCTTCTAGGGTCTCCCTAAATTTTCTTGGTATTTATTGTGTATATGTTTTGTATTTATTTATCTTTCTATTATTTCCCTTAATAGAATAAAAATTACTTGAGGGAAAAGCATGTTTCACATATATCACCAGTATAGAACAGTTCCTGGCATCCATAATAGATGTTTAATAAATGCTTGTTGAGTAAATGTATATGTATGCACATGCATGTTTATCTATCTATACCTGCAAAGTAATCCTACCTACATGTGCACCTACAACCTATGCTTTGAAAGTCTCTATGAAGACATTATATAAGTGTTAGCATTAGAGTAATTTCTTTAGTCAGCAATTACACCTTTGTCTTTATATCTATCTAACACAGTGTCTTGCACGCAATAGGCATTTAATAAATGTTTGCAATGTATTTAGCAGAAGGATATGTGGTGCAGTAGATAGAGTGCTGGGCCTGGAGTCAGGAAGACCTGGGTTTAAACCCAGTCTCAGACATTTGCTAGCTGTGGGCAAATCACTTAACTTCTGTTTGCCTAAGTTTCTGCAACTGTAATATGGGAGAAGGAACTAGCAAACCACCCCAGTATCTTTGTCGAGAAAACCCCATAAAAACGGTCATCAAGAGTCAGACATGACTAAATGACTTAACAGCAGTAACAAAAACCTATTTAGTATTTAATTGGTTGAGATATTTAATAATCTGTCTAACTACAAACATTTTCGCAGTGCTAAATATAGGTTTCATGTTTTGTAATTATATAGAATTGAAATGTAAACTATCAATACCATTTATAATCACATAAATATTTATGAGGAATGCTACCCCCTTGTAAATGGCTGATAAATAAATTGATATAAGTTGACCTCCTATTTGAATACAAGTTAATGCTGGGAAAAATACTTTCAGTTCTCTGAAATAAATCATACTGAACACAATTTAAATTAGCTGATGTGAAACACAGGGGCCTTTATGTTTCTCATTATCCAAGAAAAGGTGAATTGTATGAGTACTAGGAACATAAGTAAGCAAGCTATTCTTATTTATGCTGAAGGCAAAATAAATCACTAGTAATTCCTGTTTTATTTAATGTCTCTCTCCAGAGAAACCCCAAGATAGACTTGTCTTATTGTGTAATTTAATTTGTATCATCTCTCTGAAATAAGGAAAGAGCATTGTTTATGTGTCATCTGTGGCCCAGGAAAATCCAGTGACTTTCAAAGGATAAAAACCAAATCAATCATTGAGGTAGGTCTTTTATAGTTATTCATTTCTCTGTGTGTTCACAATGTCTTGTCAAACACCAGAAAATTATTTACATATATAATTTTCAGTGAAATTAAAATTAATCAGGTTCTAATATATCATGCAAATTTTCTGTCAACCTAAGGAACTAAAATATGAGATATTGTTGGGCAAAACAGATTGAATCAATGGGAAAATCTACTTGAAAGTACATTTTTTTTAGCATACATTAGAACACATTTCACTGTGATTAAAATTCTAGATTGATAGAATAATAAAGTTAAAGAGAACTTGAAAAATGTGACCTAATTAAGCCTTTTCATTTTCAGATGAGGAAATTATAGTCCTGAGTAAGCTAAGTGACTTGACCTAGGTTATACAACTAGTAAATGGCAATGGCAGAGCCAGGACCTATGATTTTGATTTTAAGCCAAATTTAATTTTGTCTGCCATACAGTATTGATTTCCATTCCCTCAGCAAATAGAGAAAACAGTGATTTGGTTGGAAGATGTTTTATTGGAGAGTATGGGAAAGCACCTTCTCTGGTCCTGCTCTCACACCTAAGCACTCATACTCCCAGGTTGGAGTCCTCAGAGGGCAGCTGCTGCTCCCCATTAGTATTCTGGGACTTAGACTCAGGGGCTGGATTTCTAGTACTCAACTCCCTGCTGGTATGCTTCCCACTGAGGCCTAAAGCCTCCATTAACTTTTAGCAAAAGTACTGGGGGTGGTATAGTCAGAATAGCTGATACAAAATATTCTCTCCAAATGGGTGACTCTTTTCCTCTATATGTACAAGGTTCCTGGGAATCGGGGGTAGTCAATAGCATTTATAGCAAACAGGTGATTCATAGTTCCTGGTCAGTGGAAATTCTTCTTTCCCTTCATAGATTCCTCATTCATTTCCCTCATTCATTATGCTGTAAGGGTCAGTGTATTTCCAAAGATGTCTGTAATTCTCTTCACTTTATGTCATTATCCTTCTGACAATATGTGTGCAATTATTCTTTATGTGTTTTGGTTTCTCCAGGCTGCATACATTGTCTGAAATTGGAGGGGAAGAAAATTGGAAGTTATTAGGAAGATATTGTAAATTGCCTGGATGTGAGATTAAAAGGTCCTGGAATAAGATGGTTGCAGTAAGGATGAGAAGGAAAAAATGGATGAAAAAGATGTTGTAATACAAGAATAAATAATTGGAAGGCAAGTGAGAGGGAGGAGGCCACTATTCATTCAATATTTATCAATCACTTTCTGTATATATAAAGCAAAGCAAAGAAGTACGTAGGAAGTACCTACTACATACCAGGTACTGTGTTAAATACAAATATTATATATTTGACCCTCACAATAATCCTGTAATGTTGCAATGTCTCTCCAATAATACTGTCAGTGAGAGTGTTATATATACTCCCTTTGGGTTCACTCTTCTTTTCTCCCCATTCCTGCCATTTGCTGGCCTGTTATACTGGCTTATGAGTCTCCCTTCTCCAGGTGCTCCTGAGCCTGTAGGCCTTCCCTGGCCTGATTGCTTTGGGTCAAAATCTACTACTTAAATTTCTGTTACTTAAAACTCCAAGGAGTGTGATAAGCTTGCTTGGTTAATCAGTCATGTTACTGCCACACCTCATAAAGAGAACACGGAATATACGCTATCTTGGTCATAGATAGGTAGCACAGTGTATTGCATGCTAAACTGAGTTTGAACGCTGCCACTTATGTGTCCCTGGGCAAATCACTTAACCTCTATCAGTCTCAGTTTACTTATCTGTAAAATCTGTGGCCTTTTGACTGAATCCCAATCATACAGAATTGGTTTCAGTCGAAAGTCCAAATATAAGGATCTAAAAGGCCACATGTGGCCTCAAGGCCAAATGTTCCCCATCCCTGGAGAATGAAAAAGGATGTGGAAACTTCCCAGATCTAAATGCGAGCATATATAACAATGATAAGACATGTTTTGTGACATCTCATCTTTTTGTGCTGTCCTTTATATGCAGAGCTAAATCCATTGACAATTTATCACTGGTGCTCAAAGTTTGAATGGTAATTCAAAATTCTGGAAGTGATGAATTTGTATGTGTTTTGTTATCCATGCCTATGGAGGGGGCCAAGGACAAGTATATTTGAAAGGAGTAGAAAGTCTAGGTTGTGGCAGGTATTTAATGAGAATTTGCCTGATAATAAGATCTGTCATGCCATTCAAAGGCGTTATAAGTTAATAGAGACATAGAACATTTTACCTGGAAGCAATCTTCCAGATAATTTACTCCAGGCTCATCAATTTTTAGGTACCAGAATGGAGGATCACAAACACTGAATGATTCATTCAACCTTACACAGACATCAGGTAGTAAAGTCAAGATTCAAGTACATGTTATTTGTTTCCAAATCTAGGCCTTCTGAATCTTAATTAAAGGCTCCATCTATGACACCATGTGGTCTCCATTTGCCTTATTAAAATTTTACTCTATCTAATCAGTGCGAACATGATTTCTAAGCATTCCTTATTTTTGATTCCCTATAAACATCATGGCTACAAAAAGACAAAGGTATGCAGAAGCAAATGTATTTAAAGCCAGACAGTTTTAAAGAAAGAGAAAGAGTACAAAGGTGGAGTACTATGGGCATAGAATATAGTCAGATGTAGTTCCTGGGTTTATTGAGTTTTGATTAACTGTTTCTTCTTGTGACAAGGGTGGGTAGCAACAGATATCAGAAAATATCTGGCATAAAAAACAAAAGGGATTGAAAAAAGAAACCAAAAAAAAGAAAAGAGAAAAAAAGAAAGAAAATAATACATGATTGAATTAAATTTGCAGGGAACCCAATTATGCTACAAATTCAGTTCATACTGGGAGTTTTCAATTCTTGAAACCCACTGTTTCATATTAGAGAGTTTGATGCTTGATATCTTACCTTTATCAGCTGTAAAAGAACATATGACAAATATTTCTGATGCATCTGCCTCAAGCTATCTCTAATTAAAGATCTCAGAACACTTTCTAATTCTGCCCTTGTGAAAGTTAGAACCACTGGGTAAAACAGAATCATTGCCTTAAAATACTACTTAACTCAATATGGTAGGAAAACCTATTGGTTAACTACTGGCATTTCCTATAAGTATCCCCTTTTACACAGAGTACTATAGCAGACACAAGACTGTGCAGCAGCAACTTCAACTCAACACAGTACCCCTGTTTAATAAAAACAAGAAAAAAAAGAAAGAATTTTTATTTCTCTCTGCAAGTCATGTATTTTCAACATGGTACTAAATGAAAGTTCATATATATAAATTGGAATTAATGTAACTTTATATAGCATTGGGAATTTTTTCCCCTTGGGTCTTTATTTTACCTAATTTTCTATTTTGGATTTTATTGCTATTAACTCACATTTTAATGTTGTAATCTTCTTTGTATAATTTTAACTTATTAATCATAAGTATACATAAAATGGAGGGACTGATAAATACTCTGATCATTTTCCTAGAAAAAAATAAGGGCTATTATTCTATTATCTTAATATTTATCTAGATTAGCTGTCATTTAAAAATATTTTTAATTTATGGAATAAAACAAGCATTTGCATAACATAGTACAATAAAAAAGATAATTGCACATGGAGCCACAAATCTACTATGCACAAGTTGGTATTCCTTTTAAATATACAACAAAATTATCATATAAATTTCTTTTTTTTCTTCCCTCCATCTACCCCCACTCTAAAGATGACTATCGCTGAATACAAATAGGTACGTGTGTATATGTATAAAATTATTTGTGTATGTACATACATATACACACCTATATACATATACATATATATATATATATATATATATATATATGTAAAATCATCCTATACATACTTCTGTTTATCAGTTCTCTCTCTGGATGCAGATAGTATCTTCCTTCATATGTCCTTAGTAGTTAATTTGGGTATGTATAATGGTCAATAACTTCTTCACTTAAAGCTTTTCTTAAAACAGTGTTGCTGTTAGTGTATACAGTGTTCTCTTGATTCTGTTTATTTCACTTCAGTATTTCATGCAAGTCTTTCTGTGCTTCTCCCCAAATCATTGAGCTCATCATTTCTTATAGCATGGTAGTATTTCATCACAATCACATGCCAAAATGGACTTTGCTATTCTGTCATTTATAGATCAGGAAATTGAGGTGAGGAGAAGGCAAGTGTTTTTCCCAAAACTACCAATAAAAGAGCTGAAACTACTAGTAATAACAATAGTTGGTATTTATATAGCACCTACTATATACCAGGTACTCTCTTAAGTGATTTATGAATGTCATTTGATTCTCATGACAACCCTGGGAGGTATGTACTATTGTTATTCCCCTTTTACAGTTGGAGAAACTGAGGCAAGCAAAGACCAAATGACTCGTCCAAGGTCACATAACTAATAAGTGTCTGAAGCTGGATGTGATCTTAGGTTTTTCTGACTCCAGGCCCAGCACTGGAGTCAGTAACTACTGGAGGCAGTAACCACTGCACCATTTAGAAGTCTTTAGAACTCAGGTCATGAGAACACAGGATTTATAGGGTTAAAGGCTTAAGATATCTTTCAGTCCAAAGGTTCTTTACTTATTTTGTGTCATAGATGCCTTTGATAGCCTAGGGGAAACCTTTGGATCCCTCCTAATAATAATGTGCTTTTCCCCAAATTTATTAATTTATTTGGTCTCAGTTTTCAATATTCACTTCCATAAGTTTTGAATTTTCTCTCCCTCCCTCCTCCCCAAGATGGCATGCAATTTTATATGGGCTCTACATATACATTCCTACTGAATACATTTACACACCCGTTGTGTAGCATAGAAGAATTATAATGAACGGGAAAAACCGTAAGAGAAACAAAAGAAAACACAACAAAACATAACAACAAGAAAGTAGTCTGCTTCATTCTGTGTTCCAACTCCCTAGTTCATTCTCTGGATGTGGATGGCATTTTGCATCAAGAGTCCTTTGGAAATGTTTTAGGTCCTTGCATTGCTGAGAGGGGCTAACTCTATAAAAATCAGCCCTCTCACACTGTGGCTGTTACTGTGCATAATATTCTAGTGGTTCTTTTTCCTTCACTCAGTATGAGTTAATATAAGTCTTTCCAGGTTTTTCTGAAGTCTGCCTGTTCATCATTTCTTATAACACAACAGTATTACATTATATTCATATACTACAACTTGTTCAGCCATTCCCCAATTGATGGGCATCCCCTCTGTTTCCAGTTCTTGGCTGCTAGAAAAAGAGCTACTATAAATATTTTTGTACATGTGGATCCTTTACCATCTTTATAATCTTTTTGGGATACAGCCCTAGAAGCAATACAGATGGGTCAAAGGGCATGCACATTATTATAGCCCTTGGGATATAGTTTCAAATTGCTCTCCAGAATGGCTGGATCAGCTCATAGCTCCACCAACAACGAATTAGTGTTCCAACTCTCCCACATCTTCTCCAACATTTATCACTTTCCTGTTTTGTTATGTTAGCCAATCTGATAGGTGTGGTGTAGTATCTCAGAATTGTTTTGATTTGCATCTCTAATCAATAGTAGTTTAGAGCATTTTTTCATATCACTATAGATAGCTCTAATTTCTTCCTCTGAAAACTGCCTATTCACATCCTTTGAATATTTATTAATTGGGGAGTGACTTGTATTCTTATAAATTTGACTCAGTTTTCTATATGTATTTAGAAATGAGGGGAGTAGAAGCATGTACCTACTTGAGGTCTCTCCCAAAGCCTTTAAAATACCTGCAAAAATGACTCAAAACAAATTCTAGAGCAACAGAAGCCACACAATGACAGAGTGAAACAGATTTCCAGCCCAAGACAGCCTGGAAGGCTGACAGGAAGGGTCTATCTCACCGAGCTGGGAGCAGAGAGGAGCCTAGCCCATTGTGGGCTGAACAGGAACACTAGAGCAGCCTTCAGGGCATGGAATCACAGGTAACTACTGCAGTTTCCAGATTACTCAACCCACAAATGCCAAAGATAGCTTCAAAGGTCAGTGAGAAAGCTCTTTCACCTGGGTGAGAGGGAAACTTGGTTGGGCCCCAGCCCTAGAGTGACTGCAGTCACTGAGGTTGTATCAGAAATACTAGTTGTAAAAATTCTTTCCCAGTTTTCTACTTCCCTCCTAATCTTGCTTGCATTAGCTTTGTTTGTGCAAAAACCTTTCAATTGAATGTAATCAAAATTATCCATTTTGCATTTCATAATGTTCTTTATCTCTTGTTTGGTCACAAATTCTTCCATTCTCCATAAATTTGACAAATAAACTATACCTTGTTCCCCTAATTTTTTGATGGCATCAGACTTTATATTTACATTGTGCATTCATCTGGACTTTATTCTGATATATGGTGTCAGATATTGGTCGATGCCCAGTTTCTGCCACCTGATTTTCTAGTTTTTGTCAAACAATGAGTTTTTTATCCCTGTAGCTGGGTTCTTTGGGTTTATAAAACAACAGATTGTAATAATCGTTGACTACTGTGTCTTGTATTGATTGACTCCTCTGTTTCTTAGTCAGTACCAAGTAGTTTTGATGACAGCTGCTTTATAATACAATTTAAGATCTGCTATGGTTAGGTCACCTTCTCTAGTATTTTTTTTTCATTAATTTCTTTGATATTTTGGACCTTTTGGCTACACATTCTAGGTTGTGTCACTCATGTGCAGACCTGGCAAATGTTGTCACTATAAGGCATGTAGGAGTGAGGGAATATAATGCAGGAATTCAATGTTTGTGTCAGGACAATCATTCTGATGTAGTTGATCCAACTGGGATCATTCCCTAAAGAGAAGCAATGGGCATCTCATCTCTTAGAAGTACTCTAAAATGACAAAGGCCAGAATAAAAATATTCACAAGGGGACAGTTCTTTTTGGGGAGGTAGAGGGATGGTCTGCTTTTTATTCATAGATTTCTTTCCCTTCTAAATTCCCTGTCTCACATTGCAATTAACTTTTTTACTAGGAGCTGATTCCTGTCCAAAGTACACTCACTGCTGGTCCACTCCCGGCAAGGCATAATTTCTATTATTCAATCTGCTACTCTTATTTCCTGTTTCACAAAGTTTTTAATTAAAGTTATTTGAATGTATCAAGTTTTCACATCAATTTTCACCTAATAATTTACCTACTTTAGGCAAATAAGCTTCTTCTCTATATAAAAATAGTATGCTGTTTCCTTAGGGAGATAATTAGTATGATCTAGTGATGGAGAGAAGTTGTACTGGCCAGAGTGAGAAAAGAAACAGGTGAAAATCTGGATATGGATCTGAGGTAACAGTAATTCAGTATCATCTCTCATATGATTGCCATGGAAACAGAAGGACATAATATTCCCGTGTTCAGAAACAAAATTGGTCATAATTTGCTATCAACAACTTGTATTTTTTTATCTAATTGAAATTTTTACTCTAGTTACCTTCAAAAAAGCAGTGCTAGAAACCCAAAGGGAGACAAAAGCTTGAATATCATCTCCTAAAATGATAAATGTTCTCTTTCTGGAGCAATGCTGCATAAATTTGTCCACATAGTTCACAATATTTGCTTCACAATATTTGCTTCTGGGCCACAGCATAGAGAGTGAAAAAAAGATTGTTAATAGAATCAGAATTCTGAGTTTTATAACTGGAAGAAATTTCAGCACCTGTCTAATTCAATTTATACTGTGCATGCCCAAATTCTCACTACAATACAGCCTAAAAGTGGTTATACACCATTGCCTTAAGATTTCCAGTGAGAGAAAGCCTGAAAGTAACATGGTAAATGTTTTCAACTAATAACAAGTATATAATGAACCACTATACCCACAAAATTATATATCTACAAATGTTTACTCCTCAAACGTCTAAAGTAAGTGGTTACATTTCAGACCTGACTTGTCATTTCATTGGTGCAAGAAATTCCCTCTACTAATTTAGATAGGCATCTCATCTGCAATTTATGGTTTTAATAGAGTCTGGAGCTCAAGTGATTTGCCCAGGGACACAATCATCAAATATCAGAAGTGGAATTTGAACCCAGGTTTTTAGATCAACTTTGTCCATTATACTATTACCTATTGTTCTTTGTGTAAATTGTTGCTGATAGTAACAGTGGAAGAAGAAACTAGCTTTGTGCTGAAGTCAAAACATTTTCAGTATAGAACCTGTTACCTTATGTTTCCAGAGGCTAACTATATGTTAAAACCTTCCTAGGCCCAACTGGAAGTAGACTGGACCTTAAATGTTAACTCATTTGCTATTAACACTTTTCTGATTAATTGGCTAAGTCAATTAGTATTGTATTTTTTTCTGAATTACCTTTTGAAATACACAGCTACCAATCTATAAAAGTTTTTTTTTTTGTTATGTTACTGACTCAGAACTAGAGACTGTGAAGATACTTATTACTCTAGACACAGTGTTGTGGGTAGAGAATCATAAAGATTTGATCCATTGTACTCCAGTTCTTAGAAAAAATTACTGTCTGGCTAGACACATTTTCTTTTTGATTCTGTAAGCTCTATTATGTCTACTCTAGGAAGCATTTCCAGCCAGTGCTATCCTAATGAGCTTTCTCCCATTCCTCTAAAAAACACTGTTGATTTTCACCCTGGTTTTAGAAGTGAATTCAAAATTGGCAATGCAGAAATGTTCATTTTCATTATTTTTGCATATGGACATTAAATAGCTCATTTGGGGCATATGTAAACTATAACAAATTCTAATTTTTATCTGTGCTAAGAGAAGCAAGAAAAGGCATGATTATTGGAAATAATGTGTTAGTGAAAGGAATATTTATGTTTGCTTTTGGATGGTAGTCATAAAAAAATACACATTGGCATATACTATCAGACACTTGCCCTACGCTATGCTCATCCCTGATTGATCTGACTTCAGTCTTGATGTTGGTTACCTTGGCCTGAACCACCCAGAAAGAGGGAGCATGAGTTGCCATGGCAATTCTCCAAGTCATATACCCTGTTCATGGATAATGAATAGTTGACTCTATTAACAAATAGCACTGAATTCCATTGGGATGCATTACTTTTAGCTTAGGAGTTTGCAGAGCAATCATCAACATCATCCTTTAATTTAGTCATTTGATTTCAGTCAGTCACTTTCTGTGCATTTCCCTTGAGGGTTTTCTGAAAGTAAAATGTGCCAGCAGACAGTCACATCAGCTGGCCTTACCTATCCATGATAGTTCTGTCCACTGACACTACTAGTAAATCTCAGGACTTCTGTGGCATTAGATGTGAAAAATGCGAAATGATTTAGAATTATAGAAATGGAGAAAAAGGCAAAATTGATGGAATCATTTAGGATTGAAAAATACCTTAGCGTTGCCCTAATTCAACTCAACATTTTTCTTTGTTTTGGTCATTTTCTAAGGTATCTGAAAAAAATCTCTTACAATATCTTTAAGGACAAGATGAGGAAATTTTGACTGGGAAGATTAAGCATGCAGGTTTATAGGTATATGAGTAATTCTACAGACTGACATCAGTGTGGTATCCTTTGAAGTATTCTTTGCATGAATACATAGAATACTTATCAACTTTGCAGGTGACAAGGTTGATGGAGATATCTAATATATTGGTTACTTAGAGTTCAAAAATTATCTTTGATAGGCCAAAATTATGGACTAGAGCTAAATAAGATTAAAATCAAATTAGTGGGCAAATGTCTAATTAGGCTTTGGGTTCAAAATATCAGTTTTATATATGTGAGAGATGAGGTAGGTGTGGATTAAAAGCAAGTGAAAGAAAAATAAGAGTTTTAGTTGACTATGGAACTTATGGCCCACAATCCCCTGAGGGTTTAATTCCTAGAGAGTCAGTTTCTCTATTTGCTTCATTGCCCCCACCTGTTTTTCTTCTAGGAAGACTATCTGGGTTTTCCCCAAATGTAGGTAAATGGGATCCTCAGCTATCATAAAAGCTCTAAAGTTTCCAAATGCCTATCAGAGATAGGGCAGCTGTTATTTCAACAGAGAAAAATTACAAAAGACTCAAAAAACTCCTTGGAAGCTATAGAGAAAACATATAAAGTCATCAGTAAGCCCTCAGTTTTCCCAAGAAGAGAACTGATCTTCGGGGTTGTTATTGGGGAAAACACTTTGCTCTTCTAGTGAGCCCCTCTTTTCCAAAGAATCCTACAAAATATCTCCAAGATTCTTAGTCATTTTTAACGCTTCATCTTCCCATCTGGAGTTTTCTTGGCAAAGATACTGGAGTAGTTTGCCATTTCCTTCTCCAGCTCAATTTTCAGATAAGGAAACTGAGGCAGAATTAGATGACTTACTCAGGGTCACACACATAGTATCTGAGGTTAGATCTGAATTCAGGAAAATGTCTTCCTGACTTCTTGCACTCTATTCACTGTGTTATCTAGCTGCCCCAATTTTTAAATTGATCATTAATGATTAATTATTACTACTTTGTCATATAACCCCTTCCTTGAATGATACCTTATTACCTTGGTCTCCCTCCTCTGAACATGCTCTAGATTGTAAATGATCTTAAAATGTAGGACCTAGAACCGAACAAAATATTTTAGCTATAACCTGGTTGGAGTAGAGTATGGTAACTTCCTTCATTTCTAAAAAAACTTCCCAACACCATATGTTTTGGTGAACATATATCACTATTAAACCATAGCCAGCTTGTACCTAACAAAAAAAATCTTAGGTCTTTTCTTTTTTTCTTTGTTTTTCATCAACTGTTTTCTGGTCATGTCTTTTCTACCCTGCAGTTATGTAATAGACTTTCCAAAATTAAGTGAAGCATTTTACATTTATCACTGATAAATTTCATCAAATTTGAAGGTAAAGGCAAGGGAAATAAGGCAACAGGCATTTATGTAGAACCTACTATGTAAAGGCGCTTTTACAAATATTATCTCATTTGATTAGATTCAACCTGTTGAAACATTTTAGGAGTCTGATTCTGGGAGTCAGCTGTTGCTTCTGGTTTTATTTTTATTATATGTATACTTTTATTATTTTATATATTTAATTTATAAATTTTAAATATTTTTTATTTTAAAATTTTCTCTTTTATTACTCATATAACCAAAATGGGCATTTCTATTCACATAAAACAAAATAGAGAATTCAATATGAAACTATGAATCTCCACTTCACATGGCTTACCTTTTTAAAAAGGATATAATAAAATCCACATACTGCTTTCAAAACTGTCTTGCTTAACCATGCTTCTTTCAAATATTCTTCTATTTATTGTAAATATTAAGAATGTTATAATGGTCTTTGAGATCACTATTGCTAGCCACTGAAAATTTAAAAGCAAAGCTTATAACAAAAAATCAGTCTATACAATGGCTATGGCCAAAAATGTATGTCTCTGACTGGAATGAAGGTTGAGTTCACCAACCTAAAGGCCGAAGAATCAAATCTTCTTGTGCTTAAAAAATCAGGTCATTTGTCAGCTACTATTCTAGTTTTATCTTTATTGTTCTGCATGATTTTTCAGAAATTGGATTAACTTTCCCATCCAAAAATTATTTCAATACCCTGAAGTTAGGATGAGCCTAAATACAAATAACTATTTTTTTCCTATTCTTCCCTATCTGAAGACATTTTTTCTTAGCAGAAAAAAGCCACAAAAGTTGAGTAGTTTCACCTTTTCACTGCCATCTATTATTATTTCCCATACATCCAAGCAGTCCACTGATGCCTTCCTAATTTTTATCTTGCTCCCAGTATCACCTAAAAAGCCTTAATAAACCAACAAAAATAATAGTCCTTAGCATTCATTGGGTAGGTCAGAAGTCAGGAAATCCTGAACTTAAATCTGACCTCAGACACTTTTTAGCTGTGTGACCCTAGGGAAGTCATTTAACCCTGTTTGCCTCAGTTTCATAAAATAATTTGGAGAAGGAAATGGTAAACCATTCTAGTGCCTTTACCAAGAAAACCCCATATGGAGTCACAAAGAGTTGGACATAACTGAATTGTTTGAGCAACAATATTCATCATATTTCCATTCTATATTTTAAGGTCATTTTTAGAGGCTCTTTGGGGTCCTCTATCACAAAATGGCCACAAAGAAAAGAACTGCCCCTTAAAGTCTACACACCATATCAGTTGTGTCTGTTACATGTCTAAGGACAAGGCCATTAAGAAGTTCATTATCTGTGATATCAAATCACTGCCATTAAGGACATCTTAGACAAGGGTCTTCAATTCCTGTACACTGCTTGGGCTATGTGTGAATCTACATTACTATGTGAGCTGCACACAATCATCCACAATCCATGAAAATTTCAGAACATTGAATATCTTTCTCTTAGCTAAATGCTGACTACTAAACTGCCATTCTGCTATTATATTAAAGCAAGAGTAGGGGAAGCTACTCCTCAAAAATTCCAAGAAAATAATCTGAAAATTGCTTGACAAAAGAGGGGAGTTTCTCTAAATGTCTGATTTGCTTTTGTGAGGAATAGATCCCTGGAGACAAGAAAGATCAGACACTTACACTTCACTTCAGACTGGTAGTGCTGCTCCCAGACCCCTTGCAAAGGAAATGTAAAGAGCCATCTACCTTAAAGGATTATGAAACCCTTTTAACTTCTTCCTTAGCTTTCTGTCATTGCTTCTATTTTTGTACATTCTTTGCAAATACTTCAATCTGTAAAAATCTAGAGCATATGTCAAACTCTTCATGGCTTCCTTTTTCTTATCACTTATATTGACACTTCCTCCAACCATTTGCTCCATATTAGTCAAAATCACATCCATAATAACAGTTCCCCCTTCCTCATCACTCCTTCAACCTTCTCAAGAATAAAACAATTATAAAGGCAAGGCAAAAATTCACTAGCTTTTTCATGCAGCTTTAGAAGATATCTGAGTAATTGAATCCCTTTACTATTTTTTATCATGCCTCTATACTAGCTTTGTGATATGCTTTTGCAATTCATCACCCATTTTCTTCATTGCATGAGTGGTCTCTACTAAATCATCATCACAGCAATTCCTTTGCTTCTTCCTCTTTTGATATTCACTGATGTGCTCTCCATTATTCTTTCCCCTCTGCCACTCTACCACCCTGTTGAATTAATTTGTTCCTTTAAATACATTATACTTTTTTTAGGGATAATGATTCAGTCATAGGTCAGATTCCTACCAAGTCTCAATGAAAAATACGAAGTGGGGGGAGGAGCCAAGATGGCGGAGTAGAAAGATTTACATATGCTAGCTCCGAACCCACAGCCCATAAATTACCTGTAAAAAGAACTCCCAACAAATTCTGGAGCAGTGGAAGCCATGCAGCAATGGAGTGGAGGAGATTTCTGTTCCAGAGAGCCCTGAAAAACTGACCCCAAAGGTCCATCGCATACCGGACCCAGAACGGAGCCCAGCCCTACCCTGGCCACATGGCCTAAGAGCTGCAGATCCAAGCAGGCTTCAGGGATGGAATCTCCAGCAGCCACAAAGGTCCCTCCACCCACAGGTGCTACAGGTCAGTGAGAGACCCTATCTGGCTGGTCACGAGGGGAGCAGGGTGTCTCCATAATTCAGGCCCCCTCGAGAGGAAGCAGCGGGAAAGCAGCAGACAGGGGCTCCCAAAGCAGAAAGGACCTCAGATCCATTACTGAAGGTTTCTGCATAAACCCCCTGAGGGAACTGAGTCCCGTGTGGCAGCCCGGACCTAACCTGAGCACCTGAATAGGAGCACCACCCCCTGCTGAAGGCCCTGAGGTGAGTGACCAACATTTGAACCTCAGACCCCAAGCACTAGTGAGGTGGCGGTGGAGAGGAATCTCAGAAGTCAAGAAACTGGCTGGGAAAATGCCCAGAAAAGGGAAAAAAAATAAGACCATAGAAGATTACTTTCTTGGTGAACAGATATTTCCTCCTTTCCTTTCTGATGAGGAAGAACAATGCTTACCATCAGATAAAGACATAGAAGTCAAGGCTTCTGTATCCCAAACATCTGAAATAGATATCCAAAGGGCTCAGGCCATGGAAGAGCTCAAAAAAGATTTTGAAAATCAAGTTAGACAGGTGGAAGAAAAACTGGGAAGAGAAATGAGAGAGATGCAAGACAAGCATGAAAAACGGGTCAATACCTTGGTAAAGGAGACCCAAAAAAATGCTGAAGAAAATAACACCTTGAAAAATAGGCTCACTCAATTGGCAAAAGAGGTTCAAAAAGCCAATGAGGAGAAGAATGCTTTCAAATGCAGAATTAGCCAAATGGAAAAAAGAGGTTCAAAAGCTCACTGAATTTAATAGTTCTCTCAAAATTAGAATGGAATAGATGGAGGCTAATGACTTTATGAGAAACCAAGAAATCACCAAACAAAACCAAAAGAATGAAAAAATGGAAGATCATGTGAAATATCTCATTGGAAAAACAACTGACCTGGAAAATAGATCCAGGAGAGATAATTTAAAAATTATGGGACTACCTGAAAGGCATGATCAAAAAAGAGTCTAGACATCATCTTTCATGAAATTACTGAGGAAAATTGCCCTGATATTCTAGAACCAGAGGGCAAAATAAGTATTGAAGGAATCCATCGATCACTTCCTGAAAGAGATCCAAAAAGTGAAACTCCTAGGAACATTGTAGCCAAATTCCAGAGTTCCCAGGTCAAGGAGAAAATATTGCAAGCAGCTAGAAAGAAACAATTCCAGTATTGTGGAAATACAGTCAGGATAACACAAGATCTAGCAGCTTCTACATTAAGGGATCGAAGGGCGTGGAATAGGATATTCCAGAAGTCAAAGGAACTAGGACTCAAACCAAGAATCACCTACCCAGCAAAACTGAGTATAATATTTCAGGGGAAAAAAATGGTCTTTCAGTGAAAAAGAGGACTTTCAAGCACTCTTGATGAAAAGACCAGAGCTGATAAGAAAATTTGACTTTCAAACACAAGAATGAGAAGAAGCATGAAAAAGTAAACAGCAAAGAGAAGTCATAAGGGACTTACCAAAGTTGAACTGTTTACATTCCTACATGGAAAGACAATATTTGTAACTCTTGAAACTTTTCAGTATCTGGGTAGTTGGTGGGATTACACACACACACACACACACACACACACACACACATACACACATGCATGCACACAAAGAGACAGAGAGCACAGAGCGAATTGAACAGGATGAGATCATATCTTAAAAAAATTAAGGTAAACGGTGAGAGAGAAACATATTGGGAGAAGAGAGGGTGAAATGGAATGGGGCAAATTATCTCTCATAGAAGAGGCAAACAGGAGATTTTTAGTAGAGGGAAAAAGAGGGGAGCTGAGAGAAAAACATGAGGTTTACTCTCATCACATTTGACTAAAGGAAGGAATAAAATGCACACTGATTTTGGTATGAAAACCTATCTTACAATACAGGAAAGTGGGAGAGAAGGAGATAAGCAGGGTGGGGGGGATGAAGGAAGGGAGGGCAATGGGAGGAGGGAGCAATTTGAAGTCAACACTCAGGGAGGGACAGGATCAAAAGAGAGAATAGAAACAATGGGGGGCAGGATAGGATGGAGGGAAATATAGTTAGTCTTACACAACACGACTATTATGGAAGTCATTTGCCAAACTACACAGATATGGTCTATATTGAATTGCCTGCTTTCCCAAAGGGAATGGGGAGGGGCAAGCGAGGGATGGGGAGAAGTTGGAACTCAAAGTTTTAGGAACAACTTTTGAGTATTGTTCTTGTTACTAGGAAATAAGAAGTACAGGTAATGGGGAATAGAAAGTTATCTGGCCCTACAGGACAAAAGAGAAGATGGGGTCAAGGGAAGGGAGGGATGATAGAAGAGAGGGCAGATTGTTGATAGGGGAAATTAGAATGCTCGGTGTATTGGGGTGGGGGGAGGGGACAAATGGGCAGACACTTTGGAACCCAAAATTTTGTGAACATGAATGTAAAAAGTTTAATAAATAAATTTATAAAATAAAATAAAAAAAATTCAATCGAAGCAATAACCTCACCAAATTTCCAGGATATAAAACAAATCTATACAAACTATCACTATTTATGTATAATGCCAATAAAATCCAGCAGGAAAAGATAAAAAGAGGAATTCCACTGAAAATTTCTACAAAATATACAAAATACTTGGGAATCTAACATTCAATATATACATAAGAACTACTAAATCTTCAGGCATCCTTATGAATATCAGACCACTGGACCCATATGGCTGAGGAGAAGAAAGTGAGCTTGTTGACCTTGCATAGCCCTTCCTCACTCAAATCAAAGTCATCTGCAAGTCATGTCATCATTTTGATGTAATGGTCCTCTTCAGGAACAAGGGACAAAAAAACCTATACATAAGAACTACTAAATACAACTACAACTATATTAAATAAAACTGTTTTTGGAAATAAAGAACTAAATAATTTTTAAAAAAAGAAAAATAAGAAGTAGAATTTACAATCTTGATTTATTTCATTTTCCTTGTTTATTACTCAAGAATTTGAAAGTCTGCCTTTAAAACCCAACTCCTCCAAGTATGGATATCTGGTGCCATGAGTTTAACTAATGTGCCTCTTGTGAATTACTAGATCTTTCCCTAATAGTATTCCTATATTTTAACTATAATTTTCTGTGGTGCATTATGTAAGTGACGTAAGTAGAATAGTTTTCTCCTTTTAGTTTCATCTTCAAGATATAGCCCCTTGAAATCAATGAACATTGATGAACTGAATCTTATCAGTCTTGACATTCTTACAATAAACAAAACTATAAGACAAAAAGAAAGTGCATATGAGTAGAGTGAGTAGACTGCACCATATTTTCAGTTAGGAATTATATAGGACAAATGGTATAAAATTATGTTATCAGAGAGATATATGCCAGAAAAGAAGATATACCAGTGATGTAGTAAGATTCAGGGATAAAAAAAGAATGGACAGACCTTGTCATGTGATCATTGTAACTCATGCAATGTTAAGAGATACAAAGAAAAGGACTGTACTTTGAGTGGACCCCTGTGGAAAATTTGTTTGAGAACTTGCACAAGAATCACAAGGGATAAAAAAGGATGAATGAGTTGGGAGTTGAATCATTGGAGGGTATAGTATATTGCTGAGTTCATGTTGAAGTATCCAAGTATATACATTGGAAAGTAGCTGATCTGGTATTTTCAGCTTTCTTTAAATCCTATTTTGTCATAACAGGACCATTGTGGTTGTGTATATAATAGCTGATCCCTTTAAAGAGTCACATTTAATCATATTTGTTTATGGGAAAAGGGCTAGTTTTTGTTTTTCATGTTATGGACACCAAATATCACAAAGTAGACACTGTTTATCTCATTACTTTTTTGGGTAAAATAACTGATTCAGAAATGTTTTGAAGTTATTGTGATGGCTACAAGGTCTTCCAGGAAATCTTTATTGTATAATGTTATCAGGGTGGACTCAAGATCTCTAGGAACAATTCATTCCAACTTTGTCTATTTTCAACACAAAGAAAAAGTTTGATTTTTATCAAACTATTTTCTAGATAACTACAATAAGCAGAAGGAGAGGGCAAGCTCTTTCATTCTGGGGTCTTGTAATTAGAAATAAGTTAATTGTTCAGAAACATTGCCAAAGGTGGTAAGAAAACTGACAATATAAATTTCATTAAACAGCTGCACCATTTTTTGGATTCAGGGAGTTATAACAATGCTAGATGGTACAGCAATTAGAGTATTGAACTTGCAGTGAGGAAGACATGAGTTTGAATTTGACCACTTAGTGGCTGTGTGACCTGGGCCAGCTACATAATTTCTCTGGTTTTTAATTTCTTCATCTATAAAAGTGAGAGAATAACAACTTCTAGCACCCCACAGGTGTAAAGATTAAATAATCTAACATATAGAACATAAGAATTTGCAAACTTCAAAGTGTTTGAATAATGCTAGCTGTTATCATTATCATTATAAATTAACTATAAATTATCATCTTGTCTAACCTCATTTCACAGAAGCAGAATCACAAAGAAGTTCAAAGCTTGCCTAAGGTTACATATTTTTCTTGGGGCTACAACGAACACTTTACTGAAAGATCACTTCAGCCCTGGAATTCACAGCTGAGAAGTTCCCTCTTTCCTTGTGCTCCCTGCCACCAACTCTAATAAGATTTCTCCTTCCAGAAGTCTATTTAAGGAGGGTGCCCAGGCCAGTCATTTCTTCTTATCTCAGCAGGCTGCAATCATCACTGCCATTATGGCCCTCTACCGAATCCTTTCCCCCTTTTCATCTTCATTTTATGTATTGTTTTCATCCATTAGAATGTAAACTCTTTGAAGGCAGGACAGTCTTTTTTTTTTGTTTTTATTTGTATTCCTAGTGCTTAGTATAGTGCCTGATGCACATGACTGATGATGTAGTTAGACAATAGAAGAAGGGTGAAAAGAACCCAAATCACCAGCCCTTTCTTACGTTTTTCTTTTCCTTTCTTTTCTCTTTCCTTTCTTTTCCTCTCTTCTCCTGTCCTCTCCTCCTCTCTCCTCTCCTCTCATCTCCTCTCCTCCCCTCTCCTCTTCTTTCTTCTCCTTTCCTTCTGCTTCTTTAGCCTGTCTGTATTAGATTTGTTTATTAAATCCTTCTGGAAGCTGTTGTTAGCTATGCTCCTATCAGCAGGTCAAGGATCTTTCAGCTGACAGCTCTGTAACAGAAACAATCTGAGGTTCAAAAACACATGTGCAAATTAAAATGAATGCAGTGCTACACTCCATGAAGGGATCATGCTCACCTACCCTACCACTCTCAATAGGGAAATAAGGGTGTAGGCATGCATAACAGTTTGGAAATTGTGTCATCTATGTTTAGATTTACTTATGCTCTTCCTTAGTCACTGTCCCAATGAGGATTCGTTCAACTAGATTCTTCTAGATTATCCATTGTCAGGAAAGGTTCTGCTATGTTGGTGATCTGATCATGAACTATCACCACTGCTACTGCTATCAGCTTTGGAGTCATTATGGAAGGACATGCACAAGAGTCAAACAGGATGAAAGAGCCATCGATGAGTTACAAATTGTGCCATTGGAGGAATGATCTACCTTGGTGAGATATAACTCCTAATCCCAAAGGATAGCTTTCTGTGAAGTGATGACTAAGATCCTATAGATCTTATTTTCATAAATTTCTGTCTTTATTACTTGATTAAAATTACTTTCGGTAAAGTCACTATCTCTTACCTGCTGAATCTAACATCCTCTTCTCAGTCTACGATGTCCTTGACCTCTGCAGCTTTCCATAGTTAACAATCCTGTCCTCTCATATTCTGCTTTCTCCTTTGGCTTATGTGACATGGCTCTCTACTGATTCTTCTCTCACAAACCTTCTCTCTCCAGGCCTCCCCACTTTTCCCTTCCCCTTTCTCAGCCGAGGACCTCATATCTTGCCTTACAAGAAAGTTGAGGTCTTTTGCCCTATGCTCCCACTTCTCCCCTATTGTTGCCATCTTTCTTTTCTGTTTCCACAATATCTCTCCCATTTGACTCCTATACTCACACATACGCCACTTTAGTTCAGGTCCTTGTCATCTCTTGCCTAGATTTTTCACAATAGTATCCTAATGGATTTCTCTGCCTCAAGTCTCTCTTCTTTCCTGTCTAGTTACCACATAGCAGCAAAAGTATTTTTTTTCCTCCTAAGGTACAGATATGACCATGTCATTCCCCTACTCAACAATCCAGTGGCTTCCTATCTCCTACAAAATAAAACATAATTTTTTTTATAAAACTGTTCACAACCTAGACCAACCTATCTTTCCATCCTCATTGTCCATTATTGTCCCTCGTGCTGTACCCTCATCACTTTTTACTTAGGTTACTTTAGTAGCTTCTTTATTGATAACCCCTGCTTTTAGTACTTTTTTTTCTTTCATTCATGCTCCACAAAAGCCAACAGAAGCTATCTTTCTAAGACACACATAGACCCAAGATATTTTCCCTGCTCAAAAATTTTAGTGGCTTCCTATTATCTGCAGAAAAAATACAAAGTCTTCTCAGACCAGCATTTAAAGCTGTCTAAAATTAAATTCCAATTTTGTCTTTTCCTTCCTCCCTCCATTCCTCATTTCCTCTTTTCTTTCCTTCTTCCCTCTCTTTATCTTTCCCTCCCTTCCTTCATCCTTCTTTCTTCCTTTCCTCCCTCCCTTTCTGGGCTTATTTTCATCATTCCCCCCTCATTTCTCTCCATGCTGCACTTCTTATTTTCCCACCTGGGAGCACCACAGGAGCTGTGTTTTTAGTTCTATCTCTATATCCAAAAATCTCACTGGCTTATTTAAGTTTGTGTGGCTATCTTTTCAAATTTTCTGGAGAGCTGACAGGCAATACAAAAATTACCATTTTGGGTGTGTTATAATGAGAATTCCTGTTCCAGTTGGACTAGACAGTTACTTGAAATCCTTTCCATCTCAGAGATTTTGTGATTTTTACCCAGTCAAACTTCCCGTCCTGTGTTTCAACTCTTTCAGTCCATATGTTTGAGTAAATAACTAAGTAATTTGAGAAATCCATCTATGCTAGTTGAATTAGTCCTGGATAATAGTGAAGTGGTGAGTTAGTCTTTAATACCATATATCCGTACACTATCCTTTAGGTTCTTCCTCTGCATGTTCACCATCTTCCTCCCACCAGGTGTTCAATGTCATCGTAGTATCTTGTCACTCTCCAAGGCTCTGCAGTTTATTTGGTACCCTATGCCAACTAGGGCATTGGGGCCCCATGTTTAGTTTCTTTTCCTTTCTACTGTTCTTTCTTCCAGTCTCCTTTGCCCCATTTCCACATCCTGTTAAAATTTGCTTTTTAATGTTTCATTCCCTGGGGAATCATTTAATAGTACTTCTAACATCTACTCATCTAATAACCTAATTAAAAACAAAGGCATTAAGGCCAGAAAGTGAGGTATTCTCTCCCTTTAAAAAACTTTCCAAAAAAGAAATGATTTTATAGAATCATTCTAAAGAGAAAGAGTGAATCAGTAAACATCTGGAGCACTATAGTTTGCAAGGGACACAGAAGGAAGAAAGGAAAGAAGAGAGGAAGAAGGAAATGAGGAATGGAGGGAGAGAGAAAGGAAGGGTGAAATGAAGGGAAGGATATAGGGAGGAAAGGAGAAAGGAAGGGGAAGATGAGGGAAAGCATGAACAAAGGAAGGAATTAGACAGGAAAGAATGAAGGTAGAAGAGGAGGAAGGAAGAAAGGAAGGAAAGGTGCAGAGGGGAAAAAACAATGGAAGGAGGGAGGAAAGGAAGAAAGGGGAAGAAAGAAGGAATGAAGGGAGGGAGGGATAAATAGAGGGAAGGAGGAAAGAAAAGAGGAAGTGAGAAATGGAGGAAGGAAGGAAAAGACAAAGAAAGGAAGGAAGGGAAGAAAGTGTGGAAAGAAGGAAGGAGAGATTGAGGGAAAGGAAGAAATGAAAGGAAAAAAGAATGAAGTAAAGGACGGATAAAAAAGAAGAATGAGAGTGAGGAAGGTAAAGAAGGAGGAAAGAAAGAAGGAAGGTAGGGAAGAAGGGAAAGATGAAGGAAGGGAAGGAAAGATGAAGGGAAGGAGAAAAAAGGAAGGAAAGAAGGAAGGGAGAGAAAGAGAAAAGAAAGAAGACAGGAGGGAAGAAAGGAAATGAGAGAGAAACAAAGCCAAAAAGGCTCTTCACTTCAACCAGGACCTTTCTTTACTGTCTTTAGTACATATATGGGTTTCAGTTATGGCTTTTGGAACTGAAACTAAAGTGGAGTAAGAGGACCTTTGGTCCAGGGCACAGAAATTATATTTATAATAACTATTTAAAAGGATAACACAATTGTAAATTTGTTAAATTTATATTCCATAATATTTTTACTCCTTCAGAATAGAAATTAGTTAAAGAATAACAAAGAAACTCTTAGATGATGCCCTTTCTCCTCCTGGGCAATGTACCCCAGGTGAGCACTTCCTCAGACCCATCTTACTCATTCAGAGGCAGATACTTCTTCCATCCTCCCACCATAGCCTAGAATTGGCTTACAATTTTCCCAACGGAAGTTGATGTTCTCTCTCTTTCCCTTTCAAAGAGTGCTATCTGAGGGACACTTCTCTAATGGGAACAGTGTCTAGAGTTTCTCCTCCAATGGGATGGTGTCCCATGGCTTGCAAATGGAGTCAGTGTTGGAATTTCCTTTTCCTAGATTGTTGATCTAAGGGTATGATTAGGCTGTTTCCTCTGGGCACCGAATTTTTTTAATGCATGTGATAGGATTCTCTATTCCAGCCCTCCTCGCCCTAATTGTGAGGTTTTGGTGCTAGAGAAGAGGGGAAGATATTGATTCAGTAGGTTTGTGGGCAAATATAGGCAGGTAAGAGACATTTAGGAGACTCTGAAATCACAATATGAGACTCCTGCCCTCTGTATAAACAGACACATTTCTGTTCTAGCAAGTGTAAATTGGCTGGGGTAATCATTTACTATATGAAAAAAAAAAAAACTTCCTTTCTTCCTTCCTCCTCTTCTACCTTCATTCTTTCCTCTCTCATGTGTCCGTCAACACATTTACCTTTCAATAGGTGATTTTATAAATCCCAGACACCAATCATAGTTTCCCACAGGCTGTTTATTTCAAGATGACTCCTCAAAGCCCCAACTTCGTTTTCTATTATTTCAAAGTTATCCTTTTACATAAGATCAGTAGCTAGTGTGAAAGGACTGCTTATGTCTTTGAATCAAATCTTCAAAGGTTTCTGATGGTCTCTCGTATGGAAGAGAAAAGGTTCATAAACAACAAACACCAGCAGGGTTGCTCTGTCAACAGACCTGAATATCTCTGCTTGCCCTTGGCTAATCCCACTTATCTACTGGCACCAGCAAATGTTTCTACAAATGCATTTCCCTCACTTATTTTGTACTTACAATGGTATTAATTTGTGAGGAATGATCATCCTCTTTTCCTCATGGGAAAGCATTAAGAATATAATTAAAACGTCTTACCTTCTAAGAAGGTAATGAGAAACATGAATGCAGTGATATATAGAAGTCTCACCTTAAAGTCAGAAAAATTTGGGTTCAATTCCTACTTCTATCAAATACTAGCTTTATGATCCTAGGCAAATCACTTAACCTCCTACTGTCTGTAAATTAAAGAACACTAGCCCATCTGCATTGGTGAAGGAAGCTTCCCGATAGGAGCCTGCTACATGGATGAAATCACATTTTCTCCCCACTGCCCCTCCCTTTTAAAATATAATTTCAGGAGCTTTGGGTAGAGTTCCATTCATTTCCTATGGCACCTGAGTGGTAAGTCATCAAAAAGAATCCAAAGAAGTGAGAAAGATTGGTCATGTAAACCAATTTATCTTAGCAGGGAGTTCAGGACATGTAACTTGTTATATCTCTGAGAATGAGTTGAAAGTTGGAAACATCCTTCCATAAAACGGAAGCTTAATGGATGGCCCTAAAGGAAGGGCAGGTTTTTATTCATTTGTATTTTGATGTGCTGAGAAAGTTGAGGAATGAGAGCTTAGAACAGAGGTCTAAGATATTGTCTTTCCAATATGGATTAATTTTTAGTTAGATTAGGTATTGAGAGATGAAGAGAAATAGGTATAACATAAATAAGGCACATAGAAAAAGCCCTGAAACTTTTAAGATATTAGCAGAAGTCTGCTCCAGATAAGTATTTTTGTGAGCATTTATTAGAGCTCTCAGCATTGTGGTGGATTTTTTAAAAAAATAAGTTTAAAATTCTCATTCATTCATTCATTTATGTGTTTATTTGTATGTGTTTATTTATTTTAAGGAATTAACAATTACTTTAATCAAGCACAGGTATCAGAGAAAATCAAAATTTCAGAGAAAATACAGAGAAATCAAGTCAACAGACATGCTTCCAAAATGTCTGACCATTACACACATACACAGTTACCAGAGAGGGAAGCATCAACTTCTGGGTTTTAGCCAGGGGGCTCCTTAGTGATTTCCCAGAGTCTCTGTGGCCAAAGAAACACTTCTAGTCAGTAAGCCTCCTAAAATTTACTTTTAAATACCTTTAAAACTTTATCAATGTTGCATAATTTCATCCTCACAATAATCCCATGACATATGTAGTATGTCTTGCCATTTACAGATGAGGAAACTGAGGTTTACAGAGATTGTTGAATAGCTAATAAAATAATAGGACTAATAAACTGTAGAGGAGCTCAGATTTCCTGACTCTAAATCTAGGACTTTTCCTACTAATTGAGGTCTCTGATTCTAATAAGTTTATAATTTTGGGGAGACAAGATCTAAACACACAAAGAGATTAAGGATTGATAATAGCTCATATTTACATAGAACTTTGGGGATTCCAAAGTACTATACTTCTATTCTCATTTGATTTTTGCAACAGATCCAGGAAGTAGGTTTTATCTATATCCCCATTTTACAGATGAGGAAACTAAGGCTGAGAGAGGTGAAGTGACTTTTCCAGGGTCACAGCTTTTTAGTGTCCAAAGTCAGATTTGAATTCAAGTCTTCCTGACTCAGTCCAGGACACTAATGTGTTAAAAGCCTCTAAATATCAAAATGACTAGTATAGAAATACGCTCAAACATATAAGGTATTCTGATAAGTTTCACAAAGATTAAGCTTCATATATAGGTAGAAGCTATAAAATCAGGCCAGAATGGGGCAGGATCAGGGCATTGCACACTGTTACTTAGCCTTGACTCTTCTGCCCAATGGGGATAAACAAGAAAAGCCAGACCCCACAGGACACTTCAGACATTTGTGTTAGAATAGACAGTTAATTAAAGGCTTGATGCCTAGAGCAGGTAGAAAGCAAGAAGGTTTTTTGTGTATTTTTTTTTCTGAAGAAGAGATATAGCAAGCCCAGAAATTCTGATGCTTCTTAGCCTTTAAGGCTCCATATACCTTGAAGGCATTTATCTCCAAGATTTCTAGCAACTTCAGGGATTGTTTGAACATAGCATGCTGGGATAAGTATTATTCCAGAGGGAGTGAATAACCATATGTCTTTGTCTCTGAAGTAAGGGATTTAGGGTTACAGTATAATGAGCCATAGAAGCATCCCAAGTTGAGGCAAGAACTTAATTATTACTATTTTGAGCATAGATCCTCAACATTTTTTTCCTTCCATTTTTTGGTGTTTATTATGTATGTTATAAATCTATATTTTTCCAAGAGGAAAATGTTAGTTAATTCATACTCTTGAATTATCTAAATCTCACTCACTAGGCTATAGGTCCAATGCTACCAATTGTGAGTGTCATGTAATTATGACAAATCACAGACACACGATCACACAGGACTTAGAAAAAGTGAGAGATTGTATGGCATTGCACTCATGTGGAATGACAGGGATGTCTATGGGATCTTCAGGGAAGATTGGCACCTCTGGTATTGAACGCGTTGAGCCCTTTCAGGGCTGCTCATCCACCTTTGGTATATACCTTCACTAAATTCTCATCTGTGTCTCCAATAAGCTGTAGTACGTGCAGCGGCCAGAGTCTGGTAAACCCTCTTGGCAGATGGGCTAAACCGGATTAAGAGTATCTGATAGGTCTCAAATGTATCAGTGAATTAGAAAAATGTCTACCCCAAGCATGTGAGGACTCCCCCCAGGGAAAAAGAAAGATAAGAACAATTTTTTACAATGTCCATGAAGGCTGAAGCATGTGGAATGTTTATAGCTGGGTCAAACAAGGCAGATGCCAAGGTTGGTCATCCACTGCATCCCAGGCCCTCTCCAGTCATCCTGACTTTTGTGTTGCCGTTGAACTTCAATGGCTCTGGAAGAGAGAGTGAGGCTGACAACTTTGTGTAACTCTGATCAACTTAAATCCAATTCATTTACAAGTCAAGATATCACTGAACAGTCCTCTTCATTGGTCCTTTTCAAAACTGAAGGGTGAGCAACGATACAGTGACAACAAATTGGTAAAGTAAGCTATGTTTAACTGTGCCTCTTTATAAAGTCCTGCTGAATGAAGAAAAGAGATCTGCCTCAGTGGTTACATAAGACCAGGCCATGCTCTACTTTTTCACTACTTGCAATCCATACAGGTACAGCAACAAGGACCTTCCTAAGGGTTCTTCATACAAGTATTCTGGGGAAGATCACCTATTCATTATTGGAATTTTCACTTCTCTTCCAAAAGGCTATTATCAACTAACCTCCCGAATATTTTCCAACCTTTCTTAATGACTTACGCTCCCATGTGACAATTTTCCTCTTTACTTTTATCTTTGTTGACCACAACATTCATGTCAATAACTCTAGCTTTTCATTTCCTTAACCTTCTCAACTCTTATGATCCTGTTTCCCACCTACTTTAAACATTCACTCACCCACTTACTTTAGATTGATCATCTCTCTCAACTACTCTAGCTCTAAGGTCTTGAATCCAAAATTTCAATCACAATTTCCCATCTTCCACTCCTCTCTCATGCTCACTATTTCTTAAATTGCTCTTTAATTTCAATATAAGCTATCCCCCACCACACACCCCCACTCCCAAGTCTGCTGTCATAGGACAAAATTCTGGCCTCACATTCTTTCTTCATACTCTTGACATTTTTGGTCAACCATTTCCATAATGCACTTTCTCAGTTTCTGAGTATGACTGCTTTAATTCTTATCCTATTAATCCTCAATGTTTAGTAAATATGTCCTCAGACCCTGCTTTCCCCCTCACCTTCATAACTCCTATTCCTGAGCTACTGGGTCCTGCTGAAGGAAATGAAAAATAAGTCACCTTGTTCCATGGATTTTGGTATTCTCAGCTATAAAATGAGTCCCTGAGATCTTGAAATTGACCTCTGAGGTCTTTTCTATTTCTATATCTATGACCCTGTGATCTTATTTTCCAGCATGGATACCTGAGTCAGGCGATGACTTGGGAAGACCCTAATCATGCCCATTCTATCATATCAATGCCAGACAGGGCAAGAATCTAAAACACCACCAATAAAAGCTCAGTACTCTGGGGAATCAGAATGAGTCAGATGGTTCCACTCAAGCATTAATTTCATTTTAGTTTTCTAAGCTAGCATAGATTTCTCAGTCTTTAAACTCTGCCTTTGCAACTGATTTTGCCACTGTTAAGCATCTTGTTCTCACCACTATGAGGACTTCTTGAACTCAACCAGCTTGATTTTCCTATTTAAACCTATTCTTCTAAACTGGAATTTGACTCCTCTATCTCAGATGAAACTGATCCTTCCTGATGCATGGGGGTTTGCCTAATCACTGACATCTGTTAACCTTACTTCTGGTCAAATGCAACGGTACTGTCAGGCTGTTCTGTAGGATTCTCACCAGCAAACCCTGGGAACTTCAATGTTATGATGACAGTTGTCTCCCATCTGAGAATTTAGTGAATCTTTAAGCTGTATGAGACTGAGAACTCAAACTCCTAATTGAGACAATGCTTACCTTCAGTACTGCTGTCTGCAAATAAGGACCTAGAGCTATGGCTAGCTTGTCTACTGAGTTATGATGCTATGGGCACGATGATGGGTATCAATAGCAATGGAGAGACTGCTAGGTGACTTCCTTAACTTAGTCATCTTAGGCAATATAACCATTAGTAACAGTTAATAACACCTTCTTGCTGTTTGAATGAGATAGATTATAGAATAACCTGCATCTCCCTTACTTGCCTGTAGCTAATTCAAAAGTAGTCCTCAATAGGTTATAAATTGAGGGAGTGACTTTCTATTGTAAATAGGGTAGGATTCCTTTAATTCAAAACTGTAGTCCACAATTAATCATATTGTCTGAAATGAAGTGACATTTTGTTCATTAACGAAGCAGGACATCCTCAATTTCAAAATGATCCCTGGGTTTCAAAAAGAATATAACTATCAATGATTCTCATAGATGTTAAAATTCAGAATGTAAGACATCAGATAAGTTGTCTAGAGATAGAGACTGGAGAGCAAGAAAGGTCATGACTAAGAACATGTGACTTGGTGATCAACAGAAGCACATGGAACTTCAAGATGCAAAGCTTCTGGATATTTCATCAATTTCTTCATATTGTAGTGAAAGTAATTTTCCTGATGCATAGCTGTGACAATATCATTCTCCTTCTGCCAGATGATAGCTACCAAGTTCCTATGAGAGAAAAAAAGAATCTTCTTTCCTACACATGCATGACTCCTTTGCAATCTATTTCTGCCTTAAGTTTCTGGTCTTTTTTATCCTGACTTATTGACTGCTCCTTTATCTATCTTTTCCTTCTCTTATAATCAACACTGATTGGCACTTCTCATTTCCTGTACCTGGAAGTAATTTCTACCTTACTTTAATTTTAAAGAGTATTTTCTTCAATGAATTTTTGTGCCTCTTTTTCTATTTGGCTAATTCTACTTTTCAAAGCATTCTCCTCATTGGCTTTTTTAATCTTTTTTTTTTTTTTAACTATTTGGCCTATATTGTTTTTAAAATGTTGTTTTCTTCCATATTCTTTGGTGTCTCCTTTACCAAGATGTTGGCTCTATTTTCATGGTTTTCTTGCATCATTTCTCTTTTCTCTTCCCAATTTTTTCCTCTACCCCTCCTTTGGTTTTCATTTTCCATGACATGAAATCAATTCACATTTTTCTTGGAGGCTTTGGATGTAGGAGGTTTGACTTTGCTGTTTTCTTCTGAGTGTGTGTTTTGATCTTCTTTGCAATCATAGTAACTTTCTATGGTCAGAATTTTGCTCTTTTTGCTCTTTTTTCCCAGACTTTTTCTTGATTTAACTCTTTTTTAAAGTGGGTCTTTGATTCCTGGGTAGAGGGTGCACTATCCCAAGCTTCAGGGGTTTTGTGTAAATGTTTTTAGAGATATTTCTAGGGATATATATGTTTTCAGTTCTTCCAAGGTGGTGTGATCTAAGGTGTGATCTAGTACTCCCCTGGCCTGTTCTCTGGGTCAGTGTGTGAGTACACACACTCATTTCTCCCCTTGAAGTCTGATTAGGGTCTCTGCTCCACTGAGGGCACAAGCTCTGGTGTGGCAGTACTCCTCCTCACCCTGGGACTGCTACATGGAGCTGTGACCCAGATCTGTGTATGGACAAAGTAACAGAGTACTGCTTCAGTCCCAGCAAACAGATCCCTATTATCTCCTTTTGATCAGTCCTTCGATTAACTTACCCTCAGTGGGCTAAGAGTTCTAAAAGGTATTGCTGTTCTACTACTGCTAATTCAGTGGCTTCAAAGGGCCCTGCCCCAGGTTTACAAGGCATAGTCTGTGCTGGCACAGCCTTTGTTTGACTGTGCTCTATTCTCACTCAGGTGCAACAGACCTTTCCTGCTGAACTTTTAAGTTGTCTTTGGCAAGAAAATTTTTTCACCCTATCCTTTTGTGGCTTGTGCCACTCCAGGAATTATTTTATGCCATCATTTAAAGATTTTCTGAGACATTTTGCAAAAAGCTCAGGGTTGTTGCTGCCTTTTCTCTGCCATCTTAACTCAGGACTATTTCTTTTTATGGTATGTCTTAGATTTTTCTTTATTTTTTACCGTTGAAAAATTTGTAAACTTGAACTAGGTAGCACAGAGCATTTTTCAGCAAAGATTTTCAAGAAATAAATGTATTCATCCTATGTATCCAGATTGGAAAATCTTTCTTTTTTGGGATACACAACCTGATCCTTTTAGGCACTGAATCTTTGACTTATGAGTGAGTATAAGAGATACCCAGTAAGGTCAATATATATAAAAAAATTAATTGGATTTTATGTATGTATATATATATATGTATAATGTATGCATTCATATATATGTATATACACATGTATGCATACATATTTAATCATTGAACATTCTATTGGTTGCTTTACTTTCCTGAAAGTAAACATAAACATTAGAGATTAACTTTGTTTAAATTCTTGCTTTTGGAAGATATGTCCAAAATGAGAGCAAGAATGACCTGTTTTCAGCATCAAATGTTGAAGAATCAAAAATGGCATTTTAGTATAAAAAAATTTACATTTAATTTAGTGAAATTTTATAAGGGCAACAAATTATCTGGAAAATCAAAGCACTAAATTTTTAGTAACTTATGTTGCCAATATAGTTATGTAATCATTTGCTTGGATGTGAATATAACTCTACAGTAGGGGGTTTGGAGTCCTTTTTGAACATAAACTAGAATTTAAGAAGATAGCTATCCATAAGGTGATGTCTGAAACCCTGAGAATATCAGCAGCTGCCTTCTGGGAATCCCAAAGTCCTTTTCCTCCATAAAGTGATCCATATAACTTTAAGGTGATTAGTTATTTTCACCTCCATTTCTCTCAACAAGATCTTAAGCAGATAAATGGATTAGGATGAGTGAATGAAATCTATGTCTTAGAGGCGTATTTTTTTTTGTTCTACAATCAGCTCTCCTTCATTTTTAAGGGTGAGGAATGCCCATGGTTCCATCTAAAAGACTTTCTCTTTTGTCTCTCAGTGTCTCCTTGTTTTAGCTTTATTTACCCTCAGCTTTTTGAATAAATTTCATTGGGGCATCCCTCTTGCACAAATCAGTATACTGAAACCCAGAGAGGTGAAATGATTTGCCATAGAAGCAGAGCCAATTAGTGGTAATGCTAGGATGTAAGTCTAGATCTTTAGATTTTGACTTTACTGCCTTTATGCTACCCTATATTGCCCCTCCATGTGAAAATTAATAATAACAATGACATAGAAGATGGAGTAGTGGAAAAAGCACTAAACTTGTGACAAGACCCTTTGGTTCAAATCCCAACTCCAATATTTACTCTGTCAACTTACTCTAGTTGTCACCATTTCTCTGACTTTTCTCATTTGTACAATGAGGATAGTAGAGAAGAATTTGACACACACACAAAAAAAGGTATCAAGAAAAATTTATTAAAAATGGAGTTTAGAGGATGGAAGGCCTATGTTCCTTCCCCTGAAGGAATGGGTAGCTTCCAGCATGGCCATCAGAAGGTCAGGATGAGGTAGGATTGTTACAGAATTCTGAACTTTGGATTTCTCTTGATACCATCCCCCAGTCATATGACTTCTTGTTCTCCTCTGATAGGCTTTCCTTCAAGTTATTGATCATGCACAGCAGTTTTCTGACCTCTTCACTGCATTAGGTTACACCCACCCCCCATCAAAGTGTGGAAATAAAACTTACTTCCTGTTTTCCCACAAACTCCCTCCTTTTCTCTTTATAAAAATTTGTGTTTACACACCTAAATCCAAACAATACCTCCTCACTTTCTTTCCCCTAGGAACTCTTCCCTTCATCTATCTCCCTTTTATACGAATGTGGCACAAGGGGGCAGTCCCCTTGTTATAAATTCAGATACAGAGATTCAAAGGAAAAGGCAAATTCATGAACTATCCATTTAGAAGTTCCATTTCATACAGCAGATCTGGGGAGGAACATCATCTGATGCAGTTTTCTGGTCTGGATGCTCCTTCAAGCAGTCTTTAGCATGGCATCTCAGCATCTTCTTTCCTTTATCTTCTTTTAGAAATTCAGATGTCCACTCTCCTCCAAAACTGACCTTAATACAATTTTAGATTATCATTCCTATCACTCTTACAAAATCAAAATTGGAACTTTGTTCAATTGTCATGTTTAAGAAATTCACATAAGAACCCAGTTTTTACAGTTTATATTAACTCACTATTCATTTCCCCCATCAGTAGAATGAGATTTCACTAAGTAGTCAATAACAGGCTCCAGTATTTACATAAATATAAAAAAATAATAATTTTTAACTCAGTACATATCATATCATAAAACAATTCCAACTTCTGGTCATGTGATGCTTCTTTTAAAGCATTTACAATATAGACCACAACCATTTTTCTTTTAACATTAATCAACTGAGACAAAATAATAACTATATATACTAACCTCATGGATCCTCAGTCTGATGGTTTTCTTGCTATTAGTAAGAATTAAAGGACCCTAACTTATTGTTATTGGTCTGAAATTCTAAGACTAATAGTTTAATTTTAGACTTAACTTCAGATGTTCCCCTACCAACAATATTTTAATAGATCTGGTATTAAGCTTGCAAAATTTTTGATTGCAGGAAATTGCCACTAAGAGTAGAGACATTGCAGGGAAGCTAAACATCTCCCTAACTTCATGTCAGGAGTAGATTGTCAACTGGCATTCAGCCAGGCTTAAAGTCTACCAGGTGTCAGTGGGGAAATTGAGTCAGGAGAATCCTCCCTCATCCTAGGCTGAACAGACACTCTTCCAACCTTCCCATGAGATTACCTTTTTGCAGTTCATACCAATATCTCACAGGTTTACTGACATCATAGATCAGTGGCTCAGACCACCTCTCTTGCTACCCACATCTACAGTTACACTCAGAAGAACAGTCAGAGTCCCATAAAATCTTAAAATAGCAAGTTTTAATATCAGTTTCAGATATGACTATAATTTCACATTGTCTAAGGGACATCTTTTGAAGCAAGTCTTAAGTGGCTTACGTGACTTTCTGTACATGTTCTAGTTCCTGATTAAATAACAATCATAAATCAAATTTACCATTATAACCATAAGATATTGCTGTAATAGATCTACATCTGTTTCCCAAACTACTTTATCCCTTTCTAACTATGCTCAGTCTAAAAGGATGAGTTACACATAGAATAAATTCAAACACTAACTTCAACTTATGTTTATGAAATGAATTCAAATCAAAACAAACATTTAACTTCTCCATCAATACAAAATATCACCAAAGGTTACCTCCCTCTAAGAAATTAAGACTGTAATTCTTTTCACCAACTGAAAATGTCTCAGATTTAGTCTCAGTAATTAGTTCAGGCAATTGTTTTAATACCAATGACTTTTACATCATTTTGTAACATGTAAAGACTTTATTCCAAGTTGGGACTTTCGTCCATTACCCCAAAATAGTTTTAGCCCCATTTGTCTAAAAGGGCCTTGGAAAACCTCACCTTGTCCCACATGAACTGGCTGTCTAGAGATCTATAGAAGCATGTCCTTATGCCCTGTCAATCCAATTCTCCAGGCCATTCCCATCAAGACCACTTCTGGAACCCCCAGACCACCTGAGGCCCCTCAGACTCCTTCCCTAAAGTCCCTCTGTAGGTAAAATACATCTTGTTTTAGCATTACAAATACTCAGATTCCCTAAAAGTACATCCAATACTGTGAAATCTCAACAAACTTTGACCCTCTGGTTGAAAGAAGGCTTGGGTTGAATTCATTCAAGCAGGACCCAGCAAGATGAAGTCTTTGGGTCCTCAACAATTCCGTATCGTTACAGTTAACCTTAAATCTCAATCTTGTTCTATGGAGCAATGTTTTAGCGTCATATTTATACTTCGGTTGTTTTTCTTTATCTAATCATTCCCACAAATTCAGAAAAATGTTCTATTTTATCTTTCACAAGACCATACCAGAGAGCCTATTTACCCAATTAATTGAAAACAGCAAGATTCCACTACTTGCATTGTGCTTACACCTTAAACTATCTGCTTTGATTATAGAAACATACCATATAGATGAAAGGCAAGGACCTAATTAGATATCATTTCCACCTTAAAACCAGACTCAGAAATAGCCAAAGGGGAAAACATTCATTTTCAGAGGAACACAATGGGGAAACTGAGTCAGAAGGATCTGCCTGTAACAGTCACATTCCTCTCTGAGTAATAGAATACAATTTGTAATGGTCCAGAGGCTTTGCATTTGATGGCATTTTTCACTAATCAAGAATATTACCAGGTCTTACATCTTAGATCTTAAATTTGTCCTAAAAGTCAGTCACTGGAGATCATTTCTATACATTTTCAAATTCTCACCAAAGCAAGTTCTTTATACAATCTCCTCAACTGCTTCGGATGTACATTTTGACAATCCTGAGGACTGCTTCTTTCCATGCATACACAAACAATATACCAACTTTAGGTTTTAGCATTAGAACTAAAAACAGCAAAATTACATTTTCATAAGTGGAAACCAAATTGTTTCAGCTGTGAACACAAACAATAAATTTCAGATGACATCAACTGTATTTTCATATTATATGAAAATTATTGACAGAAGGATGGGCTGTCTTACCAAGTGCAGACAATGACGGGCTGGCTTCTCCATTGTGACCCATCCCCCTTCACCTTCTACCCATGACTGTGGCTATGTGCTGAACTTAGATACTTTCAGGCTGTAGCTGCTGTCCCTTCAACAGAGTCAGGATAATAGCCTCTATTAGCCAGTCTTGAAAAAGGGCAGAGTTTTCCTTTTCTTCCTTAGTAATTTCCTTAATTTTGTTTTTTTTGTTTTTTGAAAATTTACTTGCTTTTGAAATGCAGTTCTTAGGTCTTCTTACAAGCAAATTATCATATGATCTCCCTTCCCCTTATCCTCACTCTTCTGATAATCCCATCCTGGGTCAATAATGGGAACAGCAGCTGCTCCTAAGATATATTGTGGGGTCACCACTAGCCAAACGACTCCCAGACTTTCAAGTTTGTCACCCCAAGAAAGCTTCCCTCAGTAGTGGGGTCTTCCAAGTATCTCTCCAGTTTCTCTCTAATCTGAATGAGGCCTGAGATGGAGAACAGAACACACACTCTAATTGTCACACTAGAAGCAGGTACTTTCCTCAGGGGAAGAAGCCCAAATGACCCTGTGGGGATGAGGTTTTGGTTAGAAATAGGAAGTCCTACTTCTTGTGACAGAGGAGATGGGGAATGCTGCCTGGACTGGATTAGGCTGCAAGGCTATGGGATCTAGTTGGCAAGGGTAAAGATCAGCTGACAGGGGGCGGAGCCAAGATGGCAGAGTAGAAAGACACATATATGCAGGGTTTCCCCACACAGCCTATAAAATACCTGTAGAGAGAGACTCTCAACAAATTATGGAGGAGCAGAAGTGGAGAACAACAGAGTGGAGGAGATTTCCAGCCCAGGGTGACCTGAAAGACCCACAGGAAATGTCCATTGCCCCGGATGCGCAGCGGAGCTCAGCCGAGCCTTCGCTGGGTGGAACAGCCCTTGGGGATGGAATCTCCAGTCGTGGAGTCCCCAGTCCCAGTAGCAGTGGTACCCAGATCCCTCAAGCCACAGGTACCAAAGGTCAGTGATATTTTCAGCTGACCAGGAAAGGAGAAGGGCCTTCCCATAACTCCAGCAGCAGGCAGCGGCCACAGAGGCTGCACCAGCCCATATAGACCATTCCATTGTTGCAGCATAAAAACCCCTGGGGGCACTGAAGAGCTGAGTCTTACCTCAGCCCTCTGTGGAGACCCTGGCAAAGCTGGTCTTTGTCTCACAATGAATGGTGGCCCTGCCCATCCAGTTTATCTGAAAATCAGTCCCCAGCGCTGACTTGGTGGAACTGGAGGCCAGGAGGCTGTGGAGAGGTAACTGCTAAGATTCTGGGCACAAAAATCCCTCTCTGAGTTCAGACCAGAACAAGCTTGATCATGCCTCCTTGGAGGAATTGAGATCTCACAGATCCCCAGAGTATATCCTACTATTTACAAAGGACCCAAAAGTCAAATAATTGGTTGGGGAAAATGTCCAAAAAGGGGAAAAAAAAATAAGACTATAGAAGGTTACTTTCTTGGTGAACAGATATCTTCTCCCATCCTTTCAGATGAGGAGGAACAATGCTTACCATCAGGGAAAGACATAAAAGTCAAGGCTTCTATATCCCAAACATCCAAAATAAACATTCAATGGGCTCAGGCCATGGAAGAGCTCAAAAAGGATCGTGAAAATCAAGTAAGAGAGGTGGAGGAAAAATTGGGAAGAGAAATGAGAGAGATGCAAGAAAAGCATGAAAATCAGGTCAACACCTTGCTAAAGGAGACCCCAAAAAAAATGCTGAAGAAAACACCTTGAAAAATAGGCTCACTCAATTGGAAAAGGCTAATGAGGAGAAGAATGCTTTAGAAAGCAGAATTAGTCAAATGGAAAAGGAGGTTCAAAAGCTCACTAAAGAAAATAGTTCTTTAAAAATTAGAATGGAACAGATGGAGGCCAATGACTTTATGAGAAACCAAGAAATCACAAAACAAAACCAAAAGAATGAAAAAATGGAAGATAATGTGAAATATCTCATTGGAAAACCAACTCACCTGGAAAATAGATCCAGGAGAGACAGTTTAAAAATTATGGGACTACCTGAAAGTCATGACCAAAAAAAGAGCCTAGACATCATCTTTCATGAAATTATCAAGGAAAACTACCCTGATATTCTAGAGCCAGGGACAAAATAAATATTGAAAGAATGAACCAATCACCTCCTGAAAGAGATCCAAAAAGAGAGACTCCTAGTCACTGTTGGGCCCTAGCAACCACTATAGTTCTTTTGACCTGAGAGCGGATCGAATCCTTCCAATATCCCCAGGGGCTCTCCTTTCCTGTATGGCTCAAATTCCTGGGATACTGTCCAAGTTTTCTCCATTTGCTTAGTGCCAATAAAAAAAACAAAAACAAAACTTCTGGACAGGAAAAGGGGCCAACAAAGTGTTTGCCGCTCCAAACTCCTCTTCCTCAGTAAAAGACTGATCGAGAGCGGAAGCTCCCAGGGTGATGTGGTCTTTGCTCAGTATACTGACTTATGTGATGTGCCAGCCAAGTTTTCTCCCTTCCTTCCTTCCTTCCTCTGAACTCCTGCCCATGTCTGATGTCGCATGCTTGGACCAGAGGATATGTAACTTACAGGGAAAGTAAAAAAAAAAACTTTGTTACAAGAGTGCTCATCTCCTAAATTTAATCTCACTTCCTCCAAGGTAGCAAGTCAGGTGCCCCTTATTTGAAGGAGCCCCACCAGGACACCATGGTTGTTAGAGATGAACTTGACACACACAGAAAAAGGTATCAAGAAAAATTTATTAAAAATGGAGTTCAGAGGAGGAGGGAAGGTGTACGTTCCTTCCCCTGAAGGAATGAGTAGCTTTCAGCATGGCCATCAGAAGGACTGCGACCAGGTCAGGACGAGGCAGGACCCTTACAGAATTCTGAATTTGGATTTCCTGAGATACCATGCCCTGGCCATGTGATTCATGTCCTCCTCTGATAGGCTTTCCTTCAATTTATTGAGCAGGTGCAGCAGATTTCTGACCTTCACCTCACTATACTAGGTCACACACACACCCCATCAAAGTGTGGAAATAAAACTTACTTCCTGTTTTCCCACAGAGGATAAAAACACATCTTCAAGCAGGCTTGTTAAGTGAGAAAATAATTCTATAAATCTTCAAGTACTATACAAATGTGAGTTTAATTATTATTTGAATATTTAACAATATTTACTCCTATTAAATGACTGCTCCCTTTCAGCATCCACTAGAATCATTCTATTTCTTTTGATGCAGGAATATGTACCTGATAAGTTTTCTTTTTAAGCAGTCACCTTGATATTTACCATATTAATTAAAATAACATTCAATTAAAAAGTCTGCAAGAAAATGTAAATGACTACAGTATTATAAAATAAGCCAAAGCTGATAATATACTTGGAGACAGGCTATCAAGGAGATAACTGTCACCTAAAATAATTCCATCCTCTGGGGTATTTTAAGCTGCCAGAGTAAAACAACGTTTTCCAAACTCTGCATCTTCTAGAAGTTACACTGTAGGAAAAGATATGTCACCCCAGACAACCAGAAGTTCCATGATATTTTGAGACATGGTATTTCTGTGGTGGTGGAGTATTTCTTTGCTAATGATCCCAGTAAGAAAGCTGATCTCTACAGAAATAGGGAAATGACATTTATGCTATGAATTCACAACAACCTTTATGTGTTGGCATTTATGAATGTATTTCAATAACAACAATAATGTTTTTGTTACTGCTAAATAATGTTTGCAAAGCTCTTTACAAATATTTTCTCATTTTAGTTTGTATAATTATGAATACACACCGGAAAGTGTGTTCCCATGTTTGTGGAAAAATTAGAAAATTCTTTCATTTCAATACAGATCTCTTTTTAGAATGTTTTTTAATTACAAGGGTAGTGAGTGGGCATATGCCAGACAATCCTAGAGATCCTCAAACGGACTTGATTAGTTCTATCAAGTTACCAGTTATGAATTTTCAGTGATTTCTTATTGGCACTAGTGAAAACAAATCTATTCTCCTCATTTTAGTGTTTAAAACTCTTCACAATGTGGCTCCAGTCTACTCTTCCCGACCTATTTCACATGATTTTTCTTACTATACAATAGCCTAGTTGAGGAACAGATTGGGATGGGGGAAGAGTAAAGACATATTCAAAGGAGGTCACAACACTGCCATTACCTTGATTTTCACTTCCCTTCAGAGTTCAGTGGTAATAACCAAAACTCTGTGTTCAAGAGTCTAAAGAAGAGTACCAGCATGGTACCAGACCAAGAGACTTTATTCTAGACTGGCCACTATATCCATTATGTAAGGGAGGCACTCCTGTGGAGAAGGTTCCTTTTATCCTTCTTACCGTCAGCACCAATCATCAACCAACTGCCATGAATGGGTTGGTAATCCCAAGGGCCCTAGGAATAAGACTTCAAACCACCAGCCCTGCTCCCATGTTGGTCTCTGAAATTCAGAATTTTAATTAATTAATTTTAATTAATTCAGAAAATTAATCCTTACGGTTATATAATCTGCCAGTTACTGCTGCAGGTCCTCAGTCCCTATCTTCTAAATAGCTCATAGCCACAAAAGTTCTTGACTAAGAAGAGAAGTTCTTGCCTCCAAATTCCTTGACATCTTCAAATGATTAACTGAATTTGACTTATCAGTGCAGATGACCTTAAAAATTCATTACCATTTGCTTCTCATTGCACCATAAGGACCTTTGGGCCTTTCTATCTGACATGCCGCTATATATGTTGTCTCCACCATTAGAATATGAACTCTTTGAAAGTAGTTCTTTTGCTTTTCTGTTTCTATCTCCAGCACTTAGCACATAGTGAACACTTAATGAATGTTTTTAAAATTAGTTTATATATCTACATTAAAAACAAAGTAGCCTACTTCTCTCCTAACAGCCTCCTATCTCTTACTTCCCTTCCCTTTCCAAGATTATTCTTGTACACCTATTTTCACTACTTAAATGCTTAGTATCAGGGCTCAGCTCGGGACTATGGAAACATTTCTTAATCATCCTACTTGTTAGTACCCTCTGTTTCCTCAAATGATATAATGTTACCTGTTGAATCCCTAATAGAATGTAAGTTCCTCAAGTTCAGGACACGTTTTTCATTTTTGTCTTCCCCAGAGCCTAGTGCAGTGCCATGAATATAGTTGGTGCTTAATAAATACTTGCCGACTTCATTTAACTTAAATGACATTGAATGGATGATGATAGGAGTCCCAAAGACTCAAGCATTTAAGTGATAATGTTCTGTTCTTCAGAGATGTTCAAGGCCATTAAAAAATAATGTGAATAGTGCTTCACAATGTCTATAGTGCAATTCAACTCACTCGTCCAGAATAAGGAAAGCTATATTTCTCCCTCAGAGTTCAAGAGTTACTCCTGAGGGGTTAGGAGTGTCTATCTCTAATGCTATTGGTTTGATTCCTGATTTTTTTTGAGGAGTTAACAATCACTTTAATTAAGCACATGTATCAATCCTATATATCATTCACCTAATTCAGGAAAGTCAATACCCTGAACCTCAAAGCAATCAACAGACATGGCTTCATCTGTTTGACCATAATTCAACAAACAGATTCAGCTGTCTGGCCAATTACCTGAGAGGGAAGTGCGACATCTGGGTTCTCAAAGCTGGGGGACTCTTTAGCAGCTTCCCAGAGTCTTAATCTGGCACTCAAACCTTCCTACCAAAATTAAGCCTTCTTAATTCCTGATTTTGTTATGGTTATCTGTCTCTTGCTCTCTATCTCATAACACATTCAGTAACACAGTTTCTATATAACATTAATTCCACCAAATTCAAATTCAAATATGGCACTACTGCTAGATGAGTTACTGTCTCAGCTACAAATGAGGTGAGCCTCAGAAGCCATATTTTGCCTCATGGCCTCGATGCAGGACTGACTAAAAACACTGCACACATTCCTCTCCAGTTGTTCAGGTGACTTGCCCATGTGACTTCTTAAAGTTCACAAGATTATAGTCAAATAGAACAAATGCAAAGATAAACATTTTGGCCTCATACGGGCAAGACCCAAGACCCTCTATTTCATATTGCATTGTCTCTTCTCTCACTGGAATTCAAACAGGCATGAAGGAATTAGACCAAGAAGACTGGTTCTAGATGACTAGTCCCTTTTGAATGGACTACCCTGTTCTGACTATAAAATCAATTAATCAAAAATACCAGACCAGTTACAGAATACCTGCACACATTCCAACTTTATTCAAGTTACTTTCATTCACCATCATCATGTCCTTTTGGAAGCAAGCTCCTCATCCATTTTCCATGTAGGGGACTGTATCAGCTGAATATAGTGATAACTGCTTGCCTCCCCTTACATTTGGTGGGGTAATTCTTGTATTGTGAAATCACATGTTTAGGTAAGTACTGAGGGAATTGAAGGAATTAAGACAGAAAGTGGTTAATTGTAAGAACTGTAGGAACCATAATGACTTCATTCTCTGACTCAGTTCTGGAGCTAGCTCAGTTCTCTTTCTGTTCGTTCATGAGTGTAGTCCAAATTCTGTCCTGTGAGAATTTTTGTTGTCAGTTGTGGGGATTGAGAGAAAATCTTATTGCATAGTTTGAACCTCACCTTGCATAGCTCAAAAACTGCACCACCTCTACATGCTGTTTAGAGATCCTTAAGGAAGGACCTAAATTATGCTGACCAGAAATCCAGTCAGACTCAAATAGTGATGCAAGAAATTTTCTCACGATTGTATATCTCAAGCAATCCATATGTTTTACCTGAAAACTGGCCCCGCACTGATCAATCAGGTATTGTTTCATGTTCCTTTGATTGTTTAGACAGTCGGGAGAGTGGGACATCTCTTCTGGTTTCAGGGACTTGTACCTATTTACTTTCCTCCTCCAACTAAGAAAATCCCTAATCTTTTATCTAATTAGAAATCTGATTGCCTAATGTTTATTGTTTCCTTTTAATTAATTGCTTTTATTTGATTGTTTCTTATGTATAAAAGTCTGTCTCCTCTAGTATTTGGGGTCCAGTGCTACAGCTGAGGAAGTAACTGGTCCCAATTTGTTGGGTAACTGCCATGGATTGCTTAAAAATCAATATGCTCAGGAGTTTGGACTTTTGTTTCCTTGGTCATTTCATCTTTTGCCTGTCACAGTACCCACCTGGGCAAGGTGATATCCTAAGACTTGCTTTATTCCTTTAGGGAGATAAAAGAGATTAGTTCAGCTACTTCATCTGTACTTGATTCACTTTGTAAAAAGCAGATTGGGAAAAGTCCTATGATTTAAAGATAAAAAACAGTTTTCAGAGACTGCAGGCCATTTTTATTCCCTTTTTCCTTCTAGAAAAATGTGAAAGTAGATATTGGTGTAGAATTCACTATGAGTAATGTATATTTGGACTCTAATGCAACTATACCCTATAATTTACACTGTAGTGTTTTTGTGTATTAGAAAAGGGATGTTGAAGAAGAGTAGGAGTATGGATAAATATGTATGTGTGTATGTTTATGTGTGTTATATAGATATACATACACACATGTAAAAGGGAGACAGAGAACAAAAAATCAAAAGAAATAACAACTGAAAGTTAATATCCTCTATTAAATCCACTCAAAACCCCAATATCTGAATTTCATTGCACTGAGAAAATTTCCCAGAAAAAGTTATTTTGAAGTATACCCAGGTAGAAAAAAGGAGACTACAGCAGTTGATGTGGGAGAATTTTTTTAGGTACAGGGGAAAATATATGAGATAACTTGGAGATTCACATCATAGAAATAGATGGGGTAAGATACTTCTGAGAAATATGTTTGGTTAGGGCAAAAAGAAAAACAAATCAAATCTGTAGGAGAGGTTGTAAGGGTAAGATGATGATGGAATCCTTTCATTAAAAACAAGATTTAAGAGGTTGAACTTGATGCGGAGTATCACAGGCTATCTTGAAAGGGTTTCAGATTAAAGTGGAGAACAAGAAAGATGGAATGATAATAAAATGACAAAGCAGAAACAGTATTTCTTATTTTTGTTTTTCTGGGTTTTGTTGGAGAAGGGTCTCATTCCATTTTGTGTTTTGTTGGGATTTGTCATAACTACTAAAACCTAGAAATTAGTTAGAAACATGAAGTTACTTTTAATTGAACATTTCTATATTGTTCTATGCCAAATATCTCACTATTTACACTGAGTGTTTCTTCTAAAGACAGTAATGTATTTTGTATATTTTAAAATGCTTTTATAAAACATAGAATGATTATCTTATTAGCCATCAATTTCATGAAGAGATTAAGACTGTCCAGCACTAATCAAAGAGGCTAAGTGGAAATTAACCATACAATTGAGTTTGTGTGGGCTAGCACTACCCAATAAATTCAGTTTTCTATGACTCTACCTTTTGAATGATCCCCTCCAGTAATAATGATGAATTATCTGTATCTTGAATATACTATGCTTATTCTGGCCTCTTTCCTCATGTAGTTTCCTTCCTTGCACTCCCAATCAACTCCCTCCCTTATCCACACACTTCATCTCTGATAAAAAAAAAGTTTTGCTGCTATACTTCTTTTAGAGTCCAACTTAAGTTCCACCTCCATGTAGGTTTCCTTATTATTCCAATTCTCTATGACCACATCCTCCTGTAAATTATTTTTACTACTTATGCTGTACCTTCTCTGGGGTTATTCATCCAATCTGCTTTGGATTAGCAGGCCATGGTTCCACAAAACACTGCTTCTTATATCAAGGTCCATAGAGTGACCCTGAGAGGCTAAGGTCTTTTTTATTGTTCAAGAACCTCCTGTCATTTTCCTGTCTGGTATGTACCCTATTATGTATCCATAAATCTGATATGTTCCCATTACATGAGATATTCAGTAGATGTTGACTATAAATTAAGTAGGTGGTGAAAAATAGTTAAGGTGATAGTGGTAGTTGAAGAGAAGAGCAGTCACTTAGGAGTCAGGGTTTGGGGTTTCTGGTGTTATGTTTGCCAAGATATTTTAGCTCATCTAGTCTGACTGAAATTGTTTTGGCCATGGTTATCACTGATCTTTCATTTGCTAAATCTTAGGGCCTTTTCTCAGGACTCATCTTCCACATTCTCTATACAGTTTTTGATGGTGTTGACCATCAACTCCTTTGGGATGCTTTTGCTTTCCATGACTTCCATGACATGGTGCTCCCTTAGTTCCCTTCGTATTTGTGCATGAACTCTTTCTTGATATCTTCTGTTGGCTCACCATCCACCTTCTCCACACAAATCTTGACCACTCCTCCCCTACCAAAGTTCTGTTTTTATTTTCTCTCTCATTTAAATCTCACATATATGTAATATATTATATATGGTTATATGTATACATATATGTATATATACATATATGTGTGTACACACATACACACACGATTGCCCTTCAAAACTCAAGCAAAATATGACCAAACATTCTGGACATCTTAAACTGGATATCCTATTGACATCTCAGATTCAATCTAATGAAAATAAAATTCATTATCTCTTCCCAATCTTGAACCCAAACTTTCTTCAAATTTTCTTATTTCAGTTCATGGTACCACCATCTTGATAATTTGCTATCCTTGGTGTCATCCTTTTCCTTCCTTGTCTTTTATATACCACATCCAAACAGTTGCCAAGTCCTGCTTATTAAGCATCTACTACATCGTTTACTTATCCCATTTACTTCATTCATATGTTGTTGCATTATTCATCTACACAAGTAAACTGTTACTATTTTTCCTCTTTAGTTGCACCCTAACATCTAGCTCAGTGCCTTGCACATAGTAGACATCTAATAAATATTTGTTAAATGAAATTGAAAATTTTTCATTTTCCACATGAAGGCATTGAGTCCCTACATGGTTTACTTAAGGCCATATTGGTAAAAAAAATCATTGAGCCCCATTTCTCTGATGCCCTTTCCATTATACAGGTCTAATGTGAGGATTAAATTAGATAATAGTTTTGGAAAATTAAGAGCTTTAAACAAATGTAAGATGTTATTAATATAAAATTTGTTTCAGTACTCTCACCATTGAATTGGTATCTCTTTACTACCTTTCTTTTTCTTTCCTTCCTTCCTTCCTTCCTTCCTTCCTTCCTTCCTTCCTTCCTTCCTTCCTTCCTTCCTTCCTTCCTTCCTCTCTTTCTTTCTTTTTTCCCCTTCCCTCCCCTCTGTCTCCCCAAGAGAGCATGCAATCTGATGTGGGCTCCCCACATACATTTCTATTAAAGACATTTTTACATTCGTCATGTTACATAGAAGAATTCTAACAAATGGGAGAAACTATGAGAAAGAAAAGAAAACAAAAAAGAAAATAGTCTGCTTTGCTCTGCATTCTGACTTCATAGTTCTTTTTCTGGATGTGGATGACATTTTCCATCATGAGTCCTTTGAAATTGTTTTAGATACTATAATCCTGAGAAGGGCTAAATCTATCAAAATCAGGCATCACACACTACAGCTGCTACTATGTACAATGTTCTTCTGGTTCTCCTTGCTTCACTCAGAATCAGTTCATATAAGTCTTTCCAGGTTTTTCTGAAGTCTGCCTGTTCATCATTTCTTATAGCAAAATACTATTCCATTACATTCATATAACACAACTTGTTCAGCTATTCCTCAGTTGATGGACATTCCCTCAATTTCTAGTTGTTGGTCACCACAAAAAGAGCTGCTACAAATATTTTTGTACATGTCAATCCTTTTCCCATTTTTATGATCTCTTTGGGATACAGTCCTAGAAGTGGTTTTGCTAGATCAGAGGATAGGCATATTTTTATAGCCCTTTGGCATAGTTCCAAATCCTCATGGTTGAATCAGCTCACAGCTTCACCAACAATGAATTAGCATTCCAGCTTCTCACATCTTCTCCAACATTTATCATTTTTCTGTTTTGTCATGTTAGCCAATCTGATAGGTGTAATGTGACACCTCAGATTTGTTTTGATTTGCATCTTTCTAATCAATAGTGATTTAGAGCATTCTTCATATGATCATAGAGTGCTTTAATTTCTTCTTCTGAAAACTTCCTGTTCATATCCTTTGACCATTTATCAGTTGAGAAATGACTTGTATTCTTGTAAATTTGACTCAGTTCTCTACATATTTTAGAAATGAGGTCTTTATCAGAGACACTAAAAATTGTAAAAAATTGTAAAATTGTAAATTGTAAAAAAATTGTAAAAATTCTTCCCCAGCTTTCTGCTTCCCTCTTAACCTTGGTTGCATTGGCTTTGTTTGTGCAAAAACCTTTCAACTTAATGTAATCACAATTATCCATTTTGCATTTCATCATGTTCTCTCTCTCTTGTTTGGTCATAAATTTCTCCATTCTCCATAAATCTGACAGATAAACTATTCTTTGCTCCCCCAGTTTGTTTGTAGTATAGCCTTTATTCCTAAATCATGTACCCACTTGGGCTTTATTTTGGTATGTGGTGTCAGATGTTGGACTATACCATTTTTGCCATACTATTTTCCAGTTGACCTACCAGTTGTTGTCTAATAGTGAGTTCTTATCCCAGAAGTTCAGGTCTTTGGGTTTATCAAACACTAGCTTGCTATAATTATTGATTACTGTGTCTTAAGTACCTAACCTATTCCATTGATCTACCCCTCTATTTTTTTTAGCCAGTACCAAGTAGTTTTTATAATTGCTGCTTTCTAATACAATTTAAGATCTGCTATGTGTAGGCCACCTTCCCTAGCCCTTCTTTCCAATAATTCCCTTGATATTCTGAACCTTTTATTCTTCCAGAGGAATTTTGATATTATTCTTTCTATCTCTATAAAACAATTTTTTGATACTTTGACTGATATGGCACTGAATAAGTAAATTAATTTAGGTAAAATTCTTTTTTATTATATTAGCTTGGTATGTCCCAATTCTTCAGGTTGTGCCAAAGCATGCCTGGGGTTCCGGTATTGGTGCTTGCCACCTCCATCACCCTGAGGCTCAGGATCTCTCACTGTTCCACTAAGGTGGGACTTGCTCCTGTCTTGCTGAGATGCCTCCTGTCCTGTAATGGTCTCCTTCAGTCACAGCAAGAGTGACCTTTCCCATAAATCTCCCTAGTGTCCCAAGCTAAAAGATTGCCATACACTGCTGGCTCCACTATTCCAGAATTTTCCTTGGGGCAATATTCTCTGAGTTTTTCAAGGTCAACAAGGAAGGATGAGAACACTTAATGTTTACTCCACCATCTTGACTCCTGGAAGTTTAAATAGGTGACTTTCAAACATTTAGTCTATGAGCTGATAGCCCCAGGAGTAGCTGCTGCCACTGCTACAGGCCCTTTGCAGTACTGTGCTTCTCTGTCATGCAGTTCCAACAGACCCCCTCTCCCCCTTCTTTGCTGAGAGGTATGGCAGTTGCACTTTCCACTTGTGATTCTCTCTTAGCTCTTTTTTAAATAGAATCATAGATTTCATACCAGAAAGCGGCTTAGAAATCATTTAGTCCAACTTTCTAATTTTATAGATAGAGAAACTGAGTGACTATAGTTGAATATTCCTTGTCCAAGGTCACTAGTCAGTGACAGAGCTAGGATTTGACCTCAAGTTATCCACCTTATTTTCTCACTATACCATAATGTAACTTTCCTCATTAAGCAGTTTTCTGATTGTTTATACAATTTATAGTATTTTCAAAGTAGGCTAAGTTTAAAATATTATTATTGGCAGTCAATCAGGAAGCTTACTATAAACAATGCCTATACTTTTTCAATAATCACGATAATAAAATAATTCTAATATAGGAGTTTTTCTAAACAAAAGATTTTTTTAACTCACTGCAATTAAACAGATTTTGTTTCAAACAATAGGAGACCTATCATTGAAAGGTTAGTTGCCTACACTATGCTATAATCATACAGAGAAGCAATTATTAGTCATAAGAATAAGAAAATGTTTTCATTTGGATTAGAATGTAGCTTTACATCATGAGATTAATTTGGCAGGAAATCTTGAAAAATATAACCAATAGCTGAATAAATAATAATTTCAATCCATACTTAAAATAAATTTCTCCAAGTTAATGAAGAGGAATGTACCTAGTATAAAAGCAATAGATAATCCAGAAATCATGTTAAGTGGTTTTGAAAAGTTTAGACTCTTTTTGATTGTACTGATATGTGATGTTCTGAAATCCTTAACATTTCTAATAAAATAAAAATCATAACTTGATTCATTTTGATCAATCCTTAAAATTTCCTTTGAACAAAGTTTCGTGTAATAAAGTAGTTCTTTTAACTCAGTAAGAAACAGAAGGTTAGTTTGCTTTTTTTCCATCTGGTTCTATTGTCATCACTATTCATTCGAACTTAGAGACAGAAGTACTCATCTATATAATCCTGAATCACTATTTATTTGATTTATGCCTTCTCTTAGTAAAACAGAAAGAGGGCAGAAATAAAGTTCATTGGTTTGTTTTAAGGTGTTCATTCAATGGTTTTTAAAAATAAGGAAGTGGAATCTTTGTCTTCAGATCAAGAAGACTCCAAAATATTTCAGCGTCTTGAAAATGAAGAACAAGGCATTATTACAAGGGCAAGTTTAAAAAAATATTTAATAATGGGACATGTATTACTCATATCCCTATGATATTATAAAAGTGTATAACTGAAAATATTTTATGTAGTGTTCACACAAATTATTAAAAGATATTCATTATGTATGGTTGGACTGTGCCACTATAATAAAAATGGTTATACTACCAAATTGATAAATTTAGGACTCTAACAACCAAACAAACAAGAAGAATTTTATATAATTTGATTTAAAAAACATATGACTCCTTTTCAGGAACAAAAGGGTTAGAATATCAAGGAAAATAGTGAGTAATAATAAGAATAAGAGGGTCATGGTAATCCCAGGTCCCAAACCAAATTATTATGCAACAATGATAAAAACCTGTTAGTGATAGTTAAAGAGAAGTAGAACGGTGGAATCAACTAGATAAAAAATACCCTAAAGTGATCAGACACTGGTCCAGTGTTGAATGAACATAACACAACCTACTAGAGCAGAAGTGGAGAGCCTGAGGTCTCAAGGCCACATGTGGCGCTCTAGGTGCTCAAGTGTGGCCCTTTGACTGAATTCAAGTTTCACAAAATTCTGTGACCTTAAGACTGCAGGTTCCCCATCCCTGTACTAGAGAAGTGATTCTGCTCTCTAAGAACAGTTTAGTAAAATTCAGGTTTAGACAAACAATTTGTTTATCATAAAATGAGACAAGATGTTTTGGTGAAAAGTATTAACAAGGCACTTGCCAGTGAGAGCCCAGTTCTTAGGATTGATATGATATCCCATGTGGAATTTGGAGCATATACAGGTGTTCTATGATGTTTTCCTGGCCATTTGCTACATAAAAAAGAAGAGCCTTTTTATTGGCTACTGAGTCAGAATTCAGGTTGCAATTCAACTATCCAGATCTATCTAAGTTTCCTGCTTGATGAAGATGGAATCTTATAATCTTCCATATGGTTTTAAAGCCACGTAGGGCCTCTATCAATTATGTCACTGTTGTACCTGTTCTTTCCTCTCTTAGATAAAGTAAAAAGTATTAGAGATGAAACAATTTGGGGATTTGAAAGTATGGAAGAACAGACATCCAGCGACTACAGTCTGTATTAGCCAGGCCCAGTCACAGTAAAGTACCAAGGAATGATTTGTGGGATGTAGTTCAGCAGTGGATGGAGAGAGCAGCAAAATGCCACTCCCTTCAAGAAAACACGTTACTCATTTATTAACTAGATATGGCTTCTCAGGAAATATATATTTGTAAAAGTTAATTGATGTTTATTTGTTAATGATATTGAGGGGATAATCATTGGACCAATCAAAGCTATGAGGAAGTTACAAACCAAAAACACCAGATTTTAGTATCAAGCCAATGGCATTAGAGAAAAGCCTATAACTTCACAGAGTTACTCCTAGAGCTCTAAGGAGGATATGTAGATAGCTCTCCAGTTATCTGACTCAACAGTGGGTATTCCAGTTCTCCAGAGTATATATAGGATACATTAGCAAAACAGTTTTCAATATCTGACCATTACCTCAACATTATTGCAATATATCACATAAACATACACATATCCAGTGTTCCTATGCCCCATCTTGGAGTGAAGGTATCGCTGCGATTTAGAAAGTTATGTCAGTGGAACACAAGCTCTGATAGCTTCAATGAAGCAAGAAAAATTATGAATACATGCCCAGAAATTCACTCCAAATCAGCTTAGCTAATTTTGAAATGGTTTTTCAACAAAGGATTGACTAAGAAGTGATAACTTCCATAACTTTCTTGCTATTTAATAAGATAATCTCTTAAGATATGAGGAACTTGTAGTCTTCACTGCTATATGGAATACTCACACTAATCAAACTATAGCCACCCACACATACCCACCTACCCTCTCCACACACCCACCATGTTTATGTCGATATATATATATATATATATATATATATATATATATATATACATATATATATGGGGGGGGGAGACAGAGAGAGAGAGAGAGAGATGATTTGGTACTTAAGTGGGTATATGATTTCATCAATGTGTAAATTGTCTTCACTGATACAGATTGGAATGTCTCTATGCTTCCTTACCCTGTCTGATTCTCCTCTCTACCCCCACAAATTCTTATAAAGGATACATTCAATATACCAGAAGTCTTCCTTCTGATTAATATAGCAATGGACTGTCTTTCATTCTTACTACATGATTGACACAATTTATAACTTTGAGAGTGCATTAACAAGATTCCAAAACCTACTTACATTAATTATGTATTTCCATTGCCTTAAGGATTATTTGTAGTTTTGACATTTGAAATCCTGACACTTTGTTATTCATAATCATATAGAATCATTTAAAAAGAATATTAGTTGTTTTAAAAGTGGATTTCCAAGAAGCAAACAATTTGGAACAACTGAAAGCTTAACCGAATTGTCTGAATGCAAACTAGTTCCATCTCTTTGATTTACTTAATTCTAATCCCAGTTCATTGTCTGAGAAAAGTACCTATTGCTTTTGCATTAAAAGAAAAAAAAGATGGGAGCCAAGATGGCAAAGCAGAAAGACTCATATACTGTAGCACTTCCCCCACAACCCACAAAACACCTGTAAAAAATGACTCTCAACAAAGTCTAGAGCAGCAGATGCCACAGAACAACAGAGCAAAAGAGATTTCCAGCCAAAGGTAAGTCAAAAGGCTGACAGGAAAGGTATATCTCACAGGACAGTGAAGAGATTAGAGCATAGTCCTGGCCATGTGGCACTGGGAAGAATAGGACCTGAACAGACCTCCAGGAAAAGTTCTTAGAAGGGAAGGTCCAAGATACTTCAACCCACAAGCTCCAAAGGTCAGTCGGGGAGGGCTTTCCCAGCTGGGCAAGAGGGAACAGATTTCTCCAGCAATAGCAGCAGGCAGCTACGGAGGCCAGGAAGCAATCTGGATCCATTGTAAAAAGGAAAGAGAAATAATAAAAGACTTTCTAAAGCTGACCTGTTTACATTCTTACAATGGAAAGAAAATATTTATAACTTTTGAGACTTTTCTCAGTATTTGGTTCTCTTGTAGAGTCCAGGTAGATGCTTGGTCCCCTAGGCTACTCAAATCCAGCTTCCAAGCTAAGAAGTTCATTCAGATGATGCTGGAAATGGACAGGAATTGGTTGAAGGGCAGCTGAATGGTTTGGAAACCAAAGACTGATCAAAAGAGAAAACTCAGAGGATTTTATCTGGAGTTTGGGCACACCACTTTCTAACTGTATGGAAAAGAGGTATATGCAGTCATGGTAGATCTCTGAATTTCAACAAGAGCAGGCTGTGTGTGTGTGTGTGTGTGTGTGTATTGTGTGTAAGAGACAGTGTGTAACATGAGAAAGACAGACAGAGACAGAGAGAGATAGAGAGACAGAGAAAGAGAGACTAAGAGAGATGGAGAGAGAGAGGGAGACAGAGGCAAATACATATATTTATTGGATGTTGTGTCAGGAACATGCTACATGAGGTACCTGATTCCTTCCTCCTCAGAACAGCTGATGGATGTGTGCCTTGTACCATGGGTTAGAGCAAGGGGAACTATTTTTTTTTTTTAAAGTTTTATAGTTACTTTTTTTTTTTACAACATTGTAACTGCCCTCCATTTGTTCAAATTTCCATACCTGTATTGTGACAAAGGAAAGCATTTATTCAAAGCCATCTAAACTGAATTGAAGCTAACATTGTATGCTACACTCCAGAGCTATAGGTTTAGGGTTGGGCCCTTGGCCCCCTTTTTTTCTGTCATGGACCCCTTTGACAATCCAGTGAAGCCTATGGAACTATTACTAGAATAATGCTTTTAAATACAAAAATAAAATGCATAGATTTACAAAATTAAATAAAAACAAAAACTTGTATGTATATATATATATATATCTATATATATCTATATATATATATATATATTCAGAGAGAGAGACCTGTAGAGACCATTCAATCAATCCATTAATATACAAGTTTTTATTTTTTATTTATATGTATATTTATATATATATGTAAATTATGTCTATATTTTTCCATTTGAATAGTTAGAACAGGTGTTTTTTGCATTACTGTGGATTTCACTGAGGAGATTTTGTAATATTCTGGGGTTTAATTATTTTTGTGTATATAAATATATATACATTTATTTATATATATGTACAAATATGTGTATACAAGTGTATTCATACACATATACACATACACATTCATATTTTGGCAAAATGCGATATCATCTATGTAGTCAACTATGTGTGAAAAATACTTTGTTAATCATGAAGCTCAATAACCTTTCTGTCTTGGAGAGTTTCCTGAGAACTAAGAAGTTAAATGACTGAACAACAGTCATTCAGTAGTTTATGTTACAGGCAATACTTGAACCCAGATTTTTTCAAATTCCTCAACATAATGAAACCTCTTTCATATATGTAAACACACACATATACAACTATCTGTGGGTATATAAATACATATTATATATACATATACATGTCTATATATACACATCCAGTTTATTTTTCTGATTCTCTATTTTTTTCTCTGTAGACATACAGGTTCATGTGTATACACACACCTATGTAGAGGCCAGACAGGCACTAAATTTACATATATACATATACATACATATATACTCATATGTATCTATGTAAATATATCTATGCACATATATACACATACACATATATATGTATATATGTATGTGTATATATATATATATACACACACACATATAGATACAGTCCAGGGAAGCACCAAATATTTATATCTATACATCTACTTTGTATCTATGTTTATTATCTATAATATTTGGTGCTTTTCTGGTCTACCTCTCCCAACTCTAATTCACAGGTTGGGTCCCTGGAGGATACTGATGGTGTAACTGCAATAGATTCAAAGTACTTTTGGAAAGAATGCTCCTACAGCTTTAGTTTGAGAGCGCCCACTGATTTCCTTCCTTTTAGAATTTATCAGTTCCAAACATACCAAAAAACAAAGACTCATCTCTTTGGGCTTTCTCTCTCCTGTATGTGCAGCATCTCAAATACAGAAAGTTGTTCATCTGCAAAATATAGCACTGATGATGAGAAGTGGAGGAAAAAGAAACACCTTCCCCTGTTTTACTCTGGAAGAAATGCAAAGGGAAAATATGGAAAGTCATTACCTCAAAAAACTGAGGAGACTTCATAGCTGGCTCTATTTTGAATTCTCAGACATGATTCCCCACTGAGGAAATTATTTCAGAACTGGTTAGTTTGCCTTTTCAAGGAAACCGGTTGTATGACTAACATTTTAGTGAGTCAATAGTTTAACCAGCTTTTGATTCCTTCAAATTGATACAGGAATTTTTTTTGTCTTATTGCTAGTACAATATTGAATTATAGTGATGATTATGGACATATTTGCTTCGCCCCTAATTTTATTTGTTTCTCCAGAGGCCTATTAAATTTAGCTTTTCCAAAATTCTATTAATTTCAACTTCTTTCTTATTTGTTTTATGCTTAGATTTATCTAGTTATAAGAAGTTTAATGAAGGTCTCTCCCCCACCCACCATTATAGTTTTACTGTCTATTTCCTCCTGTATTCCATTTAACTATTGATACTATGCCTTTTGGGTTTTACTATTTCCATATGTTTAATATTAATATTCCTTCATTATCTATGGTAAATTTTTAGCAAAATGTAGTTTCCCTTATTATCTCTTTTAATAAGATTCATTTTTGTTTTTACTTTGTCTGAGATATCATGATTGCTACCCTTGCTTTTTTTTTTTTTTAAACCATATCAGATTCTGCTCCAATCCCTTATTTTGTCTTTGGGAGTTTTTCTGTTTCAAGTATTTTTCTTGGAAACATACTGTTAGATTCTGTTTTATGAGTGAATTTATCTCATTCACATTCACAGTTATGATTACTAATTATGTATTTCCATCCATTATATATTTTTCTCTTTAGTCTTCTTTCTTTTTTGCTCTACCCCTCTTCCAAAGTTGGTTTTTCTTCTGATGAATGCCTCCCTTAATCCAACTTCCCTCTGATCATTTCTCCTCCTTTCTCTTAGCCTCTTCCCCTCCTGCTTGCCTGTTGGGTAAGAAGGACTTTTGTAGTCAACTGAATATTTATTTATGTTCTTCCTTCTTTGAATCAGTACAGATAAGCATAAGATTTAAGCACTACTTGCTCTCCTCCCCCTTTGCTTCCATCTATTGTAAAAGCTTGTTATTTATTTTCTCTTATATGTAAAATAATTTCCCCTTTCTTCTCCCAACCCCCTTTTCCCAGTATATCCCTCTTTGTCAGTCTTCCATTTATCTTTTGAGATCATCACAGTATAATAGATTCAGATCCATATATTCTAGGCAGAATCCTTTTAATTATCTTAATTATGATAAAAATTCTTGAAGGTTACATGTATCATCTCCCATTTTTGGAAATGTAAATAGTTTAACATTTTTAAGTTCCTCATGATTTTTCTCTCATTGACTTTTTTGTGCTTCTCTCAATTCTTGTGTTTGAATGTCAGTTTTTGTATTTAGTTCTGATCTTTTCATCAGGAATTCTTGACACTCTTCTATTTCATTAAATATCCATGTTTCCCCTGTAGAGATTATACTCATTTTTGCTAAGTAGGCCATTCTTTCTTGTAATCCCCTTGATACTCCCTTGGAATATTATATTCCAAGCCTGCAACTCCTTTGTGGGGAAGAAACTGCTAAATCTTGTGTTAACCTGATTGTAAGTCTGTGGTATTTAGATGGTTTATTTCTGCTGCTTGCAATATTTCCTATTTGATCTGAGAGCTCTAGAATTTAACCATAATATTCCTGGAAGTTTACATTTTGGGATCTATTTCAGGAAGTGATCAATAAATTCTTTCAATTTCTATTTTGTCCTCCAGTTCTGCTACATCTTGGCAGTTTTTCTTTATAAATTCTTGTACTATGAAACTGAGGGTTTTTTTAAAATTGTGGCTCTCAATAATACTTAAATCATTTCTTCTCGATCTATTTTCCAGGTCAGTTGTTTTTATCTGATGAGACATTTAACATTTTATTCTTTATTTATTGCTTCTTAATGTCTCAAGGAGTTATTTGCAGAATTCTACCTGGGCAATTCTAATGTTTAAGGAGTTATTTTCTTCAATATCTTTTGTTCCTCTGTAACAGCAAGTATCCCAACATACACGGGGGGGCTGGTATCACAGGTTCTTAGATCTACATTTCTAAAAGGAAAGCAACTTTTGAGGGGTTAACAATCTCCTTTAATCAAGTACATATATCATCCACTTGGTTCATGGGGAAAAGCATCCTGAACTTCAGAGAAAATACAAACAGAGAAATAAAGAGCAACAGACAAGGCTTCCAAATGACTGACCATAAGCAATACATAAATCACAGATCAACAGGCAGATCCAACTATCTGACCATTATGTGCTTATATAATTACCAGGGAGAGAAGCACCATCTGGGTTTTCAAAGCCAGGGACTCCTTGGTGGCTACCCAGAGTCTTATCTGGCACACAAACCTTCTTTCATAAACTAAGCCCCAAAGTATACCTCAGAGTATATATACGCTTTTTAGAGCAGAGGGCATCAAAACCCTTGAGAACCAGTGTCTCATTAAAATTAACAAAAAGTGTGGGTCTTCCAACAACAAAAAAAAAACTCTTCTAATTAAACTTTCCTTAATGGGCAGGCCCATTAATGGGTGGGAAAGGTCTTTAACTCTCATTAACACTTATACATATGCAATCATCTTTTTATTATTCTTCTGTGTTATGAAAATTCTTGTTTTATTTCATAAATTAAAAGTTAAATTTAAAAATAAAAAAATGAGGTCACAGATAGTTGGACATGACTGAAAAAACTAAACAACTGGACAAACTACAAAGAAGAGAAAGCAGGCCCTTCCATGACAGGTCAATATCTTTTTTTGTTTGTCTGTTTTTTTGCTTTTTCATTACTGAAACTCTGAAACATTATAAACTTAAATATTGAAACTTAAATATAAAATAAGAAAAGAAAAAAGCATATCATATGCAAAACAGAATGTAAGAAATAATTCAAAATATGCAGCATTAAATTTCCATTCCAAGAAAGCCTATATAATAAATACTATGTGTTATGATGAGAGCCATCCCTCTTGTCTTTGCTTCCTTGTTCACTTTCTTTTATTCTCTGCTATGCAATTTTTACTTTGTTCTCTTTGTCCCCTTCCTCCCTGACAGGCCAACTTTTGGAGCCAAGTTCCGGAGGTGAGAAATGACTACGGCACTTGCATAAAGCAGTAAGGAAATTGATTTGCTAACAACCTAGATGAGAAGGTAGGCCGTATAGTATTGAGGGTTGTGTCTGGAGAGAGGATGACTTTAGTTCAAATTCTACCTTAGTTGTACGACCGTAGGCAAGTCATTTAAAAAAAAAAATCTCCATTTGCCTCAGTTTCCTCAACTGTAAAGCATTTATTTCTCAGAGTTGTGGGGTTTAAATGAGATAATATTTGTACAGCACTTAGCGCATTGCCTGAAACATAGTAGTCACTATATACAATCCTCAACATTTATGTGCTTAACTTTGGCGACTTCGAGCATTCACATGATTTTATCAGTAACCTCATTTTCACTTTTGCATGCACAGTAGAGAAAAAAGTAAGGTAAATGTATGGTAAAGGCAAGTTGTGAAGCAGCTAGTATCATTGCTTTTTCATTATTTGTCTTTAATACTCAAGTTTTATGCTTCAATCATGCCCACAAAATACAGTCGAAGTCCTTTGGACTTAAGCCTAAGTGTGCAAAATTAGTCAGTAATACAATAAAGATGTTAGATAAACTTCATGCTGGAATGTCTGCAGTCTGTGTTAGAAGAGAGACTCAAAGGGATTTCAAATGTCCCACAAAGCAGACATCATTGATGGATTACGTTGAGTTGATGCATCCTTCGTGATCTGCTGTACCATCCAGCAGCTGTGAAGGGCCGAGTGTTGAAAGTGACGCTGAGATCTTGCCAGCCTTATTTTCTTCTGAAAGTAGCAGCTGAAATATCCTCAACCTCTTCCTTTGTTTTCAAAGGGCAGTAGAGAGGCTTACAGCAGTATATTAAACAGTACAATGTGCTCACACTACCATCTGACATAGTAGAAGGTTGGATTCAAATTAAAAAAAAAAAGTTTTAATTTTAAGATTTTTTTCTGTAGAATATCTATGGTACTTTAGATTTAATGGAAAGGGAATACTGTGAAAATTTTTTCTATTAAATTGAGATGCTAGCATAAAGGGTCATAGAATTCTTGAGAATTACTAGCAAGAAAAGTGCTTTTAAATTTTATCAATTTTATTTTGTGTGCTGCACTTATGGATTATTTCATGGTTACTCTTAGGAAAAGTGCATATTAGCAAAACTGATGTTTTAATATAAAGAATTACAAGCAGAACAGTGTACTTTCAGCAATCTCTAATGAAAGATTGCAATTTTGAAAGTTGCAGAAACCTAACCACCTATTTTCCATAAGTCCAGTGTATTAACATTCATTTTAGTTTTCCTTTTTCACTTTTGTGTCATTTTCTAGAAATGTTACCCCTGAGAAAGTTGAAGATTGATCATAAAATCTTATTTCCTTCCTTTTCCTTCCCCTGAAGAGAGAAATAGGAAGGGTAGGGTTGAAGTATGGGGAATTTAGATTTGATGTAATGATAAAAAGCACTATTGAAGATTTCTTAGCAGATGAGTGTTGCATGATAAAGGATAGAGATGAGGAATGGATCAGTAATTTCATTGTTACAGGTCAAATAAGAAAACTTTTCCCTCTAATGTAATTGTTATCTTTGCCACTTAAAGTCTCAGAGATTTCCCTAGAGTGCTAAGTGACTAAACACTGGTTCTCAAGGATTATGATGCCCTCTTGCTCTGAAAAGTGCACATATACTCTGAGGTGAGGTTTTGTTTGGGGGCTAATCATTGAAAGTGTTTGACCAGATGAGATTTTGAGCAGCCACTAAGGAGTCTTCGGCTTTGAAAACTCAGATACTGGTGCTTTTCTCTCTGATAAAACTATGTATGTGTGGTCAAGCAGTTGAATTTGTCTATTGATCTGTGATGTATGTATTGCTTATGTTCAGACAGTTGGAAGCCCTGTCTGTTTCTCTTTTGTTTCTCTGCTTATATTTTCTCTGAAGTCTAGGGTGCTGACTTTTCTTCCTACATATATATATGCTTGATTAAAGTGATTGCTTACCCCTCAAAAGTTGCTTTCCTTTTAGAAAAGCAGATCTAAGAACCTGTACAGTGGGCACTCCTGTCCCTGCTGTTACAACATGAAACCGCAAATCTATTATGCACAACTTGCGATTCCTTTTTAAATATAGAAAAAGTTTATCATGTAAATTTCCTTTTTTTCTTCTTTTTCTACCCCTCTACCCTGCAAGAGATGGCTACCATTAGACACAAATGTATGTATGGATATATGCATACGTATACATATATATTATATATATATGTGTGGAAAATCATTCTATACATACTTCAATTCATCAATTCATTCTCTGAATGCAGGTAGTATCTTCCTGTCTATGTCCTTTGCAGTTAATTTGCATATTTATTATAGTCAAATTGACTGTCATTCACAGTTGTTCTTTAAACAATATTGCTGTTACTGTATCCAATGTTCTCTTGTTTCTCCTCACTTCACTCTTCATTGTTTCATGCAAGTCTATCCATGTTTTTCTAAAGTCACTTATAGCATAGCAGTATTCCATCATGACCGTATACTACAGCTTGTTCAGCCATTCCCCATTTGATGGACATCCACACAATTTACTGATTTTTTGCCACTGCAAAGAGAGCTGCTATACATATTTTAGAACATACAGATTCTTTTCCTTTCCCACTTAGTCATCTTTGGAAATAGACCTAGCAGTGGTATTTCTGAATCAAAGGGTATAGGTAGTTTCATAACTCTTTGGAGGATGATCTGTGGCACAATTCTAGATTGTTTTCCAAAATGGTTGGATCAGGTCACAGTTCCACCATGGCTAATTAGCATCTCAATTTTTCCACATTCCCTCTAACACTCCCTTTGATTTTTGTTTTGTTTTGGCAAAGATGCTGGAGTGGTTTGCAACTTCCTTTTTCAAGGATGAAAAACTGAGGAAAACAGCATTAAATGACTTGCCCAGGATCACACAGCTAGTAAGTGCCTGAAACTGGACTTGAAATCAGGTCTTCCTGACTCTAAGCCCAGCACTCTATGCGCTGGGCTACATAGATGCTTTCTTACTGCTTATCAAAATCCTACCCATTGTCTAAGGACCAACCTGAGTCCTGTCTTATTCATGAAGTCTTCTCTAATACTTTTAATCATCAACAATCCCTTTCTTCCCTCAACTAGAACATACATAGTTTACTTCACACAATTTGTCAGTGAAGTATAGGAGGATTTTTATTATATGCCAGTTGTTTGCTCATATTAGATTTATCCACTTAAGTAGGTTGGAATCTTTTTGAGGAGAGGAATATCACCTTTCGCTCTTTTAGTATACAGCTAAACTTGGTGGAAAATTGATCATTTTTTAAAATGACAATATATTTATTTAAACTTATATTTTACAGTTCAAGATACATATATGCATGCATACACACACACACACGCACAGTCTTAGCTAGCATGGAACAAACTGGGCTTTGTTCTTTTCTATTGTCACAGTACAGGGTGCCAGATTTAGCCTTGGGAGCATGCATTCTCTCAGGTGAGATGTGCTTCCTACCCATAGGGGGTTGCCCCTTCTACCCTTTCACATGTGGGTCCTTGATCACATACCCCCAGCCACCAAACTACTGCCAGGACCCCATCACCCTGTTGAAATGCTCCAAAACTGTCCTTCCTAACCTCTGTATTCATTAGGACTCTGGTGGACTACTTAAGAGCGACTTATTCCATATAAAACCATACTCATGATGGGATTGCCATGTGTGTCTCTCCATCTACCACACCAGTTGCTACATTCTTCCCTACCCACAACCCGAATATTGTTCTGCTATTTATGGCTCTGAGCATATATAATTTTTTTGGTTTTGCTTTGTGTGTTTGCAAAGATACTCTCTAATCAAAAAGGGTCAAGGAGACCATAGCTCATCTGAACATTTTAATAAAGGCTTTCAAATACTTTTCAAAGACCCCTCCAATTTTATTCCTGAAGATAAATGAGAAAGTGAGATTACTGAGTTTTTGGACCTGGAAGGTACTTTGGAGATGGTGTAGTTCCATCCTTTCATTATATAGAGGGGGAAATTGAAGACTCAAGATGTGAAAACATTTGCCATGGTCACACAGATAGTTCATTACAAGACAAAAATTTTTATTCAGGTTTCTTGACCTTCTGACTGCTGTACTTTTCCCAGACAGCTAGCCTTGAATAAGAAATAGGATATTATTTGAGTGATAGATTTAATCAAACAAATGTTTCCAATATGACTCCCCTTTCTATTTTAAAAGAGTACTCTGATTTTCCTCCTCCAAATGCAGCATCATAGCAGCTATTAAACCTCAGGGGCAACACCCTTCCACATTCAAAATGATAACAGAGTAAATGTCCCCTGATCTGCCCCTCTCCTTGAAGTTAGGAAGTTTTTAATCATATAACTGTAGGCTGTTTCTACTTGCCAGAAGAACATAATATAGTGAGCTGAGAACAATAGTGTTCATTTCTTTTCCTCCTGAAAATCTTGTTGAACTTCACTGTGACAATAGAAAAGAATATTTTTATCACTTGTACGTTCTCCATGTAGAGGACCATAGATTTAGAACTAGAAAAGACCTTAGAAGTCATTTAATTTAAAAAAAAAAGATATTTAATCCAACTAATTCATTTTAGAAATGAGGAAACAGACTCAGAGAGGAAAAATGACTTATTTAAGGTGACTAAGGTAGAAGGAAACAGAGTTGGGAGAGTGAGAGGGCACAGCTCCCTCCATTTAACCTATAGGGAAGGCAAATTATGGACTTTTTGTCCAGTTATAGAATATGTATATGTACATATACATATGCGTATATGTATATTTGTACATATTGCATGAATATCTACTCATAAAACTATTGTTGGTCCTAAAAGCAATCTTACCTGTACTTTTAATCTGTCATTGAAATGTTAAATATATACAAAGTTGGTCCCTGAGTTATCTGGTTACTAGGGGAGGATTTTGCATCCTGTGTATTTTTGACCATCAGTAGAAATCTGTTGTGTACATATTGAGAAAGGTCAAGAGATAATTGATTAGAAAAGCATATTTATATAGTTAAATCTTTATACAAGAAACAAACTCAAATGAATGGAAGATATACATAGATTGAAAGATTAACAAACTCATGTGTGATGAGTTAGCAAGTTTTAAGAAAACAGAAAAGACAAAGATACAGGACAGATCAATTAAAGACTGATTAATCACATCACCAAAAAGTGCTTTGCTCTGAGTGCCAGGGCTCTTTTAAATGTAGGTCCCTTCATATTTTTATGGTGCTGACTTACAAGCCTAGGACAAGTAAACGGAGCTAATGTGTCAGAAACCACTGATAGCTGAAAAATCAGTTTAAATGATGATAAATGAAGAAAGTTTGAGGTTGAGTTGCCAGAGCCAGCTCAGTATTTGGAAGGCTTCAAAGGAAAATGTGGGAGAGAAATATTAGACTGACTACCAAACTGAAGGTCTACCTCATTGTTATATTCCTGTGAAACCTGGACAGTATACCCACACCATGCCAGGAAACTGAATCACTTCCATTTGAGTTGCCTTCAGAAGTTTCTGAAGATCACTTGTCAGGATAAGATATCAGACACTGAAGTCCTCTCTAGAACTAAACTGTCAAGCATTCCATCTCTACTACAGAGCGCATCTCTGATCGGCAGGCCACATTGTTCAAATGCCAAATGTACACATGCCAAAAAAAGACTATTTTATGGAAAACTCACACAGGGCAGGCACTCACACGGCAGTCAGACAAACTGATACAAGGATACTCTCAAGATCTCTCTTAAGGACTTTAGAATTGATTGCATGACATGGGAGACACTAGCACATGACTGCCTAGCATGAAGTGCCCACACCAGAGAAAATTCTGTGCTCTATAAGTAAAACAGAATTGAAGTAGCTCAAAGGAAACATGAAATGTGCAAATATAAAGAATCTGTCCCCAATGTTTCCATGGATTATTTATGCCCGATTTGTGATAGAGCATTCCATACTCACATTAGACTAATCAGCCACCATGGGACACACTGCAACTTGACTCTAACATAGTGATGTCATTTTGGTCTTCTTTGAGAATAAAGGACAATAACCTCCCTGGTTTTAGATAGATCTGCCTTCTTATAAGGCAGCTAGGTGATTCAGTAGGTAGAGCACTTGGCTTGGAATGATGATAAGGAGTTCAAGAAAAGCTTTCAATTCTTAGTAGCTTTTCTTACTAGCTGGGTGATGCTGGAGAAGTCACTTAACATCTGACTGCCTCAGATCTTCAACTGCAAAATTAGTATCATGATAGCATCTACTTCGCAAGGTATTTATGAGGAAAAAATGAGAAAATTATTGTAAAGTGTTTAGCACAGTATCTGGTACACAGTAGATACTTTATCAATGCTTATTCTCTTCCTTCCCTCTTTTTCCAGGGGAAAGATTGATGAATTTGAAATTAAATGACCTAGGTTGAAATCTTGGGTCTATCACATACTAGCAGTGTGGTCCTGGGAAAGTCAATTCCTCTTTCTGGGCCTCAGTTCAGTTCCCTGTGTGAAATTAGGGAAATCATGAAATTTCAGTTTCTACATCTGTACAATTAAGGGGTTGGATAAAAAGTCTCTATACAAGTCACTGTCATAAACATTAGGGATCCAAAAAAGGCAAAAAGTACCAACAACAACCCCTGATCTCTAGCAGCTCACAGTCTAATTATGGAGACAGCATGCAAGTAGCTATGTACATACAAAATATATATAGGATGAATAGCAAATAGTTTATAGAGGGAAGGCACTAGAATTATGAGGGATCAGGAAATAATGCTTGTACAAGGGATTTGTAGCAGGGATATGAAGGAAATCAGGGAAGCTACAAGATAGATAAGGAAAGAGAGAATTTCAGGCATGGGAAATAACCAATGAAAAATGCTTGTTGTGTGGGGTTGGGGAAACTTGCAGCAAGGAAAGCAGTCAGTGGATAACAGGGAGACAATACAAGATAACTGGAAAGGTAGGAGAAGACCAGATTATGAAGACCTTTGAATGCTACACAGAGGGTTTTCTATTTTTCCCTGGAGGGGATAAGGAGCCATTTGAAGTGATTGAATGTGTCACCATTGAATAGTGCAGTTCAACAAGATTTTTAGGAGGAAAAAAAAGGAACGCCATTGTTCTCAGTTCATTACTGGATATATTATGCCAGAAACAGCCCAGGGTTATATGATTTTATATATATATATATATGAGTCAGGGGGTGGGGCAGAAATAATCAGGGTACTGCAGTACTACAAGCAGGAGATGACATACATAAGAGATGTTATAAAAGTAGAATTGATAGAACTTAGCAATATTGAGGGAGAATGAAGAGTCAAGGATGGCACCTTTTTTAAGCAGCCTGGGTGATTCAATAGATGGTGGTATCCTCAGCAAAAATAGTAAAATTAGGAAGAGAGAAAGGTTTTAGAAGCAAGATAATGAGTTCAGTTTTTGATGTGGTAAATCAGAGAAGAGAAAGGGGTTCAGGACAGAACCCTTAGGGGAACATTCACTTAGGGGGATGATTAGGATGAATATCCACAAAAGAAAACTGAGAAGTTGTCAAAGAGGAGGAGAACTAGGAGAAAGGAGTGTTCTAAAAACCCAGAGAGAGGCGAGAGAATCAAGGAAAAGAAGGTGATATACAGTCCTAAAGATAACAGAGGTCAAGGAGGATAAAGATAAAAAATGTTCAATAGATTTGGTAATTAATAAATCATAAGTAAATTTGAAGGAAGAAGTTTGAGTTGAATGATGACATGATCAGAATCCAGACTGCAAAGACTGAGCAGAAAGGAGGGAGGTAAAAGACATTGATTGTAGACAGCTTTCTTAATGATTTTAGCCACAAAAGGAAAAAGAGAGAAGAAGTGATAGCTAGTGGATATGAGATGTTGTTTTAAGGGTGAGAGAGACAAGGGCATGTTTGTAGACAGTAGTAAAACAGTCAGTAGACAAGTAGTGATTGACAATATGTGAGACAGATGGGGATAAAACAGAGAGCAATATGCTGGCCTAAAATCACAAAGAGTCATTTATTTTCCTCAGTTCAAATCCTGCCTCAAACACTTACTAGTGATCCTAGAGAAGTTATTTAATCCTGTTTGCCTCAACTTCCTCATCTATAAAATGAGCTAAAGGGGGAAATGGCAAACCACTCTAGTATCTTTGCAAGAAAATCCCAAGTGGGGTCACAAAGAGTTACACTTGCCTGGAAATGACTGAGCAAGCAATAGATATGAATGGATTGAAGAGTTGACTGAATGTAAATTATGACATGGTAACTGAAAAAAACTAATGTGATCTTATGTTAAATTAGTGCCAGAACATATAAGATGTTTATCTCATTTTACACTTTCCTGGTGAGGATACATATGAAGCATTGTATTTAATTCTAGGTTATACATTTGAGGGAAGATATCCACAGATAAAAAAGCATATGAGAGAACAAACAGGATATTGAAAGTGCTGGAGACCAAGGCAATCAAAGATCAGTAGTTTCCAGTTTCAGTAGCTTCTACTTGTAAAGATGGTATAGGAGATAGAGTGCTGGGCTTGAGGTCATTCATACCTGAGTTCAAGTACAGCTTCAGATACTAACTACCTCTGGGCAAGTATCATATAGTAGGTGTTATTCATCAGATAATTGTAATTATTCTCTTTCCTTCTTCTCTCTCTTCCCCCATACAATGTTCTAACCTCCATACTACAGCATGAGGTGGTGTGTCTGCTGATGTTTAATATGAAGTGATACAGACAGAGCTTAGCATAGGTGAGTTAGTCCTCACTAGAGACTTTCATAAAAAGTTTAGATGATTAATTTCCATGGTTATTTTAGAAAGGATTCCTTTTTCAGGTATGGTTTGGACTCTGACTTGAGTTGTTTTTTTTTTTCTAGCCCCAAGATTCTATCATTCTGTTATCTATAAAATGGAGATGATAATACTTGCACTACCAGCCTCAGAAGGTCTTTTTGAGAAAAGCGTTTGTAGATTTGAGGAGTTATCATTGCAGCTCAAACCTCCATCCAGTATTATGAAGTGAAATCACATTATCATCTGCCATTTATTGAGAGCTTACTACTGTGGAGACCATGGGTGTTCTCCACCTTTCATTTCTCTTTGATTAGAAAAGAATCTTGTAAACTTTGAAGAGTCCTGAGAATTCAGCATTCCCAGATTAGTTGACAGCAGTGTCTGAATTGGGAGTCAAGGAGAAACTGGGCACAAATTCATGGTTCAACAAGGACCTCAGAAAATAAATTATTCCATGCCTAAGGTTAAATTATTAAATACTTCACAAATGAGAGATAAGGGTCTCGAGCAATCAAGAGTTGTTTATTATCACTTTACCGCATATGTTCTCTAAGCTTGACCCACTTTCACCTGGACTCTATTTACATATATGGAGACTGTGCTTACCCATCAGGGACCAACCATCAGTGAGGAGACTTTGGGGAGGTTCTTTTTAACCAACTTTTCTTACTGTACATCTTAGTCAATACACATTCCAAAAACTACTTAAGCCTGGTTTACTAGATTGGTTTTCAACTAATTATCTTTCAGAGGAGACACACATTGGGATTAACCTGATGGCATTAGAGGATCAACTCTAAGCCTTTAGGGGTTCCTCTAGAATCCTGAAACTTAGCTAGAACCTGACTCTTCAGTGGCGTAAGAGCTGGGATAAAGATTCTCAGAACTCATGTGGGCTCCATACCATTGGAGAAGTTGAGCCACAGAGGAACTGAGTCATGTGCCCAAGGGGGTGGGACCTAAATGAAGACTTAATGACTCTACAGCAAGTGGTCTTTCCTTCAAACCACATTCACGCTGCATCTCTTTTTCCCTTCTAAATATATTTTCAGTCACTCTGTCTGCCCATGTCAGACTCCCTAGGGCAAGATTTCTTCAGCATTATTTTGCATCCTTTAATTTAATCACATAACCTGTGAAAATAGGGTTCTTCAAAGGTCCTTCATCCCATGTGGAATAAATTTTCATCTACTCAGAGGCTTAAACTGTGCTAATTGTTCTGAGTTCTCCTAGGTGACTTCTAGGAAACACAGATGGATTACAACTGTTAGATAAAAGCCAGTGAAAAGTTATATTCAGTTCCTAGTGTGAGAATAAAAACCACACAATGGGACTGAAGAATTTTTATTTTGTAGCTCCTTTTGAGTCACAATCATGAAAAATTTTAGGATAGTCTTAGTTCTGTTTTGGAGAAATAGCAGCACAGCTCAAGATTTCCATGAAAAAAACACTTTTCCAATGTTTTGGAAGAGACTCAGTTGCAGGGACACTGGCAGAGTGGCCTTCAAAACAATGATTACTCATTTTTTTTATTCCAATAATGCAAACTATTCACAATGGTACATCATTACCTGTCAGGGAGGGGCCAAATCAGCTACTTAAGCTGAGACTGGGAAGGGGGTTCTGACATTTTTCCACTTTGTGGAACACTTTGAAATCTGATAAATCTAATTAAGGTCATTACTGTTTTGTATACTGAACTCTAGAGGCTAACAAGATGAATGTGCCTAATGCAAATAGTAGGAAAGCATGCCCCATTAGTAATAGCAGGTTAGAACTGCCTGCTCTGGGTAAGTGAGGCAGAGAATTACGGAAATTGATGGATTTGGAGGAGAATGTGTAATTTTAATTTGGGACTTTCAGAGGCATTTAGAAGTTAGTTAGGGTCCAAAGAGGACATCCTTGAGATCAAGAATAAGAACAAAAATTCCAACCTAGCCAGAGTGTGTTAGCTGTGTGCAGATGGGGCTAGATAAGTCAGGAGATATTAACCCTTTTAGTTCATTGTAATTTATCTTATGCTCTAGCCAGGAAATTTTCTCAACCACTTTAGAGAGGCATACCTGTTAAACAAGGGGTCTGATGAATATGGGTAAAAGACAGGAGGCAGAGAGGAAAGCAATGAAATTTATTATCACACTAAGAAATGCTTCTCTCCTTAATAGCAGATTCAGGTCTCTAGGGCACAGGTTTGGTTTTTATAACCTTTCAGGCCCCATACAGAGTACACTGCTAATCAGCAGCATTCTGAGTCAACTAAGGACAGATAAGTAAAGCATTTCACAGAGGAGGGAGCGGTAGAAATAGAGGGGACCCAGGCAAAGGAGAAAAGGGGAGTATTTGGAATACAACAGGCTTGATTTATCACAAGAATAAGAAAATACTCTAAGGGCTGGTGGTAAAGAGAAATGACCATATACTTTTATAGTTGTGAATTAAATCCTTTTAGACCAAACTGCCAGATCTCTTGTCCAAGGGCAGCAAATAGTTGTTACAAAAGTACATGAGAACCAGGAGAACATGGTACACGGAGACAGCAATATTGTGGGAAGATCAACTATGATAGACTCTTCTCAGCAATATAATGATCTAAGACAATTCCAAGACTTATGATGGAAAATACTCTCCACACGCAGAGAAAACTGTAGAGTCTGAATGTAGACTGAAGCATACTATTTTTACTCTTTTTTTGTTTTCTTTTTCTTTGTGGGTTTTCTCTGTTGTCCTGGTTCTTCTTTCACAGCATGACTAATGTGAAAATATATTTAACATGATTATACATGTATAAACTCTATCAGATTGTTTGCCATCTTGGGGAGGGGGAAAGTAAGGATGAGAGGGAGAAAAATTTGGACTCAAAATCTTATACAAATGAATGTCGAAAACTATCCTTACATGTAATTGGGAAAGTAAAATTCTGTGTAAAAAATGAACGAGACCATTAGCTTCATTAGCTTTACCATGCATAGCTTGTTAATATTTTATTTCTCCTTCATTATGGGTTGGGAACTTCCTAATATTTAGCCTACATGAAGTTGAGAGATCAGTACATCAAGATGTGGCAAAATAATGATGGCTCCTTTTTCTACCACTCATGCCTTTTATGGTAAAACTTGATGATAAGAATAGGAAAATACACTCACAAGTCATTCATCATTACTAGGCATATAACCTAAAGTGATGTAATGTTAATGAGTTAAAGATCTTCCGCATCCACTGATGGGCCTCAGGTAGAGCCCAGTAAGGAAAGCTTGCTTAGGGGAGGTTTACTTGCTTGAAAGCTTTCACACCTTTTGTTAATTAAGCACTGAATTCTGAGAGTTGTGATGCCTCTGACTCTGAAAAGTCTCTATATGCTCTGAAGTGAGGGTTTCCTTTGGGGCTTACTCTTTGGGAAGGGCAGTTAGGTGGTGCAGTGGATAAAGCACCAGTGCAAGAGCCAGGAGGACCTGAGTTCAAATCTCACCTCAGACACCTGACACTCACTAGCCGTGTGATCTTGAGCAAGTCACTTAGTCCCAATTGCCTCATCCTAGGTCATCTCCAGTCATCCTGATGAATATCTGGTCACTGGATTCTGATGGCTCTGGAGGATAAGTGAGGCTGGTGACCTGCACAGCCCTCCCTCTCTCAAAACAAAATCAAGTGCAAGTCATGTCATTATTTCTCTGATGGCATGGTCTTCTTTGGTAACGAAGGATAAACACATATGCACGCTCTTTGGGAGAAGGCTGGTGTGCCAGATGAGACTAGGTAAAACCCAGATTTTGGTGCTTCTCTCTCTCTCTGGTAATTATGTATGTATATAGGCAGGTATGCAATGGTCAGGCAGTTGGATCTATCTGTAGATCTGTGATTTATGTATTGCTTATGGTCAGACAATTAGAAGCCCTGTTATATGTGATTAAAGAAGATTGTTTACTCCTCAAAAGTTGTTTTCCTTTTAGAAAAGCAGATCTAAGAACCTGTGCTAGCAGACCCTCCTGGATGTATCAGAGTGCTTGCTGCTACAAGTGGTAAAGGATGAAGGAAAAGGGCCCATGTGTGCAAAAAAATGACTATTTTTTTGCATTAATGAGATTTATTGGAAACAAAATGAATATGAAACTGTTGAGGACTGAAAAAACAGATTTTGATATGTGAACATAATGAGATGTCATTGTGCAGCAAGAAATACTGAACATTGAATTAAGAGATTTAGGAAGATTTGTATGAACTAATGCAAAGTGAAATGAACAGAACCAGAGGAAAATTCACAGCATAACCATAAAAATGTAAAGGGAAATTACTATGAAGGATTTCAAAATTCTAACTAATGCTGTGATAAATTATGACTTGAGAAAACTACTGATGATATATACTTACTATTTGGTAGACTGGGAGTACAGAATGAGACATACATTTACAGATATGGTCAATATGTTGATTTATTTCCCTCAACTTCTTTCCCATTAGGACATAATATTGTTAAAATTGTGATTTGAATGACCAGTGCATAGTACAGTACTTGTCATATAGTTGGAAGTTAGTAAATGCTTAACTGAATTCATTGAATGATTGACTAAATTATTTGTTATGACAGCTTCTTTTTTGAGGGGATATTAGTTAAGGAGGAATGACAGAGATGCGAACTTTTTAAAGAGAAGTAAAACATTACAAAACAGAAAAAAACCAATGTGTACAAAGAGGGACCTAAATAGGTCAATTTTGTTAATACATTATTAAATTTATTATGCCTAAGAAAAACAGGTAGCAGAAATTCTATTCTATTTCTGGCTACAAATACTAAATAGAAGGGTTTATATTTTATTTTAAAGTCAATAGGGAGCCCCTGAAGCTTCTTGAGCAAGGAAGTGACATGGAAAACCTGAACTTGAGGAGCACCAATTCTATGGCTATGTGGGGGATGGATTAGGGATAACCACTATGAATGACTGACTGCAGGCATGAATTATTTGATCTGAAATGATGAACTAAAATCTACAATATTCACATATCTGACTTTAAAAAATATTGTGTTCTATTGTTGTTTTGTCCTTCCTTTTCAAAGTAGACCAATGACATCATGGGGTGATGTATGTCACTCATACATGAATTGGATTGAAGTGAGGCAGAGTTGCACAAAGTTGTCAGTTTCTCTCTCCTTGAGTCATCAAAGTCTAGTGGCAAGACAATAGTCAAGATGCCTGGTGATGACCTGGGATGTGGTGGATGACCTTGGTGTCTTGGATGTCTGATCAAGCTCTCAGCACTCCACAGTGCCTGCTTCAACTGCTTTCATGGTCATTAGAACAAATTATTGTCATCCTCCAATTCCACCAGGGGAAGTCTTCAAATGCTGACATACTGGGGGTTTGAGGTCTGTCAGTTACCCAAAATCTCGTTGAGCCAGTCTACCAAGAAACTTTACTAGGGGTATGATTACTGTGCATGCTACAGCCTATTGGAGTCACAGGTGAGAGTTGAGTGAGTAGTGAGATCCAAAGGTGGATCTAGTACTGCTTGAACAACTCATACACCCTTTGTAGAATCACACATTATACACCATCTGGAGAAAATGCTAAGAATAATAGATTCCAGAGTTTCATAGGACAAAGTGAAATAAAGGTATCCTGTTTTCTATTCAATTATTAAAGGAACAGGTAAAATATATTTCAAGATTTTGCTTGAATAATCCAATAATATTTAATTGTGGAGACTTGTCTTTATTTAAAAAAATAGTAATTGTGTACTAATGATGGCCTGTCACTGAGTGTAACCTTGAGGTAAACTCAGAACACAACGGTTAGAGCTCTATGAAGTAGTTACTTTTAAAAATCTAAAGTGAAAAAAGATTTTGTAGGAGAAACATGGGTAGAATTGTCAGATGTAGGAATAAATGTAGTACCCAAAAAGAATGAACAGAGGGGCAATCTGGTAGGGAGGATGGAAGGAAATAAATAAATATTAGTTAATCATCTACTAATTCCAGGTACTGTGCAGATATTGTCTCTTTTGGTCTTCACCATAACCCTAGGAGGTAGATGTTCTTATTTTCTCCATTTTACAGTTGAGGAAACTGAAGCAAACAAGATTAAATGACTTGCCAAAGATACAAAGCTAGTATCTCAGGCTGAATTTAAACCTAGGACTTCCTGAGTCCAAAGCCAGTTGATCCACTGTGACTCCTAGCAGCCTGTGGAGAATATTTAATTTAAATTTGGAATTACTATGGAAATAGGTCACAGAAAAAAAATAATGTTATATCCCTTGAGTTATTGCTGTAATAAGACCAAATACTTTAGCACTGTCTCCTTCAAATTCCAACTTCCTGTAGTCTACAAGTTACGTTCTTCAGTCTTTTGTTTGTTCAGACTAATGGATAATCGTTTTGTCTTGTCTTTGTAAAGAGTAAAGAGGATTAAAATAATAGTAATGCAGCCAGGTTAGCAATAAAAACTTAGAACTTATTTAATGTTGGTAGGACCTCTGATTTGGGGTGTCAGTGGGAACTGAAGGACAGAAAACAATCAAAATCAGAAAGTCATTGTCTTGGGACCACAGAACTAAGCCTGATTCACAGAAGAAATGTCTACCATCAAACGTTCCATTGTTTGTTGACATTGTTCATCATCATTATCAAGTCATCATCATCATCATCATCATCATCACTGACATTCTCATCAAACTAATAATGCTTTACTTACAAAATCATTTCAAAGATCTTTCACATTCATTAGCAATAATAATCATAATTTATGTTTATATGATTTTTATGTCCATCAAATATAATTCATGCCATAATTTTAAAATCAGCATTTGGTATAATACTTTAATATATTATGTAACATTAAAATATTATCATATATGGCATGACATTATATAACAAACATAATACACTGTGGTATATTATATCATATTATATTGCAATATTGTATTATACTATATCATGTCACATAATATACCATATCACAAAATATATCATAATAAAACAATGTTGCATTATACCATGAATATAGCATATAATTATTTAAATAATACATAGTTTATATGTTGACATAATATAATACAATAATAGTAATACCTGTATTTATGAAATAACTGTTTAAGTTTTACAAGTACTTTACCAATATGTACAGTTTTCTCCCAAAGCAGGGGAGGTAGGTGCAATTATTACCCCCATTTTACAGTTGAGGAAACTAAGGGAGCCAGATGCTAAGTGACTTGTCAATGTGATGACATCTTTGTTTTTACATTAATTCACATTAATTTAGATCTATCCCCCTCTGCCTGCACCATGGTTTTTAAGTTAAGTTGCTTTCAAGTATGAAAATAATTTCTTTTGAAGGGGAAAATTTTATTCAATACATTTTATTCTTTTTAAAATTTAGCTGTAGAAAATATTTAATGCAACCTAGTAAATTGTCCAGGGAGTTAAGAAATGTCAAGTAAAAATAATATTTGAAGGAAATATGTGAATGTGATAAGGCATTTCTTTCAGGATGATTTATTCTCTAAATTAGATGTGTATTTTTTATATAACTAGAAGGGAAAATAAAAAAATTGACTGCTGGAATGATTAGCAAAGGAAATTGCTTTTCAGTATTGGGACATGATAATAGAATATATTTTCACCAGAGTTATAGTTCTTGAGTCAATTACAGTGAGTTTAGAAATTCAAACTTTTTAAAACTAAACATTCCTTCATTAAAAAACAAACAAAAAAACCAAGGCCAAGACAGCTGAGTAGAAGCAAGGACCTGCTAGAGCTTTTCCCCCAACCCCTCAAGAGACCTGATTCTGAACAAATTCTAGAGCAGCAGAAGTCACAAAATGACAAATGGAAGAAAATTTCTAGCCCAAGACAGTCTGGAAGATCAACAGGAAGGGTATATCGCACAGGGCTTAGAGAGGAGCACAGTTCATCAGGGGCTGCACCAACATGGACAGAGCTACAGTAGGCCTTAGGGGACTGAATTGCTGGCAGCTGCTGTGGTTTCCAGACTTCTCTACCAACAATCACTAAAGACAAATTTGAAGGTTAGTGGGAAAGGATCCTTACCTGGCTGAGAGGGGAGCTTGGTCTAGCCCTAGCCTCAGCCCCAGGGCAACAGAAGCCACTGCTGCTTCTGGAGTTTTCCACATAACAAAAAGCTCAAAAGCCAAGTAATTGGTTGGGGAAATGAGCAAATAGGGGGAAAAAAGCAGACTATAGAGTCTTATTTTCTTACTTCATTGATGATGAGGAAGATCAAAACATCCAACCTGAAGAAGACATAAAGTCAAAACTCCTCCATCCAAAGCCTCCAAGAAAACTATGAATTGGTCTCATGCCATGGAAGAGCTCAAAAAGGATTTTGAAAATCAAGTAAGAGAAGTAGAGGAAAAATTGAGAAGAGAAATGAGAATGATGCAAGAAAATCATGAAAAACGGGTCAACATCTTGCTAGAGGAAACCCCCAAAATGCTGAAGAAAATAACACCTTTAAATTTAAACTAACTCAAATGACAAAAGAGGTCCAAAAAGCCAAGGAGAAGAACAATGCCTTGAAAAGCAGAATGGGTCAAATGGAAAAAGAGGTCCAAAAGTTCACTGAAGAAAATAATTCCTTAAAAATTAGAATGGAGCAAATGGAAGGTAACATCTATGAGAAATCAAGAAATTATAAAACAAAATCAAAAGAATGAAAAAATAGAAGACATTGTGAAGTATCTCATTGGAAAAACAACTGACCTGGAAAATGGATCCAGGAGAGATAATTTAAAAATTATTGGACTACCTGAAAGCCATGATCAAAAAAAAAAGAGCCTAGACATCATCTTTCAAGAAATCGTCCAGGAAAACTGCCCTGATATTCTAGAACCAGAAGGGAAAATTGAAATGAAAAGAATCCACCAATAACTTCCTGAGATTCCAAAAGGAAAACACCTTGGAATATTGTAGCCAAATTCCAGATTTTCCAGGAGAAAATATCACAAACAGCCAGTAAGAAACTATTCAAGTATCATGGAAACACAATGAAGATAACACAGAATTTAGCAGCTTCTACACTAAGGGATCAGAGGGTTTGGAATATGATATTCTAGAGGTCAAAGGAAATAGGATTAAAACCAAGAATTACCTACCCTGCAAAACTGAGTATCATATTTGAGCTGAAATAAATGGAACTTCAATAAAACAGAAGACTTCCAAGCATTCTTTTTGAAAAGACCAGAGTTAAATAGAAAATTTGATTTTCAAATACAACAATCAAGAGAAGCATGAAAAGGAACACAGGAAAGGAAAACCATAACGGACCTATTAAAGTTGAACAATTTGCATTCCTACATGGAAAGATGATATTTGTAACTTTTGAGACTTTTCTCAGTATTAGGATACTTGGAGGGAATTTATACATACACATATATACATCCCTTATATACATACATATTATATGTATGTGTGTGTATATAAAACATAGGTGTATGTAAGGGATGTATATATGTGTATGTATAGGCAGGTATATATGCATATATGTATGTGTATATATATATATATATATGCATGTATGCATATACAGTGAGAGAGAGAGAGAGAGAGAAGCACATGGCACAGGATGAGTTGAATCTGAAGGGTTGATATCTAAGAAAGAAAATTATGTGTTGAGAGGAAGGTACTAGTAGAAAGAGAAAGGGAGAGATAGAATGCAGTAAATCATCTCACCTAAGAGGCAAGATTTACAATGGATGGGAAGAAGGGGAAGATGAGAGGGAATAAGTGAACCTTACTTTGATCAGATTTGGCTTCAGGAGGGAATAACGTGCACACTCTATTGGGTATAGAAGTTTATCTTACCCTACAGCAAAGCAGGGGAGAAAGGGAATGAGAAGGGGGATAGGATGAAAGATTGGAGGAAGGAGTAATCAGAGGCAAACACTTTTGCAGAGGAGCAGGTCAAAGGAGAGAATGGAATAATGCAAGGTGGAACAGGATAGTGGGAAATATAATCTTTCACAAGACTGTTATGGAAGTGTTTTGCATAACTATACATGTATAACCTATATCAAATTGCTTGCCTTCTCAATGATGCGGAAGGGGGATGAGAGAGAATGTGAAACTCAAAGCTTTAAAAATGAATGTTAAAATTTGCTTTACATGCTACTAGGAAATAAAATGTATAGGCAATGGAGTATCTTGCCCTATAGGAAAATAAAAGGGAAGAGGGTAAGAGTGGGTATGATAGAAGGGAGGGTGGATTAGGGGAAAGGTTAATCAGAATATGAACTGTCCTGGAGTGTGGGTAGGGAGGAGATGGGGAGAAAATTTGAAATTTAAACTTTTGTGGAAGTGAATGTTGAAAACTGAAAATAAATATGTCAAATTAAGAAACTGCCATATTTTTCTTCAAAACATTTTTCATAGATAAAGCTAATAAGGATAAATAAAATATATGAAAGTCTTGGATTTGGCCTCAAGTATTTGGCCTTGGATACTAATGTGAATTTTTTATGTATTCTTATTTCAGCACACCACAACTGTAATCAGTAAGCTAGATCTAGGGCACATCTCCTCCAGGAAGAATTACAGAATCACATAGTTTGAGAGTGGAAAGGGACCTCAGAAATTATCTACTCTCATCTATAACCAAAAAATATCTCCAATATAACATAGCCAACAAGTGATCTTATGGACTGTACCTGAAGACCTGGAAGGACAGGGAATAAACTTCTTCTCTAAGCATCTACTTTTTGATAACTCTAATTCTTAGGAAGGCAGTGAGGTGGTACAGTGGATAGAGTGCCATCCACTCATCTTACCCTGAATTTAAATCTGGTGTCAGATATTTACTAGCTGTGTGACTCTGGGCAAGTCACTTATTGCTGTTTGTAAAATGAACTGAAGAAGGAAATGGCAAGCCACCCCAGAATCTTTACTGAAGAAAACTTTAAATGAGATCACGAAGAGTCAGGTGCAGCTGAACAACGATGGTAAAGAAGGTTTTCCTAACATCGAGCCTAAATTTGTTTTACTGCATCTTCTTCCAATTGTTCTTGAGACAAATAGGATAAGTTTCCTTCTTATTCCACATGACAGTCCTTCAAATACTTGACAGTAATAATGTTTCTCCTTGAATCTTCTCTTTTCCAGAGTGAGCTTTCCTGAAGCCTCCAATCAATTCTCATGTGATGTGGATTCCACTCCTATTATCATCCTAATTACCCTTCTCTAGATACTGCAGAACTGAACATAATACTCCAGAGGAGGTGTGTTGAGGTGAAATAGAGTGGGACTGCCAATTCCTTATGCCTGTGAGCAAGCTCCCTCTAATGAAGCCCCAGATGGCATTCATATTTTTGGCTGCCATGTGACATGGCTGACTCATACTGAATTTATAATCCTAAACTCTTAGATCTTTTTCAGAACAATTATCTATCCCTGTCTCTGTTATCTTATACTTTTTGAAGTTGATTACTTGGACCAAAGTGCAGAATTTACATTTATTTATATTGAATTTCATTTCATTAGATTTAGCCTAATGCTCTAGCAAGCCAAGATTCTTCTGGATCTTGATTTCATGCTTTATTTAGTCCCACGGTTTGAGTTAAAGCAAATACATGGGCTTGGGGTTCCTAGAAAACTGGTACTCAGGAAAATGACATAATCACAAGCTTTCTTGTTATGTAGTAGAGCAAGCAGACAAACAAGGCATATACATGCATTATGGCAATATAAATTGAAAAAAGCTTGTTTTTCACATGCAAAAAACTCATCCTAGCCTGAGTGTGAGGGAGACGTGTTGGGGAAGAAACTGACTCAAAGTTGGGATTGAGATGGCAAGATTATATACTCTAAGAATGGGTTTGGTCAAGAACAGGTAAGCAGTTCTGAATGTAGCAGAGGGCATTATTAATCACACCTGGATGTGGTTGAAATGTTCTCCAGGTTCCCTTAATTATATGAGACTTAATTAAATCTTAACTGAAACTGATGGGAGAGCCTAACATTAACTATTTAAAGCAGTGAAAGGAGAATGATCCAAAGCTAGTAACACCAAATTTAATTCCTTTTTGAGGGGAGTTGATGGGTTATTGTGAGAGTTTTATTTGTTTACTATAATAGCTTTTGTTTTCTCATAAGTCATTTGTGTCTTTTGCACATTCTCTGACTCAAGATAAAGGAGCTTTCTAAACCTGCCCTATATATATTTGTTACTTTAAGAACCTGTATAGGAATTTAGGAAAAATCTGGTAAAAACTACTCACATTAGTGAGAAGAAAACAAAAATTGTGCAACAGGGGATACAAATAGAGCAGTTCTGTTACTACATTGTTACATTATAGATGCTTAATTACATATATACACCATTTCTATAATTAGCTTCTTTTAAGCCCAAGGGATGACATAATATCTTCTAAGGGCCATGTGGTTCCTTCCTCTTCACTCTTTGGGAGTATATTTTAGATGAAAGTTTCTGAGCTTTTCCCTGCCTTCCATTTAAGAGATTATAAAATACACCCCTCTTAACAACTCTACAAGGTAAATAATTCAAATAGTATTCTGCCTCTTTTACAGATGAAAAAACTGAGGCTCCAAGAAATTAAATGATTTTTCCAGGATCATTAAAAGAGCAGATCCCTGATTCTAGTTCAGGTATTTAACGTCCCCTCCTGTTTCACTCCCTCTCCAAATGTCTATACCTTTAATCCATTTGTTGAGATAAATGTGTAATCCAATTAGCAGGTTTTGCTATGACAAAGATCTAGATAGTAGTCATATAAACAAGAGTAATAAGAGAAGGAAGAAAGAGTCAGTCAGAAACCGGCATTCATGGATAGGTTATGGTTTGCATAACTAATGAGAATGCACAAATTTATGAGATCACAGATCCATGGAAGCATCAAATTAGTAGAACCTAAATAATGCTGTAAAGTTTGAGGAAACATATTGCTATTTGAACTTCAGACCCTTTCCCAGTCTTCTATATACACACTGTATTACATAAGTTTACACGGTTTTACATTATCCATTGTTGTATGATGTTCCTCAAGTATTTATGTTGCGAAAGTAAGATTTAGTGTAAAACATCCAGGCAGACATCTGTGACATATATACTAGGGAAGAGTGTGTTCAAGCTTAAAGATATGTGTTCCTGATTGCTGAAAGGTCTTTTATCTCCTCTGTGAGATGTATAAGCATAATGTAGTTTATTTTCTAGGCTCCTTATACATCTATGAATTTAGATCCAATCTTTCTTTGGCTTCCAACTTAAACACAATCAGCAACTGTTGCTGTCACCAGGGATAATGAGGGGATAAAAATGGGATGTCCAAAACCATCCAAACTCAATAAAATGCTCAAGGTTTTCAGACCTGACCAAGGCCCATGCTGAGGCCTCTCTTTTCCTCTCAGATAATTCTTCCGAAGGAGGTGTGGTGGTAAACTATATTTATTCCAATTACGATATTTACTCCAATTTCTACAAATCAATCCCTTTTCATTTCTGTTGACAATTTTAGATGATTCCTTGACCCTGGTCAAGTTTCCTTAACTTATCTACACAGGATTCTTGACCAGCAGTATAGTACAAAGGGCTTTTTAAGAACTTGCTCTAAGCTCCATGAATAATTAGTCACTTGCGATATGCTCTCACTTAAGTATCAAGGCTAAAATATGGTGGACTGGTTTTGATTCTACCCTTACATAAACTTGTAAAATAATGACAGTAACAGGAATGGAATTAAGTACTGTGACTTCTAGGAAAAAAAACATATCTACAGATATTAGGTACTTTTTATCAGTAGCATTAGTAAAGTGCATTGTGATAACATTAAACTACTGAAATTAGATACCATTGACATTTAATTCTAAAGAGTCAACCAGCAGGAAAATTCCAAGTCATTAGAATGACAGTTACCACGGTAATTTTCAAATAGATAAAAGAATTTCCAAGTTCCTTCAAGAAAGAAAATTGTTTTGCATCACTAATACTAATTTATGTGGGATAATATTTGACCAGTTATTAAGAATGATATGGTTGTTTAGATGTAATAGCTAAAATGGAAGAAATTAAAAAGCTCAGAAAAGATCAGATTTAAATTTACTCCTTTGGCTTTATCCAAGTGGTATTTGTCCTTTTGAAATTTACCTTAATTCAGGAGTTCTTAACTTTTTTGTTTGTGTCATAGACCCTAGGTAAATCAGTAAAATTTATTATTTTAATGATAATATTTTTATTTGATTAAAATTTATTACATAAAATTTATTATTTTTATTAAAAATTTTATAAATAAAATTTATTACAATTATATTGTAATAAAGATATACTTTCTTCCAGTATAAATTCACTGAACTCATGCTATAATCCAAAGGTACAAAAAGCATAGGGCAAATATGTAACTACTGTATGCCAACAACAGACCTGGAATAGAATTATCAGTCTGCCAGTAGCACTGACCCATTCCATTACTTTTCAGCTGAGCTCTTGAACTTAATTTTCGAATTGCCATCAGAGTGAAATTTCTGATGTTGCCTAGAGGTAAATGTTTCAGATCCTGTCATTTTAAACGGAATTCCTCTCCCAAAGAAAAAATTAGGAAGAAAGAAACATTTAATTGTGAAATGTCAAGGCCTTAAATCTGCCAATTCTTATCTTAATAAATTAAAAAAAACATTTTTGGAGTTATTAAAAGCCACTTGATTGCACTACTATAATTATCATTCCAATGACTGATATTTTCTTACTTAGCATAATTGATAATAAAGGAGCTATAAGCATATTTGCTAATCAGTGAATGATCATAAAATGAATGGAATGAACATCTGCCATTTTGTAAGCAATTCTCTGAGAACTGTCAGTCCATTACATATGGTAACATTTCCTTCATGTTTACAGCCGCCATACCATAGAATTTCAAGAAGGAAAAAAAATCGGAAAGGTGGTCTACTTTAATCCCCTCATTTTTCAGGTGAAGAAATTGAGGTCTAGTGATGTTAAATGAATCAACCAAAGTCACATAAGTAGTAAAAGGCAGAGTTGGAATTCAAATTCAGGCTTTCTCACTCTAAATCCAGCAATTTTTCCAGTCCCTCATATATAGATTTAAAGTAATCCCAACTTGGGTGGGTAATTGAGTGCATAATTGTTGTAGGGGATTTGGGGTATAACTTAAATACAGTTAAGTTTTAATTATGTTACTAGATCACTTTACTCAAAAACTGCAGGGGCTTCTTATTGCCACTAAGATGAGGTCTTAACTCCTCAGTTGGCATAGATCTTTTATTTATTTATTTTATCTTTCTTTGTGTCGTGCAGTGCCTGGGAAGTAGTTGGTTGGCTGTTGTCCTTCCTTCTCAAAGAGGGCCAAAATGACATTATTATGATAAAGTCAAGTTTCATAGTATCTAACTGCAGCTGATCAGATCAATATGAGCTCAGAATACTCTACCACAGATTGGCCACAGACAGTCTGTGTGAACATCTGGAGTGGATACTCCAAATTTGCGCATCCTACATTTCCTTTGAGCTGTTTCAATTCTGCTTTTCTCATAGAACACAGCACCTTCTCTGATGAGAGCATGCCACGCTGAGCAGCCCTGTGCCAGATTTGCATGTCACACAATCAATTCCAAAGTTCTTGAGAGAGACCTTGAGAGTGTCCTTGTATAGCTTCTGACTACCATGTGATCACCTGCTCCATGGAAGTTCTTTTAATAAAATAGTCTTTTTTGGCAAACACATGTTTTACATTCAAACAGTGTGGCCAGCCCATCGAGGTTGTGCTCTCTGAAGCATAGTTTGAATGCTTGGCAGTTCAAGCAAGGACCTCAGTGTCTGGTACCTTATCCTGCCAAGTGATCTTCAGAATCTTCCTAAAACAGTTCAAATGGAAGCAATTCACTTTCCTGGCATGATGCTGGTAGACTGTCCATGTTTCACAAGTATACAACAATGTGAGGTCAGCACAAGGGCTCTGTAGACCTTCAGTTTAGTAGTCAGTCTAATACCTCTTCTCTCCCATACTTTTCTTCGAAGTTTCCCAAACACTGAGCTAGCTCTAGCAATGAGTGCATCAGCCTCATCATCAGTGTGTACATTCCTGGAAAGTACATTACCAAGGTAAGTGAACTTATCCACAGAATTCAGAATCTCTCCATTTGCTGTAACTGATGGTTCCATGTATGGATGGTGTGTGATGGTGAGTGATGGAGCACCTGTGTTTTCTTGGTCTTGTTAGGCCAAAATTAGCACAAGCACCAGAGAACTGATCCATACTTTGTTGTATCTCAGTTCCAGCAGTTGCACTGAGTGCACAATCATCTGCAAACAAAAAATCATGCACCAACACTACCTCCACTTTGGTCTTGACTTGCAGCCTTTTCAAATTGAAGAATTTACCATTAGTATGGTAGCTGACCTTGATGCCATGTTTATCCTCATTGAAAGCATTTGACAGCATGGCTGAAAACATCATAGTAAAAAATATGGGAGCAAGCACTCTTTCACTCCATTAGTGACTGGGAAGGCATGAGAGCATTGTCCACTGTCCAGAACTTGGGGAAGCATGCCATCATGAAATTGATGTACAATACTGATGAACTTCTCTGGGCTACCAAATTTTCACACAGTTTTCCATAAGTCCTCCTAACTAACAGTATCAGAGGCCTTGGTCAGACCTACAAACATTGTGTACAGACCTCTATTCTGTTCCTGGAATTTCTCCTGGAGTAGTCAGGCAGCAAACACCATATCAACTGTTCGTTGGCCCTTTCTAAAACTACACTGGTTCTCAGATAGATGATCATCTTCCAGTGAAGGATCAGCTTATGATCCTCCTTGAAGGAGGACTCTAGCAAGAATTTTGCCAGCAGGGACTAAGAGAGACCCCCTCCCTGTGATCTGTGTGTTCTCATCAGGTTCAAAGACAAGAATTTTGGGAATGAAATAACAAAGGGCGGACACAAGAAAAGGAATGTTAAAGAGCTAATTTTTCAACAGATCTTCTGCCACAACCCAGTCAACCAAAACAAAAAAATCACTTAGGCTCTAGAGACAACAAACTTGGCTCTTCCCCAAGATGGGGTTGAAACCCAGTACTTGGAAGGGTTCAGTATATGGGGATGGATGCTTGCCCAGGAATTTTCCAATATGGTCCTCATCAGCAGGGTGACCATACGGAACAGCATCTGCAACATGAAATGAGGTAAATGATAAGATGAAGGGAATGGATATGATAGCAATTGTCAAAAAGCATATTTCTTGGTTAGCTCCATGATGAGTGAAGAAAGAAATCAGAAGGAAGTAACTAACACTTGCTACAATATACCCATATTAACTGATGTGCTCAGAACTGTACTAGGTTCTGTATAAGAAACAACAGTTTTTTAAGGCATGTGCCCCAAGCCTCATCGGATTGGTGAAATAAAATTAACACCAATGTTAAATTGTGGTGATATGTGGTAATGAAAAAACATAATAGGAACCCAGAAAAAGGATCCTAGATTTTGAACTAGAAAGGATCCTGGAGAACATCTACTATGTCTAAGTCTGTCATTTTACAAAAATGGGAGCTGACGAAGTTAAATGACTCAAGATCACAATGTAGTAAGGTGCATCTATATGGGTTGGAATTGTCATAAAAGGCTTTAAGGAGAAAGTGGGTAATCTCTTCCCTGGTCTCTGTCCATTCATGCAGTCCTGAAATAAATGTAGTCCTATAGAGATGGACAACGGAAGCATCCTTGAACTCCTGGGGGGAATAACCTCTTCTTGCCATAAAACTTGGAAAATTTCAGTCAGCTTTTATATGAGCAATGGTTTCCCTACCTTGCAAATCTCAGCTGGAATAGAATCAGCACCAGGTGCTTTGCCACATGAAAGGAGCCTAATGGCCCTCAAAATCTCTTTTTCAGTTGGAAGGTCAGCTAAGGAGGGATTGATTTCAACCTGAAGTATTTAGCTTGGAGATGATAAGTCTATAATCAATCCAGTACTCTGAACCACACATTGCCTTTATCACTCTCACATCTTGTCTGTCTCTTCTCCTTACAATCACATAATCTATTAGATGCCAGTGTTTGCTGCAAGGGTGCATCCATTAAATTTTGTTGTGTTTAGGTAAACAGAAGACAGTGATGAGAAGGTCATATGATGCGCAAGTCTTCAGCACTAAATGATCACTGCTGTTGCTGTTTTCAACTCCACTCCTCCCTAGGACTCCCTGCCAAGTCTGGTAGACTGAGCCTACTCTAGCATTGAAGTCACCCAGAATTATAAGCTTGTCCTCTTTTGACACATTGATGATAAAGGTCTCTAGGTATTCATAAAATTTTTTTTGACCTCATTAGGATTCGTCATGGTGGGAGCATAGGCACTGATGATGGTGGCATGATGTTTTCTTGCAAGTGGCAATCACATTGTTATGAGCCTGTCATTGACTCCTTTTGGCAGGCATACCAGCTTGTTGACTAGATTAATTTTGATTGCAAAACCTGTGCCAGCTTCATGGCACTTGCCTTCACTGTGGCCACTCCAGAAAAATGCGTATCAAGTCCCAGTTTCAGTAAGAGGGCCTTCATTTGCAAGCTTTGTTTCACTTAGGGCTGCTATTTGGATGTAATGCCTATTGAGTTCTCTTGCAACAAGATTTGTTTGTCTTTCAGGTCTACTGGATTCTGTGTTGTCTATTAGTGTGCACATGTTCCATGGAATCATGGAATTATGTGGAATCATCTTTGCAGATTTTTTTGTACATTCTGAACATTGTTTTTTGTGCTTTGACCACACAGTAGGATTCCCTGACTGCCACAGTAATCAGGCCAGGTTTGGGCAAGCAGTCAATTTTTAGGGCACCTTTTCTAGCCTCTTTCCTTACAGTACCAGGAGGTGAGCAGTGTGATCCTTAAAAGGCTGTTCAACCTCCAAGGGGGCTGCTGAATTCCACCGCTGCCTGTGTGCAGCGTTGTGACTACAGCTCCCAGTGTATTCGCACATGCTGCTTCATCACTTGTCTGTTGCCACAGGACTTTGAGAGAGGTATAATAATAAAATGGTATGGGTGATGTCTTTTGATTCATGTGTAAACTGTCTTTAAGTGAGGCAGAGTTGGATGAAGTCATCAGCCTCACACTCTCCTCCAGAGTCATCAAGTCCAGTGGCAGAACAGAATTGTGTGCCCCTAGATGGTACAGTAGATAGAGTGCCACGTCTAGAGTCAGGAAGATATGTCTTCCTTAGTTCAAATCTGGCCTCAGACGTTTGCTAGCTATGTGATCCTGGGCAAGTCACATAATCCTGGAAAATAGGAGTTGCTTAATAAATGCTTGTTAGTTTGACTTGCCTTGACAACTTGTTGATCAAACTTGATAATCTGTCTTGCACCTCCTAACCTGTGTTCCATGCTCAGAACGTATGCTTTCCTCACTTCTCTTTTCTCTAGCTTCCTTCAAGATCCACATAAAGGATCCATTTCTTTTGTTAAGATTTCCTTGATTTATCTAGTTTTAAATGTTCTTTCCTTCTTCAAATTATGTTGTATTTACTGATGTTTGCATGCAGTATCCCACAGCCCACTGTCAGATCCCTGAAGATAAGAACTTTTTCTTTCTTTCCTTCTTTCCTTCCTTTCTTTCTTTCCTTCTTTCTTTCCTCCTTCCTTTCCTCCTTTCTTTCTTTCCTCTTTCTTTCTTTCCTCCTTTCCTCTTTTCTTTCTTTCTCTTCTTTCCTTCCTTCCTTCTTTCCTTCCTTCCTTCCTTCCTTCCTTCCTTCCTTCCTTCCTTCCTTCCTTCCTTCCTTCCTTCCTTCCTTTCTTTCCATCAACTCCTATCACAGTATCTTGTACAGAGCAGGTAAATGTTTGTAATCATTTCTAGAGGGGAGGTTTGCCACTATTAGTAACATCTATAGAAATTTAGTCAGTAATAAATGTAATCTATAATCATATTACACATGATACTTTACCTTTAGGAAAAGTTCAAATTCAGAATCAATTGAAAATCAGTAAACTAGGTAAAAATTGATATGAATTCTACATGTAAGGCTTTCTTCATCACATTCATTCAAGAAATGATTATTTAATAACTTATTAACTGATCTAAAGTGATACACAGTAGATAAAAGTTAAAGCCAACACTATGAAATGCATTTGGTAGTATCAGGTCCTTATTTCATAACGCAAAAATAATTAGAGCTATCCAAAAGAAGAATGGACTTCCTCACAAGTCAGTGGGTTCTTTTGTTAAAGAAATTGGAGAGGGAGTTATTATTCAGGTACAGGTTGAATGAGATTGTCAGTGAGGTCCTTTCCATCTCTCAAATTCAATGATTCTGTGAAATTACAAAAGGACAAATTTAGGCTTGATGTAAAGAAAATTTTGTAACAATTGGAATTATCCAAAAGTGGAAATGAGTTATTTCCAGAGGAAGTGGGATTGGGGAAAACTACAGCCAGGGGAAATCTAGTAGCTTACAAGCAAAGGCTGAATTAAAACTTCTAATGTATGATATAGCATTAACTCTTATTCATGTGGACTTGGAGGTCCCTTCAAATTCTGAGGCTCCATGACTATGTGAAAACAAAGTTCTACACATGGCAAATGACCAAATACTTTCATGTTATTCCCTTCTCTCTTCAATAAGATAGAAATAATTATAGAGGTAGTGTGGTATCTTATGAAGAACACTTACCATACTAGGAGTTGGAGGCTTCAGGCCTAGCTTTGTGAGATAGCCATGTAACTTTGGTCAAGTTAGTCTCTTTTACTTGCTAACATTTATACAGCACATTCTACATGCTAGGCACTGTACTAAGTACTTTTACAATTATTTCATTTGATCCCCATAACAACCCTGGAGATTGATGCTATTATTATCGAGATTTTACAGATAAGGAAATTAAGGCTAATAAAAGTTAACTGATTTGCCCAGACTCACACAGGAAATGTTTAGCCTCAGTTTCCTCATTTGTAAAAGTAGGATAATTGCTTGCCTCATAACACAGGCTTGTTGTGTGACTCTGTCTAAAATGTGCAGTGTTATACAAATGTGAGCTATTATTATTTTTGCATGAAGATACTAATCTAATGTCATTTTTCCCAACATACAATTCGCCAAGGCTAACCTGCAAATATGATACTATGCTCCATAATAAACCTCCTTGGAAATAGCTTGTGAATCACTTGAGCATTCATAATTTATTTTCACAAACTTAATGAATGTTATTCTGCTCCATCATTCATTCCATGAGAGACTACTTAAAGTAGTGATGCAAGAGCTGTAAAACATATGGAGCTTTCCAGTTAAAGAGAATTCAACTAAAATTCCTTTTGAAGCTATTTTTTCCCATTTTTAAGAGAGGAAAGAATTCTTTGGAAAGTTTGGAAGGCCTGTAGATTAGAGGAGCTTTATATTCTTCCAAAGAAATGTTTTGCCATGTGATGCATTATGGTCTTTGAGCTTTCTGAAATGAACAACGTGTCCAGCATCCATGTTGACTGTCTGACACTTGACAAAATATTTCAGACTAAAGAAAGATATAACTTGGAAGGATAATCATCAGCAATAATCTTATTTTGAGCTTTCCTGAGAAAATTGATGTGGGATCTTTTTCTTTTCTTTTTGGAAAGGAGTATGAATTTTCATCAGAATTCCAAATGGCTGAGAGTATTTCAGAAATCTGCTATTGAAAGTACCTTTGTCTACACCAATTTAAAGTAATCTTCCCAATGGCTTAGTCCGGAACATTATTCTTGACCTTACCATTCTGCTTTTTTAATGATGGTTTTGTACTTTCAGATACCATAGAATTTTATCTTTTGGGAGGAGAGTAAATGGAACCTGGTCCTCTGTTCTCAATTAAAATAGTAGCACAATTATTTAGCCTGCTGAGAGATTTAGGAAATTTGAAAAGCAATAAGAAATTAGTATCGACTTGCTACCAAAGTCCCATAAAGTTATCAAATATGTAAAACAGTAATCACTGGTGGGTGAATTATTTAATTAAAATATTCTTAATTGACTCTATTCCAGACCTTTGTACCCAGGTAGAATAATTTAACAGTGTAGGTGACATTCAGTCCAAAAGAAAACATAAAAATAAAATTACCTAATCATTATAAATTGATCTGGGGAGACCAAAGGCACATGTACATGACACAATTAGAGAAAATTTGCTAAGCAACACAAAACAAGAAAAAGAAACCCCCAGCTTACAAATGGCTATTATTCCAAATAACAGTTGTATATAGAGAGCAGGTCTGGGAGTCAGAAGACCTTGATTTGTCTCATTTCTGACCTTTATTCTCATTGTAGCCCTGGGCAAGTCATTTAACCTCTCTGAGTATCCGTTTCATCATTTGTCAAATGGGAGTAATATTACTAGCACTTCTAAAATTGGGCTTATTATGAGGTTCAAATGGGATAGTCAATGTAAAGTATTTTGTAGACCTTTACAGAAATGTCAGCTATCATTATTTGTGTCAGTTAAGTGGAACTCAAGGGAATCACAGATTTAGACCTGGAGGAGACCTTGGTGATTATTTATTCCAAGCTTTGAATTTGATTGATCCAAAACTGAAGCCCTGTGGAGTAAGTAACTGACCCAAATGTAGCACAGCAAAGATTCTAATACAGGTTCCATAGACAAAACAAGACGCTATAAGTAGATCCCCAGATGACTCACAGAATATGTCTGAAAGATAGTGTTGCATTTTCTTATTAAGTGCTAGATGCCAAATCCTGTTTTCAGATGTAGTGATACAAATACAAAATTAAAGATAGTTCCTGTTCTCCTAGAGCTTATATTGTAAGAGGGGAATACAACATACCATGGGAAAATGCAACATGAGTTCAAATGAGGAAACAGTCACTTTGCCACAGCCTTACCTCTTCTGGCCTTCTACTATATGGACAATTTAAGGCATTTCTTACCTTTATCCATGTGGGGTGTGTGCACTGATCATTCATATTCTGACCTTTTCAAGAGGTGGTAGTAAGAGTGTCTATTATAATCATGGTGTGAGTGGCAAGAAGAATCTTTCATCAGATGGCCATTTGCAGATAGAGGTTAATAAGTAAGCCACATGTTCCTCTCTTAGGGAGTACCTTATTTAGTGGTACAATACAATTTATATACTTAAAGTTGTAGCAAGTAGAGAGTAAGAGGGTAGCCACAGGCAGAAAAGGTCTGTTACCATAAACTTGCTGCTTGTTCACTTAATTAACGACATGAGTTTGAGAGATCCATAGAGTTGTGGCAGCTCGTGGCAGTAGATAAATTTGAGTTCAGATCAAAACTCTGACATTTACTTTACTGTGTGATCCTGAGCAAGTCACTTTAAGCCCTCTCAGCTTTAATTTCTTCATTTTGTGAAATGAATATGATAATAATAACATCTACCTCCTAGGATTGCTATGAGGAGCAAAAAAGATATTTGTAAGGGGTTGGCACATAAATGCTTGTTTCATGACTTCTTTAGAGAGTTAAATTCAAAGTCAGGAAAACCTGGGTTCAAGTATCTCTTCAGGTACTAATTGACTATAACACTCTGAGCAATCACTTGAACTTTCAGCACCCCCTCCTACCCTGCACTTTTCCATGTCTGTACAATGAAGAACACATGATGACCATCTGTAGAAAAGGGAGTTTCAGGTTCAGCTTAAAGTCTAATTCAATTTTATGGAATACTTTAGGGTCTACAATTTTTCATAGAAGAACTCTGTGTGGCAAGTTAATGTACACATTATCTCCATTTTATCAAGGAAACATTCTCAGATCACTAGAAATTAGAGTTTCTTTGGATCTTGATGCTTATGGAAGTTTTTTTTAAAGTCATTCTTAGAATCTGAGGCAGAAACAAAGAACAGAAAGTCCATGAGGTGCATGCTTATTGTGAACTTGCCATTAAATAAAGCTGCCTAGGGTAGTGAAGAAGACTGAATTTGGAGTGAGAGAATACTGGCTCTCATATCTTAATTATATCCTGCATATTCATTAAGCTACTTAGCCCCTCTGGGACTTCAGTTTCTTGCTGTCAAATGAAGGAGATGGACTGGATGGTTTGTTTCTAAGATTCTTTGCTGCTCTAAATCCATAATACTATGAAGTTTTGAAAGAAAATACCATAATAAGTTAAAAAAACAATGCAGAACTTCAAAGCCAACTGGGGAGAATTTTAAAGATGAAATTTGTCTTGTTTCTCTTTCATTCCTTTCTTCCCTCTTTCCCAATTTTTCAGTGCCTCCAAACAAATCTCTCTTATTTCAATTAGTCAATAACACTTTAAATTTCATTTGCATTTTAAAAGGGACTGCCAAGAGAGGATAGCGTTACTAATACCATTAAAGTTCTGTTCCAGTTGATGTATGAGGGGGCTTATTTTGAGGTAAATGGATACCCCTCAAATTGCATCATGTAGCTGACTGTTTATTCTGCTTATTTGCACAGATAGCCCTATAAGGCTTATTTTAACAAGTATTTTATTGATTCATTTTGATTTTGTAACACATTTATTCTCACTTTCCTTTACCTCCAGTATATCCTCCCTTAAAAAAGTTTTTAGAAGTTTTTGATGATGTTTTTTGTTCTTTTACATTAATGTAGTTTTCCCTAGTATCCCTTCTCTCTCCCCCTTCAATAAAGCCATCCTATATAACTAATTGTATTTTAAAGACAAAAAGAAAAGAGAGGAGAAATTAGTACAGCCAGTCAATGAATTGAAAAAATTGGAAATATGTACAAAGTGCAACAATTGTGAATCTCTAATCTGCCTTCTTTAAATATATACATATATAATGTATGTATACACACACACATATATAACATGTGCATATATATACATATATTTATATATATATAATCTATGTTTAGCTAAGATTTCATCTTACATCTCTACACTGTCCCCCCTCCCAGAGAGCACTTCCATATAACCAAGAATTCTTTAAAAAAAAAGGAAAAAAATCAACAAAATCCATTAACATATTGAAAAATAATATATGCAGTGTTTAACACCTGCTGAACTCTGCCCCCAACGTCTTAGAAAGTAGGTTGGAGAGGGAGGTTTTTTTTTATTTCTCTTCTTTGGATCTAAGTTTGTCCTTTGCAAATTTTTAACATTAATTTTCACTTGTCCTCTGCTTGTTCTTTCACTTCCTTTGTAGTGATTTGGGGGGTTGGTTTTTGGTTTCTTTGGTTCTGCTTCTCTGTTTTCTTCACTCAATTATTTCATGTAAGTCTTTTCATGCTTCTTTAAATTCATTATATTCATTACCTTTTTTTTACAGCACAGTAATATTTAATTACTTTCCATTACATTTCTATTACATTATTATGTTCATACTACCATAGTTTTTGTTTTATTCTTTAATCAATGAGCATCTACTTTGTTTCTAGTTCTTTGATACCAAAAAAATGTTATTATACATATTTTGGTATATATGGGGACTTTTTTCTTAACAATGAATACCTCCGGATATTAGGGTAGTAGTGAAATCTCTTGATCAAAGGATATGGGCATTACAGTCATTTTATTTCCTTCCAAACGGCATTTTTACCAATCCACAGTTCCACCAACAACGCCTTATCTGCCTGTCTTTGGATAATCATTCTAACATGACCCTTGGGTAGTTTTGTAATCTGTCTTTTTTTTTCCAAGTGAACACCTTACAATTGCTTTCATTTTCATTTCTTTTTTAATTAGTTTTTGTAGAACATTCTTTTATATAGTTGTTAATAATTTACAAGACATCTTTGGAGAACTACTTGCTTGTATTCTTTGTCCACTTTTGTATTGTATTTATATTGTATTGAGGAATGCAAGATGCACAAATTTAAAGAATTCACCCCAAATGTTCACATGCACTATTTGTGTAGGACATTCTGAGCTCATATTGGTCTGATCAGCCACAGTCAGACACACTGAAACTTAGCTCTTGCATAAAGGTGTCATTTTTTCCTTCCTCGAGAATGAAGGACAATAACCAATTGAAGAATGATTTTTTATTTCTTGTATTTCTGTTAGTTGAAAATATATCTAGCATATCAAACCCTTACCCAAGGAATTTGATATAGAGATATTTTCCCATTTGACTACTTTGCTTCTTATCCTACATGGATTACTCTAGATGTTTGTGCAGGGATTTTTCAATTTCATGTAATTAAAATTATCTATTTTATCTTTCATTAATGCCTCTATCAATTGTTTGGCTAAAAATACATCTCCTGGGAGAGGGGCAGAGCCAAGATGGAGGAGAGAGAGCAGCGACTCACCTAAGCTCTCGGACAAACTCCTCCAGGTACCTCTGAAAGGAGAATCTGACCAAATTTTGGAGGTGCGGAATCGAGTAGGAGACAGATGGTGACAGATTCGGAGCTCAGGTGGGACTGGAAGGTCCACGGGAAGGATCTGTTCCGCGGGGGTGAGCCCACAGCGCACAGCGCAGTGTGGCCAGCGCAGCACGGCCATCGCAGCGGAGCAGAAGAGATCCGAGAGACCTGAGTGGCGGGCAGAACCAGAGGAGCGGCACCGAGGGTGGGAGACAAGCCAACCGAGTCAGTGAGAGCCTCGGAGCACCAGATATCAGCACAGCAGCTCCTGAGACCTTCAGCCCAAAGATCAAACTTCGGTAAGTCACTTACTTGAACTTCCGGGAGCCAGGATGGCGGCGTGATCAGCTAATGCTCTCTCCTTCCTCCTTAATGACCATGAAAGAACCATAAAATATCTCCCCAGAAAAATCCCAGATCAGTAGAATTAGAAGAAGGAGACCAATAGTCTCATAACACCTGAGATGAGGAAAATAGCTAAGGGGGATTCCTCATACGGTGGCAGAGGCAAACCGGAAGGACAGAGGACCCAGGGCAGAGAAAATTTGCACTAGGACCCAGGCAAGCCTCAGTGCCAGGAGATGAGACCCAGGAGGGTTGGGAACACGCATTAGCATCTAGGCGTGCCTCAGCTGTCCAGGGGAATCAGAAAGACAATAGGGCAGTTGGGATTACCAGCTCCTGAGCTTGCCTTTGCCTCAATTCAGCTAAGGAAATCTCCTGGGACCAGAGCACCCCTCCTCCACACTTAACAAGCTAAACCCAGGGCTGATCAGGGAAACACCAAATAAAAACCTGCTTTTAGCTTTTTCACACATCATCTCAGCAAAAAGTTCTCTAGCTTCTGACTGAAAGAACCAGAAGCCACAACACTCAATCAAAATCATGAACAGGAAAAAGAAGAGGGCCGAAAGAACCATAGAATCTTTCTAGGGGGATAAGGACCAAAACACAAACCCCAAAGAGGTCACAGCTGAGACTGTACTTCCATCTGAGACTTCAGAAGGGACTATGAACTACTCTCAAGTACAAGCAGCTCTCCTGGAACAGCTGAAGAAGGAAATAGAAGATAAACTGGCCAATGATTTTAAAATTATTAAGAAAGAATTCACTGATGAGAACATCTCCCTGAAAAGGAAAATTGAACAAATGGAAAAAGAAGTTCAAAAATTAACTGGAGAAAATAAATTCCTGAAAGGCCAAATGGAAAAGGAAGTACAAAAATTAACTGGAGAAAATAGCTTCTTAAAAGGAAAAATTGGGCAGATGGAAAAAGAGATACAAAAGTTAACAGAAGAAAACAATTTGATGAAGATTTGAATTGGGCAAGTAGAAACTAAAGACTCAATGAGACAGCAAGAATCAGTCAAACAAAATCTAAAGAATGAAAAGATAGAAGAAAATGTAAAATATCTAATTGGAAAAACAACTGACCTGGAAAATAGATCAGAAGAGAAAACTTAAGAATTATTGGCCTGCCAGAAACCCAGGATGGAGAAAAGAGCCTGGACAATATCTTCCAGGAAATCATCAAGGAAAACTGCCCAGAAGTACTAGATTCAGGGGCAAAATAGTCATTGAAAGAATCCACCATTCCCCCTCCTGAAAGGGATCCCAAACTCAAAACCCCAAGAAATATAGTTTGCCAAATTCCAGAGCTATCAAGTGAAGGAGAAAATATTACAAGCAGCCAGAAAGAAACAATTTAAATATCAAGGAGATACAATCAGGATTACACAGGACCTTGCAGCATTCTACATTAAAAGATCAAAAGAATTGAAACCCAATATTCCGTAAGGCAAAGGAGCTGGGACTGCAACCAAGGATCAACTACCCAGCAAAGTTCAGCATAACATTTCAGGCAAGGAGAAAGTCATTCAACGAAGTAAGGGATTTCCAGAGTTTCCTGACCAAAACGCCAGAATTTAACAGACAATTCGATCTTCAAATGCAGGTCTCAAGAGAATCATAAAAAGGTAAACAGTGGGGGGGGGGGGACAACTTGCTACTCAATGAGAGCAAGTTGTTCACCTCCCTATAAGGAAAGATGATATTCTGTTTATCTTGAGAACTGTGCATCTATTAAGAAATATAAAAGGGATAAGCATAGGGGGAAACGGGTATAAAGTAAATGATATTATGATAAAAAATGTGATTTAAGTATGAGAAGGGAGTGTAATAGGAGGTGTGAAAAGGAGGAAGCAGAAAATGGCAAAATTACATCACAAGAAGAAGTACAAAATCATAGTAGAGGGAAAGAGGGGAGGGAGATGAGCATTGTGTGAGAGGTACTCTCATTGGATTTCTTTAAAGGACGGAACAATAAACTTAAGTAGAAAATCTTAACTAGCTCTATAAGCAGTGGGAGGGGAAGAGGGAAGAAAGGGGAGGGAGGCAAAAGGGAGGGAAGAAGCAATAAGAGTAAAGGGGAGTTAAAGGGAGGGGGGCTAAAAAAAAGAGGGGAAGGCGGCAAGAGGAGGTGGTGAAAAGTGAATACTAGTGAGGAGGGGAAGGGAGACAGCAGAGCTAAAAGCACAAATGGTGGGAAAGAAGATGGAGGGAAATACACAGATTGTAATCATAACTGTGAATGTGAATGGAATGAATTCTCCCATAAAACGGAGACAGATAGCAGAATGGATTAAAAGCCATAATCCAACAATATGCTGCTTACAAGAAACACATTTGAAATGGGGGGGACACACATAGGATAAAGGTTAAAGGATGGAGCAGAATATATTGTGCTTCAGCTGATGTAAGAAAGGCAGGAGTAGCAATCCTAATCTCAGACAAAGTAAAAGCAGAAATACATCTAATCAAAAGGGATAAGGATGGAAACTATATCCTGCTAAAAGGTACCATAGACAATGAAGCAATATCATTACTAAACATGTATGCTCCAAGTGGTATAGCATCCAGATTCTTAGAGGATAGATTGAGGGGAGTTGAAGGAAGAAATTGACAGCAAAACTATACTAGTGGGGGGACCTCAACCTCCCTCTTTCTGAACTTGATAAATCTAACCTCAAAATAAACAAGAAAGAGGTTAAGGAGGTAAATAAAACTCTAGATAAGGTAGATATGATAGATCTTTGGAGAAAATTGAATGGGAATAGAAAGGAATATACCTTTTTCTCAGCAGTACATGGAACATTTACAAAAAATTGACCATGTACTAGGACATAAAAATCTCAAAATCCAGTGCAGAAAGGCAGAGATAATCAGTGCATCCTTCTCAGATCATAATGCAATAAAAATTATATGTAATAAAAGGCCATGGAAAAGATAAAGCAAAAATCAGTTGGAAACAAAATAATTTAATCCTAAAGAAGGAATGGGTTAAAGAAGAAATCATAGAAACAATCAACAACTTCATTCAAGAGAATGACAATAATGAGACAACCTACCAAATCTTATGGGATACGGCAAAAGCGAGTTCTTAGGGGAAGTTTTATATCTTTGAATGCCTACATAAATAAAATAGAGAAAGAGGAGATCAATGACTTGGGTATGCAACTGAAAAAGCTAGAAAAAGAACAAATTGAAAATCCCCAAGAAAATACCAAATTAGAAATACTGAAAATCAAAGGAGAGATTAATAAAATTGAAATTAAGAAAACTATTGAATTAATAAATAAAACCAATAGTTGGTTTTATGAAAAAACTAATAAAATTGATAAACCTTTGGTCAATTTGATTAAAAAAAAGAAAGAAGAAAATCATATTACTAATATTAAAAATGAAAGGGGTGAACTCACCTCCAATGAGGAGGAAATTAAAACAATAATTAGAAATTATTTTGCCCAACTTTATGCTCACAAATTCGATAATCTAAATGAGATGGATGAATATTTTAAAAAATACAAATTGCCCAGATTAACAGAAGAGGAAATTGAATACTTAAACAACCCCATCTCAGAAAAAGAAATTGAACAAGCCATCAATGAACTCCCTAGGAAAAAAATCTCCAGGACCAGATGGATTCACAAGTGAATTCTATCAAACCTTTAAAGAACAGTTAATTCCAATACTATATAGACTATTTGGGAAAATTGGGGAAGAAGGAGTACTCCCAAATTCTTTCTATGATACAAATATGGTTTTGATACCCAAGCCAGGAAGAGACAAAACAGAAAAAGAAAATTATAGACCAATTTCTCTAATGAATATAGATGCACAAAATTTTCAACAAGATTTTAGCAAAACGAATACAGCATCTTATCAAGAGAATAATGCATTATGATCAGGTAGGTTTCATACGAGGAATGCAGGGCTTGTTCAATATTAGGAAAACTATTAGCATTATCAATCATATCAACAACAAAACCAACAAAAACCACATGATTATCTCAACTGATGCAGAAAAAGCTTTCGACAAAATACAACACCCATTCCTATTAAAAACACTGGAGAACATAGGAATAAAGGGAACCTTCCATAAAATAACAAGCAGTATCTACCTAAAACCTTCAGCAAGCATTATATGCAATGGGGATAAGCTAGATGCATTTCCAATAAGGTCAGGGGGTTAAACAAGGATGCCCATTATCACCATTATTATTCAATATGATACTAGAAATGTTAGCGGTAGCAATTAGACAAGATAAAGAAATTGAAGTAATAAAAATAGCCAAAGAAGAAACTAAGTTATCACTCTTTGCAGATGATATGATGATATATTTAGAGAATCCCAGGATTCAAGTAAAAAAACTACTTGAAATAATAAACAACTTTGGCAACGTTGCAGGGTACAAAATAAACCCACACAAATCTTCTGCATTCCTATCTATTAGCAACAAAGTCCAACGGCAAGAGATAGAAAGAGAAATCCCATTTAAAGCTAGAGTAGACACTATAAAATACTTAGGAGTTTACCTGCCAAAACAAACCCAGGGATTATATGAACACAATTACAAGACACTTTTTGCACAAATAAAGTCAGATTTAAGTAAGTGGAAAAACATCAGTTGTTCATGGGTAGGCCGAGCTAATATAATAAAAATGACAAGTCTACCTAAATTAATCTACTTATTTAGTGCCATACCAATTAAACTATCAGATAATTATTTTCTAGAGCTGGATAAAATAATATCAAAATTCATTTGGAAAAACAAAAGGTCCAGAATATCAAAGGGACTAATGAAAAGAAATGCTTGGGAAGGTGGCCTAGCGCTACCAGACCTCAAATTGTATTATAAAGCAGCAATTATCAAAACCACTTGGTATTGGCTAAGAAACAGAGGGATAGACAAATGGAATAGGCTTGGCACTCAAGACACAGTAGGCAAGTAATATAGCAACCTCCTGTTTGATAAACCCAAAGATCCCAGCTTCTGGGATAAGAACTCACTGTTCGACAAAAATTGCTGGGAAAACTGGTTAACTGTGTGACGGAAATTAGGCATAGACCCATGCCTGACACCGTACACAAGAATAAAGTCCAAATGGGTACATGATTTAGGTATAAAGATTGATACCATGAATAAACTGGAGAAGCAAGGTATAGTGTATTTATCAGATTTATGGAGAGGGGAAGAATTTTTTTCTAAAGAAACGATAGAGAGCATTATGAAATGCAAGATGGATAATTTTGATTACTTTAAACTGAAAAGTTTTGGCACAACCAAACCCAATGCAACCAAAATTTGGAGGGATGTAGTAAACTGGGAAAAAATTTTTTACAGCTAAGCTCGGGGGATAAAGGCCTCATTTCTAGAATATATAGAGAACTGACTCAAATATATAACCATCCAAGTCATTCCCCAATTGATAAATGGTCAAAGGATATGAACAAGCAATTTTCAGGGGAAGAAATCAAAGATATCTATAATCATATGAAAAAGTGCTCTAAATCACTATTGATTAGAGAGATGCAAATCAAAACAACTCTGAGGTACCACATCACACCTGTAAGATTGGCAAACATGACAGAAACAAGAAAATGATAAATGCTGGAGAGGATGTGGGAGAGTTGGAACACTAATTCATTGTTGGTGGAGCTGTGAGATCATCCAACCCTTCTGGAGAATGGTTTGGAACTATGCCCAAAGGGCTACAAAAATGTGCATACCCTTTGACCCAGAAATATCGCTACTAGGATTGTATCCCCAAGAGATTATAAAAACGGGAAAGGGTTCCACGTGTACAAAAATGTTTATAGCAGCACTCTTTGTGGTAGCCAAAAACTGGAAGTCAAGGGGATGCCCATCAATTGGGGAATGACTGAATAAATTATGGTATATGAATGTAATGGAGTACTATTGTGCCATAAGAAATGATGAACAAGAAGACTTCAGGGAGGCCCTGGAAGGACTTATATGATCTGATGCTGAGCGAAAGGAGCAGAACCAGGAGAACTTCGTGCACAGCAACGACCACAGTGTGCGAGAGTTTTTTCTGGTAGACTTGGAACTTTGTAATAACACAAGAACTTACTGAGAAAAAAAAAAAATCCTAACGTCGGTCTTCTAAGGCAAAATGCCTTCCACACTCAGAGAAAGAAATGTGGAAGTCATTTGCCGAATGTAGCAGATCATGTTTGTGTGTGGGTGGGTTTCAGTGTATTATGTGTTGATTTGTTATATGATTTCTTCCATTTATTTTAGTTCCACTACGTAGCATGAATATAGTGAAAATGTGCTCAATAGGAAAGTATATGTAGAACCTAAACAGAATAATATGCTGTCATGGGGAGGGGAGGGGGGTATTGGGTGAAGGGTGGGGGGGATAAAATCTTAACTTTAAGGAAATGATTGTAAAACATTAAATAAAAAAAAATAAATATAAAAAAAAATACATCTCCCACCCATAGCTGTCAAAGGCATGTGATCTGCTTCCACTCTATTTTGTTTTCTGGTATGAACTTTAATATTACAGTTATGCCCATTTAAAATGTATTATGTAATACAGTACAAAGTGTTGATCTAAGAGTAATTTCTGCCAGACTACTTCCCATTTTCCCTAAAAGTCTTTACCTAATAGATAGTTTTTTCTTATATAATTTATCTTTGGGACTGGTCAAATAATGGTTTATTAATTTCCATAATTTCTGGTTCACTTTTGGCTAGTTTGTCCCACTGATCTACTCTGTTTTTTAACCAGTGCCAAGTGGGTTTTGATGAGACTCTTACTTTATAACATAGTCACTTAAAAGTGTTGTTTCTCTTTTCCCCCATCATTTCTCCAGATATATCGATCTTTTTTTGTTCAAAAGAATTTTGTTATTATTTTCTTTAAAGCATCGATAGTTTAATAGTTTGATTAGTATAACATTAAATCTATATATTGCATTTGGTAGACTGATCATTTCTATTGTATTGGCAAGACCCAGACACAAACACTGAATATTCCTCTAGCTATTTAAATTGCTCTTGCATTCTTTAAGGATTGTTTTCGTAAATGAATTTATATGAACGGTGACCGCACTTTCGTAGATCGACTCCCCCAAATTTTAAGCATCTTGTAGTTTTCAAATAGAATTTCCCCTTTTTCTTGTTACCCTTTGATTTCATTTTTTTAAGTGCCATTGATTTTTATAGTTTACTTTATAACCTCCACTATTGCTAAAAACTATTTTCTTAATTAGTTTCTTTGCTGATTCTCTGGATTTCTTTAAGTAAACCATCGTATAATCTGCAAAAAGGGATAGGTTCATCTCTTCTCTGCCTATATTTACATCTTTTTTTTTCTCATCTGGTTAATAAGGCTAATAATTCTAGAACTATATCAAATAATAGTAAGGAAACTGGGCTTCCTTGCTTTATTCCTATATTAAGAAAGCTTGTAGTGAATCTTTGTTACATAGGATATTAGCTTTTGTTATTAGATAAATGTTTTTTATTTATCTATTTCTCCCACAATTTTCAGTATCTTTTCTTTCATGATTATTTGGTCTTTATCATTTGTTGGCTTTCTGGTTTTAAAAATTCATTATATTCATTCTTTTTTCTATTTTGTTAATGTATTTTTTGAAGAATACACTTTTTAACCCAAAGACTGCTGTAGTTACACCATATAAATATTGGTAGATTGTTTCACCATTTGTATTATGTTTACATAATCATTAGTTGTTTCTATGCATGGTTCTTTAGTACACTCATTATTTAGGATTTATTTCTGTCTCCACTTGTTAATAATAATAGTGGCTAACATTTATATAGTGCTTGCTATGTTCCAGGGATGATGCTATATGTTTTATAATTATTATCTCATCTAATCCTGACAACAATCCTGGGAGATATGTGCTGTTATTACCCCCCCATTTTACATATGAGGAAACTGAGGTTAAATAACTTGCCCAGGTCACACAGCTAGTAAGTGTCTGAGACCAGATTTGAGCTCAGATCTTCTTATCTCCAGGGCTGCTCTTCTAGACACTGTGCCACCTAGCTGCTTCTTGATATTATGTATTAGGATATATAAAAGATATGTTTACTATTTCTACCTTTTTAATTCTAATTCCAATAGTTCTCTGTGTTAATTTTTGAAAAGTTCCATGTAATATTGAGAAATACATGTATTTCTAGCAATTCCATTTAGAGGTATCTGGGTGGCATAATGGGTAGAGTGCTGGACTTGGATTCAGGAAGACCTAAGTTAAGAACCTACCTCAGACACTAGTTATGCTATCTGGGGCAAGTCATTTAACTCCCCCCATCTTATTCATGATATTTTTTTCAAATTTTCTGTGAAATCTCCATTTTGGAACCATGTCTTCCTGCCCTTATGGATTCTGGTTGCCTCCACAAGTTCTGATTGTCTTTCTGCTGCCCATGGACACACAATATTCTCTCAGAGGTGGTGGTACCTCTAAGTACCAAATCCCAGCATATTTTATTTGTTGGAAGTTCCTATTACATAACATACCTCACTCCATATTTGGAATGCCTTTCAGGAGGATTCCCACTCACCAAACAAATCAAGATTCCCTGTTTCAATCTCCACTTTTCCTATTTTACTCATAGCCCCTGTTCATCATGAGGAATCACAGGAGTTTTCTTTTTTTTTCCCACTTCATTACTTAACATTGACTTGATAAGTCTATATTACATTTTCCCTTCTATATTCTAACTCCCTCTTCATTTTTTACACCCCCCCTCCATTCTGCAGTTTAGCCTACACCAACAATGAAATTCACTTGTAAAGAGAGTCCATTCCTCCATCATTACCTCTGTTTAGTTCTGCTTTCATCTTTGTTTCTCTTTGTGTATCTTTAGGAAAAAAATATCTTAATTTTTTTTCTGTTGTTATATTTTTGTTATTGGTTTAAATCCATAGTTATTTTTATCGTTCTTGCTTTTTCTTTCTCTTTGTCTCTAGATGTGGGATGATTTATTTTGTTACTTGTATTTTCATGCTATTATGTGTATCTGTTTCTTGGGGTGCTTTCAAATTGAGCGATCTACTCAAAGCTTTTATATCATTTTTTGTAGAAATGCTTCAAATGCCTCTTTTTTAATTGAACAGCTATATATTTTGATTAACTATTAGGCTTGTGTTCTTATTGTTTATCATTTTGGTTTTTATCTTGAGCTTTTCAGATTTTCAAAGGACATTATTCCTTTTCCTTCTATTTTTTTCTGTTGGGTATAGAACAGTGTTGTTATGCAAATTTATTTTCCTTTATATTTGAATATTTTTCTCCTGGGAGTTTGAAGAATTTAATATTTGTCATTAGGATTGTTAAATTTAATCTCTATATGTCCTGGTGTTTGCAACAAAACTGTCCCCCATTTTTCCTTAGAGGCAACCTATTGTGTGTGTGTTTTTTTTTCAGTTAGTAGATTTTTTTCCATATTCAGAAGTTCTGGGCAATTTTATTGTATTATTTCTTACATCATGGTGTTAAGGTTTTTTAATTTGTCATGTTCTTCTAGGAAACCTATGAGTTTTATATTTTTTCTGTGCATTTTCTCTTCCAAATCAATGTACATTCATTAATTTCTAATATTATCTTATTCTGTCTCTTTTAGATTATCCTTCAGTTCAGTGATTATTGGAGAGATTGCTACTATAGATTCAAGTCTTTCTTTGCTGCTGATTAGAGATTCTACTGCACAGGTCATAAATTATACTTGTGCCCTATTAACATCTTTCAAAATTTCATGTTTTTCTCTTGAACAGCACTACATTATTGCTGTAATCCAGAGGAATCCCAATCTTATCAGGTATTCTATTTTCTTTGTCTTGCAATACTTATTTAGAGATTTTTAAATTTTATTTAACTGTCCTGATGGGATAGTTTTATATTTTTCCTGTTTATTTGTCTGCTTGGGCTCAAGGTTTTTAAGTGAGTTTTCTTTCTCCTGAAATCTTTGGTTTTTAATTGAGTTTTCTTTCTCCTGACATCTTTGGTAATATCTAATTCAGTGAATATTTCTCTTGGGTAGGTCATACATTCTGCAATTTATTTTTTTAAATTTATTTTAAGTTTTCAACATTCACTTCCACAAAATTTTGAGTTTCAAATTTCCTCCCCATCTCTCCCCTCCTCCCATCCCAAAATGCTGAGGATTCTAAATATCCCTACCACCAATCTCCCCTCCCTTCTAACATCTGTCCCTTCCCTTATCCCCATTTTCTCTTTTGTCCTGTAGGGCAAGATAAATTTCTATACCTCATTACCTGAATTTCTTATTTCCCAGTTGTATGCAAGAACAACACTCAAGAGTTGTTTCTAAAACTTTGAGTTCCAACTTCTCTTCCTTACTTCCTCCCCACCCATTCCCACTGGGAAGGCAAGCAATTAAATATAGGCTATAAATATGTAGTTTTGCAAATGACTTCCATAATAATCATGTTATGTAAGGCTAACTATATTTCCCTCAATCCTATCCTGCCCCTCATTTCGTCTATTTTCTCTTTTGAGCTTGCCCCTCCCTAAGAGTGTTGACTTCTAATTGCTCCCTCCTTCCATTGCCCTCCCTTCCATCATCCCCCCACCCCACTTATCCCCTTCTCCCCCACTTTCCTGTTTTGTAAGATAATTTTTCATACCAAAATGAGTATGTATTTTATTCCTTCCTTGAGTCAAATGTGAGGAGAGTAAGCTTCACATTTTTCCTCTCACCTGCCCCCTTTTCCCCTCCATTGAAAAGTCTTCTTGCCTCTTTTATGAGAGATGATTTTCCCCTATTCCATTTTCTCTTTGCTCACAACATATTCCTTTCACCCCTTAATTTTATTTTTTTAGATATGATCCCTTCCTATTCAACTCACACTGTGTTCTCTGTCTCTGTGTGTATTTGTGTGTGTATGTGTGTGTAATATCCCACCAACTACCTGGATACTGAAAAAAGTTTCAAGAATTACAAATATTGTCTTTCCATGGAGGAATGTAAACAGTTCAACTTCAGTCAGTCCCTTATGATTTCTTTTTCCTGTTTACCTTTACATGCTTCTCTTGATTCTTATGTATGAAAGTCAAATTTTCTTATCAGCTCTGGTCTTTTCATCAAGAATGCTTGAAAGACCTCTATTTCATTGAAAGACCATTTTTTCCCTTGAAGTATTATACTCAGTTTTGCTGGGTAGGTGATTCTTGGTTTGAATCCCAGTTCCTTTGACTTCTGGAATATCCTATTCCACTCCCTTTGATCCTTTAATGTAGAAGCTGCTAGAACTTGTGTTATCATGATTGTATTTCCATAATACTCAAATTGTTTCTTTCCAGCTGCTTGCAATATTTTCTCCTTGACCTGAGAACTCTGGAATTTGGCTACAATGTTCCTAGGAGTTTCTCTTTTTGGATCTCTTTCAAGAGGTGATAGGAGAATTCTTTCAATATTTATTTTGCCCTCTGGTTCTAGAATCTCAGGGCAGTTTTCCTTGATAATTTCATGAAAGATGATGTCTATGCTCTTTTTTTGGTCATGGCTTTCAAGTAGTCCCATAATTTTTAAATTATCTCTCCTGGATCTATTTTCCAGATCAGTTGTTTTTTCAATGAGATATTTCACCATTATCTTCCATTTTTTCATTCTTTTGATTTTGTTTTGTGACTTCTTGGTTTCTCATAAAGTCATTAGCCTCCATCTGTTCCATTCTAATTTTTAAAGAAGTATTTTCTTCAGTGAGCTTTTGGACTTCCTTTTCCTTTTGGCTAATTCTGCTTTTTAAAGCATTCTTCTTCTCTCTGGCTTTTTGAACTTCTTTTGTCAATTGAATTAGCCTATTTTTCAAAGTGTTATTTTCTTCAGCATTTTTTTGGGTCTCCTTTGGCAAGTTGTTGACTCACTTTTATGATTATCTTGCATCTCTCTCATTTCTCCTCCCAATTTTTCCTCCACCTCTTTTACTTGATTTTCAAAATCCTTTTTGAGTTCTTCCATGGCCTGAGCCCACTGAATATTTATTTTGGATGTTTGGGATACAGAAGCCTTACCTTTTATGGCTTTCCTTGATGGTAAGCATTGATCTTCCTCACCTGAAATGATGGGAGGAGATATCTGTTCACCAATAAAGTAACCTTCTATAGTCTTATTTTTTTCCCTTTTTGGGCATTTTCCCAACCAGTTTCTTGACTTTTGGATACTTTGTCAAGAGTAGGATATACTCTGTAATATCTCAGTTCCTCCAAGGTGGCACAATCAAGTGTTTATACTGGTCTGGGAGCAACTAAAAACTTTTGTGCCCAGAATCTGTGACTAGTAGAATTTCCTCTCCACAACCACCTGACCTCCAGTTCCACTATGCCAACACTGGGAGCTGAGATTCAGGTAAGCTGCTCAATTCCCCCAGGAGCATTAGGCGGGGGCAGGGCCATCACACAGGGCTGAGGTGAGGATCAGCTGCTTAGTTCCCCCAGGAGTTTTATGATACAACAATGTATGGGGGCTGCTATGGGATCTACTGCCACCTGATGTGATTTCTGCCACTGCCATCTGAGGCCAGAGCTAAGAGGAGACCCTGCTCCCTTCTCAGCCAGTTGAAAAAACCCTCTCACTGACCCTTGGGGCCTGTGGGTTGAGGGATCTGCAAATCGCTGCTACTGTGGCTAGGGATTCTACCCTGAGGGCTGATCGGGTCCTCCTCCAGGCACCATGCTGCAGCAGCCAAGGCTGGGCTGGGCTCTGCTCTGCATCTAGTGTGGTAGACCTTTCCCATCAGCCTTTCAGGTCACCCTGTGCTGGAAATCTCCTTCACTCTGTTGTTATGTGGTTTCTGCTGCTCTAGAATTTGTTGAGAGTCTTTCTTTACAGGTATTTTGTGGGGTTGTGGGGGAAGAGCTAGTGTGCCTGCCATTTATTCTTTTCTCAATTATTATTCTGTAGGTCTGGATTATTGTCTTGAACCATTCCAAAACATCCTGTCATAATTTGTTGCTCTTTTTGGAAGCTACAGAGCTCTCTATTTCATCAAGTATGCAGTCAATTTCATTTGTCGTGTAATATTTATATAGAAAAACTTGTAGTCTTTTATTTGTTCTGTTACTCATGTTTTCTTATGATTTTAGTATCTACCCTGTTGATTTACCAGTTTGTGCTTCATCTTAACTGAGTTTTCATCCTCCTGAAATATGTTATGGCTTTAGCCATTTTTTTCTTATATTTCCCTCATCAGTCACTTTTGATTCTTTCCTCTTAAATTGTTGGTTTACTTTCTTTGAGAGCTAGGAAATCAAACACTGTCTTAACCTCCTTCCATCTTGGGAATTTATTTTTCACCAACTTTAGTACTTGCCCCAAGTAACTTTTGGTGTAATAGGACTAGCCACAGTTAAATGCCAGTTATCTTTCCTTCATGTTTGGTACCGCCCCCACATATTAGCCCCCTGCATTAGTCCTTTACCTCTTTAGTTCTCTGTCTAGTCTGAGTCAATGTTTTCTGTTTCTTATAGGTTTGGAGGATAGTGGAGATCCTCTAGGCAAGGTGTGGAGTGAAGAAATCTGAGGAAGAACATCTTTCATCATTTCTATATGATTCCCTCCTCCACATGTGGCTGGACAGAGGATTGTTTTTTCTTGCAACAGAATACTAAAGTAATGTCAGGGATGACTTGAGCTGACAGTCAGGAACTGGCAAGCAGTAGTAGTTAGCATGTTACGGAGTAAGCCCCAGAATATAAGCAGAACTGATATAAGAATTAATGTTCTCTACTATTTATTCTTAAAGCTATTATATTATTAGGTTAATTGCTTTATTTTAAAATGGACACAGGGCAGGGGGGAGGAGCCAAGATGGCAGAGTAGAAAGACTCACATATGCTAGCTCTGAACCCACAGCCCATATATTTCCTGCAAGAAGAACTCCCCACAAATTCTGGATCACTGCAAGGCACACAGAAACACAGTGGAAGAGATTTCCATTCCAGAGAGCCCTGGAGAGCTGTCCCCAGGGTCCGTTGAGCCCTGGAAAGCGGACCCCACCCCAGCGCTGCCCTGGCCGTGGCCCCAGAGGAGCAGATCTGAGCAGGCTTCAGGGATGGAACCTCCAGCAGCCAAGAAGGTCCCTCCGCCCACAGACACTACAGGTCAGTGAGAGAGACATCTGGACTGGCCGAGAGGGGAGGGGGGTGTCTCCATGGCTCAGGCCACCTCGGGAGGCAGTGGCAGAGGCAGCAGCAGAGGCCCGGGACTCCCCGAGCAGCAGGCAGAAATTCAGGTCTCTGCATAAACCCCCTGAGGGAGCTGAGCCTGGGAGGCGGCCCTGCCCCACCCACCCCATTACTGAAGGTCTCTGCATAAAGCCCCTAAGGGAACTGAGCCTGGGAGGTGGCCCTGCCCCCCACCCCAGCACCAGAACTTAAGCTCATATTGAGTAGCAGCTGCTCCCGTGGCGGATAGCCCTGAGACTGGGAAGCAGCATTTGAATCTCAGACCCCAAGCACTAGCTGGGCAGATCTAGGCAGGGGTGGAGAGGAATCTCAGAAGTCAGGTAACTGGCTGGGAAAATGCCCAGAAAAAGGAAGCAAAATGAGACCACAGAGAGCTACTTTCTTGGGGAAGAGATGTTCCTTCCCCCCCTTCATTTCTGATGACGAAGTACAATGCCTGCCATCAGAGAAAGACGTGGAGGTTGGAGCCTCTCTATCCCAGACATCCGAGGTGGATGTCCAGTGGGCTCAGGCCATGGAAGAGCTCAAAAAGGATTTTGAAAATCAAGTTAGACAGGTGGAGGAAAAACTGGGAAGAGAAATGAGAGAGATGCAAGAAAATCATGAAAAACGGCTCAATACCCTGCTAAAGGAGACCCAAAAAAATGATGAAAAAATAACACCTTGAAAAATAGGCTCATTCAATTGGCAAAAGAGGTTCAAAAAGTCAATGAGGAGAAGAATGCTTTCAAAAGCAAAATTAGCCAAATGGAAAAAGAGGTTCAAAAGCTCACTGAAGAAAATAGTTCTCTCAAGATTAGAATGGAACAGATGGAGTCTAATGACTTTCTGAGAAACAAAGAAATCATAAAACAAAACCAAAAGAAAGAAAAAATGGAAGAGAATGTGAAATATCTCATTGGAAAAATAACTGATATGGAAAATAGATCCAGGAGAGGCAATTTAAAAATTATGGGACTACCTGAAAGCCATGATCAAAAAAAGAGCCTAGACATCATCTTTCATGAAATTATCAAGGAAAACTGCCCTGAGATTCTAGAACCAGAGGGCAAAATAAGTATTGAAGGAATCCATCAATCACCACCTGAAAGAGATCCAAAAAGAGAAACTCCTAGGAACATTGTGGCCAAATTCCAGAGTTCCCAGGTCAAAGAGAAAATATTGCAAGCAACTAGAAAGAAACAATTCCAGTATTGTGGAAATGCAATCAGGATAACACAAGATCTAGCAGCTTCTACATTAAGGGATCAAAGGGCGTGGAATAGGATATTCCAGAAGTCAAAGGAATTAGGACTCAAACCAAGAATCACCTACCCAAAAAAACTGAGTATAATACTTCAGGAGAAAATATGGTCTTTCAATGAAACAGGACTTTCAAGCATTCTTGATGAAAAGACCAGAGCTGAAAAGAAAATTTGACTTTCAAACACAAGAATGAGAAGAAGCATGAAAAAGTAAACAGCAAAGGGAAGTCATAAGGGACTTAAAAAAGGTGAACTGTTTACATTCCTACATGGAAAGACAATATTTGTAACTCTTAAAACGTTTCAGTATCTGGGTAGTTGGTGGGACCACAGACAGATGTACACACACACACACACACACACACACACACGTACATGTGTGCACACACACACATACACACAAGCATGCACACACAGAGACAGAGAGCACAGTGAATTGAATAGGATGGGACCATATCCTAAAAGAAATTAAGGTAAATGGTGAGAGAGAAATGTAGTGGGAGGAGAGAGGGTGAAATGGAATGGGGTTAATTATCTCTCATTCAAGAGGCAAGCAGGAAACTTTTTAGTGGAGGGAAAAAGAGGAGAGCTGAGAAAAAAACATGAAGTTTACCCTCATCACATTTGACTAAAGGATGGAATAAAAATGCACACTCGTTTTTGGGTATGAAAACCTATCTTAAAGTACAGAAAAATGGGAAAGAAGGAGATAAGCAGGGAGGGAGGGATGATGGAAAGGAGGGCAATGGAAGAAGGGAGCAATTTCAGGTCAACACTCTTGGGGAGGGACAGGATGAAAAGAAAGAATAGAAACAATGTGGGGCAGAATAGGATGGAGGGAAATACAGTTAGTCTTACCCAACACGACTATTATGGAAGTCATTTGCGAAACTACACAGATAGGGCCTATATTGAATTGCCTGCCTTCCCAAAGGGAATGGGTGGGGAGGGAGGGATGGGGAGAATTTGGAACTCAAAGTTTTAGGAACAACTGTTGAGTATTGTTCTTGCTACTAGGAAATAAGAAATACAGTTAATGGAGAATAGAAAGTCATCTGGCCCTACAGGACAAAAGAGAAGATGGGGACAAGAAAAGGGAAGGAAGATAGAAGAGAGGGCAGATTGGTGATAGGAAAAATCAGAATGTTCAGTGTATTGGGGTGGGGGGAGGGGGACAAATGGGGAGAAAATTTGGAACCCAAAATTTTGTGAAAATGAATGTAAAAAGTTAAATAAATAAATTAATTAAAATTAAAATGGACACAGGGCAGAACTATAAATTACCTCTGATACATAATCCCTCTTTTTTTTTAGCTAGTGAGAATTGAAGAAAATACCTACTTCTTAATCTAGTAAACCGTATAACTTGGAGTAATTTCTATTCTAAAAGAGAAAAAAAAAAGATTGTCAGACAATCCAATGCAGTATCTGTGAATTGCAAAATATGTAACAATATGCACCCATTGTCCACCACTCCTCTACTGAGAGGAAAGTAATGTGCTCACTATCAGTAATGTGGAGTTTATGTTTATCAGTAAACTTGATTTTGGTTCTGTTGTGTTTCTTTATTGTTTTCTTCATTTATGTTATTTTAGTTATTACATATATATACTCTACTCTTGTTTTTGGTATGTTTGTTCTTCTTGTGTTTTTTTCCCTAAATTTCCTATATTCGTCATTACTTATAGCATAATATTATTCCATTTCATTTTTATACCATATTTATACACCTACCAGTCAATGGACACTTGTTATCAGTGTTTTGCTACTACAAAAACATGTTATTAATTTTTTGAAATTTTTCTTTCTATGAATGGTATATAATCAAGGAATATGCTAGAATCCAGAACAAATTTTTTTAACTTTAAGCTGCAGTACCAATATTTTATCCATTACTTTCTAAAGTTTAAAAAATTAAGAAGAAATTAATCAAGTCTTGATTTGCAGCATTTGATGATTTCCATGGTATAAATCCTCATAGTCAAAAATGTAAAACTTGGCTCCCCTGAACCAACGTGAGCTGGCTCCTTAATTCAATAGTGATATTGCAGAGTAAAAGGTGTGAGACATTTAGTTGTTCTTCTCACATAATTCATAAGACATATTTAACTATATACACATACTGAAAGGGAAGAATTATATAAACATTTTAGATATTCTTGAATCTACTGAAATAACTAGAATATGTTTGTTGTACATATAAGTGAATGATGAACACTTAATATTGGAGAAGACATTTACAATCATAGAGAAAAACATAAAATAAATGATCTGGGAAACCATATATGAAATTTTTGTACAAATAATATTTTTGTCATGAGTTTTGTGAGTTAATATTCCCAACATAAATTTGTACGGTAGCTATGAAAACTACAGATATAACAGCAAGAATGGTGTGAAACATTTTTGTTGTGATAAAGTGATCCAGCTTTTTTAGGGCTACACCAGTTGAACTCTATATTCAGGCAATTCCTACTATTAAGGAAAGTTTTGAATATAGTCCTACAAAAGACCAAGACTGCTATTTAAGGACCCACCTATCCAAATACAGAGAGGTTCATCACCAGGAGGTTATCAAAAACAAAAAGCAAAAATTAACATTATAACTGCAATAAGTACTACCACTACCACCATTGCTGCTGCTGTTACTACTACTACTACTACTACTACTACTACTACTACCACTACTACTAGCACTCACATAGTGCTTGAGGTTTATAAAGCATTTTACATATATTATTTGGATTGTGTTTTTTCACTAGTTGATTACTTCTTTGATCAAGGTAACCAAGAAAATGTATATGTGTATGTATGTGTATATATGTACATACATAGGCTATTAACACTGTGTGATTCCCTTTGATTTCTGTAGTATTGGGGACAGAGTAGTGGAAAGGGGGACCAATAAATAGTAAGAGTGCATAGATTTTAGATTGCTTATAAATAGGAGCTCAACTGTTGGTATACTAAATTCTTGTGAAATTCTTGTCCAGTGACCAATGATTTGATATTCTCTAGAGTCTAGACCCAGTGATGTCAAGTTCTGGCAAAGGAGTCATAAGGCCAGCCAAATTCTTGAATGCTGGATGATCCTGATTTAAATGTAGTTGGCAAATATTTAACAAAATAATAATAAATATAACATATAATGTTAAATTGTGATTTTTCTGATATTCTAAGTAAATATATGGTCCATAGGATCTCTTTCTATTTGTATTTGACGTCACCTCATCTAGTCAACCAACCTACATTGGTAGAGGGATTTTTCTCACCCAGGAATTCTCTATATCAGTGAAATCACAGGTCCATGTTTTATCCACAGCACTTAGCATGGGGGTTTGGCATAAAGTAAATGCTTAGAAAAAAATTTTGTTCACTTATATGTGCAAAGACAATTAAAACACATAATTTTCTGGGACATTTAGCTTTCTCATTTTGTAGGACTCATGATGAGCATAAACAAGGGCCTGGAGATAATTGCCTCTTTGTGCCAACACCTGCTGCTGAGAGGGATAAAAGACGTTCTATAACTTTCAAAAGATTCTTCAAACCAATTAAACATATCCTTTGATATTTATTGAAACAAAACTAAAATTGAGATTCTTCAAACCAATTAAACATACACTTTTGTATTTATTGAAACAAAACTAAAATTGGGAAATGAGATGTTGAAAAAATTGTGTTGGAAGATAGGCATAGGTTTAAAAAAATAAGAAAGTAAAAGACTTTTAAATTATTCAGAATTTCCTCAAATATCCACAACTCATAAAATGAGTCTTCCTGACTCCAAATCTGGAAATCTATCCATTGTGCCATTTTGCTGCCACACAAGATCCCACTGCTCTCTGGGACAGCTAGGTTGCACAGGAAATGGAGCACCCCTGCCTAGAATAAGGAAGACCTTAGTTTAAATTGAGCCACAAACACTTACTAGCTTTGTGATCCTGGGAAAGTCACTTAATCTTGTTTGTCTCAGTTCCTCATCTGTAAAATTACCTAGACAAGAAAGCGGCAAGTCACACCGGTATCTTTGCCAAGAAAACCCCAAATAGGGTCATGAAGAGTTGAACATGACATTATCCAACAATAATAACAAAAATCCTACCACTCTCAGTAACTATATTGTATGCAAACAAGTTGAACAGTCTCTCAACAACTTTATATGGAGAAGCTAACTTGTGTGTCCTTTGATTGCTAAAGTTTTTTCCATCAAATTCTTATCTCTTTATTGAAGGTCTTCATAACAAAATTGTCCAGTTATTTTCTGCCTTTCAAAACGTATCTATATTGAAGTCATAGCTAATTAGAAGGCTTCCTCCAATCTCTTTTTCTGTCAGGTAAGAGCTATGCTAGTTACAAACTCAGCCTCTACATCTTTGGAGATTTTAAATCCTGAATCTCCGAATTTCCTTCTCTACCATATCCAAAAACCTTCTCACCCTAAAAATTTCTCCCTCACTTTGTAACTTTTTTAACCTGGAAGATCTCTCTCTCTCTCTCTCTCTCTCTCTCTCTCTCTCTCTCTCTCTCTCTCTCTCTCTCTCTCTCTCTCTCTCTCTCTCTCGCCATGAGGCCAGCCATATTAAATGCTTTATTTCTCTCTAGGTTTCTCTCTTAGCTTTCTGAACTCCTTTTTCCTATCTTGCTATTAGAAGTTTTTTCAGTAGATTTCTCCCAAAGTCATTCCATAGATTCAAAGTACTAACAAATACTTTTCCCTCAGCATTTTAGTGACTATTGAAGTTTTTTGTTTCCTGATTTGGTATGATATGCATATCTTGTGAAATGGTCATTATATAGGGTATGGTCTTATTATTTCCTTCCAATGATAAAAAGTAGACAATTTCCAAAGGTTTGCTGGTGTTTATACTCTCCAAATATGCATTATGAATTGGTAACACTTTGGTGAAGATATTGGAAACATAATTCACTCTTGGTAACATCTGTTTCCATCCTGATCCAATTAAATCTTTTTTCTTATTAGAACTAGGATTTTTCCTTGATGCATATGCCTAAAGTCATCTTGCACTGTTTTCATGGCCCTAAAGAGATAAGACCTGTGAACTGTTTCCTGGTATGATGAATGGGTTAGTTCAGTATAACATTCTTCTGGAAAAAGCTCTATTTTTTCCCATCATGTCAATAATAAGAGAACTTTTTGTGAATGGAACTTGAATCATTTGAATCATTACCTTATTTCTTGACTTGTATCACTTCTCAAAAATCATCCATCAGCTATCTCTTCTCAATGCCAGTCATTCATTCATTCACAGACAATGTAGGAAGGGAAGACTGGCTTAATGAAACGTATAGTTGGAACATGCTGTGAACATGCTGTTAGCATACTGTTTGGTGAAATTTCCATTCCCACAGCTGCACTTCCACTTGTTTGTGGCCATACTTCTGGTTGTCACATATAACTTTCACACCTTCTTTTGGTGTCATCAAAAACAATGTTTTTGTTTTTACATCAATCTTCCCTGGTGAGTAGTTTATGTTACATTTCTAACTGACTAGTGATACTACCCATCACTAAAAACAATGTGTAATTTGGCAGCAGTAAAGATAGGCAAGTATATTTTAATAGGTCTACTGTTAGAATATGCTTCATATACCTAGTCTCAACTTTTCAGTGGCAGCCCACTTCAAAACCCAGAACTCATTTGGTTATGTGGTAGCCCCTAAGTCCTCTATTGATAAATAAAACTGGCTTCTGATGAACATCTGTCTCATAGCACAAGACAGCCCTCAAGTCCTCCAAGCTGGTGTCCAAGTGATGGACAAAAGGCTAACTTGGATCTCTACAGGGAACATCCCATGAATCCATGTGTGAAGCAGATGGCCTAGTCTTTGAAAGTTTGATCACATTTGGTTTTTGTTCATTAATATTTCTGAGGCCTTTCCTGATCCACCCTGATGAATAAATAAATAAAGCATTTATGAAGTGCTTACTAAATGCAAAGTACTGTGCTGTGTTTGGGATATAAACAGAATATGTGTAGCTTTAGTGTCTCTCCTTCCAATTTCCTTGTATATATTTTATGTGTGGTTTGTATATATTCATATGTGTACATGTTACCTCCCCTAATAGAGTATATAAGCTTCTTAATGTCAAATATGGATTTGGACTCAGCATGTAGGCAGGATTTGATACCTATTAGATATTTAACAAAAGTTTGTGTTTTTTCTTGTTAGGTATGTACTGTTATTCCTCACATCTACCATGAAGAAATCTGTTCTGGAGTCAATAATCTTGAAAGTATTGAATTTTTATTTTAAGAGATATTTGAGAGAAAGATAATAGAAAAATTATGGATGACATTATCCTGTAAATGATGATCAAATAACTAACATATAAAGATGCTTTCTCAACTTATAGAAGTTATTTGTGGATACATCCCTATGGAAAGTATCCATAATGTGTATATATATATATATATATATATATATATATATATATATATATATGTATATGAGAATGGTATCATCGGGCTTTCACAAGGATTTATAGTAGAATGCATTGCTATAGGCATGAAATTGACTAAACAAAGCAAATGATGCAAAATTCTGTTAAGTTTATTGTTTCTTGATTGCAAAAATGTATTTATCTTTCATGAAATAAAATGGAGTCATCAAATAAAATTCCTTGACAAATGAAATTCCTGAGATGACTGTTTGAAAATTCTCTAGTTATGAACACAATATGAGGCATAAATAGGTAACTGTATACTCACCAAAGGTTTTTGTCACTATCATGAAGGTTGTATTATATAGAGGTGACATGGAAGAAGATTCTGCAAGGGATACTGAAGTCCTTCAGATGTTCTTCTTTGTGTGTAACATTGTTCTGGTTGAATCAAACCTCAGAACATTGCTGGGTCTCTAAAGTGTCTGGGTCAATTGTCTCCAATTTCTGGGTCTATGTAATTCATACTTGCTTAAAAAGAGAAATTAGACCTAGTCATTCATATAGGAAAAGGCAAAAAGAAATTTATAAATGCACATTTTTCAGACTATGAAATACGGCTGCATGGTCCATTCACTGTGCTATTATGCCATTATATATCTGAGACAAACACTTAGGATAGACAATGAGTTGGGCCTAGAAATAAATAAGAAGAATGATGGCTTGGATTTGAAAAATCTGGTTTCCAAGTTACCAAAGAGTTTTAGTTTAAAAATCCTTCTTTTTAACTGAAATGTGTTCCAAGTGATGGTGTATGGGTACAAATCTAGGAAAAGTATGATCTCCAAAAATTTGGGTAAAACACTATAGCTGTCCTTACAAAAGTCCTAAATTTGAATCTTACCTTAGACACTATCCTTGTGATTTTTGACAAATTATTTGCTCTTTCTCAGCCCAAATGTCTTCATCTAGAAAATGAGGATAATAATAGCATTTATCTCATTTGGTTGTGAGGATCACATGATTACATATATGCAAAATACTTTCCAAATGTTAAAGTCTTATATACATGTTATGATGATGATAATGTTTATAAACTACAAAGTAATGGGGAAATTCATGATGGGTATGAGCAGGATGTAATATATTTTCATTGATGATCTATTAGCAAAATGTGCTATAATAACTACTATTTATCTAATGCTTTGAGGATTGCAAAGTACCTTGCAAATATTATCTCATTTTATCCTCATAACAACCCTAGGAGGTAGGTGAGAACATATAGAAAAGTTCTGTGAGAGCAGATGATGTGGACAGGTTGCAATCTCTACTGAGTAAGGAATTCCCACATAGATAAGATCTCATATCCACTGATTTATAATATCTTTCACAGTTGTCAAATTATCTAGAAAACTTCCAAATCTCTGTACTACATCACTAAGATAGAAATCATATTTAGATACTAATTACAAAGAAAAAATCCAGTTTCAAAACATAATGAAATATATAAATACAATTCTACAATACTTTATAGTAGGTTTTAATAAAGTTAAAAAGATAACAATAAAATAAAGTCAGTCTCTGCCATCAAGAACCTTACAATCTAAGCATGTGGTAAATTCGATTGTTTTTTCAAAGGCTTTCTTTCAAACTTAGATTTCATAATTGAGTGAAAAATAAAGATTACCCCTAATGAAAAATGCATCAGGATATGGAGTTCAATGCATGTAACTGAATAGGAGGAAAAACTTACATTTAATTAGCAAATTACACAGTGCTTACTAATTTCAAGGTTATTCAAGTCAACCACTCTAGTAATATTTTCCTAGTAGTAATATAATTGTGAATTATGGGCTACTAGAACCTCAGAAGAATTCAAATAACAATCTATAGGCAGCAATAACAACAAAAAAAACCCCAGTAGATATCACAAGGTCAAATCATGTGTAATGGTCATTTAAAGCATGTAATGGTAATTTAGATGCAAAGATCTTTCCCATTCATTAATAGGCCCATGTGACCTGCCTGGGTCACATGGAAGTCTGAGTCACATGGAACCTGTGGTAGGAGGAGTTTGCTGAACAGGTGGAGCAGAAAGCTCCAGAGTCAGAGCAATCAGAGCTGGGAAAGAGCAGGCAGTAACTAGAATGAGTGGGAGAGCTTGTTTGTGATTTTTCTTAAGGGAGCTGGTTTATGGGAAGTCTAACACAGGGAAGGCTTGGAACTGCTAGCAACCCCTGCACTGTTATTGTGTGCATATTTCTTTGTTGCTATGATGGATTTGGCTTTCTGGTGTCTGAACAAATAGTTTGGTTCTGTCTTCTATCTGGAAAGTCTGTTGTATTTTGTGATTTAGAATTGTGCAGCATATTCATAGCTGCTGTAGGTGCTGTAAATATCACATTGGTGCTACAGAATTTAACTGAAAATGACATGCACACAGGATATGACATGAAAACATAAAGGATCAGAAAAATTGGACCAACTACATAGCAGGAATAAAGGACAACATAGGGACAAGTGGAAGTCCTACATTGATGACTCTCCCTCCCCAGTCTCACCCCCAAGATCCTGAAAGAAAACATATTGAGTAGATCCTTAGAAGGTTATGGGAAAACATGGAGAAGAATTTCGTAGCTGATAACATGTTGGAAGACTTGGAGTATATATCAGTAAAGGAATAAAAGAATAAAATCATAGATATAAGAAAATATACTGGGATGTGTAGCAGGTGCCATGGCATTACTGTGCCACCTACAATTTGTTTAACTTTGAACATGTCACTTAAATTCTCTCCATCAGCTTCCTCATTTGTAAAAAAGAAGGGAGTTGAACTAGGTCATTCTAAGGTCGCTTAAAGCTAAACTCTAACTTCTGGATTGAGTGTAAGTAGGATAAGATTCAGCCCTAAAGGTTAGGTTTTCTTTCAATGTTGTCAACAGATGTAATTATTTAATTATAATAAAAATTTTTTTAGACTTTAATAATGCTGTCTTTTCATTTCCCTTACAATGCTGTAATTAAATGAACTGACTGAACACAAAGATAAGTACCAAAACATTTAGTTTATAATGAACTAACCCTTTGCACTGTCCAATGATATTATACTTTTGTGAAAGCCAGTGAGTTCAACCTAAATACCCAGGCAGGTTGCCAAGGCAATTTCTCATTAATAAACACCCAAGGACAGCTGGTGGTTCATAGGAACAAAGAGAAGGATTTGGAATGGTGTGTCTACTTAGTGACTTGCTGAAAGTTTACAATAGAGAAAAAAAAAATCAGTGACTAAGTGGTGGCCCAGAAGCCTTTCAGGCAAGACACAGGGTATCCATACCTATGGGTAAGACATATGAGAAACACCCAGAAAGTCACTTGGGGCTTTTGTGCCACAAAATGTCACTGGCAGCTTGTCTCCATTTTAAGACTACATTTTTGTCATGGAGTGGATATAAGCATATTTAAATTCTCTCAAGTCAACAGGGGGTAATTAAACTCTGTGATTAATATTAGAAGAGATAGAAATGGGGAGGATTAGATAGAGGTATATTTCACAACTAAGACAAAGGGAAGAATTGTTAACAAAATAAGAAAAAAAGACTTAGAAGATAACTTCCAATACGTTAGGCAGATTCATCATTGAGGATGTATATGAGAAAACATAGAAGGGTTACATGACAGTAAATGAAGTAGATGACAGAAAATCATAAATTTTAATATAGAAAATTTTTTATAACATTGGGCAAAATTGTTTTTCCTAAGTTTAAAAGCACAACTATAAATTGGAAGGAAAAAAATCTTTGCAACCATTATATCTGATTAGGTCTAATATCCTATATATATGTATATGTATTTGGAATTAATACACTTTTATAAGACCAAGGGTAAACTTCCTAATAAACACATATTAAAAGAAAATTAATAATAATGAAATATTCCAAATCCCTATTAATAAGAGAAATGCATATCAATAAAGCTTTGAGATTTTACCTCATATCAAAAAAATTGACAAAGATTACAAAAGATGAAAATGCATACTGTTGGAGTGGCTGTGGGAAGATAGACACAAAAATATAGTTGGTTAGCCTGTGAATTGGTCCAACCACTCCGGAAAGCAATTTAGATTTGTGCGAAATAAGTGACTAAAGTGACCATATTCATTGCTCCAGAGATCCCAAAGCTAAGTCTATGAAGGAAGGAAGTCAAAGACAGAAAGATGTCCTATATACCAAAATACTGATTATAGAACTTTATATGTTATTCAAAAACTGGAATAAAGGAGATATACTTCATTTGAGTGATGGCCAAACAAATTGTGGAACATCAGGATAATGAAATAACATTGTGCCTTAAGAAACAACAAATATTGACAATTCAGAGAAACATGAGAAAATTATATGAACTAATTCAAGTGATATAATCAGGACTAGGAAAATAATTCACACAATGATTATAATAATGTGAAAAAATGAGCAATAAAGGAAAGCTAGATCATTATAATAATTAAAGCTAGGTCATTATAATAATTAAGCTTAATAGTGGTGAAGAGGAGGGAAATGTGTTATGGATATAAGGATGTGGTCCATATATCAATTTGGGAGAGGGACTTGATTTTTTTTTATCCTTTGTTTTAAGAAAATGAGACATTTTGGTGGTCCAGTGGATTGACAGAGGACCTAGAGTTAGGTATACCTGAGTTCAAATCCATCTTCAGACACTTAGTAGTTGTGTGACCCTAGGCAAATCAATCTCTTTTTGCTTCAGTTTCCTCATCTATAAAGGGGGGGTAACAATAACACCTATTTCCTTGGGTTGTTGTAAGGATCACATGAGATAATATGTACAGCAATTAGCATGATGTCTAGCACATAGTAGGTACTATATAAATTTCAGCTATTACTATTATCATGTAGAAAAAGGGTATATTTTGAAGTGAATCAACACTAAAAATATTAAAAATTTTAAATTGTTAAAGATTGGTAGTATGAACCTTCTATCACACATGAAAACTAGATTTCCCATTGCAGAATCATCAAAAATATATTGACTATTTGCTCAGAAAGACAAAATATTGTCATATTCATATTCCATATGTTATCAGGTTTCTATGACATCTTAGATTTAAGTCATACCTAAATTTAGGTCGTACCATGACACAAACTAATCAGGCATTTACCTATTTCAATTGATTATTGAGCTATACATTGATTTGCTGCACAGTTAACCTAATTCAGTTATGAAGATAACCACAGTAGTCTAGTCCATTCTGTAATACAACCAATTAGTTTTTTATTCAATGGTTTGGGTGGGGCAAGGAGAATATTGACCCCAAATGACCAGATATTTAGATTTATAGTTAATATCTGCTAAGGAACCACAAATTTGTAGATTTTCCTTGAGATTACATGTATTCTATCCTAAATAAGGAGTTTCTTTTAGACATTATTATGCAAAGGAGAGTGTGAAGGAGTTGGAGACAGTGGATCTGGGTTAAAATCTTTGCTGTGCTATTTGTCCTCTGTGTGCTTTGAATGAGTTACTTCATTTCTCTGATTTGAATTAGATTACTCATAAGGTCACTTTTTTGCTTTGAATTACTCATCTATTATTTAGTGACTATAATCCTCATTTTACAAAGGGTAGGTATTGAGCCTAGCAAGAGTATTTATGGTTCTGGTGAATGTTCACTTTAATCATCTTCATCATTGTTAGCATTTTGCATTCATACAATGCTCAAGTAATTGAAAAAATCCATCATTTTTCAAGGCATGTACTTAATCTATAGACTACAGATTTTCCATATTTTGGCTGAAGGTTGTTGAGGTAAAAAATGTTACTCATTTGGACAGAATTTTTTTTTTTTCAGCATTTGAGCTGGTCTTCAGAGGTCAGGTTGAACTCATAGTCTTTTGAAGTTTGTAGGTCCTACAAGAGTTCACCTTCCAATGACAGTTTGAAAGAACCTAATGCTATCTCCATCCTGTTATGTCATACCAGAGTAAATCACCCTCCCTAGTTCCCAACCTTGAGACACCATGAATCAAATTTGAACAAATAGAACTGTATGTGTGTATGTGCATGTAACAGTGGCATGCTGCAGTCGGTGTGAATTGTTCTCTGAGAAACAATTGTTAAATTTTTAGTACCAATATTTATACTTGAAAAATTCATAAAAGCCACAAGACTTGTTTTGTTGTTTCTCTGCTAGGGAGGCAGGATGGTTGATCTCTTGAGATCAAGAGTTCTTAGATGCAGTGGATTAAGACGACCAGGTGAATGCACTAATTTTAGTATTAATTTGGTAATCTGTCAAGGTGGGCGGGCACTAGAATGTCAAGGGATGGGTAAATTGCCTAAGGTTGAGAGTGGAGTGGGTGAACGCTCTTATGTGGATTAGAGTGGCATGAGCCTATGAATAGATGAACTTCCAATTTTTAGAAGATGGGTGAAGTAAGTCTTTTAAAAAAATAAAACAAAGACAGCAGGACCAAACAGGACCCTAATCATAGACATATCAGCTACTAAGCATTTTGTCAATGAACTGCTTCTTAATGGGATTTCTGACAAAGACCATGACAGTAGAGAAAAAAGATATTAGAAAGAAAAAGTGGAGAAACAGTTTGAGTGGTGCAATAAGGCAGTATGACATAAAGGTTACAGTTTTGGCCTTTTTGAATTAGGGAAACTTGGATTCAAAATTTGCCTCAGATACCTGCTAGTGATGTGTCTGGGCATCAGATAGGGTACTTTGGGTGATTGTAAGCTCTAATGGAGAACTAGAAATAATAGAGTCAAGACTGGAGGGATATTAAGAGGGAAAGGAAGTAGAGATGTGAGTAGGAGGCTGTAGTATCAGAAAAGAAACAGATGGAGGAAAATGCTTAAAATAATATATGAACCATTTAGAAGTGTAAAGATTAGCCCCACTGTTTGGTGTTTGACAAATTAATATTAGTAGACAGAGATAGATAGCCAGGAGTAGTGATTTCAGAAGCATGAACAGAGAGCTTATGATGGATTAAGCTTGAAGAATTTGATGGGAGGTGACGTTGGTGTGAGCGGAAAGAGATGGGGGGTAGAAAGAGAAACAAAGAGAGATACAGTGGGTCAGAGACAAAGAAAGACAGAGGGATAAACAGAGGCAAAAACAGAGACAGAGACAGAGAGGGAGAGAGATAGAAAGGGGAGAGCCAAAAATAGAGGAATAGAGATAGGGACTGAGTTAGGGAGGGAAGAAGGGAGAATGAGAGGGAGGGAGGGAGAGGGAGAGGGGGAGAGAGAGGGATGCTACAAAGTAAAAGGAATACTTCTGTTTGGTGTAGAAAATGACTCAGCCAGAGTAGGTGCAGCTTAGTGAGCTCCAATCAAGAATTATGATTTGTGTGTGAAAATAATATTTTTTTAATTTCAATTTCTGAGTTAATCGGATAAGGAACCTTGATGAGCAAAGACCCTCACCTATGCAAATTGTCTGCTTCTTACAGTATTTTAGGGAGACCTGAGAAGTCGTAGCTTAGAGTCAGAGTTGAGAGTTGAAATTGGTTTTTGCTGAGTTTAGACCTCTATCCGCTATACTAGATGGGCTAGAGGTAAGAATAGCTAACATTTACATAAATCTTTAAATTTGGCAAAGCATTTTATGTGCATTATCACATTTGGGATTAACATGAACCTTAGAAGTAGGCATTCAAGGTTTTATAATCCCCATTGTACAGATGAGAAAATAGAGGCTCCAAGATGTTAAATGACTTATATGTGGACACAGAGTTAGTCTTAGAGTTGGCATTTGAACCTATGTATTTTTACTCCAAGTTAACAATTTTATTTCATTTTGCCTCTCCAAGAGCCTATTTATGGAAAAAGAGTGGTGACCAGAGTGATACTGCCCCATCCTCCACAGCAATATCATCAAAGTGAGAGCATAATAAAGACAGGCTTGAAGAACAGATTCTGTCTGAAAGTTTTATCTTAATTATGCATTTCTGACCTCTTCTTAAATCTGTTTCAGGAAAAGATTATCCAGTGCTACAGAGTAAGGGAGCTCTAGGTAAATGGTAGTAGAAAATATTTAAAAGCCCTGGCATATGCAAGTTGGGCCAGAACAGCTCATATACAGCTTCCCTATCCTACTTTCTACCTTCACCATGCCATGTCCCCACATCCTGGCTACATCTTCCCTTCAGGTTTCTAGGGGTACCTCTGAGGTGTTCGGGAGGTGATTCTCTAATGCTATTGGTTCAAAACATCACAAGTGTGCTTCCCACCAAGATTATCAATTAAGAATCATTTAGCCAGTAAATTTTAAAGGTTTTGTTTGTTTATTTTGAGACATATATTTTTCAAACACTTGGTAGTATTAGCTTGTAAAAACCATCTGGTCCTTGAAATTTTTTCTTAGGGAGCTCATTTATGGGTTATTCAATTTCCTCTTCTAAGATAAGGTTATTTAAATATTCTATTTAATCTTCTATTAGTCTAGGCTTCCAGTTCAATTAGATTGTCAGTTTTACTGGCATATAACTGAGTAAAATGTCTCCTTATAATTGTTTTTTTATCTTCATTAGTTGTTTATTTACCTTTTTCATTTTTTAAATTGATAGCTTAATTTTCTTTCTTTTTAATCAAATTAGGCAATGCTTTATGTATTTTTTCATAAAACCGTTTCTTAGTTTTATTAATTTTTTTGCTTTCTTTTTATTAACCTCTCCTTTGATTTTTAGGATTTCTATTTTGTTATTTACCTGGATTTTTTTTTAATTTTTGGAGTTTTTTAAATTGCATGCCCAATTGATTAATCTTTCTTTTATTGATGCAAATATTTAGAGATTTAAAAAAATTCCTTTAAGTACTATTTTGATGGAATTTCACAAATTTTTATATATTGCCTCATTGTTTTCATTATATTTAATAAGATTATTTATTGTTCCTATGATATTTTTTTGAATCCACTCATTCTTTAGCATTGGATCATTGGATTTCAAATTAATTTTTAATCTGTGCTCCCAAAACCTTTACTGAATGTAACTTCATTGCATTATGGTTTTTAAAAGCTGCATTTCCTTTTTCTACATTTATTTGTGAGGTTTTTATGCTCAAATATATATTCAATTTTGTGAAGGTCCTGAAATAAAGATATTCCTTAATATTCCAATTCAATATTCTTCAGAGGTTTATCATATCTAATTTTTCTAAAATTCTATTTTTCTTAACTTGTTTATTGCTTATTTTATAATTAGATTTCTCTGATTCTGAGAGGGTATAAGGGCAAGCAAAGTAGGATCTTTTGCTGGTTTTTGTTTTGGTATAATCAAGAAGTATAATGCCTCTGATTGAATAATGTGATTAAGGAGGATCTTTCCCAGGCATTGATGATCCTGGGAAGATTTGTAGAAAGGTCCACCCACAGCTTTTGTCAATGAGGCCCAGGTTCTCAAGGGATGTGATGTCCTCTGAATTCAAAAGTGTATAAAGACTCTGAGGTGCAATTTTACTTTGTGGCTTTGTTTGTGGAAGGTTTGTGTGCCAGATGAGACTATGGGAAGCAGATAAGCAGCCCCCTACCTTTGAAAACCCAGATGTCGATGCTTCCCTCTCTGGCAACTATGGGCAGACAGCTGGACCTTTCTGTTGAATTGTGATGTATGTATTGCCTACTGTTAGGCAGTTTGGAAGCTCTATCAGCTGATTTAGATTTCTCTGTATTTTCTCTGAAGTTCAGCGTGTTGACTTTCCCCCCTTAACTAAGTGAATGATACGTGTGCTTGATTAAAGTGATTATTAACCCCTCAAAAACTGCCTTCCCTTTTAGAGAAGCAGATCAAAGAACCAGTGATAGCAGGCTCCCCTGTGTATGTCAGGGTGCTTACTGTTACATAGGGGCAAAATGAAGTCCCCCTAATTATATTCACTTTTCCTGCAAGAATATGAATTCTATGTCATTTGGTGCATATACGTGCAGTATTTATATTAATTTATTTTCTGTGGTTGTTCAGTTGTTCAGTTATGTTCAACTCTTCATGACATAATTGATTCACTCCCACACCCTTTGTCTATGTATACTCCTAACTATCCTAAAAATAATGAAGTTCTTAGGATTTACATATATCATCTTCTCATATGAGAAAGTAAATAGTTTAACCTCATTGAGTCCTTTATAATTTCTCTTTAATATTTACCTTTTTATGCTTCTCTTGAGTCTTTTATTTGAAAGTCAAATTTTCTATTCCGCTTTGGTCGTTTCATCAGCAATGCTTGAAAGTCTTCTCATTAAATACTCATTTTCTTTCCTTGAAAGACCATATTTAGTTTTTATGGGTAGCTTATTTTTAGCTGTAATTTGTAATAGCAATTTAAATGGAAAGAGCTTTCTGATTCCTTAAGAGATGCATGTGACCTACTTAAATCACCTGGAAGCCCAAGTCACATATGGTAAGGGGAGCTTGCTGAACAGGTAGAACAAGAAGGTAGAGCACAGCCTGGAGAAAGTTGGTGAGAGCAGTTGGGGCTGAAGAGAGAGGTTATAGCCTAGCCAGCACAGCCAGGCACCTGAGTGTTTGCCTATGAGAAAGCCCAGGCAAGGTGGAGGAGGTTTGGGAATGCCTTTGTCCCCAGCAGTGCTAATGTCACTATAATGAATTTTGCTTTCTGGTTCTGGGATTTGGCTTTCTCGTGTCTGAATAAATGTTTTTCTTTTGCTTTCTATATGAAAAGTCTTTGCAAATGAGTTCTGAGTAGTTACACTGGCAAAATCTTAGTCACCACCAGTGCTATGAATATTGTCTTGATGACACATAATTCTAGCTCTTTTGTCTTCCAGAATGTATATCACAAGCCCTTCACTCTTATAACATGATAGCTGCTAAATTTTGCGTAAAGTTGCGTAATCCTAACTGTGGCTCCATGAAATTTGAATGATTTCTTTCTAGTTGCTTGAAGTATTTTCTCTTTGACTTAAGAGCTCTGGAATTTGAGTACAATATTCCTCAAAGTTTCCATTTTGGGATGTCTTTCAGGTGGTGATTAATGGATTCCTAAAAAATTTCCATTTTACACTCTGCTTCTAGGATATCAACAGAATTTTCCTTTATCATTTCTTGATACATTATGCCTAGATTCTTTAAACAAGGCTTTCAGATAGCTCAATAATTCTGAAATTATCTCTCCTTATCTTTCCTATTTTTCTAATTTTCATTTTCTTCTGCTTTTTTTATTCTCTTGGCTACATTTTATTGTTTCTTGATGTCTAACATAGTCATTAGCTTCCACTTGCCAGATTGTATTTTTAAAGAATTATTTTCTTCAGTGAACTTTTATTCCTTTTTTCCATTTAGCCAATTCTGTTGTGTAAGTAGTTATTTTCATCAGTGAAGTTTTGTCCCTCATTTACCTTTTGGTCAATTCCATTTTGCAAGGTGTTATTTTCTCCAATATTTTTTTCATCTTTTACTAAGTAGCCTTTTCATAATTGTCTTGCATTGCTCTTATTTCTTTACCCAATTCTTCCTCCACCACTTTTATTTGAATTTTAAACTCATTTTTAGATCTTCTACGAGTTCTTGGGTGAGTGTGAAATTCAACTTCTCTTTTCAGCTTTGCTTGTAACTGTTCTGTCATCACTGATGTCTTGAAATGAGGTTTCTAAGTCTGTGTCTTGATTTTCCCTGTTACCATAGTAAATTTTTATGGTTAGGGTCTTTTTTTTTGTTCTTTGTCCTTTCTCCAATCTATTTATTGATCATGAACTTTATGTTATAGTTGGAATCTGTTCCAGGTGTGGGAAGTGGAAGGGTACTGTCTTGACCCTCAGACTTTGTGCACTACTTTTTTCAGAGCTAGTTCTGGGGGTTGTGTGATCTTGGTACAGAATTTTGCATACAGTAATAGCCATATTATTTTAACAAGAAGTCTAAGTGATTAAAGGGTATGTGATCCTGGCAGAGTTGTGGTCTCTATGATCTTGATCTGGGCTCTGGTCCTTAACCAGGAAGATCCTGATCCCTTGAGATTACAATCAATATTGTTCCTCAGGTCCCCCTCTCCCTTGGAATAGCAAGCAATAATGCTCCTCATGGCCCTTGATCCCTTTTGCTGAAAGTAATACCGTTCTTCAAAAGTGCTCATCTCTACCTTTGAACTGTGATCTGGAAGTAGGTATAAACAATGGAGTTGCCCAACAGCACATGTTCCTACATCCATTCCTAGCAAAGGTGTCCTATTTAATCTCTTTCTGACAATTTGCCTGATCCCATTACTAAGTCTGCTTTGAGAGCATCTGTAAAAGCAGACACTACTCTGACACATCCTGACACAGGATGACCTGTTATTACAGGTTCTTAGATCTCCATTTCTAAAAGGAAAGTAACTTTTGAGGGGTCAACAATCACTTTAATCAAGGACATAAATATCATTCATTTAGTTCAGGGAAAAATTTAGCACCCTGAACTTCAGAGAAAATGCAGAGAAACAAAAATCAACCAAGAGACTTCCAATTGTCTTTCCATAAACAATACATACACAACCAATTAACAGACAGATCCAACTGTCTGACCATACATACATAGTTACCAGAGAGAGAGGCACCAACATCTGTGTTTTCAAAGCCAGGGGGCTCCTTAGCATACGCTCCAAGTCTCATCTGGTTAAAGAAATACTCCAGGGGAGGAGCCAAGATGGTGGAATAGCAAGACACACGTACACTAGCTCCCGAACCCATAGCCTATAAAATACCTGTAAGGAGGAACTCCCGACAAGTTCTGGAGCAGAGGAAGCCATGGGACGACGGAGTGAAGGAGATTTCTGTTCCAGAGAGACCAGAAAAACCGACACCAGGGGTCTGTCGTGCACCAGACCCTCAGTGGAGCCCAGCCCTGACCTGGCCATGTGGGCCCAGGAGGAGCGGAACTGGGCTGGCTTCAGGGACGGAATCTCCAGTGGCACCATGGTTTGCTCCACCCACCAGCACAAAGGTCAGTGAGAGGGCCTGTTTGGCTGTCCGAGAGGGGAGCAGGGTGTCTCCATAACTCGGGCCCCCTTGGGAGGCAGCAGCTGGCAGGAGCTCCCAAAGCAGGCAGGAGCTCCGGCCAATTGTTGAAGGTTTCCAGGTAAAGCCCCTGGGGGAACTGAGCCCTGTGAGGCAGCCCTGCCCCCACCTGAGAACCTGAATTTACTCCTACATTGAATGGCAGCCCTGCCCCCTCTGAAAGCCCTGAGGCTGGGAAGCAGCATTTGAATTTCAGACCCCAAGCACTAGCTGGGCAGATCTGGAGGTGAGGTAGGTGTAGAAAGCAATCTCACAAGTCAAGTAACTGTCTTGGAAAATGCCCAGAAAAGGGAAAAAAAGTAAGACCATAGAAGGTTACTTTCTCGGTGAACAGATATTTCCTCCTTTCCCTTATGATGAGGAAGAACAATGCTTACCATCAGGGAAAGACATAGAAGTCAATGCTTCTGAATCCCAAACATCTGAAATAAATATTCAATGGGCTCAGGCCATGGAAGAGCTCAAAAAGAATTTTGAAAATCAAGTAAAAGAGGTGGAGGAAAAAATTGGAAGAGAAATGAGAGAGATGCAAGAAAAACATGAAAAACAGGTCAATACCTTGCTAAAAGAGACCCAAAAAAATGCAGAAGAAAATAATACCTTGAAAAATAGGCTAACTCAATTGGCAAAAGAGGTTCAAAAAGCCAATGAGGAGAAGAATGATTTCAAAAGCAGAATTAGCCAAATGGAAAAAGAGGTTCAAAACTCACTGAAGAAAACAGTTCTTTCAAAATGAGAATGGAACACATGGAGGCTAATGACTTTATGACAAACCAAGAAATCACAAAACAAAACCAAAAGAATGAAAAAATGGAAGAGAATGTGAAATATCTCATTGGAAAAACAACTGACCTGGAAAATAGATCCAGGAGAGACAATTTAAAAATTATGGGACTACCTGAAAGCCATGATCAAAAAGAGAGCCTAGACATCATCTTCCATGAAATTATCATGGAAAACTGCCCTGATATTCTAGAACCAAAGGGCAAAATAAGTATTCAAGGAATACACTGATCACTACCTGAAAGAGATCCAAAAAGAGAAACTCCTAGGAGCATTGTGGCCAAATTCCAGAGTTCCCAGGTCAAGGAGAAAATATTGCAAGCAGCTAGAAAGAAACAATTCCAGTATTGTGGAAGTACAATCAGGATAACACAACATCTAGGAACTTCTGCATTAAACGATCGAAGGGCGTGGAATAGGATATTCCAGAAGTCAAAGGAACTAGGACTCAAACCAAGAATCACCTACCCAGCAAAACTGAGTATAATACTTCAGGGGAAAATATGGCCTTTCAATAAAATAGAGGACTTTCAAGCATTCTTGATGAAAAGACCAGAGCTGAAAAGAAAATTTGACTTTCAAACACAAGAATGAGAAGAAGCTTGAAAAAGTAAACAGCAAAGAGAAGTCATAAGGGACTTACTAAAGTTGAAATGTTTGCATTCCTACATGGAAAGACAATACTTGTAACTCTTGAAACTTTTCAATGTCTGGGTAGTTGATGGGATTGCTCACACACACATGTACACATGTGCACACGCACACATACACACATGCACATACACACAGAGACAGAGAGCACAGAGTGAATTGAATAGGATGGGATCATATCTTAAAAAATGAAAGTAAATGGTGAGAGAGAAATGTATTGGAAAGAGAGAGGGAGAAATGGAATGGGGCTAATTATCTATCTTAGAAAAGGCAGGCAAGAGACTTTTTAGTGGAGAGAAAAAGAGGAGAGCTGAGAGAGAAACATGAAGTTTACTCTCATCACATTCGACTAAAGGAAGGAATAAAATGCACACTCATTTTGGTATGAAAACCTATCTTACAATACAGGAGATTGGGGGAGAAGGGCTTAAGCAGGGTGGGGGGGGGATGATGGAAAGGAGGGCAAAGGGAGGAGAGAGGAATTTGAAATCAACACTCTTGGGAAGGGACAGGATCAAAAGAGAGAATAGAAGCAATGGGGGGCAGGATAGGATGCAGGGAAATATAGTTAGTCTTACACAATATGACTATTATGGAAATCATTTGCCAAACTACACAGATACGGCCCATATTGAATTGCCTGCCTTCCCAAAGGGAATGGGTGGGGAGGGATGGATGGGGAGAAGTTAGAACTCAAAGTTTTAGGAACAACTGTTGAGTATTTTTCTTGCTACTAGGAAATAAGAAATACAGGTAATGGGGAATAGAAAGTTATCTGGCCCTACAGGACAAAAGAGAAGATGGGGACAAGGGAAGGGAGGGATGATAGAAGAGAGGGCAGATTGGTGATAGGGGAAATTAGAATGCTTGGTGTATTGTGGTAGGGGGAGGGGACAAATGGGGAGAAAATTTGGAACTCAAAATTTTGTGAAAATTAATGTAAAATTAAATAAATTAATTAAAATAAAAATATCTGATAAGAAAAAAAATAAATACTTCAAAGGCATAAGCTCCAAAAAGAAATCTTGCCTCAGAGTATTTACATATTTTTCAGAGCCAGAGGGCATCACAACACTTGAGAACTAGAGCTTCATTAGAAATTAACAATTAATACACAGTTCTGTTACACAGTAACAGCCACAGTTTGTGAGAACTTATTCTGATAGACTTAACCCTTCACAGCAATGCAAGGACCTAAAATATGCCCAAAGGACTCTTGATACAAAATGCCATCCACATCCAGAGAAAGAACTATGGAGTCAGAATGCAGAGCAAAGCAGAATACTTTCTCTTGTATTGTGTTTTGTGTTGCTTTTTCTCATGGTTTCTTCCATTCGTTTTAATTCTTCTAGGCAACATGACTAATGTGAAAATTTGTTTAATAAGAATGTATGTGTAGAACTCATAAGATTGCATGCTGTCTCTGGGAGAGAGGGAGCAGGGAGGGTGAGAAAATTTAAAACTTATGGAAATTATTGTTGAAAACTGAAAACAAATGAATTAGTTAAATTTAAAAAAGAAAGTGATATTTGATGTAGTATTTTTAAGAGTTGTCATTGAGACACATTTGTCATGGAATCTTGTGTTATCTTTTCTTTATTCTTAATTTATTTTTAGTTTTCAACATTCACTTCCACAAGATTTTGCGTTCCAAATTGTCTTTCCATCTCTCCCCTCCACCCAGCCCAAGACAGCATGCATTCTAATTACCACTTTCTCCAATCTGTCCTTCATTCTATCACCCCCACCTTCTCTTATCTCCATCTTCTCTATTTTCCTGTAGGGCAAGATAGATTTCTATACCCCATTGCTGCTATATCTTATTTCCCAGTTGCATATAAAAACAATTTTCAATATTTGTTTTTAAAACTTTGAGTTCTGATCTCCTTTTCCTTCTCTCCACCCATTCCCACTGAGAAGGCAAGCAATTCAACATACATGTGTAGTTATGCAAAAGACTTCCATAACAATCATATTGTGAAAGACTAACTATATTTGTCTCCATCCTATCTTGTCCCAAATTTATTCTTTTTTCTTTTGACCCTAGTCCTCCTCAAAAGTGTTTACTTCTAATTATACCTTCCTCCTATTTGCCCTCCCTTCTATCATTCCCCCCCACCAACTTATCCCCTTCCCCTACTTTCCTGTAGTGTAAGGTAGATTTTCATACCCAATTGAGTATGCATGTCATTCCCTCCTTAAGGCAAATGCTGTGAGAGTAAGGTTCACTCTTTCTCTCACCTCCCCCCTCTTCCCCTCCATTGAAAAAGCCTTTTATTCCCTCTTTTACGTGAGATAATTTGCCAGTACACATCTAGCTTTCTAGGTATGGCCTTTTGACTAAGTCCAAGTTTTACAGAACAAATCCTTTTATTAAGGGGATTTGTTCTGTGAAGTTTGGATTCAGTTAAAGGGCTACACTTGAGGACCTAGAGGGCCACATGTGACCTAGAGGACACAGGTTCCCTGCCCTCGATAGGATCTATGATTTGATGAGATGAATTCCATAAGATCCTCATTTTTAGAAGGCTTGTATTTATAAAAACCTTGGGATTTGCCCCTGAAATTGGAAGTTTAACTCCTGAAGGATAACAATTTGCATAAAGTTCCTGATGATTAAATATATATGTTTAAAAAAATCTTTATTTATATAACATATGTTACATAAACCAATTTTTGGAGGTCATTTTTGTTTTTGGTGTGGAGGCATTATATAACAACAACAGTAAGCTATTGGGTTAAAGGCTAATGGGCAGATACAGTTTTGGATGATAAGTCAGAACCAGATTCATTGTTGAGTCTTGATAGACCTTAAGAATATTTCTATTTTTATTTAAAAATCACTGAATCAAGCTGCAGGTAGTGAGAATATTTTGCTCTCTTTGATGATTAAATATGTCAAAAATCAACTGTTTTCTGGGATATGGCATAAAGAAGTTTTGGGTTGAGAAGGGTGATGCCAAAGTAAAAACCTTAGAGGTAAAACATGGCTTTGTGATGTTGAAATGCAGAATATGGTTGATGTGGATATTCTACAAAGAGTATCCAAAAAGTATCTGTTTTTTCAAAAAAAGCACATCTGACTTTTGTTTTATATCATTCTCACTAATGAAATATCCTTTTCATATTCGGTCAGCCATTAAGTAAAGAATTGAAAGGAAATAGAAAACAAAAGCAGTTGAGCAAAATTAATCAACACATCAAAAGTGTCAGATTGTATATTTAATATTCCATATACACAGCTTCCCATTTCTGCAATTAAGAATGAAGAGTACATTTTCCTGAACTCCTCTCTGAAACATATTTGGTTATAATAATTTGGCTATAATAATTAACATTCAGTTTTGATTTTCTTCTTTTCTTTATACCTTACATTATTGTGTATATATTTTCATTGATTTCCTTACTTCACTCTGCAAGTCTTCATTTTACATATATCTTTCAATGCTTCTCTGAATTCTCTATTATGATAGCTACTGCATAAAAATATCTACTTTTTTCTAGTTCTTTGTTACCACAAAAAAAAAGTCCTACTATGAATATTTTTGTGTATGTGGAACCTTTATTTCTTTCTTTTACTTCCATAAGATCCACACCTAACTAGGATACCTAGCTCAAGTGATAAATATTTTATTCACTTTTCTCATAATTCCAAATTATTTTTCTAGAAGAATTAGGACAGTTCACAACTTAGCAACAGTGTATAGTTGTGCCTGTTTTCCAATAGCACTTCCAACATGGACTATTTTGGTTGTTAATCATATTTGTCAAAATGTTTGATTTATGATAAAATCTCAGTCTAATTTTTATTTTCTTTTATTATTCATTATTTGCTGAAACATTAATATTGTTAATATTTTATAATTCCTCTGAGATTATTTTGTCTATCTTTTTACCTTTTTATTAATTAAGAAGTGATTCATATTTATTTGTATCAATTCCCAATGTGTCTTGGACATCAGACATTGATCAGAGATATGTGAGGGAAAGATTTTTTCCCCCATTGAAACTTTTGCTTCCCATTCCAATTGCCCTGATTTTGCTCACATAAAGATTTCTCAATTTCATGTAATCTCCTTAGTTTAATTAAGACTCTCTCATTAGATATTGCTATACAACACAGAGAAAGAAAACATGAGTTCAAATTTGGATTCAGACATTTCCTAGCTGTAGGACCCTGAGCATGTCACTTAACCTCTGTTGCCTCAGTTCCCTCATCTATAAAATAGGAATAATGATAATAGCACCTACTTCCTATGGTTGTTATCAGAATCTGAGATAATGTTTATAAAGTACTTAATAAAATGCGTAGCACATAGTAAGTGTATATAAATTTTAGATATTATTATTATTAAAAATAGTAGCATTACACTTACTAAAATCATATACCCTAAATACTCTGATATAACTCACTTATTAACTAAAGCTTCTGGAAAGTAGTCTGGCAGATTTTAAACTGAAGCCACCTTATGCCATATACCAAAATAAACTCCAAATGAAGGTATGCTCTAGCTTTGAAAACAACACATCATAAACAAAATAGAAGAAGACAGAAGGAGATATTCTTTGAAGGAACTACAGAAAGGTAAAGAGTTTATCACCAAACAAGGGACAGAGAATGTCACAAAAAATCAAATGGACAAGTTTGCATACAATTGAAAAAGTTTTACACAAAAATTTGAATTCAGTTATTCTAGAAAGAAAAGAGTTAATTGGTAATAAAATATTTTCAGCAAATTTGTTTGATAAAAGCTTATATCTGATATATAAGGAAGATACAAATAAATAACAAGAGCCATTCCCCAATAGAAAAAATAGTCAAAGAATATGAACAAACAGTTCTCAAAGGAAGTAAACTATGCTATCAATAGCTGTATTAAAAAATATTTCAAAGGTTTTAACTCACACCTATCAGCTACACAAAGATGATTTTAAAAAGAAAATTAAAAGAGGAGAGTTGAGAACTAAGATGATGGAGTAACAGTATACACTTTCTAGAGAACTCTCCCTAAGCACAGTCAAATACCTGTCAAAGATGGCTCTAAACAAATTCTAGAGCTGCAGAAAACACAGAATGATGGAGTAAAGCAAATCTCCAGCCCAACACAGCCTGGAAATTCACCAAGAAGTATCTATCATGTCTCACTGGAGGCAGGGCACAGTCCAGTTGGGCCACACTGGCAGAGACAGGACCTGAACATGCCTTGAGGAGACTGAATCTCTCATGCCTATGGTGATTTCCAGACTTCAGGGCCTCAAAACCCTGAGGACAAATTGGAAGGTCAGTGGAAAAAGCCTGTGGGACCAGTGCAGGAGAGTGCAGTGGTCCTGCCCAAGCCCCAGGGTGGCAGAGGGGAGAGGGGGAAGAGGGACCTGCAGCAGCCACAGCAGTAGCAAGGTCAGAGACAGCAAATGTTTCTGGAGCTCAATGCCCATATAATATGGGGGAATGGAGTGGCTGACAGTAAACTCCCCACCCCTACCAGAAGCAGAGTACTACCTTGACAAGGAGCTCAAAAGTCAAGTAAATGGCTAGGGAAATGAGCAAAGCCAAAAAACAAATCAGATTATAGAATCATGCTTTGGTGACAAGGAAGGCAAAAACATGCAAACAGAAGACAAGAAAGTCAAATAACCTTCATCAAAAGCCTCCAAGAAAAATATGAATTAGTCTCAGGACATGGAAGAGCTCAAAAAGGATTTTGAAGATCAAGTAAGAGAAGTAGAGCAAAAATTGGGAAGAGGAATGAGAGTGATACAAGGAAATCATGAAAAACATGTCAACTGCTTGCTAAAGGAGACCCAAAAAATGCTGAAGAAAATAACTCCTTAAAAAATAGACTAACCTAAATGGCAAAAGAGATCCAAAAAACCAATGAGAATAAGAATTCCCTAAAAAGTAGAAGTGGTCAGATGGAAAAGGAAATCCAAAAGCTCACTGAAGAAAATAATTTCTTTAAGATTAGGATGGAGCAGATGGAAGGTAATGACTATGAAAAATCAAGAAATTATAAAACAAAACCAAAGGAATGAAAAATAGCAGACAATGTGAAATATCTCATTGGAAAAGCAACTGACCTGGAAAACAGATCCAGGAGAGACAATTTTAAATTATGACACTGCCTGAAAGCCATTATCAAAAAAAGAGCCTAGAAATCATCTTCCAAGAAATTATCAAGGAAAACTGCACTGATATTCTAGAACCAGAGGTTAAAATAAATATTGAAGGAATCCACTGATAACCTCCTGAAAGAGATCCAAAAAAAAAAACTCCTAGGAATACTGCAGCTAAATTCCAGAGTTCCCAGGTCAAGAAGAAAATATTGCAAACAGCCAGAAAAAAACAATTCTAGTACTGTGAAAATAATATTTTGGAATATGACATTCCAGAAGTCAAAGGAACTACGATTAAAACTAAGAATCACCTACTCAGCAAAACTAAGTATGATACTTCAAGGGAAAAAATGGTCATTCAGTGAAATAGAGGACTTTCAAGCATTCTTGATGAAAAGACCAGAGCTGAAGAGAAAATTTGACTTTCACACACAAGAATCAAGAGAAGCATGAGAAGGTAAACAGGAAAGAGAAATCATAAGGGACTTATGGAAGTTGAACTGTTTACATTCCTGCATGGAAAAATAATATATCTAACTCGAGACTTTTCTCAGTATTTGTGTAATTAGAGAGATTATATACATATAGACAGAGGGCACAGGGTAAGTTGAATAGGTAAGGATGATATGTAAAAAATAAAATTAAAGGATGAGAAAGAAATATATTGGGAGGAGAAAGGTAGAAATGGAATGGGGCAAATTATCTCTCATAAAAGAGGCAAGAAAAAGCTTTTTCAATGGAGGGGAAGGGGTAGAGGTGAGAGGGAAAGAGTAAACGTTACTCTCATAGCATTTGCTTAGGAGGGAATGACATGCACACTCAAGTTGTTATGAAAATCTATTTTACACTATAGGAAAGTAGAGAAGAATGGAGTAACTGGCGTGGGGGTGATGATAGAAGGGAGGGCAAATGGGTGTGGGAGTAATTAGAAGTAAACACTTTTGGGGAAGGACAAGGTCAAAAGAGAGAATAGACTATAATGGGGGCAGGATAGGATGGAGGGAAATACAGTTAGTCTTTCACAACATGACTTTTATGGAAGTCTTTTGCAAAACTAACATGTATAATCTATATTGAATTGCTTGCTTTCTCAATGGGGATAGATGGGAAGAAAGGAAGTGAGAAAAGTTGGAGCTCAAAGTTTAAAAAATGAATGTTAAAAATTGTTTTTACATGCAACTGGAAAATAAGTAATATGGGTAATGGGGTATAGAAATCTGTCTTCTCCTACAAGAAACTAGAAGAGATGGGGATAAGGGAAGGGAGGGGTGTGATAGAAGGGAGGGCAGATTGGAGGAAGAGGTAATCAGAATGCATAGTATCTTGGGGTGGAGGGGAGAGATGGGGAGAAAATTTAGAACTCAAAATCTTGTAGAAATGAATGTTGAAAACTAAAAATAAATAAATAAATTTTAAAAAGCTTCAAAAAAAGAGGAGAGTTGTTGCCAGGGCTGAGGAAAAACTTGTACACTAATGCTCAATTGGTAGGTATGTGGAAAAGAGCAACTATTCCAGAAAACAATTGGGAACTACGCATAAAAAAAACTGAATTGTGCTTTTACCAATGACATAAGCTTTTACCAAGACACACATACTGTATGTATGCTCATCTCATACTCAGTGCATGCTCATCGACCATTCCAATTAAGGGTATGAAAGTTTGGGCAAAACCTGCTTTGAGAAATTTTTGATTAAGGAATGAGTCCTGTCATCCTTTTACTTCGCAATATAGGCAGATATACTCTAATTGCTTCCATGATGACTCAGAGCATGTGGTGATGAAATCTCTTTTAATTGGCTACTGAGTCAGATCTCCATGATGACCCTCAAGGTGTAATACCTGCTTCTGAAACTTCCTCTTTCTGCCAATTCTTAAAGTGCAAGGACAACTTCTAGTTTGTTTTTTTTTCCTGAGGACTGGGCAAAAGGTGTGCTTCCCCTTACCTAGAAGGAACTCATGAGCTAACAAATTGTTTGTAGAATGGGACTTGTGTCTTTTCTTTTGGTATGGTTACTTGATCTGAAAAAGCATCTACCTTCCCTTTCTTAGGTGCCTGAGAAATAGGCTAGTATCTACTGGAGGAGTTACCAATGTAGAAACACTAAAAAGTATAGAGTTGTTGGACCATAGGGAGACCACTAGAAGGAAAAGATTACTTCATTTTGATAATAGAGATTGAATTTAAAATGACTAATTATCAGGCCTCAAAAAATAACTACAAATGTTCCAGTGAACCTCTCAACTGATTGTGCTATTTCTGATATTACTGGATTCTGTTTTAAACAGGATTCTTTATTACTTAGCGTTCCCTGTTCTGCGTGGTAAGAAAGCTGTTCGTGTCCTATTTGATTTGTGTTTGTACTTCTGTTGTTGTTCCATCTCAACAGACTCTTCTTGATTCCATTTGGATTTTCTTTGCAAAGGTATTGTGGTTTGCCATTTCCTTCTCCAGCTCATTTTGAAGATGAGGAAACTAAGGCAAACAGGGTTAAGTGACTTGCCCATGGTCAACAGTTAATGTCTGAGGTCAAATTTGAACTCACAAAGATATATCTTTTTTGACTTCAAACCCAGCAGTCTATCCATGGTGCCACCTCATTTCCTAAATGTAAGCAGGATTCCTTATTGCTTAGCATTCCCTTTTCTACGTGGGAAGAAAATGACTTGTGTCATATTTGATTTATGTTTCTACACTGAGTGCCTTTTATCCTCCTCTCTCCAAGCCCTCAAATTGAGATAATTTTTAGACTATCAGCAAAAATAGAATTGTCTGTATAATAGTCAGGCTGTAGGCATGGGCCAATAACTATAAGAACAAGAAGCCCACTTCTGCTGCTGCTGAGAATTAGGAGAAACTGAACCTGGGCAGACTATGAGCAAAGGTAAAGGACAGCAATGGGCATCAGTTGCCATGGTGTCTCATATGAGTGGCTTCTGACTAACTATTATCCTAGATAACTACTAGTGCTATATCACAGAGAAACAAAAGGAAGAGGAAAAGGACCCATATGGACACTGTATATTTATAGCAACTATTTTGTTGTTGAAGAAAAGAACAATAAGTGAAGGGGAGTGTCCATTATTCAGGGAATAACTGGATAAATTATGGTACAAAAATGAAATGGAATGTATTGTATCATAATAAATAATAAAAGATGATTTCAGACACACTTGGGAATACTTGAACTGATGGAGAATGAAGTGAGAACTGGGAAAAATTATATAATAACATTGTAAAGAAAAAATGGAAATAGGAATTTTGATCAATGCAATGATAAATCATGATCAATCGTAACTTGAGGACTGTTGATGAAAGAATTTATCCACCTCCTGACAGATGGGTGATGGACATAAAATGCAGAATGAGATATATTTTTGAATATGACCAATGTATGCATTTGTTACTTATTTATATTTATTTTTTATGTGTTCCAGGGTTCTTTTTTCTTTTCTATTTTTTTTAATTGAGAGAGAAGATTTAGACGAGGGTAAAACAAAAACAGTAAAGATTTCGTCCCCTCCCCCAAAAAACAAGAAGAATCTGTGTAATAAAGTTTGAAGATACCTAATCTTACTCTTTAAATATTTTTGTGCAAATTCTTAATAGTGCCACACATATATAAAATGTATATAATAATACGCAGATAATAACATTTGAGATTATTATAGCATATAGTATATTAATCTAAACTACTTACTAGTTTTTCCATTATTTCTTGTTAAATAGGAAGTTTTCCCCAATATATCTATGTCCTCAAACTGTTTGAACACTTGGTTATTGACTGCAGTTACTTCTTTTTTTATTATCTAATCTCCTTCACTAATCTAATTTACTATTTTAAATCTACTAAAAAATATTCTTGATTATTACTTCTTCTTGATGTACTTTGATGTCTGAAACAGTTTTTTATTTTTACTACTTCCTTTTTCCCTTATTTACCTTTAAATTCTAATTTTTCTTGCTCCCAATTAAATTCTTATTTTTTTAAGCAAACTATAGAGCTGTTCAGTATGATAAATAACGATTTAATAGCATTAAATCTGTGAATTCTTTAAGGTAGTACTGCTATCTTTTATATTGGTGGAGCTCAAGTTTTTCCTACAAATTGTGAATTCATAGAAAGCATGATTGATTTCTCACGACCTAAAATTCTACAGAGGCAGCAGCTTGTGCAGCATCATCATCATCACCCAGGCTCACAATCTTGGTTTTATCCTAGAGTTCTGACTCTCGCTCACGACACATATTCATTCAGTTGCTAAATTTTTGTCATTCCCACCTTCATAACATCTCTCATATTGTCCTCTTTTCATAATCATGAAGCCATCACCCTAGTTCAGGCCTCTCATCTCATCCTGATCTGTCCAGCCCTGCAATCTCTCTCTTATCTTTGTGGCCAAATCCTTTAAGAATGCCACTTACTCTCCTGCTTAATTTGACTTCCAATCTCATCCAATTAAAATTGTACTCTGCACAGTTACCAATGGTCTCTCAATTACCAGTTCTAACGGTCCATCTCAATTCTCATTCTTCCTCATTTCTATACAGACTTTGACATCACTTGCTTGTGCCAATATGACTGTTTTCTCATAGTCCCTCCAGGATGTCGTTTGGAATTGAGTTATTTTCACTCTTTTTTTTTGCTATCTTTGTCAATCTGAAGGTATGAGACTGGATGTCAAAACTGCTTTAATTTCATTTTTCTGTTGATGCCTTTGGAGCATTTTTCTACATGTCTATAGAATAGATGGGCTTCTTACTTTGAAAGCTACCTATACATTTATGGTTCCTTAGACCATATATCAATTTGAAAATGACTCTTGTTCTTAAAAATTTTAATTAAATCCTTATATATTTTAGAAATGAGACCTTTCTTGGAGAAACCAAGCCTTCTAATTGTTATGTCTGCCTCAAATCTCTCCACAATCCAGTCTTTTCACAAAGCTGCCAATACAATTCTCTTGAAGTATACGTTTAACCATTTCACCCCTCTACCACCTAATTCCCTTATTCAACAATGTCAAGTGGCTTCCTATTGCCTCTAATATCAAATAAATTGATTGGCATGTAAAGTCTGCCATTTTTAAACCTTTCTAGTTTTCTTACATTTTACTAGATTGTTGTCCATAATCCAGCTATGGTGGGCCTACTCTCTAGTCCTTTCCCTCAACATACCATCTGCCTTCTGTGGGTTTGTACTGAATGGCCCCCATCCCTGGAAATCATAATACATTTTTATGGTGGGATTCTTTTTGTTTGCTCATTCTTCCAGCCTGTTTCCTGTATTTGACTTTATGATAGAGTCCATCTCTGTATAATTTAGGAGAGAAATTCTCGATCAGTCCTATTGCTTATTTCTTGGGAGTGCTGAATGTTTTTTTACAGGATTTGAGTGATAGATCAGGATGTGGATTTGAAGGTTCTCAAAATTATATGATTTAGGACAAAATTTAATTGCTTCACACTCCACCCTGATCTGAGTTCTGGAAGTTTCATATGTGGGTTTGATTAATATATTTGTAGTTTCAGTAGACTACTATTGAATTTAGCCATTATCAGGTAGCTAAAAAACTTTTCTAGTTCAAAGGTTACAGGCTTCCTTATCTCAGACTTTTCTAGGAGCTAGAACAGAGACCTGCCTCCACTTCTGAGTTCTCCAAGACACATAGGTGTTGCTCGCTTCAGAACATGATCTTAGGGCTTGCCACTGCTCCATGCCCTAGAATGCTACTCCTAGGTGCAATTTGCTTCCTCAGTTTACCTGGAGCTAGATTTGAATAACAGATTGTAATTGGCACATGCTCTTGTACCCTACAACAGTTTAGGTCCCTCTGTGCTGGATCTGTGACTTCTTCCTTGGTGCACAGTCTCTCCCTGTCCTGACTCCAGTGTCCACATATCGCTCTTTCTTTTTAAGACCTGGGTTGGAAAAAAAATGACTCAGTGTGATTTTTTTTCTTAGATTTTGGCACCAGGATTCACTTTGGTGGATTTTTTAAAGATTTGTTTGGAGGATTCTTTTCAGGGAGGGGTAAGAAGTTGGGGTGAGGAAAGATAGAACTCTCTGAACTTTATTCTACTACTCCACTATCATTTAGTTTGTACTGATTTTTTTTTTATTTTTAAAAGTTTTTTTGTGAGTTGGATCTTGTAATGGATGTATTCAAATAAGAATATTATATAAAACAATGAGAACTAATCAGCACCATTCAATAAGCTAACTAAAATTAGTGATGATGCAAACATAAGCCTTAATATAAAAATACTGACAATCCATAATCTTTATCTTAAATTTTGTAACTGTGGTTTTCAACTTAATAAACTGCAATTTAGCATTTTAAAAATGTTCATGCTATATAATTAATAAGAAGTTTCATTTAATAACGTTTGGAGAGAAAGTCTCCTTAAATAATATGGTTATAGAATTTTTCTTTAAGATACTGCTTTATGCCATATTTACATTGACCAAATAAAATGTTATGTTTCTGATCTGAGTTTCATGTATTCAATATCAGAACTTCAAGGAGGTTTTTATTCCTCTGAATTTAACAACTTTTTACACTATAAACAATATAGGCCTTACAGAATTCTAAGGAATGTGGTCAAATTACATGGCACAGAATAAAGCAGCTACTCTGAGCTATTATGTTAATATAATTTAGTGTGGGTGCTCCAATAGGAACTGGGAAGAGATATCATTTTATTACAGGGTTGAATTAACATTATAACCTCCAGGTCACCTCACCCTGTATTATTAGTGAGCATTATAATCAGTGGAAAAAAAAAAACCTTGATATGGAGAGACTTTAGGTTAAGGAGAGATTTGAAAAAAAAAAATTGTTTTGCACAAACTGCATCTTACAGATAATACACATGTTCTCTCCTAAATGACCAGGATTGCTTCTAACTAGTCAGGAGATCATTTATGGCCAAGTAGTTCATCTGGTCAGCACATTGGACAGAAGCAGGGGCATTGATGGGTAGAAGTAGCTTGACAAGTGTATGTACATGAGTATGTGGCTGAGAATATAGTGGTGGAAACTTGATTAGTATTATGATGATCACCAGTAGTCACAATGATAAAATTCATTCAGAAGTAAATAGGGAAACAAAAGAAGAGCTATAAAAGCTTTTATTAATGGAAGACTCATGGATTAATAATCTATGTATAATAATATATAATATAATATATAATATAATATAATAATACATAGTAATATTGTATTAATAATCCAGTATCCTAATACTTCAAAGCATTCTACTTCTCCATCTTCCTTACTGTATGCATATTTACACACAACTCTCTTCCCATTCTGATACTTCCTCAGATAAACCAGAAGGAGGAGGAAGGGAGGAAGAGAGGGAGGTGAGAGAGAGAGAGAGAATAAATAGGAATAAATATTTCCATTTCTCACTGGAACTAGCCCTTTTAGTCTTTGTAAAGGTAGGAGGTTGAGAGATATGAAGAAATAGGCATTGTCCCCTTTCCTGAACTAATACTCTTAATAACTAATGTTGGTCATATACTCTCTGAGGACACATCTCAATTCCCCTTCTCACACATGAGTCTCATGTCCTGGAGTAAGGTTATAGACGTCTCCCTCAGAGTTCGAGGGGTATTCCTGAAGAGTCAGAGATAATTCTCTAATGTTATGAGGTCACACATCTATTGGTATGTTTGTGCTTCAACTTTGTGTGGTTTTCGATTGAGAATCAGCATTACTATTAGCCAAGCTCAAGAAGTTTTTTGAGAAGAGTATTTATCAGAGTGGCACCGTAAGCACAGTTTGCACAAAGCATCTTCCCTAAAGTCTTTTATATATTCTTGTACAAGTACAGAGTCCAGAGGAAAATCAGTTCAAAATTTTAGAGACCACCCTTGGCAAAGGGGAAATTCATAGTTTCTGCTTTTGGTAAATCTTATTGTTCCATTCACTGGAGTCTTAAGAAGTTTCCCTTAGGCATAACGGAGTTTCTTTACTGGACTCCTAGCCTTGGCTCCCCTGATACAAACAATGCCTCAAATCACTGCTTTCCCAGGAGGAAGATGCTAAGATACAGAAATACGGTAAATCCCAAATTTTTCAGACCTTTGAAACTCAGAAGGTCCTTCCCTGAACAAAGGTGGGATGGAGAGGAGACCTGATCGAGATTGAAACCAAAGCCTGTCTTCCCCAATCCCCAGGGATTCCTCTTCAATGATATGGTACTTTCGCTGTGTGGAATAAAACCCATCTCAATTAGTTTGCTAATAACCATGGAGTATGATCAAATTTGCTTCTTTCCCTATCTAAAAACGATTCTTGTGAAACTTCTGCTGCAGTTCTGTTCTGATTATTTGTTATTGTTGTTCGGTTGGTTGGTTGTCTGCACTAAGCGCATAGACAGGAAGACAGCAAGTGGAACATCCTGCAGACTGTGTCTATTCTTTTTAGTCCATTTCCTTAACAGAGCCAAGAACTAAAGGCCAATAATGGAGAATTTTTTTAATTTTCAAGGAGATATATTCATCCTAACCAGAATTCTTCTTATATCTCCCTTTCATATTCCAGTTGATCTCCCTTTCAGTTTAATCCCCAGGTTATAATCTTCTTTAAATTATGGCTCCATCTGCCTCTGACAAATATTTTCACCTCAAAGATTAAGTTACCCAAACAAATTAAATGACCCATATTCACTTGCTGATGCACATCCAATTTCTAACAGTAGTCTAGAAAAATAATTGTGTTCTAGAGCAGGGTCACAGATGTTTTTTTCTTTTATAGCTATGTTTTCATTTGTAAGAGAAGGTGAAACCAAATGAATGAAGCATCATTGTGTATTAGAAAATATGCTAGATTTGGAGTAAAAAGATGGGTTAAAATTCCATTTCTGCCACTTGATAATGGTTCAGACTTTGGCAAGATACTTTTTATCTTCTCTGCTTCATATCTTCCTCATCTAAAAAAATTAGGCGGCTTGACTAGATAACCTCTAGTGTTCTTCTCATCACTAGAAATCTTTGACCCTAAGATCTTTGAGGTCACTTCCAGAGTTAACACTTAGAAATTTTTGAAGAATGGAATAATGAATTCAAGAGGAACAGTTCTTGATTCCTCAGTGTTCTCTGGGAATTAATTCCATAGGAGAAAAAAAAATTGGGTTTGTCTATTTCTTATCCCTTATGAACTCATTTTAAGTAGATTGATATTTAAATTAGAAATGTCTTGGACAGAGTCAGACTTTCTATTTTAAATCTTCAGCAAGTATAATGAATGGTTTTCCAATTATTTTAATAAAAAGGTGGAACTTGACAAGGAACAGATTTTTTTTTTCATTTTTAAAGATAAGGAAAAGGGAATAAATGGGCATTCTATTTTGTGCATCATCAATAATACCAACATAACACACAAGAGCTGACATTTAGAGAGCTTTTTAACATTTTCAGACTCATTTGATTTTATAGCCTCCCTGTGAGGTGAGGTACAGATGGATTTTATATAGTCTTAAGTTCAGAACTGCACTAGAAGTGCAACTCTGATCCCTAAAAATGACAAGATTTGTAAATTCACATGTCTCTTTTCTAGGATAAGATCCTTTTTAAAATAAGACCACAGGATAATGAAATGACAAGTCACATTTGTATATCATTTTAAGGTTTGCAGATTACCCATAACACTTCAAGGTAGGTAGTGATGGTATTATTTCTATCTTACTGTTAAAAACTGAAGGTTACGTAGGTTAAATTATTGCCAAGTTCATATGCCTAATAAATACAGAAAACAGGACTAACTTGACTCAAAGTCCTGTGATATTCCTACTAGACCAGAAATGAATTTTTATATCATGGACTCCCTCAACAATTTGGTGAAATCTATGCTCTTTTCAGAAGAGCGTTTTAAAATAATTGAATGAAATATTAAATATCATTTAGAGGTTAATGAACATAAAAATGTAATATTTTCCCAATCAGTTTAAAGTGCTCCTGTAATCTATCCAGAGACCCCTTGGTAGTACATGAACCCCAGGTTAAGGATTCCTGCACTTGTCAATACCTTTCTTAAAGTCACTAGATGTTTCTGAGACATACATAAAATCCTTTAGATCGGCTTGCTGTCAAACCATCTGTGAAGGAAAGAAAATAGCCTTATATAATGAATTCAGCTGGCACAAATTACATGGTACAGTTGATTCTGTTCTTAGGAATTGATAATAGAATTTTCTGCTCTTTTGACTCACCTACAGAATTTCTTCCAAGAGAAAAAAGGATCTGTCTTCAAGGGAAGGAAAGGATGAATATGGGCAAATAGATGTATACTCTTTTACTTTGGTGATAAACTCAATAACCCCAAATATGATCTTAGACAACAAGGATAATAAAAAAAGGGGTATGATTATTTATTTTATAAAAGGATCCTTTGTTGTACTCAGAAAATTTGTTAAAATTTGCTTAATATTTCAAGGCATTTAAAATAGGATAACATTTACAAACATTAGATTTACATGCAACCTTTTTTGATTTTATATTATTTTATTTGCCCCAATTACATGATAAAATAATTTTATACTTTTAAAAAACTTTTAGTTCCAAATTTTATCCCTCCATCCCTGCCCCCACATTTGAGACTGTAAGTAATTTGACATACCTGTGTAGGAAGGCACGCAGTGTATATAGGCATTCCCGATTGCAAAAATGGAAATTATGAATATATGTGCATGAAAATAACATGCTTGTAGTTTCCCTATCCCCTCTGCTCCCTCTAATACAGTTCCATCCTATATTTAATGCTGGTAGAGTTAGCAAGGGGTAGTGGAACTGTGATACTACCTTATCCAAACTAACTCACTGAGAACTCCCTCTATCAGAGAGATTACCAACTTTTAAAATTTACTTTTATTTTAATTCCATGAATTCCTTTCAACAACAAGAAGTTCTAGTTTCCCTAAGGTAATTTAATATATGACTCATAATATTCCTTTAGATTTATTAACTGTTTAGCATAACTACCATGATAATTTATGATGGGAGCAATGATATGTCTTCCAAATAGTAACTAATCCAAATTGTGAACTCCAAATTAAAATCATAATTTATAATTGACATATAAAATTTTATTCTGTTTAGTTATCAAATTCTAATTGCAAATGCTAATTATAAAATAATTATGAATATTGCATGTAGGGCATTTTATAAAAAGTAAAATAATTAATCCAGCAGAATGTATATGCAAGATCATATTAAAGTTCTTTATTTTCTAAGTTTTCTTCAATATAAATAACATTTGAATGAAAAAGTTATATCATGAAAGATGTTTAAGATGATATAAATCATACTTAAATTTAATTTCTTTGTCAAACTTTTTATTTGAAAAAGGATTGACAACATGTGATTCATTATTGAACAGTCAAATCAAATTCTGCACTGTTTATTTCTGAATTTTAGATTTAATGCAAGAATAAAATAAAAATGCTTAATTCTACAAATATATGGTTGGAAATGGTAGAATTTTATAAGCTCTTTTACTAACAGATAAAAGTCTTAGTACTCCTTAGCCAGAAAATCAATTGATGAAAATGAATAGCTAGTTATGGCACAGAATATTTTCTTTTCTATTGACTAATGCAAGTGCTTTATTAACTGATAAATGTACTTAAAAGTCAACTGAATATATTGTTTCAATTTTAGGAATGTTTATATATCAACTAACTTTTGTAAGAAAGTATATTTTTAGATGTTACTTTCATTTCTTCTACTACTAGCATAGTGGCTCCTCTTTCACAGAAATTCTACTGAATGATTAACCAGTATTGGCAATATGTTCAGTTGAAAATTAACCAAAGAGAAGGAAAATAACAAGTGGAGAGTAAATTTAGATAAAAAATAAAACAGTCTTAATACTACAACATGAGGCAATATGTTTACTTCTATAGCACAGTTGTGATGGTCCATGATAACTTCAAAATGGCCTATAATGTGAATGCTTAATTATCTTAGTTTTCAAATAGTCTTGCATTTGTGCTGCAAGAATACAAACATTTATAAGATATTGATCATACATAGTGTGTTAAGTATGATCACAGACCAACAGAAGGGAATGATAGACCTACTCCAACTTAAATATACAGAGAACAAATGAGGTATGCACATGTACCTGACTGTCTTTTGGTAATCAATTCATACTTGAATGTCAAACTCTTGTGGAGCTTTGGAAACAATTTGATGTTAGCTTGAGAAAATGCAATAACATGATACACTTAGTTATAAGTGGTCAGACTTATATGAAATTACTGTATGTGTACCATAATCATCATGTTCACAATATGATGGTACTGAATAGACATATAATGCTTTAAATATATAACTGCTTTTTGTCACAGGGGACAAAAGATTTGTAACATAATTGGATGATGATTTACTGCTCAAAGCACAAAGAATTTTTTCATATAAGCCCATGTGTTGTCATGAATTCTCAAAGATTTGCAAACCATTCAGTGGAAATCATTGCTCTACAAAATACTTTTCAAGTGGTTATTCAATCTTGTACACTCACAAAGTGCTTTTTGAAAGGAAACACAATAAAAAGAGAGTTTAATTTGGAGTCAGAAAGAAGCTTTTGGTTTGAATCAGATGAGTATGATAGAATGATTCAGTGGGCTTGGAATAAGGAGCTTTGTCTTCTAATCCTACCTGTGAAATATCCTAGATATATGACCTTATTCAAGTCAATGGGGGATAATAATTATGCCATCTATCTCATATACTTTTGTAAAATCTTAAAGTGCTATATAAATATGATTGTTCCATTTGCAACCTTGAGAAAGACACATTTATTCATGTTATGAATAAAATTTATACATTTTGGAAAGAAAGGATTAGAATTGTCCCTAAGATTCCTTTAAGTATTTGTTGATAAATTGATTGATTGAAAAAGAGACAGTCTTTCCTTATTCTTAAGCAACCTACCATTCCAAAAAAGAATTTTCAAGGCTTAGTTTTGAGATGATTTCATTTGTCGATTATTTTTCTTTAGAAGCACTCTTTCAGCTGTATTCTAGGTAAAATAGTTTTTTGAGATTTGTCCCAGGGACCTAATGCTATTCATAATTCTGTTTCTCTGGGGAAACTGCTTTCTAAGTTCTAAATAAGTGATATATGAGGAAATTTTTTTTTTCCCTTTAGTTGGTAGCTTCTTAAATGACATTGGGGGGAAAATAGCTTCTTTTTTTTTAAAAAAAAAAAAAGCTAATTCTAGGTGTTTCCATAATTTTTCTGAGTTAAATGGTGAGCTTTCTAAATTATCCTGGCAGATCTTACTTCTTAAGCTGCCTATTATTATTATCACAGTATCACAGTTAAGAATCTATATATAGGACTTCAAGATTTCATAAGACTGATAAAATGTCAGCTCCTTCATAATGAAGTTTGGGTAATCCATTTGGTGATGGTTTGAAAAAGGGAAAAAATGTATGAGATTTCCAAAGTGGAAGATCAGAGAATAAATGATGGGATATCTTTTTTTTTCCATGGGTCATCATTTATTATTTAAGATCAAGAACAAATTATGAAGGGGGTGAGGGCGGAGGGAAGAAGGGAGGATACATGGTGATGAGAGCCTCTCATCTGTGTCTGCTCTAGACGGGGTTGATCCTGATTTCTGAGCCTTGGTCCAGGGCACACGACGAAGCACACGATAAAATGGGGTTCCAGGGGGTCCAGGTTTAGAAAACATGGGGGTGGCCAGAGTTACACATCTAACCAGAGGTGGGGGCTAGGGTTCTCCTTGGATCGGCAGCACAGCTTCCTTTTTGGAACTGAAGCATCGTGATAAGTTCCATCCCACTTATTTCAGCTCTTAAAAAGCCTTCTTGCAAAGTCTTTGCACTAAAGAAGTCTTTCATCGTCTTTCTAACGTCTTGTACTTTGCTTCTAGTTTCTTTGAATATGTGTCCAATGTGTAAGCTGCCTGCTCAAGAGCTGCTACTTGCTCCTCAATTAAAGTGATCTGATCCAGATAAGGCTAAGTGCTGCATATTTCTGGTTTAAATCCTTTAGGTTTCTACTTATGTTTACTGTAATATCTTTCATTTCTAGATACTTCAAGCTAGTCAGTTTGTTCATATTTTCCAGAGATTTATAGTTTTCACTGGTGGACGTCAGCTAGCCCGTCAGGTACGTGGCCATTTTGGAGAACACGTCCTAGCACAGACCTGTGATGTCCAACTCCGAGGGCTCAGTGGCCTCCTTGGCGGTCTCCACCACTGCATCGTCTAGGCTGGAGAAGGGAGAAAGGGGAAGGATGGAGGGAAGGGTAGGGATGGGGGAGGAGGGAGCAACGATGGGATATCTTAAACATGTTGTTTTGATTTAGCGGAATATTCAGTAGAAAACTTTTAGAAGCAATTATAATTTTGGAGACTATTTGTTTTTTCATCTGTAATTAGTATTTCTAGACTTCCAAGGATTTAACTTGAATTTAGTTAGTACTTCTTACAATAGATGGCATTCTAATAAAAGTGTTATTTGAATTTAGCAATTCCTTCATTGTCTTAGTAATTCCTTCCCATTAGATGGAGGTCCCTTAGTGTGTTCTTCTATTAACATATCACTTGGGCATTATCAAAGGGGAAATTAAGGCAGTAGAAAGAGCACTGAATTTAGAATAAGTAGGTCTACCTGTGTAAGCTTCTCAAGTCACTAATTTTTCTGTGCCTCAGTTTTCTCATTTGTGTAATATGTAGGTTGGACTAGATGATCTCTAATGTCTCTCTAAGGTTTATATTTTGAGTGCTGAGGTCTACAATTATAACTCATGGGAAACTGTCCTCTTATGAGACAACTTCTTGGCAATCACATGTCCCCAATACTTCAGTTAGAGGGGAAACCACCAATGAATTGTAACCAATTCTGAAATGTGTTTAATATTCCTGTTTATAAATTCTCTCAAAAGCTATCTACTTCTTTATATGTATTTACATACACACATTTACATATACCAGGGTATATATTTCATAGTATATTCATTTCAGGGAACATATGTGTGTATCCATACATATACACATACAGACAGAAAAAGTGGAGGGGGTTATGTTGGCTGTGTTGGTTATGTGTGTCCATGTGAATCTGTCTAGATGTGTCTCTCAAGGAGGCAATAATATATCTAAAGTCTCAACTCCATCTTATCATCTGGTTTATACTGCCATATGGATTATACATATATATAATATATGTATATGCATACATATACATAATATATATAGGAATATAAACCAGACAGAGCAAAGTAAATGATTAGACAGCCTAAGTGGATTCTATAAGTGGGAAACAAGATCAGCTCCACAGGATATCAAAGTCAGATTACAAACCGAGGTTAGGAAAACAGGTAATTAGAACCAGCAATTGAAGTAGTTTTCATATTCTGGGACTATGAGGAAATACTTCAAGTAAACCCATAATTCAATTCAATAAGGACCTATTACGTGCAAAGAATTGGGTCAGGTGCTAGGAATCTAAAAGTGAAAAACCATACATCCCCCCCTCATGGAGTTTGCAATCTAATAGGGAGATAAAACATAAATAAGGGTCATATGTAGAATGTGGTTCAAGTAGATGAGGAGTCCAAGGAATTTCCATTAGAAATTTGGAGAGAAAGATGTGATATTCATGGAAGTGTATGGGAACCAGGGAATATTTCATGGAAAAAGTAGCACTTGAGCTAGACCTTAAAGTATCGAAAGATGTTACTGTGGAGAAATGGAAAGGAAGTGCATTCTAAACATAAGGAACAGAATATGCAAATGCACAGAACAAACCTAAAAAACAGCTATTGGTCCAATTTGGGTGAAAAATTGGGGACATAGTAGAAATAGAGAGAAATAAAGCTGGAAAAGTTAAGTTGACACCAGGTCACAGAAGGCCCATTAATGCTAAGCATACCACCTTCCTCCTATTCACCTAGGCTTAAGGGTTTTCCTCAGTTCTTCACTCTTTCCACACTTGCCCATATCCCAGTCAAGTTCTGTTAATTTTATCTTCATAATATCACTTGTACATGTCCCCTTCTCGACTCTGATGCTATCACCACCCTGGTATAAGACCTCAACACTTTATGCATGGACTGTTGCAATAGCCTTCTGGATACTTTCTTGGCATTGTATCTACCCTTATCAAATGTCAAAATGATTTTTTTCTAAAGTTCAGTTTGACTATATTACCCCATTGATATTCAGTCAACATTAGTGGTTCTCTATTACCTCCAAGATCAAATATAAAGCCATCTGTTTGGCATTTAAAGCCCTTCATATCCTTCCCCTTTCACACCTTTTCTAATCTCCGTATACCTTACTATCACTACCCCATGCAATTTGCTATCTAGTAACCCTGGCTTCTTCACTGCTCCTCATACATCTAATTACTTTTTTACTGGCTGACTCTCATTCCTACAATGTTCTCTCTCTTTATCTCTGCGATCTAACTTCCTTCAAGTCCCAGACAACATTCTACCTTCTCTAAGAATCCTTTTCTGATTCCTCTTAATACTAATGTCTTTCTTCTGCCAAGTAAACTGAATTAATCATACTCACAGACACACATGTATTTTATTTGTTCAGAGTTGCTTGAATGTTGTCTGTGAAAGCCTTGATAGAATAGACTGTTTTGCCTTTCTTTGCTTTATTTTTTAACACTGTGTCTGGCACACAGAAAGAGCTTAATAAATGATTGTTGACTTAACTTGTCACTGAGGAAGGAAACCAATTGAGAGTTTATGTGGGTCTGAAATTATGTGGGGTAATATTGTAAGTGGAAAAGCTCCTATTTTTGGAATTTTGGATGCATTGACATCCATGCCTTTTCCCTCTTATTCAGCAGAGCTATTCTTTAGTTATATCCTTTACTCTACCAGTCATGGTCAAGAGAAAATTATGGAGAAAAACCGTATGGTTCACAAATGTCCATCCCTCACCACACCACTATGACTACTTGGTTTATGAGTTTTATCCTGCAGGACAGAAGACAAATTCCAGCTTTGAAAAGGATGAGATATAAATTTTATACATATATATATATATATACACATATATATATATATATATATATATATATAAATTATTGCAGGTGTTATCAACAAGCATTGGGAATTGATTAGATGTGAGTGTTTGAGAGAGATGAGTTAAAATAGTTCATATTTATATCTTTCTTTACCATATACAAAGCCTTTTCTTCACAACAATCTGAGATAGTTAATGCAAATACTATTATCTCCATTTTACAGATGTTGATAGAGAGGTTAGCTGACTCCATGGTGACATTGCTAGTAAGTGCCTGATCAGGAATTAGAACCCATTTCCTCTCTAACTAAAATGTTCTTTCCTTCCTACCATATTGGCAGACCCAGTGACTGGGAAGAAGAGCCATTGAAAAAATAGAAAAGGGATAATGGACCAGTGTTTAGTTTTGGATATTTTTAATTTACAGTGCTAATATGGCATTCAAATAGAGGTATCTAGGAGATGTCTAGAAACGAAGTACTGGGTATCAAGGGAGAAATCAAAGCTCTAAGTAATCATTGAAGTCATGGAGATTGAATGAGAGTACATCAAAAGAGTACACAGAAAGAAAGCTTAGTATAGAGACTTGACAGACACCCATACATCAGAACTAGATAGGAAAGTATGAACTAAGGAAAGATGCTGAGATGGTATTCTGAAAAGCAGTAGTAGATTCAGTAGAGCAATGTTAAGAAAGCACAGACAAGAGAGAATATCAAAGAGGGGATATTTAACAGTGTCATTAATTTATCTTCATTAAGTTTAATTAATGTCCTTACTCTTTCTGCTACCAGATGAGTGGAATAAGAAGTCTGGGGAAACCAATCGATCAATAAATCAAGCATTTATTAAGCACCTACTGTGTGCCATGCACACAGTGTTGGAAATGCAAAGACAAAAATGAAACAGTTCTTACCCTTAAAAAGATTTGATTATGGGGGAAAGGAGAAAGAGGTAACCTGTACACACATGCATACAGACACACACACAAACACACATTCAGAATAGTTATATACAAAATATATCCAAAATAAATATAAGGTATTAGAAACTATTAGCAGATGAAAGAATATGAAAAGACTTCATGTGAAAGTGATGACTGAGCTGAGCTTTAAAGAAAACTTGGGATTTTATGAGGTAGAAAGTGGTAGCACTTTTTATCTAGAAAAGATAAGACTTGATGATTAAGAACTCTTTGAGGTATAAATAATCATATGCTGCCCCTTCGTGGCTTACTGTAAGAGAAGACACAAGTTTCCATCTCTTATTTCTAGTCCTTCACATATGTTAGGGACCCTGGGAGTTTGAGCCTGATCTCTCGGGCCCACAGGCTTATCTGACCAGCAGAGGCCTGTAGGCCCTGGTGGAGTCTAGCTGTAAGCAATGACTGAAGCGGGAGACAAGATAGTAAGAACTCCGTTTATTCAAGCAGTGAGCGGTGCTTTTATCTCTTCTCTGACACCAGTGCCCTAAGTGAACCTATCACCAATTAGTTTGCCCTTATAAGGAAATAATTTACCTTAAGCCAGGACTGCCCAGGGTGGATACGTAGCCCCTAGAAAGAAAAACATTTTGGGCTTCTTTGTTCTCTGGAAAGCCTGGGAAAATAGCCTTGAGCAAAACGGGGGTGGAACCCTTCCTCCCAGCACCATCTTGTTCATGCTTTACCAGTCTCCCCTCAGTTTACCCGAGTCATGACTAGTGAATGCCATCCAAGAGGCTGGGGATTGGCAATTCCCTTACACACATAGACCATAAAACATTCTCTACTGCTTTCTACCTCATAGAATCCCAAATTTCTTTCATTCATTTTCACATATTTTGTCTAAAATATAATCATGTGATAATGCTGTCTAGCAAAGCTTTAAGGTAGAAAGCAAACCCAAAAGAGAGAAGTGCTCCCTTGGAATTTTGGGTATAGCAACCATTCTAAGACCACAGTTTTTTCCTCTTATTCCATAGAGCTACTTTTTAGATACAACCTTCACTCTACTCATCATACTTGAGGAGAAAATTATGGAGGAAAGACCATATGGTTCAGAAATATCTATTTCTCCAACCAGACCCCTATACCAGATTCATGGTTTTTATCCTAAAGGACAGAAGACAAACTCCAAATCCAATCTACATTGTGCTTTTGGAAAGTTTACCAAAAGTTGTTATAAAAATTATAAGCTTCAATGAGATTCTCTTTCAGATCTCAGAATCTCTAAGCTAGGATAAGGGAAAAAAAACCCACCTTAGCTATTTGAGACAGGGAGGATCAGATCTCTGTTTTCTTTCTGTACTGTTTTAGTTCTGTTTATTATCTTTCTTACTTGCAATGCCCACCCTCTTCCCGTTAACAAGAACAAACATTGCTAACATAAGTTATGACTAGTCAGAGATTTTTGTTAAAAAAAATTAAGAATTAAAACAGCTTAAACAAGTTGATACAATTTCTGCCACCTTCAGGAAGAGGTAGCAGGAAGGAATATTGTAACTACATCTTTGACTTTTACAGATCTCCAGTACTGGCTACATTTCAACAAGCTTCAATATAATTCAGTCACATCTTTCAAAGTTTTAGTAAGGGCTGGCCATGGCCCCTGGAGCCAAACCTACAATGCCTGACTATAGTCTTTGAATATGCATTGCAAAAGAAATCCTGTTGGGGCAGGTAGATGGTGCATTGAATGGAGCACCTGGAACTCAGGAAGACCCCAGTTCAGTTTTGGACTCAGTTATTTACTAGTTGTGTGACAGGTAAGTCACTTACTTCTATTTGCCTTAATTTCATCATCTATAAAATGGGAGTAATAGTAGCACTTACTTCTTAGGTTTTTATAAGGTTCAAATGAGATAATTTTAAAGTGCTTAGCATAATACCTGGCACAACATAAATGCGATGAAAATGGGAGCTTGTACTTATCATCATGTCTGTCTTTCTACTTCCTCTATGTCTCTTTCTGTCACTGTCTCCCTCTCTCTTTTACTCCTCAACCTCTTCTTCCACTAGCTTCATCTTCAAATCTCTCATGTCTCATATCCAGCTACCTTGGTTCAACTCTTCACCCCCTAGAGTCCTCTTGCTCGCTTTCAGGATCATCATCCAAGGTGTTCTCTTCCAACCTTCAGAGCTTTAATTTCCATCATGTGATTTTTGTGTGTTGTGTCTTGGACTCCCTTGGGTTACATCATCCTCTCTTATACAGGTTTGTGATACTTGCTCGGATTTAACAAGTCCCTTTTTATTTAATAAAAAAACTTTAGCTGAATTTGCTTGTTTTCTTTTTCTATTTTTTATTCTGAGGGATTTCTAGTTATAAAAAGTGTGCCACTTTATTATTTTAAACATTTTAAACTGACTATTTTAGCATAGAAAAATATTTGTTGAATACTTTCCATTTGTTCCCAAGGCTATTTTGTAAAGCTGCTGTTTTATGAGTCAACAAAGACAATTTCATCTGTTAATAACATTCATAATCCATGACATTGAGAGGAAAAGTATCAATACCAGTCGAATGAATGGACATTACCTCATCCTAAGTGAGTGCCTGCAAAGACCTTGGTCTAAAGGGGCCAAGGGTCTCCCAGTATATCCTGGGTCATCTCCAATTATCCTGAGGAATATCTGGTCACTGGATTCAGATGGTTCTGGAGGAGAAGTGAGGCTGGTGACCTGTACAGTGCTCCCTCACTCAAAACAAAGTCAAATGCAAGTCATGTAATCATTTCTCTGATGGCATGGTCTTTGGCAACAAAGGACGAACACAACAATCAACACCAGCACAATATTTTTATTTTGTCATTTTTTTCCAAAGACATTAATTGTTTGGCTTTATTTTGAACATATTTTATTACTGAAATACTTAAGTGATCTAAATCAGTAGTAGAAAATTCAAATAGAAATGGGAGTGTTGAAATGATATACAGTATCTCTGTCAATGGTATATTGACTGAGAAAAACACATATTCACATAATCTGTCTTATTGAAAATTATTATTTATTTTGTTAATCTATCATCAGGCACTGACACATTATAATAAACATTTTGACACTAAAGAGCTATTTGTCATTGTTATTATAACTTATTAAAAATAATTAAAATAGTAGCAATATATGTCTTTTATAGGAGAATATGATATTCATGTCCTAAGAATGTATTTTAGTATTTTCTATAGTAGCATTCATGAACAAGTCTACAAATACAAATGTAGAGTTATCCACATTTACTCAACTCTCTCTGTGACCAGTAATATGATAAATGTGACCATGGCAAAGCTGACAGAACCTTCTTGTGATCACAGAACCTTAAGTTTAGCAATGAAAGGGATATAATAGTCATTTATTTAAAGCTGGTTGTTTTACTGTTGAGGAATTTGAGACCCGGAGATGTTAATAAACTTCATCAAGTTTACAAAGATGCTAAGTAGCACTACTGGACTCTAGCACTGTTTCCTAACCAATTGATATAGGTTAACAATATACTTAGAGAAAACTAAAGTCAACAAATCAATCCAACAACATGCATTTGTACAGTATATAATATGTACTAGAGACCGCTCTAGGCCTTGGAGATACAAAAACAAAAGTGAAACAGTCCTTGTCTTCAAAGACCATATTGCCCAACTGGGGGAAACAAACGAGAACAATGACCTCTGTGTATATAGAACTTAACCCATTTTCCTGCACCTGGGAAACCAAAAAGAGAGTTAAAAGTTTTGAAATAGTGAAATAGATAAGAAGTGATTATTATTCACATGGTTCAAGTAAATAAGTATTTTCCTCATTTATGCCTATTTGGGGAAAAACTATTAATTTCATCACAAATCATCTAAATTATTTCCTACATATTGCATTCACTTTGTACACTTTTAGATAACCCATAGACAAAGAACTTCAAAGGGGAAACAATGGAAAGTGATAAATTTTTTTCAAGAAAACTAGCCAAGTAAAATTTGAATAAATGTATCAGGGTCCTAAAGAGTACTGGAGTCCTGAGACATCTCACACAAGGATACTTAAGGGAAGAGTGAGGGGATTAGAAGCTATTTTCAAATACTCAGCTGCCATTGACCTTGTAATGCTACCATCACTGTGTAGCCCTCAAACTTTTAGGATATTGTAGTGCATAAAAATTAAACTAGAAGTACATTAAATCAGGTTAGTATGAAGACAAAGAGGAAAGCTTATTCTTACGAAAAGATGTCTTGCCCGGCTTTCTTATTTTCCCTCTTTCTAAAATACTTAATTCCACAGTAAATAGCAAAAGTGTCAGTCTCCTACAAACCTAGATTATCTCTGTGTTTTATACCCTGCCTATATCTAGCTTTAGAAGAAGAAAACAGCAGATATCGTTTTTAAAACTCTTAACAGCACCTACTTCCTTCCTGCCTCAGAGATGTATTGTTTTGCCTAACTGGTTGTGATTAGTTAATTTCTCTGTAATTGTCAAAAGGCATGGTGAAGTAAAGTGAGAATTATATCATTCAGTACTCAGGCTTTCCATAGTACCAAGTTATTTCCAAGAAGCGAAAAGTGTGGTGTTTAGACTTTTGTTTGTTTTGTATGAACCTGAGATTGTAATTAATTTGGTGTGGTGGGCTCCCTGGAGAGGAAATTCTTTTTTAACAATGTAGATCATCCTCTAATATTCTTTAAACCCTGCCTAGGAAAATGAGAAGTTTAAATGATATGCCTAAAGTGCCACAGTATTTATCAGAGGTACAATTTAATCCGAGTTCTCTATTCACCATATCTCTATCCTATTCACATATATATATATGTATGTATGTGTGTATACATATATATACTTATATATGCACACACACGCACACACACACACACATATATATGTATAAAATGTACATGTATGTATATGTGAGAGAGAGAAAGAGACAGAGAGAATGAAAATAGGGAAGACAGAATTTTTAAAAAGTTAATGAAAATGAATCATTTTTGGATGTTTTTACTCTCTAAACGTTACACGAAGAAAAAAAATAAAATTCATCTAAACATCTATCCTGAAAAGAGTACAACTGTACTTAATAAGAATGGATCTTGTGGGTATACCTAACATGTCTTTCCCTTCTGAACTGATAGAAACATAGGCAGCAGAGGAAATGTGTATGTGCATACCTGTAGGATTCCCTTCACCTAGGAACTCCTTGGGTAGAAGGTCTTGACCAGCAAGACCCTCATCTCAGAAGCAATGAATGAGGCAGGAGCCAGGATGTAAGGCAACTCCATTTATTCAACTCAGGATCAGGGTATTTAAGGGCTGTAATCACAATCACGTGCAGGCTGAGCTCATCCCATTACTTCACCATCTCATGACTTACCCACGTCCTTGCACCCAAGCAAGCAGCAAAGCTTATCTTGCTCCTGAAGCTAGTTCCTGAGTTCCCAGACACAACTGCAACTTTTCTGCAAAGAACATTAGTATCTGCAGGAACATCAGGTTCCAGGGGCATGGAGAGCTTCTGCCAGGGTTTGAGTAAGCACAAGTCCCATGGGAACAGGCTTTGCCTCGGCTATGGCCTTGATCACAGGACTTGCACTCCCCTCAGCCCTCTATATCTCCCCACCCCCCTTTTTTTTGTAAATGCAGATAATAAAGTCAGGCATGAAAAAAGTCATCTGGGAACAGGTGAACCTCACAATGGGAGGCCCACAAAGGAGCAGTAAGATGACTGTTACAAGCAACAGTATCATGGACGTGAGCCAACGTACAAGCAATTCAAGGGGATTTACATTTCTGAACCATTTCTATATGTCTTCAGCTGTCATATGTGGATTCAGCTCTTCTTCCACAGCCTTATTAATTTCTATGGCTAATTTATGGAGCATAGCAACATCCAATGCCACCAAACTGCTTTCCCATATTCCATTGAGGTGATTCCTGATATTTGTCCAATTATAATTACTACTATTATACTTCCCTGGGGTTACAAAAAAGAAGCTATATCTATAATCGCACTTCATGGCTAATCGTGCTTCTAGGATGTCCAGGTCATCTCCTATTGCCTGAACAGTATCTTTTAAGACATTAAGTTCTTCATACAATTGCAGATTAATTTCAGATTGGAGCTCAAACCATCTGCTCACGTTTCTTGCTAATTCCTCTACATATTGTGCGTGTACTACATTATTTTGCATATTGCTAACTAGCATTCCTAAGGCCATAGCAGATGTAAAGAAACAAGCATTGTAACTCCCATCACAACACAGCTAATATATAATTTGTGCCACATCTTAACAGCCATATGTTATACCACCTCTTCTGTGGGTAATATATACTCTTGAGTTTGATACCAAGTATGGTTTACTTTAACAGGGAAGATAGCATATGTGGGTTGTTGTACGATCATTGCAAATGGATCTGATTGAGGATTGATACATTGAGATAAAGTACAAATTATACCATTTATAGTGTATACCCTTCCTTCATATCCCATGGTGTTGTGTCTACCCAGTGTATTGTTTGGTTTTTGCAAGTAAGGATTGGTGGCTTAATGAACTGGGATCTTGATAGATAAATACAATCAATCCCAAGTTGAGAGCTATTTTCTATTTGTTCCATCACAATATAAAGAAAATGAATATCTAGGGTAACATTCAAAAAAAACATTGAGAGTAGAGATATTTCTGAGTCTAGGATACACATGATTGGCCAGTGAATAGTAAATGTCATTATGATCCAGTACATAGTCAGTTCAGTACATAGTTGGCAGCTGACTGCTACAGGAAGAAGGGAGATAACGGTTGTTGCTAGGGAAGGCTATATTGTTGAGGGAGAAACTGCCTGAGATAGTATTTTGAGGGTAGAGAGAAATATGTTTTTTAAATGTGATTTTAGCATTAGGGCCCAAGTATATGCATCCAAATACCCCATCATTTCCCCCCTTTTTAAATAGATGAAACCCAGATTTTTTGGGGTAAGGGACAAAGGACTCAGTTTCTGCAATTGCTTCCTGCTGAGAGTGGATGTAGAGCTGTTCCTGCCTCACTGGGTCCCAACATTGGAGAGGTCTGTAGCTCATGTGACACCAGGCCCAAGGGGTGATGGGTCATGGACAGTGAGTCATATACAGCCAGAACAGTCATCTGTAAAATGGAAGACACTAAACCTGGAGGAAACAGATCTGGCAAGGAGGTTAAGCAAACAAAGGCCAAAAAATGACCAGAATCTGGAGGTAAAAATGGTAGTTACATCATTTTTCTGTAAATACTTCCCCACACTTTCTCGACACACTTAAACCCTCTGAGACTTGCACAAAACTACCCAGATCCTATCTGGGGATAGGAGGGGCTTTGATGACCCCCATTTGCCCCAACCATCTTATCTGCTTTCCATAGTTTCAATCAAACCTTTTATGTATCCAGATCCTTTGAACCCATCATCCCAACTGTTTCACCTTCCTCAATCTTTCTATCATAGACAGGATAGCTCACAAGGTATTACTCTTCACTAGCATAGCTGTATGGCCTTAAACAAAAGAGGTTCCTAACCTGAACCTTGGGGGCAGTCTTGCAATGGCACCTGAGAGTTCCTGGCCCCTTATAATTCACCCCTTGTGTTTTTGGTAAAGTGGACTTTCCACATAGCATGGCATATATTGGTCAATGTATTGCTTAGAAGCTGTGAAAAACATTTTTAAACTAAAAGACAAAAGGCACAATAGCAATAACAAAGCAAGAAAACTAGAAACAACAGTAGAGAGTATCTTTTCTGCCCAAGAGGCGGGATTAAGCTTTTTAAAGAAATCAATAAAATCTTGAGCCATCCTATCAGGCATCAAATCCATTTTTGCAGCACCATTAATTTCATTGGTTAGATGAAACAAATCGTCAATAGTTAGTGTAAAAATTGAGGAGAGTGCAGGAACACATTCCCTCTAAATAACTTGTGGCAGTTCTATAAGATACTGATTTAATGCAAGCAACTATACCCCAAAAATAGTTATGGTCCCAAATGCCTTGTACCTTACGCAGCAAATTTCACCAATCATAGCTTAGAGTTGCAATAAGCAATAAAGTTTTACCAGTACTCATATTCATAGAGGATTCCATTTAACATTTTTCTTTCTCAAATTTAAAACTTGTTCTGCTGTAAAAGTCACACACAATGAGCCATTGACAATGTTAGGTTTTAGCATTAAAGCAGTAACTCCAAAAATTTAGTTAACAATCTTACTTACAACTTTTAGAAATGATAGCCAAATTGTTTTAGCTGTAACTTCTTTAACAGCCAAGGATGAAAATACCTGCTTTTCTAAATGGCAATTACAAAACATGAGACAAGGTTGCAGGACTGATAAAATTTTTAATTACATAGCTTGTTTTTACACAATTTTCCCAACATCTTTAGTTTCAACAAAATTCAGATTTAAAATTGCTTTTTCTAACACCATTTCTGGATTACCATGGTCACTCAACTTTTGCACTACAAGAGAATTTTATTACAATTTAGAAACACAATAGTAACCCAAACAGTGAACTTTAAGTGCCATTATTTACATTTCCAATATAAAAATTATTAATAGAAGACTAGGCTTACTAAATGTGGAGGCTGATTGGCTTGTGATCTCGTACTCCCTAGTCTATCCCCTACTCCCAGGGAGGATGACTTGAATTCCTTACTATATTTTAGCACTCTCTTCCCTTGCTCTAATCTTGGATGAGAGGAGTTAACAGAAACTACTCAAGATGTTTTTAACTGTCCTAAATATTCACTGCAGTCCTAGCTCAATGGTGGGAGTCGGGACTATAGGGTAAAAAATCTTAATGGTTCCAACTTTTTCTCAAGTAAATTTCACTTCTGTGTCCAGTCCTTAAAATTTTTTGTGAAAGAGATAGCTGTGAATCTGCCAGTGAAAGTGAAGGAGACTCTGGAACAAGATCCAGTGATGCCTAGTCCCCTCCTTTCCACTGTGGAGTTCAAAGCTTTATCTCTGAGGTGTCTCTTTTCATAATCCCAATTTGCCTTAGTGTTAAATAATACAATAAATGCTGACCTGTCTTAAACATCTGAATAAAGAATTAAAATTCTTATATAAAATAAGTTCACCCTAATTGATATGAGGACTAGAAACTGAAATGCAGGCTCTTGAGAATGTAACCGCCCTGTGAACTTTATGACTTGGCTCAAGCTAACAGACCTAGATAGTGATTCTAAGAACTAGCCCCTCCTGGAATTGTTTATGCAAGGGGATCTGGCTACTCTCCTCCTGCATAATCTTGTCAAAACATCAAAGAGCAGTCTGTTTCTTGCACCAAGCCTTAACACTACACTCAAATAGTTGATTAATTGACTTATTTCCCATTTCACAAGTCACGTATGCAGAATCCTATTGCTAAGACTAGTTGGCTGAGTGCCTTCTTTGTTTAAAAACCTATATTAGCTAGCAAGTCTCAGAGCCTCTTTGGAATCTCACCCATGGAGATGACGATCTGCCTGGGACCTTCCCGTTCGGGACTCAAAGGCTGTGAACTGGGATTCCCCAGCCGTGACTGTTAGAGTTGGTGCTCCCCCGAATCAATGATGTTTTCTTCACCTATTTCTATTATTCTTCTTATAGTGTGTATCCTTCTTGTTATTTGTGGTATTTGGTGTTTTTGTAAGCAACCTATTCCTTGTATAAAAAATGTAACTCATACCTTAAATGATTGTATCGGTACTGATAAAGCTGCAGTTTGTGGGATGATGACCCAGCAGTTGGAGCCCTGCCTTCTCCCGCATTCTTCTAACCTTTGTATTTTCCTTTTTACTCTGGCAGGGTGATGATTTGTATTTTTTCCCCTGATACAGATGTTGTTCAGAATCCTTTTTCTGGTTGTTTAATATTTTCTTTTTATTCTGGCAGGGTGATGATTTTTTTATTTTTCCCCTGATACAGATGTTGTTCAGAATTTAGCATGGGTACCCAAAATGTTATCTTTCCCTCAGATTTCTCTATCTTTACAACCTTTAATCGATATTCTCAATCGATCTTATGTCCTGAAAAGAATGTTAGAGTCTAATCAGCACGCCTTAAATGAACATTGAATTCAGACTCACATAGTTGTAAATCAACTTCTCAAGGCCTCACATTTAGTTACTTCTGATACTAATCATCATTGGTATGATTTTTTATTTAAATCTCAAAGTGCTACTTGTTATTTTAATAGTTTAGCTATTCCCATATTATTATTATCCATTTTCTTAGTATTATATAATTGTACATAATTAAATTTTACTTTCACTTTTAACTGCTGTGTCCGAGTGTCATTTACAGGAGCGAATCCGAACCATAATAAATTCTCAAAACAACATCCAATTAGGAGTGACATCATTTACTTAAAATTATTACCTTTTGGTTGTTTCCCATTAAAGAAAAACTTTTCCTTTTGTTGGTGAGGCATGAGATAATTAAGATGCTAGTCAGTTTGCCTCCGTAATATGAGGGGAAAAGTTTCCCCAATTTCTTGTCTCTCTCCCCACCTTCACAACCTGGCCAGGGTTAAAAGGTAGAAAGAGAGAGAGAATTTTACCAACAACTTTCCAACAATTTCCAAAACTGTTATGCTTACCTTTAAGGTAGCACCTATGTTGTTCTCCTGGTGGGCTTTGATTACAGCCCCTTTTAAAACTGCACATACGTTGTTTCTTTGTAAAATGTTTCTGACCTGAAACTGATTTTAGCAGTCATATAAAGTAAATAATACAAAATATGTTTCTCTCTTTCTCTTTCCCATTCTCTTCCCTGATGCTGCAGCTATCAGTGAGAGAGAGAGAGAGAGAGAGAGAGAGAGAGAGAGAGAGAGAGAGAGAGAGAAAGAGAAAGAAGGGGAGGGAAAGAGATAACTGCATTCCAACTAGCGCAATGGCACTGACAGTATTAACACACAAACACATGCACACAAAATACATAAAGACAGAACATATATACAGACAATAAAAAATCCAAAAACTGAGGAAAGATTGTCAAAAATCTTACACACAAATTAGACCTTTGGCTTGCTTTCTTTCACTGTGTTCCAAACATCTTTCATATATTCAGATATCCAAACTAAGTAATCTTGTTCTTCAAGAGTGGTTTAGCTATATTGTACCCATCAGTGGGACATAGGGCTGTCTGAGAAATGTTGTTTGGAAGAGATTGAATGTAAAGACTACCTGGTCCATAATTGGTTAATTTCTTCAAGAATTTACAATCTAGAGGGGTGTGGACTCTATCTTTACTGCTGGAACATGCTTCTCCCACCTTTACTTTCATTTCACTAAATGTCCTTGTGTTAAAGTTGCTTTTTGTTCAACTGGCGAATTCAGCCTGGTGAGATATCTACAACTGGTGAAGTATTTACAACAAAAATCACCTTTATTGAGATTCTTGATCCTTTTCCTTGAATTGTGTTTGTCCCCTGTTTCTGGGGCTTTGGAGATGCTTTTACTATCTCCATAACACTAGCACACCCTCCCGGTAAGCCTGCTGAAATGAGTTGCTAGTGCCTGAATGAAACTTGAGTGAGAGTGAAAGGAAAGTGTGGCTCAAGTCTTCCCCTTACCTTGATGCTGTCTCAGAAAAAAGTTGCCAATTACTTCCTCCCTGTTCTTCCTCTAACCCTGTCTTTATAAAATTATACATAAAAAAGTTTCCTGGATCAACCTTCCTGGGGTTAGAGAGGTCATATTCTGTCAATTGCTCTCCTACTATTATCCAAGCCCATTACCAGAGGTCTCTGGCTGATCCAGGGGGATGCCACTCATACTGTCTCTATAAACTGTCTTATCTTTGTAAGCTGCACTGTGAAACCTTGCTTCTTAAGGATCTTGTATATGATCTGCATGAAAGTATCTATATTGGATATTTCAGTGACAGAAGCTGTCAGCCCCATGATAAGAAAATTTTTTCTTACCTCACTGAAGGATACTTACCCCTTCAGGTTGCTCCTGGAGACTCATGATCCATGAGCTAATTTCTTTCTCTTGTGATTGGTCCAGTTGTGCTCCTCTGGATCTGTGTTCCCTCGTCCAATTGATAAGGGGCCTCGCAAGGTACGAGAAGGTCTTCTTCAAGCCCCATGTTGGGCACCAGTTGTAGGATTCTTTTCACCTAGGAACTCCTTGAAGGGTCTTGACCAGCAAGACCCTCATCTCAGAAGGAATGAATGAGGCAGGAGCCAGGATGTAAGGCAACCCTGTTTATTCAACTGAGGATCAGGGTATTTAAGGGCTGTAATCACAATCACATGCAGGCTGAGCTCATCCCATTACTTCATCATCTCATGACTTACCCATGTCCTTGCACCCAAGCAAGTAACAAAACTTATCTTGTTCCTGAAGCTACTTCCTGAGTTCCCAGACACAATTGCAACTTTTCTGCAAAGAACATCAGTATCTGCAGGAACATCAGTTTCCAGGGTCATGCCTCTGCCAGGGTCTGAGTAAGCACAAGTCCCATGGGAACAGACTTTGCCTCAGCTATGACCTTGATTACAGGACTTGCACTCCCCTTAGCCCTCTACACATACCTCTAGCCATGTGGCTGTACTTGGTGCCATCTCTGTGCGGCAAAGTTGTCAGTATTCCAGGAGTAGTTGCAGCTGTGATGAGAAAGTCTTAAAGAGACATTTTTGATCCAATGCTAGTTTTGATACCACCCTACCTTCCAGCTAATAGCATATTTTGAAGATCCAGACAAACAAGTAACACATAGAAAGGGTACTGAATTAAAAGTCAAGAAACATAGCTGTGCCTTTAATTAGCTGTTTGATCTTAGACAAGTGAATTCAACTTTTTATGTTTCAAACTCCTCATCTGATAAGTGGGAATATACGAAACCATTGATTTTAGAGGAAAGAATGTTTAAGGTCACTTATCTACACTAACTACATCACAAGCCTATTGGAATGAGAATACTTGCAATACCTGTTACCCAGGGCTGTTAAGATCAAATGAGATGATATATGGAAAGTTCTTCATGACTATAAAGTGTTATGATCTTTTTTGGTCATTTGTGAGGATAATCTTATGGGAAAAGATACCAAGAACTTTCCTGTTACCTACACCCTATATCTTGTCAGTAACTGAGTCAGAATGAACATAACCATGTGTTGTCCTTCACAATTGCAAATCACTGACAAAAAGTCTATTCTCATACTTTCTCCACCATTAACATCTGAGAGATTTGTCATTGACCAGAGGATGACTACAATAAAATTCATGAAGTCTCACCAAATTAAAGAAATTTTCTCAACCTGTGCATCATTCTCACAAAGGACATCCACACATCAGTTAATAACCTTTCTATTTTAAAACAACCACAAAGCAAAACAATTATCTCATTACTTGATCAATGAATGCATCCCAATGTATGCTACCAAAAAACTAGGCACTGTAATATAATTTCTTTGTACTTTTACCTCTTTGAGTATTGCCTTTCCTCACCATTTTAGTGTGTTTGTTGTGTCCATTTGGTTTGCTTGTTAAAGCATAATGACAAATTACCATTTTACCATAATAAACCAAGTAGCAGAAAAACAATTATAAGCACAAACTCTAGAAAATGTCAATTTCTACAATGCAGTGTCACACCCTGCAATTCACAGTGAAGTGAGCTGAGCCTGTCCTAAATAATTGTCCTGCCATGGTCTCATCAGTATTATATATGAGATATTTATATAAAAAATGGAAATAAAAATTTGCCCATTAACAGGTGGATGATAAAAATCAGTCAATTTATTTCATCCAAATTGCATCCAGTTTTATTAAACATATATTTCATGAACAAGTATGCTAATTTGTGTGGGACATAGGTTATGATCAATAACATTATTCAATATCTTTCAAACTCTCTTTCTTCATGGACTCCTAAAAAATGTAAATTCACCATAAAACATAAGGACAAATATTTATTTTCCACTTCAAAAAGGAAAAGTTTAAAGTGAGGGACACTTTTGCATTTATAGTTTAAAAAAACTTTTCATGAGACTTTCTGGATTTTGAGGAAAGAAAACGAAAACTTCAAGAAACTGAGGCTATTTGGAGCAAGGTTACCTCAAGGTCACCACTGAAATTCATATGACAGACTAGTATCTAACACAATTGATTGAAAGTGGAATGGATGGTGAAGGGTAATGTTGCAAGTCCTGATAGGCTTCTGAGATTTGATAGAGTAGAGCAATGCTAAGAAAAAAATAAGAAAGGAAAAAGCACAAAAGAGTGTTTAAAGTTATCCACTCCTGTCACCCCAGCCAGACTAGGGGAACATGTCCAAATCAATTCATCTGATATACGTGGCACACTTTCATAGAATGTTTTCTTGGAGTTCAAAAGAATCATCTCATACAAGGACAGGAAAAAACTCGTGCTTCTTTAAATCCCCCTTCAGAGTCATGCTATCCATGAAATATGTCCTTTCTTCTTTTTCTTAAAAGAACAACCAAGACAATTAAACATAGTGTGTCAACATAACATATTTTTTTGAATTTTATACATCTTGCTAAAATTGAATTTTAGATTATAAATTTCGCAGAAGTGAAAAATTATAAAACATGCACTCAGTTCACTTACCATCTCCTGTACCTTTAACTTTCTGTGGCTGAATTTTTTTTTTTTTTGCAATTTCATTGTCTCCAGCATTGTTCTGATACTTACCATTATCATCCTTTCACTTTTTCCCTTTGAAAGGGAAGGTTGGTTTGGAGATAATACTGCTGATCTTCTCTTCCACTCATCCTTATCCTTGATCTTATCTCCCCTAGTATCTCCTTTAGCCATTGTCTTGAACAGATGATTACTATTATGACTGCAAGGGGTTTGAGGGAAGGGCAGGGAAGATATGACAGAAAGTTTGCAATGGCAGCATCATAGTCAGGGCAAGAAGTGCATCTGCTTCATGTTAGGGGTTGCTCCTGTCTCCTGAATTGTGATGATAATGATAAAATAAAAAATCACAGAATATTAAAAGCAGTAAGGGACCTCAAAGTTCACCTTGATCAACCCATACCTGCAAAAACATTCTCTCTACTACACTGCTTGATTTATAAATTTAATTTTGATAAACAAATGAAATAATTAGAGTTTAGATTGAAGATTAGGCAACAATTTTGTCTTTGCTTCTACTATCTTTATATGAAAAATTAAATATATATTACTGTACATTTTATGTATTCAATGTACTGACTACTTCATAGAATGTGATGATTTGATAAATAGGTAGATAAAACATTTATTAAAAGGTTGTTATGTGTCTGATACTATGCTAAGTGCTGCATATATTAATATAAGCAGATAAGATAGACCCTTATCCCCAAGAAATATTTTCTAATATTGAAGATAAAATCTAAAGGGGAATTGGTATGGAGGAAAGTACCTTACCATAGTGAAGAGTGAGGGTAAAGAATTGATTTGGGAAAAATAGATTGACTTGGGACAAAATGAGGCTCACCTGTCAGAACCCAATTTCCCAGTCTAAAGTTCTGATGGAAAGAAAACAAGGATGAAAACCAGAATGCAGGTGACATTGTATTGATATGGTCAGAAAGTGGTGTGCACACTTGGTTGAGTACAGACTTAAGTATTTTGCTTTCTGACTGAAGAGAAAGCTCACCTTTTTGATGATACCTCTTTGTATACTTTAAAACATTTCAGACATTTGCGTTAGCATCATTATCATCATCATTAAATTAAGCAGAAAAATGTTAAGTGCAACAAATGAAATTTAGAACTTTAATAGTTCACATACACTATAATAATAGCCTTCTAATGGTCTCTCTGTTCTTTATTGAATTAGAAAGTACATTATGGGTTCTATTTAAAGCTTTCATTCAAAAAAATATATCTAATATAGATTTTAAATGCATGTTTGTCTATTGAAAGTCTAAATGACTTTTATCTTTTATATAGTACTTCGTCTCCCAAATGGAATATTGAGTCATTCACATACTTCAGTTATATTATACTATGGTAAAATATTATTATGCTTATCATTGTAACATAGAAAAGAAATATTCATGAATCAATAGAAGAGAGATTATGATATTATGATAAAGCAATAAATGGCATTTTCCTTTCTGACTGAATAGTGAAAGTCAGGGCTATTTTACAACATTTCTTTTGCTTCTCCCACAACACCTAGCAAAATGTTTGCATACTAAGTGTTCAATAACCACCTATTCAGTAAATGAGTATCATGTCATGAAGTCCATCTGTTTGAAAATTCCTGCCCTAAAGTCCTCCTCCAAAGTTTTACCAAAGAAAGAAGATTATTCTGAGTTCTTGAAGGTTAAATTAGTAGAGTACATGTATAGAAGGTAGCAGGTAGTGACAGGTAACAGAAGACTAATTCAATAGCATGATATTTTTATGTAAGGATAATGCCTGGAGTCTTAAAGCTTATACTGAGCTCAGACTGATGAACAAAGTTAAGGATATCAAAAACAATTTTTTTTTTTAAAAAAAAAGCCATGTTGTGGGGGAAAGAGAAAGACAAAAGAAGTGACAGGATTGTTCCATAGGAACAAAATGAATGGAATTGAATTCAAGTTAATTCAACAATTCAGTACCTAATAAGTGCCAGGAATTTTACTATGTATGTGCTGGTAATGCAAAGAAAACAAATGAAAAGGTGTTGTCTTCACAGTATTTATGTTCTTCTCTGTAAAAACAATGTGGACACAGATATATATTTCACATACACATATGTGTATATCATATTTGTCTATATAGATATATCACAAAGTATTTGTGTGGAGAGTGATAGTTCTAATACCTGGAAAGATCAGCAAAAGTCATCTTGCAAGAAGTGGGACCTAAGCTATATTTTGAATGAACTTATGCATTCTATGAGGTTGAGTGAGGAGGGATAGCATTCCAGACATAAGGGATGGCCTTTGCAGAGCCACAAAGAAAAAAAATAGGATGCTATTTGTGAGGACTGGTAAGCAGAACAGTCTGCTTGAAATATAGCATTCTTAAGTGAGAACATCGTGAGATAGGTCTGAAAAATAAATTAAAGGTCATTAAATACCAAAAAAAGTTGTTGTTTTTTTTCTTTCAGGAAATAGAGAACCATTGAAGCTGAATTTTAGAAAGATGTCATTGGCAACAGCATGAAGGAGATACTGGAAAAAGAGTAAATTTAAACAAGATAGACCATAGATAATGTAAAATACTTGGGAGTCAAGACAAATTTGAAAACATTACAAAACACTTTTCATGCAAATAAAGTCAGATCTAAGCAATTAAAAAACTAAGTAGCTCATGGCTAGGTCAATTCAATATAATAAAAATAATAATTCTGCCTAAATTAATTTACTTATTCAGTGCCATACCAATCAAATTACTGAAAAAATATTTTATGGAGCTAGAAAAAATAACATCAATATTCATCTGGAAAAACAAAAGGTCAAGTATATCAAAGGAATTAATAAAAAAATGGAAATAAAAGCAGTCTTGCATCACCAGATCTTAAAACTACATTATAAAATAGTAATCATCAAAATTATTTGGTACTAAGAAACAGAGTGACAGATCAGTAGAATAGATTAGGTACACAAGACACAGTAGTAAATTATTATCTACTATTTGATAAACCCAAAGACTCTAGCTTCTAGGATAAGAAATCACTATTTGACAAAAACTGCTGGTAAAACTGTAAAAAAATATTGTGCAAACTAGGTATAAATCAACATTTTACACTGTATACCAAAATAAGATCAAAATGTCTACTTGGTTTAGAAATAAAGAATGATAGCATAAGTCAATTAGGAGAGCAAAGAATAGTTTACCTGTGTGATCTATGGAGAAGGGAAGAATTTATGACCAAATAAGAGACAGAGTACACTATGAAATGTAAAATAGATAATTTTGATTATACTAAATTAAAGTTTTTGCACAAACAAAACTAATATACACAAGAACAGAAGGAAAGCAGAAAGCTATTCAATAATCTTTACAACAAATATCTCTGATAAAAGCTTCATTTCTCGAAAATATAGAGAACTTAGTCAAACTTATAAGAATATAAACCATTCCTCAATTGATAAACAAATGATATGAACAAGCAGTTTTCAAATGAAGAAATCAAAGCTATACATAGTTATATAAAAATGCTCTAAATTACTTTTGATTAGAATGCAAATTAAAACAATTCTGAGGTTTCACTTCACATCCAATCCGATTGGTCAATAAGACAGAAAAAAAGGAAAATGATAAATGTTAGAGAGGATATGGGAAAATTGGAACACTAGTGCACTGTTGGTGGAGTTGTGAACTGATCCAACCATTCTGGAGAGCAATTTGGAAATATGCCTATAAAGCAATAAAACTGTGTGTGCCCTTTGATGTAGCAATGCTACTAATAGGTTTGAATCCCAAAGAAATTATTAAAAAGGTAAAAGGACCTACACATGCAAAAATATTTCTAGTAGCAAAAGAAATGGTGGCAAAATGGAAATTGAGGGGATAACAATCAATTTGGGATTGGCTAAACAAGCTACGATATATGAATGTAATGTAATATTACTGTGAAATAAGAAATGATGAGCAGGCAGATTTCAGGAAAACCTGGAAAGATTTATATGAACTGATGCAAAATGAAATGAGCAGAATCTGGAGGACATGGTACACAGCAGCAGCAGCAGCAGCAGCAGCAGCATTGTATGATGAACTATGAATAAATTAGCTCTTCTCAGCAAAAAATTGATCCAAGACAATTACAATGGAAAATGCTAGCCATATTCAGAGAAAGAACTGTTGGACTTTGAATGCAGATGGAAGTATACTATTTTCACTTTATTTTTCATAGTTTTTCCATCTGTTTTTTTCTTTCACACCATGACTGATGTGGAAATACATTTTACATGATTGCACATGTATAGCCTATATTAAATTGCTCACCATTTTTAGGAAGATAAGAGGAGGGATGTTCAAAATAGTCCTTACATATAACTGGAAAATTACTGTTTAAAACAAAAGAAGGTAGACCAATTATGAAACTTCTACAATAGTTCAAGTGAAAAGTGAAAGGTCCTGAACTGGGGAGACAATTTATTGAGTTAAAAGAAAGGGATAGATAAAAAAAATACGAAGGTAGAAATGATGGCACTTGCAACAGATTGGGTATTGAAAGTTACTGACACTACAGAGAAAACAGAGTTCCCTAAACTTACCTGACTTCTATTTTCTCAGCCAAGGAGAATAATATTTGAATTGGAAAAGGACAGAATAAAAAAAATGCCTAATGGGATGTTGAAACCCAAGACAAGTGAGGTAACAGTAATAGAAATGGTCTCATTGAGTTCTGATCACCACACCCAGATTATCTGTATCCAGCAATAACATGTGACTGTTGAGACTCTCTGTAATCACCGAAACACTATGTGAAGTAGGAGAGTGGTCAAAGGACTGGAGAAAAGCAAATGTCTTTTTTTTTCATAAAAAGAGAAAATAATGGTATCCTCAAACTATAAGCCAGTATTTTTTTATTTTAATTCCTGGGGAAAATTCTAGAATATATTATTAAAGGGGTGATTATATAATGTCTAAGAAAGGAACTGGTGATCTCAAAAGCTAACATGCCTTCATTAAGAAGGTTCATACCACAAAAGCATCACCTTAGGTAAATAGATAAAGCATTTATTATCTGGTGTAGTCAGCTTCATTTAGGCAAGGCATTCAAGGTATTCCAGTCATAATTAGGTTAACAAACATCATCTAATCCAGGGGTGAAAAGTTAGCAAGCTTTCCTATCCACAATGCCCTTGTGATCACTATGACATATTGGAGTCTGAGCCATCTGTTGATTGATTGAACCAAAGGTCCTCCTCCCACTTGGTTTCAATGAATGGGCCCACAAACAGTAATCATTTACAATGGTGGAAACCCAAAAGTCTATGCTTTTGATTGGGGTGCGAATCCCATCATACACCACAATTTGTGCTTGCTTATGTGAATGGAGGGCTGAGGAAACACACACTTGCATGCCTACGAGTAATAAACTTTCTGAGTTGTGGATGAAAAAATGAATAGACAAATATTCTTTGTAGCCAATTCCATTGCCAAGATGTTACAATTCTATGTGAGGTTCATTTCTCATGGAAGCTAATTTTTTTATTACATGTTTATAATATTCTTTATTCAGAATTGCATTCTTCCTCATGCATAATGGTTGAGAGAGATAAGGATTACATTATGTGCTTCTTCAATTTGTAATAAAGGGGATGTCAATTCAATATAAAAGGAATGAGTGAAAATAGGTCTAAAGAGCTCCAAAGACTATCTTGAGAAAGTTTTTATCTTAAAAGAAATAACTTCAAAATGAATATTATAAAATATGATTTTTTAGTCAATAATCTCATTTGGATATGGATTTTGTAGTGCATGTCAGTTAAAATTGAAAATAAATATTTATAGATGTCATAATTTTCTGAGCCTGCTTGTTCTATGTTTTGGTAGATTTCCTGTTTAAGTAGGAAATCCACTGATAGAATTCTATAAAAATGATGTGTCTAGCAAATTATATCATTTAAATTCTACCAGTTCTGTCTTCCATTTCTAATGACACATCATGTGGCTCAGCCACATAAAGTAAGCTCCTTTTCTATTCTCTAAAATCTACTTTTAGTTCCTATGCTGAGCCTAAAATTCTATCCTTCTAATTCCTTTTCTGTAATAAGATAGTAGGGGAAAGATGGGAACAATGTTTTAAAAAACTAAACAAAGCAAATAGGTTCTAGGAATCAAGTCTAACCTTACACAGGTGTAAATAGAAGGATGTGGATTGAAGGTGAAATATAAGGCAACCTCTCATAAAATACCTCTTCTTTGAGCCTTCCAATAGGTTTGAAACACTCTGGATATCACTTTTCCAAAGACACTTATTGTAAAGATTTTTCCTCACCTACAGTTTCACTTTTTAACCTACTTACATTGATTTTATTTCTGTCAAAGCTTTTTAATTTAATATCATTGTAAGTCTATTTTGTATATTGTGATATTTTTATATATTATGATTTACAGTGTCCTTTGTTTCATTATTATTTTTCTAGTTGTTAAAGACACCTCTTGTTTTTATGATGTGAAATTGTTTTAAAGTCAAATACCTATTTGAAATATTGTGCCATATTATATAAGATGCTGAACTGAAACTTTTTAAAAAATCAAACTGCTTTTCAGTTTCCCAAGCTATTTTTTGTTGCTATTTTAATTAATAATTTAATTAATCCACATTTCAACATTCACTTTTATGAGATTTTTACCTGCAAATGTTTTGCCCTCCACAAAATGGCAATCTGATATAAGTTATATATGTATTTATGTACAATCATATTAAGCATATTTCCCCATTAGTCAGGTTGTGAGAGAAGAACCAGAACAAAAGGGAAAAAACACAGGAAAAGAAAAAAAAACCCCTGTGAAAATAGTATTCTTTCATCTGTATTCAGACTCCATAGTTCTTTCTCTGGATGTGGACAGCATTTTCCATCATGAATCTTTTGGAATTATCTTTGATCATTGTATTGCTTTGAAGACCAAGTCCATCAGTATTGATCATCATGAAATATTACTGTTGCTGCATACAATGGTCACATCAAAGTCAACTTATACCCATGCCTTCTATCTATGTGTACCCCTTCTAAATGTTATAATAAAGACTAAGTTCTCAAGAGTTACAAGTATCATCTTCCCTTGTAGGGATGTAAACAGCTGTCCCTTATTGAATAACATGTTTTTTTTTTCCCTGTTTACCTTTTTATGCCTCTCTTGAGTCTTGTATTTGAAGATCAAATTTTCTGTTGAGCTTGATCGTTTTTCCAATTTATTTATTTATTTTTAGTTTTCAACATTCATTTCCACAAGATTTTGAGTTCTAAATTTTCTCACCATATCTCCCCTCTCCCTACCTCAAAACACCTTGCATTCTGATTACCCCTTCCCCCATTCTACCCTCCCTTCTATCACACCCCTCCCTTCCCTTATATCCATCTTCTCCTTTTTCTTGTAGGGCAAGATAGATTTCTATACCCCATTACCTGCATTTCTTATTTCCCAGTTACATGCAAAAACAATTCTCAATATTTGTTCCTAAAACTTTTGAGTTCTAATTCCCCTCCTTTCCTCCCTCCCCACCCAGCCCCACTGAGAAGGCAAGTAATTCAATATAGGTTATATATGTGTAGTTTTGCAAAAGACTTCCATGATAGTCATGTTATGAAAGAGCACCCATATTTCCCTCCATCCTATCCTGCCCCCATTTATTCTATTCTCTCTTTTGATCTTATCCCTCCCCAAAAGTGTTTACTTCTAATTACCCCCTCCTCTCATTTGCCCTCCCTTCTATCATCCCCCATGTACCCCAGTTATCCCCTTCTCCCCTACTTTCCTCTAGGGTAAGATAGATTTTCATACGAAATTGAGTATGAATGTTATTTCCTCCTTAAGCCAAATGTGATGAGAGTAAGCTTCACTTTTTCCCTCTGACCTCCTCCTTTTCCCTTCCATTGAAAAAGCTTTTTCTTGCCTTTTCTATAAGAGATAATTTGCCCCATTGCATTCCTCCCTTTCTCCTCCCAATATATTTCTCTCTCATCCCCTAATTTTATTTAGATATCATCCTTTCCTATTCAACTCACCCTGTGCTCTCTGTCTATATATGTGTGTATAAATCCTACAACTGCCCAAATACTGAGAAATGTTTCAAGAGTTACAAATATTATCTTTCCATGTAGGAATGCAAACAGTTCTACTTTAGTAAGTCCCTTATGATTTCTATTTCCTGTTTATCTTTTCATGTTTCTCTTCATTCTTGTGCTTGAAAGTCAAATTTTCTATTCAACTTTGGTCTTTTTATCAAGAATGTTTGAAAGTTCTCTGTTTCATTGAATGGTCATTTTTTTTTCCATTGAAGTACTATACTCGGTTTTGCTGAGTAGATGATTCTTGCTTTTAGCCCTAGTTCCTTTGACTTCTAGAATATCATATTCCAAGCCCTTTGATCCCTTAATGTAGAAACTGCCAGATTCTGTGTTATCCTGATTGTATTTCCACAATACTTGAATAGTTTTTTTTCTGGATGCTTGCAATATTTTCTCCTTGACCTGGGAACTCTGGAATTTGGCTACGATATTCCTAGTGTTTTTTATATATCTCTTTCAGGGGGTGATTGGTGAATTATTTCAATATTTACTTTACCCTCTAGTTCCAGAATAGCAGGGCAGTTTTCCTTGATAATTTCATGAAAGATGATGTCTAAGCTCTTTTTTTGATCATGGCTTTCAAGTAGTCCCATAATTTTTAAATTGCCTCTCCTGGATCTATTTTCCAGGTCAGTTATTTTTCCACTGAGATATTTCACATTGTCTTCTATTTTTTCATTCTTTTGGTTTGGTTTTGTAATTTCTTGGTTTCTCGTAACGTCATTAACTTCCATCTGCTCCATTTTCATTTTTGAAGAACTATTTTCTTCAGTGAGCTTTTGAACCTCCTTTTTCATTTGAATAATTCTGCTCTTTAAAGGATTCTTCTCCTCACTGACTTTTTGGGCCTCTGCCATTTGAGTTAGTCTATTTTTAAAGTTATCAATTTCTTCAGCATTTTTGGGGTCTCCTTTAGCAAGCTATTGACTTGCTTTTCAGGATTTTCTTGCATTGTTCTCATTTCTCTTCCCAATTTTTCCTGCACCTCTCTTACTTAATTTTCAAAGTCATTTTTGAGTTCTTCCATGACCTGAGACTATTGCATATTTATTTTGGAGGTTTTGGGTGCAGAAACCTTGACTCCCTCTGATGGTATTCATTGTTCCTCCTCATCCAAAAGGATGGAAGAAAATAACCTCTCACCAAGAAAGTAACCTTCTGTTGTCTTATTCTTTTTCCCTTTTTGGGCATTTTCCCAACCAGTTACTTGACTTTTGAGATTTTTGTCAAGGGAAAGGGTACACTCTGGGAACCTGCAAATTCTCAGTTCCTCCAAGGTGGCACAAAAGAGAGAGAGGAGTTTATTCCTCTCCTGGCATGTGCTCTGGTCTGTGAGCAAGATTCCCTCTCCAAAGCCTCCACCAGCTCTGCCAAGCCAGCCAGCACTCCTTCTCACCCCAGGGCTGCCACTTAGGGCTCAGATTACAGTCAGCTGCTCAATTCCCCCAAAGGCTTTAGGCCAGAGCTTCAAAAATGAAAGCTGCTGCTGCTGCCTGGGGCTGGGGCTAGACCTCAGAGTTTCCTTCTCACCCGAGTGAAAGAGCTTTCTCACTGACCTTTGAAGTTCTTTTTGGTATTTGTGAGTAGAAAAATCTGGGACCCATAGCTGCTCCTGGTGATGCCTTGAAGACTGCTCCAGTCTTGTCCTTGCTGTGGCACATCCTGCACTGTGCTGTGCTCTGCTGCATGTCTGGCACAATAGACCTTTCCTGTTGGCTTTCCAGGCAGCCCTGGGCTAGAAATCTCTTTCACTCTGTCATTTCATGACTTCTGCTGCTCTAGATTTTGTTTAGAGTCATTTTTACAGGTATTTTATGGGGTGCGGGAGGAGAACTTCTAGAGGTGCATCCTTCTAGTCCACCATCTTAAACCTGACCTTTTCATCAGGAAGGTTTGAAAGTTCCCTATTTCATTTTAGGTCTATCTTGTCCCCTGAAAGATTATACTCAGTTTTTCTGGGTAATCGATCCTTGGTTGTAATCCAAGCTCCTTTGCCTTATGGAATATCATATTCCAATTCCTCTGATTTTTTTTAAACATAGAATCTGCAAGTTCCTATGTAATTCTGACTGTGACTATGTGATATTGAAATTATTTCTTTCTGGCTGTGTATATTGTTTTCTCTTTGACCCGATAATTTTGAAATTTGGCTAAAATAGTCCTTGGTCTTTTCAATTTGGGATCTCTTTCAGTAGGTAATCAGTGGATTCTTTCAATGACTATTTTAGCCCCTGTTTCTAGGACCTCATAGTGATTTTCTTTGATGACTTCTTGAAAGATGCTGCCCTGTCTCTTTTTTTTGATAATGACTTTCAGGTAGACCAATAATTCTTAAACTGTCTTTCCTGGATCTGTTTTCCAGATAAGTTGTTTCTCCTATGAGGTATTTTACATTTTCTTCAATTTTTTCATTCTTTTGATTTTGTTTGACTGATTCTTGATGTCTGATAGAGTCATCATCTTCTACTTGCTTAGTTCTAATTTTTAACAAAGTGTTTTCTTCAGTTAGCATTTGCACCCCATTTTCCATTTGTCCCATTTTACTTTTTAGGGATTTCTTCCTTTCAGTGAGTTTTTGAGTCTTTTTCTATTTGGTCAATTGTACCTTTAAGGACCTGTTTTCAACAGTCAATTTTTGTCCTTCCTTTTCTAAGCTATTGCCTCTCTCTTGCATACCTGATTTTTTTTCTCAAATTTTCTTCTGTCTCTCTTATATAACTTTAAAATCCTTCTTAATCTCTTCCAAGTAGGCTTTTGGAGCTTGCAACCAGTTCATATTCCTTTTTGATGTTTGGATGTGGGTATGTTGGTAATGTTGTCCTCTTTTGAATTTTTGTTTTGATCTTTCCTGTCCCCGTAGAAAGAATCGATTGTCACTGCCCATTTCTGACTTTTGTTCATGATGTTTTCCTATTTCCTGGTTTTTAAAGTTGAGCTCTCCTGCTGGAGTACAGGGGTCAATGATCAAAGCTTCTTGTACTGGAGGCCAGGGAACTGATTACTGGCCTTGTGTTCTGGGGGTCTCAGACACTGGCAGCAAGAGGCTATAGTGATCTGGCAGCTTACCTGACGTTGAGCTGAGGTCAGTAACACTGAAGCTCTGGTGTGGGTGGGGGGTTGCTGACCCCAGAGAATGCCTACTCATCCAGGCTGCTCCAAAACACTAGAAGATTTGGCCTCTGGAAGATGCCTACCTGCCTGGAGTTGTGTTTCCTGCAGTTATGCTAAAGCACAGGGAGGTTTGGCTGCTAGAGTCTACTGGTTACCTTGCCTGTGCCAAGGCACTTGGGGAGGTTCTGGTGTTAACACTTGACTACTACACCATACTGGGGCTCAGGATCTCCCACTCATTTGCTGAGGTGGGGCTTGCTGGGATCCTTCCTGCCCTATATTGCTTCCCTTCCACCAGTGAGACACACAGTTCCCGTTAATCTCCCAAGTTTCATGGGCTAAATGATGACTGTACTCAATCACTCTGATGGCTTGGCTGTTCCAGGGATGGAGAGTGAGAATGCCTTCTTCTTACTCAGCTGTCTTGGCTCCAAGAAGTGGGCCTTCCTAAGTTACTCTTTCCACAGTGGTAGTTTCCACTTATGTCTTTATGTCCTGAGTTTTTACACCCAGGGTCATTGAATTTAGTTGTTTCTGACTCTTGGTAATCTAGTGTCTTCTACTTATCTAGAGCTCTATTTTTTTTAAATGATGCCAAATATTTTTTAAATTATACCTTATAATGTAGTTTGGGGTGTAGAAGCACTGTTCTTTCACCCCTTTTAAAAATATTTCCCTTTAGATTTTAAATATTTGATCCTTCAAAAGAATTTTGATATTATTTTGCCCAACTCTATAAAATATTCCCTTGGTAGTTGTTTTTGTTTGTTTTGCTTTTAGTTGTAAGCCTATAAATCCAATCAAGTAATATTATCACTTCATTATAGTGGCATAGTAAAACAAAGAGAAATGAATATCTCAGTTATTTAAAGCTTCCTTTATTTTTATACTGGATATTTTGTAATTTTATTTGTATAGATCATGAATGTGTCTTGGTAGAATATCTTCCCAACATTTTATGCAATTTGCTATTATTTGGAATTGATTTATATTTCTATCATTTTCTGTGCATATTTGTTATTGTGATATACAAATGCTGATATATTTGTGGATATATTTCATATCTTCCTGTTTCACTGGAGTTATTTCAGTTTCAGAATTTGAAACTCCTGCCTGCCTAATAAGTGCTTCTTGAATAAGTGATTGACTAGTCATGCTGTCCTGATTGTGAGAGCCCATTATACCTAGCTAGGTCAAGTTGTCCTACATTGATAAGAGGTGAGTAGCTTGGGTAGAGTTAGATGAATGGGCTCTCACTAATAAGAATAGTATGACCTTGGTGTAGAAGTTCCTTTAGGGCAGAGTTTGGGTGGTGGGGCAACAACAAAAGAATATTGCAATTGTATAAAAAGATAAAAGCTTTGTTTTGAAAATTTTAAATTTAATATATTTAGGTAAAATCTAGTATAAAATTGTTATTTTATTTGGATAAATTGGAAGACTTGAGCTGATGGGTGGGTGGAGCCAATATGACAGAGTCAAATCAGGGACCTGCTAAAACTCTCCTGAAACCCCTCAAAAAGCCTGTAAAAGTGACTCTAAACAAATTCTAAAGCAGCAGAAGTCACAAAATGACAAACTGAAACAAATTTCCAGTCCAAAACAATCTGGAAAGTAGATAGGAAGGGTCTATCACACTGGACTGGGAGCAGAACTCAGTTTGGCATGTCCATGCCAGCATGGATGGAGCTGGAGCAGGCCTTAGGGGACTGAATAACTGGTGGCAGCTGCAGTTTCCAGACTTGTCAAACCAAAAACACCCAACAGCTTAGAAGGTCAGTGGGAAGGGTCTCTCACCTGGCTGAAAGAGAAGTTGGTCTAGCCCCAGCCCCAGCCCCAGAGTGGTACAGCCACTGCTGAAGTGGAGACTGCTTCTGGAGTTCCTCACTTAACAAAGAGCTCAAAAGTCAAGTAATTGACTGAGAAAATGAGCAAACAGGAAAAGAAGCAAACTATAGATTCTTACTTTCTCAGTGCCGAGATATTTTCTTACATTGTTGGTGACAAGGGAGATCAAAACATACAACCAGAAGGAGACAACAAAGTCAAATCTCCTACATCCAAAGCCTCCAAGAAAAATATGAATGGGTCTTAGGCCAAGGAAGAGCTCAAAAAAGATTTCTAAAATCAAGTAAGAGAAGTAGGGAAAAAATTGAGAAGAGTAGTGAGAGTGATGCAAGAAAATCACAAAAAACAAGATGAGCTGGGAGAGAATAGGTCTAGATAAATCTACCCAGGAACCATCTACATAGATATAACAATTAAGCCTGTGGAATCCAATGAGATCACTAAGAAAGAGAATGTAGAGAGAGCAAAAAGGGTCCAGGACAGAGTTTTGTGATATACAAATAGTTTCAGGTGCCCTATGGATGAATATCAGAAAAGAACACTGAGAAGTATTCTGGCAGGCAGTAAAAGAGCCAAGAGGTAACACAAACAACCACACAAGGACATGACCATTTTATCTGGTAAGGGCACATCAATTGACTGCTTTGTGGTTCATCTTACTATACTTCCTGGGCCAAAACACTCTTCTCTGTTATGTATGTAAGTATGTATGTATTGTGTGTGTATATATATATGTATGTATGTATATATGTATGTATATGTATATATGTATGTATATTACATATATCCACAGTAACTGCATTATTGAAATCATCAGTTTCTGTACCTATGTCTTGCTTTTATAATATATAATCCTTGAGGTTAAGACCATCTTTTTTGTTTGAATCTCTAGTACTACCACAGTATCTGTTACCAAATAAATTCATTTACATTTGCTTAGTTTTATTTTTCTAAATCTCTGTGTTTTTTAAGTATGATATATCATCTGTAAATAGAGATAAATTTGTCTCCTCTTTGCTAATCGTTACGCTTTTAATTTTTACCTTGTCACTAACTCTTTCCTAGAACTATACTTCTAAAATAATAGTCAAGAGAAAATATATTCTTGCTTTGCCATGGTATTTATTAGCTTATCTGAAATTTTTCCATTGAAAAATGCTTCATTTTAGTTTTCAATATCTATTTTGATAATAACAAAAAGGGTCCCTCTCTGCCTTTGGATTTTTAGGATTTGTTTTGTTTCGTTTTAGCATAGATGAAATTATTTTCCAAGAATACTTCTTCTGCATCTATTGATATAATCATAGTTTAGGATTTCATATGATTTTAAAAATTATTTTCCTAATATTAAACTATAACTGTTTCCTACATACAACTCAGTTACACTGAATAATTTTTGGGGAGGTGATAATCATGTGGTCTTTCTAATTGGATTTTACTTAATGTTTTTCGTTAGAAATTATATTAGTCTATGAATTAGTAACATTTGTCTCATAAAAGGAGTCTAGTTTGATGCTTTTTCTCAATTCTTGAGAATATTTTGTATAAAAACAATTAGTAATTGTTCCTTAATTGATAGAATTGATCCATAAATCCATCTGGATCAGGGTTCAGAGTTGTGTTTTTTTTTTCTTTGATAGTTATTTCATGGCTCATTTAAATTAGATTCTCTGCTACACTGTGATTTAAGATCTCTATTTCATATTCTACTAGTTTGAGTGTTTTATATTTTTATAGATTATTATCTTCTTCCTTTAAACTTATGGTTTTGTTGGCATATAATTGCATACACATGGTAAGTTCCAGAAATTTCTAAATTTTATCTTCCTTTGTTGTGAATTTAACTTGTCTCATTTTTAAAAATGGGCCATTTTTCATTTCTAAAATAAATCTTTTGAATTGTTTATTGATTTTTGCCAAACTTTTTAAAGAACCACCTTTTAGTTTAGAATTTATAAAGGTTCTTATTTACTATTTTAGATATTTATCCTAAAATTTTCAAGATTTCTTGGATTTGTATTCAATTTGAGCCTATTAATTTGTTGATTCTCTAGTACTTTTTAATTGCATATTCATTTCATTATTCATCTGTGATTTGTGTGTGTGTGTGCAAGTATATATGTATGTCAAGTAATATGATTTTGTCACTGTAGGGAATGCCTTTCATTAATGGCAGATTGAGATTTCTCTGGCTTACTAACAAAGTAGGGGGAAGGGGATAAGAGAAGGGGTAGGGGGATGGGATAGAAGGGAGGGCAGACTGCTGGAAGAAGTAATCAGAAGCTAACACTTTTGAAGAGGGACAGTGTGAAAGGAAATAACATGAGTATTATGGAAGTGTTTTGCATGACTCCACATATATAACCTTACCTTCTCAATAAGGGTGGTTAGGGAGGGAGGGTGAGAATTTTTAAGTCAAAGTTTTAAAATTAATGTTAAAAATTGTTTTTACATGTAACTGGGAAATAAAATACGCAGGCAATAAGGCATAGAAATCTGTCTTAACTTACAGGAAAATAGAAAGGGAAAGAGATAAGAGAAGGGAGAAGGGTGTAATAGAAGAGAAGGCAGACTGGGGAAGGGGTAATCAGAAGGAAAATACTTTTGAGGAGGGACAGAGTGAAAGAAAAGAGAGAACAGAATAAACACGGATAGAGGGAATAGAATGGAAGGACATATTAACAATAGTAACTGTGAAAAAATTTTTTTGAAGCAAGCTTCTCTTATAAAGGCCTCCTTTCTCTAACAGTGAGAACTGTGTCAAAATTATAAAAATAAAAGCCATTCCTCAGTTGATAAATGATCAAAAGATATAATACATTTTCAGTTGAAGTAATTAAAGCTATCTATACCCACATGAAAAATACTCTAACTCGCTGTTGATTGGAGAAATGCAAGTTAAAACAATTCTGAGGTACTACCTCATATCTATTACATTAGATAATAGGACAGAAAAGGTAAATGACAAATGTTGGAGGGGATATGGGGAAAATGAAACATTTATGTACTGTTGTCAGAGTTGTGAATTGATTAAAACCTTCTATAGAGCAATTTGTAACTATGTCCAAAGGGCTATAAAACCATGCATACCCTTGCCAAGTAATACCACTGTTAGGTCTGTATACAAAAAGAAATTAAAAAAAAGAAAAAAGACCTATATGTACAAAAATATTTATAGCAGCTCTTTTGTAGGGTCAAAGAATTGGAAATTAAGATGTACATCAATTGGGGAATGGCTGAATAAGATGTAGTATGTAATTGTGATGGAATGCTATTGTACTACAAGAAATGACAATCAGGATGATCTCAGAAAAACTTAGAAAGACGTACCTGGGTTGATGCAAAGTTAAATGTAATGGGTACAAAGTAACAGCAATATTGTAGATAATCAGCTGTGAATGACTTAGCAATTCTAAGTAATACAACGATCCACTACAACTCTGAAGGACTTAAGATGAAAAATGCTACTCACCCTCAGAGAAAGAACTAATGGTGTCAGTACAGTTTGAAGTAAATTTTAATTTTTTTTACTTTATTTTTCTTGGGTTGTTTTTTTAAATCTATTTTCTTTTGCGACATGATTACGGACATTTTTTCACGACTATACATATTTATTCTATGTGGAATTGCTTGTCTTCTCAATGAGAGGGAGATGGGGACGGAGGGAGAGAGAATTTGGAACTCAAAAGTTTTAAAAGCAAATGTTAAAATTTGTCACTTATATGCAACTGGGGAAGAATTAAATACTAAATAAACACAAAAAAATAAGGAATACCGAAAATAACGAAAGACAGGTTCTCAGTGTGTAAGTGTAAACATATCTAGAAGTGTTACACACATGCACATATATACATATCTAATGCAGACATGCACATTTATAAACAACACACATGTTTTGTGTGTGTGATTTAATCAATAAACTTTTCTTCTCTACTCAATATCAGGCACCATTTTTGCTATTAGGGCTATGAAAACAAAAAAAAAATTAAATAGTCTTTGTTCTCAAGGAGCTTATATCCTATTGGAGGAGGAAACATGTACATATATAATTATATACAAATAGAAACAAAACAAATTCACACATTTAAGGGAAGTTCTTGATAAAAAGGCATTACCAGCTAAGGGATTCAGGAAAAGACTCCTGTAGAAGCATGTCTTTCAGCTGAGCTGTGAAGAGAACTGGGATTCTAAGAGACAGAAGTAATGTGGGCAGCCCTTCCAGACATGGGTAGCCAATAAAAGGCTTGAACATAGGAGATCAAAAGTAATGTGTAAGGAACAGCAAGAAGTCCTCTTTGATTGGACTGTAGTATGAACATAGAGGAGTTAATAAAAGAAAGAGTAGGGTGGAGTCAAGATGGCGGAGTAGAAAGACTCACTGTATGCTAGCTCTGAACCCACAATCCATGCATTTAGTGTAAGAAGAGCACCCCACAAGTTTTGGATCACTGCAGGGTATGCAGAAACACAGTGGAAGAGATTTCCATTCCAGAGAGCCCGGGAGAGCAGTCCACAGGGTCCATTGCGCCCCGGAAAGAGGACCCCACCCCAGCGCTGCCCTGGCCCCGGCCCCAGAGAAGCTGATCCGAGCAGGCTTCAGGGACGGAAGCTCAGGGGGCCGGGAAGGTCACTCCGCCCACAGAAGCTACAGGTCAGTGAGAGAGATGGCTGGGCTGGCTGAGAGGGGAGCGGGGTGTCTCCGTGTCTCGGGCCCCCTCAGGAGGAAGCCGCAGAGGCAGAGGCAGGGGCAGGAAGTGGCGGAGGCAGAGGCAGCAGCAGCGCCCTGGGACTCCCTGAGCAGGCAGGATCTGCATTACTGAAAGTCTCTGCATAAACCACCTGAAGGAGCTGAGCCTGGGAGATGGCCCTGCCCCACCCGCTCCATTACTGAAGGTCTCTGCATAAAGCCCCTGAGGGAGCTGAGCCTGGGAGGCAGCCCTGCCCCCACCCCAGCACCAGAACTAAAGCTCACATTGAATAGCAGCCATGCCTGCCGGGGAAAGTCCATTTGAATCTCAGACCCCAAGTACTAGCTGGGCGGATCTAGGCGGGGGTGGACAGGAATCTCAGAAGTCAAGTAACTGGCTGGGAAAATGCCTAGAAAAGGGATGAAAAATAAGACTATAGAGAGTTTTTGAACAGATGCAAATGATCCCGACTTTCAGATCTGATGACGACAAGGACATATTCTTGCCATCAGGGAAAGACGTGGAGGGCGGGGCCTCAGCACCCCAGACACCCCAGGGGGATGTCGGGTGGGCTCAGGCCTTGGAAGAGCTCAAAAAGGATTTTGAAAAGCAAGTTAGACAGGTGGAGGAAAAACTGGGAAGAGAAATGAGAGAGATGCAAGAAAAGTATGAAAAACGGGTCAAAACCTTGGTAAAGGAGACCCAAAAAAATGCTGAAGAAAATAACACCTTGAAAAATAGGATCACTCAATTGGCAAAAGAGGTTCAAAAAGCCAATGAGGAGAAGAATGCTTTCAAAAGAAGAATTAGCCAAATGGAAAAAGAGGTTCAAAAGTTCACTGAAGAGAATAGTTCTCTCAAAATTAGAATGGAACAGATGGAGTCAAATGACTTTCTGAGAAACCAAGAAATCACAAAAAAAACCCAAAAGAATGAAAAAATGGAAGAGAATGTGAAATATCTCATTGGAAAAACAACTGACCTGGAAAATAGATCCAGGAGAGACAATTTAAAAATTATGGGACTACCTGAAAGTCATGATCAAAAAAAGAGCCTAGACATCATCTTCCATGAAATTATCGAGGAAAACTGCCCTGACATTCTACAACCAGAGGGCAAAATAAGTATTGAAAGAATCCATCGATCACCACCTGAAAGAGATCCAAAAAGAGAAACTCCTAGGAACATTGTGGCCAAATTCCAGAATTCCCAGGTCAAGGAGAAAATCTTGCAAGCAGCTAGAAAGAAACAATTCCAGTACTGTGGAAATACAATCAGGATAACTCAAGATCTAGCAGCTTCTACATTAAGGGATCGAAGGGCGTGGAATAGGATATTCCAGAAGTCAAAGGAACTAGGACTCAAACCAAGAATCACCTACCCAGCTAAACTGAGTATAATACTTCAGGGGAAAATATGGTCTTTCAATGAAACAGAGGATTTTCAAGCATTCTTGATGAAAAGACCAGAGCTGAAAAGAAAATTTGACTTTCAAACACAAGAATCAGAAGAAGCATGTAAAAGTAAACAGCAAAGAGAAGTCATAAGGGACTTATCAAAAGTGAACTATTTACATTCCTACATGGAAAGACAATATTAGTAACTCTTAAAACTTTTCAGTATCTGGGTAGTTGGTAGGATCACACATACACATGTACACGTGTGCACGCACACACACATACACACATGCACGCACATACAAAGACAGAGAGCACAGAGTGAATTGAATAGGATGGGACAATATCTTAAAAGAAATTAAGGTAAATGGTGAGAGAGAAAGGTAGGGGGAGGAAAGAGGGTGAAATGGAATGGGGTAATTATATGTCATTTAAGAGGCAAGCAGGAGACCTTTTAGTGGAGGGAAAAAGAGGAGAGCTGAGAAAAAAAAAACAAGAAGTTTACCCTCATCACATTTGACTAAAGGAAGGAATAAAATGCACACTCATTTTGGTATGAAAATCTATCTTACAGTACAGGAAAGTGGGGGAGAAGGACATAAGCAAGGGGGGGTGATGATGGAGGGGAGGGCAATGGGGGAATGGAGCAATTTGAAGTCAACACTCATGGAGGGACAGGATCAAAAGACAGAATAGAAACAATGAGGGGCAGGATAGGATGAAGGGTAATTCAGTTAGTCTTACACAACACGACTATTATGTAAGTCACTTGCAAAACTACACAGATAGGGCCTATATTGAATTGCCTGCCTTCCCAAAGGGAATGGGTGGGGAGGGAGGGATGGGGAAAATTTGGAACTCAAGTTTTAGGAACAACTATTTAGTATTGTTGTTGCTACTAGGAAATAAGACATACTGTTAATGAGGAATAGAAAGTCATCTGGCCCTACAGGACAAAAGAGAAGATGGGGACAAGAGAAGGGAGGGATGACAGAAGAGAGGGCAGATTGGAGATAGGGAAAATTAGATTGCTAGGTGTATTGGGGTGGGGGAGGGAATAAAAAGGGGAGAAAAAATTGGAACCCAAAATTTTGTGAAAATGAATGTAAAAAGTTAAATAAATAAAAAAAAATAAGAGAAAGAGTAATAATAAGGCCAAGAAGGCAAATCTGATCCAGGTTTGAAGAGCTTTAAATGCCAGATGAGTTTAAAATTGATCATAAGAACATTGGAGTCACTGAAATTTATTGAGTTGGGATGTCATGTGTGTTTGTGTTGAGATCTGTGCTTTAGGAAAATTACCTTAACAGCTCTCTGGGATAATAAATAGTACAGGTGAGAGATAATGAAGATGAGATTTTTTTAAAGCCTTTTTTTTTTCAATGCTATCTTATTTTTTCAATTTCATATATAGTATTCATCATTCATTTTTTATAAGATTTTGAGCTCCAAAGTTTTCTCCCTTCTCCTCTCCCTCCTTCCCAAGATATAAAGCAATCTGAAATAGGTTATAAATGTACAATCATGTCCAACATATCTCCACATTCATGATGTTGTGAAAGAAGAATCAGAACATAAGGGGAAAACCATAAAAAAGAAAAAAGGAGAGAAAAATTATTTTTTTGAATGCTTTGGAGTCTTTGGAATCTGCATTCAGACTCCATAGTTCCTTCTCTAGGTATGGATAGTATTTTCAATCATGAGTCTTTTGGAATTGTCTTGGATCATTGTATTGATGAGAAGAGATAAGTTTTTCCTAGTTGATCATTGCATAATGTTGCTGTTACTATGTACAGTGTTCTCTGGTTCTACTCACTTCACTCAGCATCAGTTCATGTAAGTTTTTCAGGTTTTTTTTTCTGAAATTCATCATGTTCATCATTTTTTATGGCACAATAATATTCCATTACATTTACATATCAAAACTTGTTCAGCCATTCCCCAAATAAGTATCCCCCTCAATTTCTAATTCTCTTCTGCCACAAAAAGAACTACTATAAATATTTTTATACATGTAGGTCCTTCCCCTTCCTTTTAAAAAATATAATTCATTTATTTTTCAATTTTCAACATTCATTTGCACAAGAATTTGAATTCCAAATTTTCTCCTCATCTCTCCCCACCCTCCATCCCAGGACATTGTGTACCTCATCCACCCCTTTCTTCACTCTGTACTCCCTTCTATCACCCCCCTCTTCCATCCCTCTCTCCTCTATTTTCCTGTAGGGAAAAATATATTTCTATACCCCATTGCCTATACATCTTATTTCCCAGTTGCATGCAAAACCAATTTTTAACATACATTTTTAAAGCTTTAGGTTTCATATTCTCTCCCTTCCTCCCTCTCCATCCACCCTCATTGAGAGAGCAAACAGTTCAATATAGGTCATACATGGATAGCCATGCAAAACACTACTAGATCTGTATCCTAAAAAGATCATAAAAAAGGGAAAAGGGGGGGCAGAACCAAGATGGCAGAGTAGAAGCATGGATTTACTTGAGCTCTCCCCTCAAAGCCCTTAAAATACCTGTAAAAAATGACTAAACAAATTCTAGAGTAGAAGACATAGTAATGTTATTGCTGGATTGAAGGGTACGTACGGCTTGATTTTTGCAGGGGGCATAGTTCCCAATTACTCTTTAGAATGGTTAGGTCAGTTCGCAACTGTACCAGTAATGCCTTAGTGCCCCAATTTTCCCACATCTTCTCCCACATTTATTATTTTACTTTTCTGTCATATTAGCCAATCTCATAGGTATATGCTTGTGTGTCAGAGTTGGTTTACTTTACATTTCTCTAATAAATAGTGATTTAATATTTTTATATGCCCATAGATAGTTTTAATTTCTTCATCTGAAAACTGCCTGTTCATGAGGATGAACTAAATGGATGACTCTAAATAGAGACTGGGATGCCTATGATAGTTGTTATAGAGAAAGTAATGACAAAATGTGAAAAATCTAGGATGAGAGAGAATGAGAGGTGAAGGAGGACTCCAAGGTTTGAAACTTGAGGGATGGATTCCAAGGTTTTGACCTGGAATGATGGTGATAATATTTAAAACAGAGAAGGGTTTGGGGAATAAAGGCAATGAGTTGTGTTTTGAGTATGTTGAGTGTGAAATACTTATGGGGCCTCTAGTCTTAAATACCTAATAGGGATTTTTTTTATTTTGGACTAGAGTTCAGGAGAGTCTGGAGCTGGTTATAAAATTTGGGAGTAATAGGAATAGAAATGATCATTCAGCTCATGAAACTGAATCACCAAAAAAGGGAATGCAAGGTAAGAAGAAAAGGAAGCCCAAGACTTAATTTTTGGGCACACCCAAAAATAAGGGAAATATGTGTGTGTGTGTATGTTTGTGTGTATGCATATATACCTGCTCTATAGATATATACACACAAAGGTGTATGTTTCTGTGTACATATATGTGTCTATGCATGTTTTGTTTGTGTATGTGTATGTATTTGTTTATATATCTGTGTGTGTGTGTGTTTTGAAGATCTCTTGGAAAGGAAATATGCCTTTCAGATATATACAGACATAGATGGATCAATGTCTCTGTATATTTCTGTATATATACATACATTCAAGCATGCACATACATATGTCTCAATATTTATATATACACATATAGACATATACTTATATATGTATGTATACTTATACCTATGCATGTACACATACATATAAAAATATACGTACACATAGAAAGCAATATTGTATGATGGAGACTATTAATGAACACCAGTAAAAGTCTTCCAATATCATCCAAGCAAAGTTTTTATGGCTATACTACTGAAAGAAGAAATTTGATGTCTTGAAACAATTAAGGTACAATGAAGGTAACTTTCATACTATACACATACAAAAATAGATACCCCTCTGTGAATATGTATTGACAAGCCATATTTACTTTCAAGACCTTACTCTAACACTATGGCCTATATTCAAGGTTCATTTTATATTCAGAGTGGTATGGTCTTGTACAAAATATTATGTATGCGTCTTCCTTCCTTCCTTTCTTTCTTCCTTCCTTCCTTCCTTGTTCCTTTCTTTCTTCCTTTCGTTTTCCTTTTTTCTTCCTTCCTTGTTCCTTTCTTTCTTTCTTCCTTCTTCCCTCCCTTCCTTCCTTCCTTCCTTAAAGCCTTATACCTAGTGCACTCTGACACCCATAGATTGATCAACAATGGATCCCTGCCCAAGCTCCACTCAATAGCTGTGTTTTGGACCCTGCTGGCTTAGAGTGAATGTGAATAGCAACTGTTTCTCTTTGAAAAAACAATCTTGAGGATCCTGAGGTTCCTACCCTTCTCAGCTTGATTTATTTATTTATTAAATATTTTTTCTTTTCTATTTAAAGGAGCCATCCCCAATTTACTTCTTAAAGAGCCTTGTTCATTGAATAAGCATTACTTCACTCTAAGTGAGTACCTGAAAACGCCTTCGCCTAAAAGACCGAGGTCTTCCATTGCATCTTGGGCCATCTCCAGTCATCCTGATGAATATCTGGTTACTGGATCCAGGTGGCTCAGAAGAAGAATGTGAGGCTGATGACCTCTCACAACCCTCCCTCACTCAAAATAAAGTCAACTGCAAGTCATATCATCATTTCTCTGATGGTCTTCTTCCAAAATGAAGGATGAACACAACAACAACAGTGTATACTCATTATATTTGAGCATATTAAACTCACAGTTTTCCAAATATAAAGAATGCAACCTTTAATCACAATTTAAATAAATTATCTAATACGTATTTAAATGTCTTCATAATTGACTCCCTTGTATAGTATCTTTTGTCTCCTCCAGAAAATTCTCAGATACAAGCAATAATATGTTCCCTCTTTGTTTACTTCAATGTTGTAAAAATGAGGTAGAATTTGGAATTTCCATGAGTGGTTTCCCCAAAGTTAGCCCTATTATTTCTACCTATTGAAGAAATTTAACTTGAGCCATCTCAGTCTTAAAGGTTGATATCCAATGTTTCACCCAATGTAGGAATATCATCTGTGGGATCCCTAAAAGATGATTTTCAATGATCTGATTGAACATCTCCAATAACAAAGATCTTGCAAGGCAGGTCAATCCACTTTCAAATAGCTCTAAGGATCAAGAAATTCCTTTTCTACATGAGGTGAAATCTATTTCCCTATAGCTTTCATGCATTAGCTTTAAGTCTGCCCTTGAGCCACAGACAGTATAACTAAACCTTTTTTAAAATGATTTAGGAAATTATATACAAAGACTATGGATTCTAACAAAAATAAGTACTAGACTCTGATAAATGGAAGTGTCTGGAGAAACCCTACAAACTAAACAGACTCCTTTCAAAGTGAAGGACACTTGACAATGATTTACCTTCAGGACTTGTATGAAAAAAACCATACAAACTAAATACAGCCCTTTTGAAACGAAGAGCACTTAACTGTGACTCACAGGGCCTCCTGACAGAGTAAGGAGTGGCACAAAGGAAATGGCCCTCAGATTTTTAATTAATTCTCACATGAACTGGCGTTGAGTCCCCTCAACATTCTCCTCACTATCCTATTGAGGGACATCAGTCAAGAAACCAGTGTTAGAACAGCATGAACTTGACTTTCCCTTTTGATGACCTTAGATTTTCTGATTACTTCCCAGTATAGTACAGGAATGATGACCCTTGTTCAAAAAAATTTGAAGGATTGTTATGTGCAAGCTTGCCTATTTCCCAGAAAATTTGTAGTACAAAATCCAAGCATTATTTCTTGAAATATTATTTCTAGATTCTTTGGTTTTGTTCATGGCTTTCATGTAGTGCAAAGATTCTTCACTTGTCTCTCATGATTCTGTTGTTTGTGTTTTTGTGCTAGCAATTACCATAGCTTTCAATTACCATAAAGTATTTCATTGAAGTTGTATGTTTCAAGTCACCTGACTCATGACAGGATTGAATTCTGTGAGTTTCAATCTCCATTTGGATTCTTGGTCAGAGTTCCAGGGGTTTCAAGTTCCCTAGAGAATGCCACTTCAGAGTACTGATCTTTTTTTCCCCCTGAGATAGCACTGGATTCCCTGGCAAGAAACTTCTTCCAGTATCCAGAAGTTTCTGGCTGCCTTTTTCAGTGTGCCTTCTAATAAATGAAGGAATTTATTAATTTTTCTATCATATTTCAATATATTATTTATATTTGTTTACAGGGATATTTGATATATTGCTTTTTAAGTCTTTGCTAGAATATAAGTGGGAGTCACTATCTTAACTAGAAATCCTAAAACAGTTTTGTATGGAAGGATAGCCCCAAAAAATCAAAAGGAGTAATAAGGAAATCAAAAGAACCTGCTCAACCAGCAAATAATTGATCTTCTTGACAATTAGAGAGATTTGGCAGTCAAAGACAACTGTCATTTAAAACATAAACTCATTTGTAAAGCGTTATAAAAAAGATAGTGAAAGATTACAAGTACTATCACATCATAGAACAAGAAGAAATAGTGAAAGGGGAAGGCAAGTATAAAGACTACTTGGCAAAACGCTCAACTAAATAAAGACATCTCAAGGACATTTAATGATGTAATTAGAGGAAGGCTAAAAGATGGGAAAATAATCTGTGAAGGATATTTGTAACAAGTTCTTTTCACCATCAAAGAGAGTAGATCCACCATATTTGTGCTCTAAAATCTAAAATCTTGGATGTGCTGCTTGTGAAAATGGGATATAAAATATATAAATATAATATATGCATATATTAATGCAATATAATTAATTGATAATTAATAATATGACTAATATAATAATATAAATAAGTATAAAATATTTATTTTCCCATTTCAACAAAGATTTTAGGGGGATGATATGCATAAACATTCAAGGCTTTCTTGATAAAGAAAAAGATAATAGGCTTTTGAAAGTGATTTTCTAATATAGATCACACATAAATTTATAATTTACTAAAAAGGTTTAGAGAACACAAGACCCCATTGTGATTATTATTGACTATTAAGAGTGCATTTTATTGAATAGAAGCAACTAGATGGTCAGGTGAAACTGTACTTGGAAAAAACTGAGTTCAAATCTGAACTCAGACATTTAGTACCTGCGTGAGCATGGAAAAGTCACTTAACATCTGTCAGCTTCAGTGTCTTCATCTGTAAAATGAAAATAACACTATTGCTCTTCCTGCAGTTGTTATGAGGATTGAGTCAGTTAATATTTATAAACCAGTTTGCAAATCTAAAAGCATAATATAAATGCTATGAAAGCAAAATGTCATTCAAAGCAGACTTCTTTACCTTGGATCCATAGATTTGTTTTTAAAATATTTTAATCATGTATTTTCATATAATTGATTTCCTTTGTGATGTTATATATTTTATTTTATGCATTTAAAAACATTATTCTAAGAAGGGAGAGATCAATAAATGTCAACTGACTGGTAAGGGGATTCATGACACAAAAAAGGCACTTGAGACAGATAAAGTCCGAAATAATTGAAGAAACAAAGGTTTGAGCCTCTGAGCATATTAATTTATTAAACAATGCATGCCAATTGCATAACAAATTGGAAGAAGGCCTCCTCAGCTTGGCACTAAGCCTGAAATATAAAGGGAGAAAGATTTTTATGCATTAAATGAAGATAATGCAGCAGAATATAAACCAGGATACAAGATTAGGTTCTCTGATTTCTATTTGAGGAAAGTATCAGGGTTTTTCTGAGGAGAATGGGAGGAGAGTGAATGAATTTTGAGGGATGGGAAGGGAGAGAGCAAGCAAGTGGGCTTTTCCAGATATGAAACTGGAAGTCACTCAATTTCCATAATTAGTAAGCAGGTGAAATTTACAGGAAAATGAAACTTAGAGCTTAAAATGGAGTAAGTTTTACAAGATGGAATCAATTTGATTCACACAATTCTCTCAATTTTCCCCTTTGATTCCTTGAGGAGAGAGTAGCCTTTTATGGATCATTTATCTGTAAGTCAAATTTAAAAGGCTTTTAATGTGCTCATACTCACCATCAACATTATGTCCTAAGAAAGATAACTTGGAAGCAACTTCTTACATAACTTATTGCAACAGCTAACACAGAGTCTAACAATCATGATATGAAAACCTTTTAAATATACTCTATAGGTAAACTAAGTCAGGCTACAGATCGAATTCATGGGAGATTTGCATATCCCCCATGTAGTCTAGAATATTCAGTAAATATGAACACCGTGAAACAAAAAAGTCAAAGCAATGTGATTGTCATCAATATTAAATAATATCAAGTCTCTTTGTATCCTAGTAACCTATTCTCAATGTGCATTTAATCATTTCATCTTGAGTCCCAAAATGTTTCATGTAATCATTTGGTCCCTGATAATATCTTCTCTTGGACTTTCTGGAAAAGGCCTCATCCTTAGGACAGCTAAGAAGGGGCTGTGCTTATCTGGTTCCAAGTCACTTAGAGAAATTTCTATTTAATTCTGCTAAAACATGCCAGTAACAAGATTTAATACACTTTTGTACAATCTCTTAAATTTGGCTTTCCAATAACTAGCTCATGTGTTGAAGACCAACTCATATGTTATGGCTCTGATCCTATTAACAACAGAACTATAAGAAGAACATCAAATTAAGAACCTATGATTCATCTGAAACCAGAGCATTTCAGTTTTTACATAACCCTTGATGTTTCTTTCTTTACCTAAAGTATGTACTTCCTATAATAATCTTAAAATATTCATGATTGACATAATAATTATATCATTTTGATCTTCACAATAACCTTGGGAGGTGATTGCCACTATGATTTTCCTCTTTACAGATCAGGATACTGAGTTAAACAGAGAGCATGTAACTTGAGTAAGATCAAACAGGTAAGAAATTTCTGAAACTGGAGTGTGACTTAGGTTTCTCTGCATTTTTCCAGCATTTTTTTCATTTGATCCCAAAATTAATAGGAAAACACATTTGACCACATCTTAATTGGTTACAGGACAAATCTCAACCAAATAAAATCTGGATTTGCAACCAAAAAATCAAACTCTCAACTTTGCAGGGCTATTGAGCACATGAGCTTTAAAATCCAGAGCCCAGACTTAATAATTAGCTCATTTTCAGAATTAGTAGTAGAATCTTTCCATAAACTTTTTTATTTTCTTTCAAAAATCATCCAAAGAGTCAAATCAATTTCTTTCATGTTCTGAAAGATTGTCCCAGAGGCTGGAGTTTTGTTTCTCCATCTACCTGGCTATGCCAAAAGCTGTGATGTATGGATTGATTGAAATGACTGAGGAAACAAAGGTTTGTGCTTCTGAGCATATCAGTTTATTAAACAACACATGCCAACCGCATAGCAAATCAGGACCAGGCTTCCTCAGGTTGGAATTTGACCTCAAATACAGAGGGAGACAGACTTTTATGCATTAAAAGAAAACAGGTTAACCTGCCTAGCCCATGATATATGAAAAAATAATCTGTTTTCTAATTGGAAAAAAGATTAGGGGCTTTCAAAGTTGGGAAGAAATGAGTGATTTTCAAAAGTTGGGAGGGGTTAGACCAAGCAAGTGGACTTTTCTGGATATGAAAGGAGATGTTACTCAATTCCCAGTATTAGCATACTGGAGAAACTTAGAATAAAATGAAATGTTGGTCTCAAAATGGAGTCAGTTTTAAAAGATGGAGTCAGTTTGGTTCCCACAATCTCAAAGTTCTCTCACACTCCTCCAACAAGCTGTTTGTTATGTGTATGTTAAAATTATAGGACTCCAGGAAGGATGTACCAAGCAAGATAACTTTGCTATCCAACCCTCTAACTTTAACAGCAAGTTAGGCATAAAACAGTGATATGTTAGGTCACCAAATATAGGCACCATTGTTATAGAAGTCCAGTACATAATCCAAGTTGAGGAGTAACTCCTATGTATGGTAAAAGTCTTCTACATGGTCCTTCCTGTAGATGAAATTGTGTTGATTATTTGAAATCCTATAATATTGTAAGTGAAGAATCAGATACAACTGAAACTATTGAACAGCAACAACATTGCAGAGCCTTCTAAATGAGATCCATTGTTATGACTATGGTTCAGTCATTAATAATTTTGGAGGGGTTTCTAATGGCAGAGATAAAAGAGTGGTTTGCCATTTCCTTTTCTAGATCCTCTTACAGATAAGGAAACTAAGGCAAATAGTGTTAAATCACTTCCCCAGGGTCACATAGCTAATAAGTATCTGAGGCCAGATTTGCACTCACATATTCTTGACTCGAAGTGCAGCATTATATCCACCCCACCACTTAGCTGCCCTCAATGAGATCCCTAATCATTCATAAATATTTGGTCTATTTATTCCCTTACAGGAAGAGGCAGGAGTGATCAGGAATGAAGGATATTTCTTGTCCAATATATGCAGTTAGTTGGACAGCACATAGAACTCACTCATCAGTACATTTTCTTTGAGAGACACAAATAGGCAATCTGTTCAGTCCAGAATTGAATAGGTATAAGAGAGCAGGCTGAATTACCTTTGGGAAATTTCAATGACCCAAAACTTGTCCCCAAAATAAAGGTCCATTTTTAAACATCAATCTTCTTCTGGAGAAGTAAAGAAAGATATCATATTCTCTGAATGTAATTTTAACTACTATTGATATTCTTTGCTTTTCATCAATGGAACCAATCCCAGATGAATGGCTAGGTAATATGGTATGAGGGTAAAGTATTTAAGGACTTTTTTATGTTTCCTGTATACAAAAATATAATCGGAAAAGAGAGATTGAGGGACTCATAGGAAAAAGTAAATCTTGCTTTTCCTAATTTGTTTGAAAAATAAAGCCATGAAACCCAAGGTTAAGAATTTCGTTGCATAAGTCAATTGCTAAAGAAATCAACGACCAGAAGAGGCCTTGAAAGTTTTTTCTCTTCCATTTCTGAACTGAAGAATCAAACAGTAAAAAGTAATTCAGCCAGAATAGATTCAGTGAGTAGCTACAACCTCAAACTATTCCTGGGTCCTATTCTTCCCATGCTAAAAAAAACCCCTCAAAGATAACTACTATTCTCTGCAGTTAATGAGCTATATTCAAAGGGAAGAGAGGAAGGAAGAAAGGGGAGACAAGAAAGTGTTTACAGATGGAGTTCCCCTATTTCTCCTTGACTTATTTCCTTAAATTTCTTATTTTGCCAAGCTTCTCTCTCTTTTGCTTGACAGGATCTCTTGTTTCTTCATTACTGTGGCCACTGAGCATAACATCCATAGATGAATCACCAAAACAGGAGCCCAGATCTCTATAGTCACGCAATGAATTCAAGCCTCTCTCTTCCTCTCTTGGTTTCTCCTGTACATGCAGAGGGAGTTTCAAAACAAAAGACCTGAAAGAAATGGTCATGAAGAATGTGCAAGCTGAAACATTCTTTATTTCTTCCTCCCTCCATCTTCTCTTCTTTCTCCTGTTCTCCGCTCCCCTCTATTCTACGTCCTCTCTCCCTTCTCCCTTTCCCCCATGTCCCCTATGCTTCTCCACCTCCTCCTCTCCTCTCCACCATATCTATTTCCCTCTTCCATCTCTCTGCTCCTTCAAGAAGACTTGGGACACATAATAGCGCAATGTTCCACAGGACACATGGGAGGGCAATTAGACTTGTTTAATCCTATATATCAAAAGTTTGGGGTAATCATCTGATAATATGAGCTCTGCCAAGATGGAATTGGAAGTGTCTGTGTGCACAGGGCTTTTTCACACTGGAGATTTTCCAGCAGAAGCTATGTAAATACTTATTGGGGTTATTGTAGAGGGGATTCTTATTCAGATATGAGCTTGATTAGATGGCTGCTGCAGTCTCTTCCAACCTGAAGTGTCTTCACCCAGCTCTCAGACATGGTGATTCTCTCCCTTTCATCCTTAAAATTCTAAGACTATATGCATCTGTGGGGAAAATACAAAAGAGTATATAATTCTAGATATTCATAAATTTTCACTAACCATTGATCATGATTTTTATGTTGATACATGTATGTTTTGTAGCCTTCTGAATTGGTCTTATTTCACTTTCTACAGGAGAATTTTACTCAGAAGCTCTACCTTTTTTCTTCTAAAAATACAAATAAAAAGGTACAAAAGCTAACTAAATTAAATCTTTAGACAACCTCAAAGCTTAAAGGTCTTGAGGAAGTAAAAATTACAAGATGTTGGTGGGCAGAGTAGCAAAGAAAGTGAAAATTAAGGTGAGAACAGAGGACAGTAACAGCTTCTTTGAAACACATTCGCAGGAGTGATGTAGAGCTGATCTCAGTGTTGATTCACTTGCATATGGGTGAAATTTATTCCCTTTTCCTTTCAACTCTAAAAGGAAAGATGATAGTAATTCTCACATATGAACAATCACTCGTTCTATATCTCATCAAGCATTATCTTTGTGTACCACTTATAGAAACCTATTTCCCAAGCTTTTCCCTTTTAAGGTTGAAATTTCCCTGACATGAAGAGAACTTTATTTTCACACATTCATCCTGAAATAGATAAAATTAGTTCATATTTTTCTCCAATATATTTCTAGAAGCAGCATCAAAAGGCAAATTGGCATATAATGGAATAATGCTATAACCTTTGCAAAGTTGATTGGGAATACTGAGCCAGCTAATGTGCGCCAACATTATGTTGTAAAAATAAAGACATAATAGCTATAATGCTTGATAATACTTTTAGATGGGAAAACACATGCCCTGGCTTTTACAAAATGACCATAAATGCACTGTTCTTATTGATTACATGTAGGGTCCAATATTACCAAACACATCGACTTCAATATTTCAAATGTTCCGTGATGCTATAGCTTCAATCGTTCTTGGACTCTGCATAATTCTCTCATGTGTTTACTCTCACATCTCAATAATTCCATATATAAGAGAAAAGAACCTGATATATACCTACATCTACACTTGTTTAAAGTCCTTCCTGATATTTATTGTCCGCTGATTGGCTTTCTCTTTTCTTCTGCTGATGGGATCATCACAGACTCAGAACTTTTGAGTCATTCTGGTGTCCAGATATTTCTGCTGTCTATTTAGTTGTCTTGAAAGAAAAGTTAGCAGTCCCTACTTTCAAGGAGCTTACATTTTATTAAGGAAACCAACACATTAAAGGAAACTTAAAGGGGGAGAAAATTCATGTGTGATGACGTTTTAGAGAAAATCCAGAGAGCAGAGGAATGAAGACATGGATGACTTCATCACTTTCCTTAGAATGGAGCTTCTGGGAGGAGCCAATCAATCAGAGAAGGTGACTTCACTGACAAGAGTATACTTCCAGCAATGAGGTGACCTTCCAGGGTCAAAAGCTACAATGGGAGAGTAAACTTTTAGGGTGAAAATCTTAATGTAGCAGGGTTAAAAAAACATAGGGCTGTATCCCAAAGAGATCATAAAAATGGGTAAAGGACCCACAAGTACAAAAGCGTTTACAGCAACTCTTTTTGTGGTGGCAAAGAATTGGAAATTGATGAGATTCCCATCAATTAGAGAATGGGTGAACAAGCTGTGGTACATGAATGTAATTGAATACTATTGTGTGATAAGAAATGATGACCAGGCAGACTTCAGAAAAACCTGGAAAGACTTATAAGAACTGGTGCTAAGTGAGGGGAGCAGAATCAGGGGAATATTATACATAGTAAGAGCCACATTTTCTAATGACTAACTTTGATAAACTTAACTCTTCTTGACAATGCAAAATTCTAAGACAACTCCAAAAGACTCAGGATGCAAAATGCTATCCACATCCAGAGAAAGAACTATGGAGTCTGAATACAAATTGAAGCATAGTATTTGTGCTCTCTCTCTCTCTCTCTCTCTCTCTCTCTCTCTCCAATGTCTTCTTACATTTTATTCCCTTCCACACTTTCTCTAATCTAATTCTCTCTCTCTCTCTCTCTCTCTCTCTCTCTCTCTCTCTCTCTCTCTCTCTCTCTCTCTCTCTCTCTCTCTCTCCTCATTCATTGGTCCTAGTTCTTCTTTACAACACGACTAGTGTGAAGATATGTTTAATGTGTTTTTTTTAAAAACATCCATATAGTCACAAGTAGGATCAAGAGATGAATGAAGCTATGGCCTGGTGACTTTACTCATAATGGAAACATTCTGATATGGCAGATAGATAGTTGACTCTGGAGTTTGGAATAGTTAGACTTGCAACCTTAGTATAATACTCAATTCCTTATTACCTATCATTCAGTCTATATTTCTAGTTCTTTGCTGTATATTTTTGTATTTACCTTCAAAATATCTCTGGAATATTGTCAATCTGAAATAAAGAAAACTTTCAAAGTAGTAAAAAACTAGGGTCTTTAATAGCATGTACTAGCATGTACAAGAAGGGCAGAGATGGGCAGAATTAAATACATTTCAACAGAGAAAAAGTCTCATAGGGAGGCATAGCTTCAAGAAGCTGTTATATAAGTTGTTTTGTGCAACAACCAAAAATTCAGAGAAGACAGCAATGGGGAAACTGGTTTGGACCTTCTCCAATCATGGGATCAATTGGAATCAAAGTCAAGTAGCTACTTCTAATGTCTGCATTCAACATTTTAAAAAACTGGTTGTCATAGTCTTCTTTTAACTATTTTCAATAGTCTTCAGGGAATTTGTAGCTCTAGGACCAGACAAGGTCAGCAGTTGCTTCCAACAATATATTCACTTTTCCCCACTCAGTCATTCACCACCTAGTTTAGGATTTCATCTCCTCTCACCTGTATTGTTATCACTTTCTAAGTAGTCTCCTTGCCTCAAGTCTCTCCCTGTTCCAATCCTTCCTTAACTCAGCTGCCAAGATTATTTTTCTAACGTATGACCATATCATCTCCCTACTCAATAAATTCCAGTGGTCCCCATTATCTACAGGATAAAATAAAACTCTTTGAAGCACCTAACACTTTTAATAAACTACATTTCCATTCTTGCATTCCCTTCCACACTTTCTCTAATCTAGTAACAACCTACTTGCTACTTCTTACACATAACATTCCATTTCCCAATTTCTTGCCTTTGGCTCTTTTTAAAAATTGTATTTTTTTTAATTAGCTGAAATCTATTTTCTCTCCCACTCCACTGAAAAAGAAAAAACCCACCAAAATCCATGTGAGAAATATGCATAGTCAATTAAGACAAATGCTTTCATTGACTGCATTCAAGAAATATATGTCTCATTCTGAATCATAAATCTATCATCTCTCTGTCAGGAAGTGAATAGTCCCTAGAGCCCTGGATGATAATTTTATTGACCATAATTCTTACAATTTTCAAATCTGATTGTTTTTACAATGTTATGATTACTATATTCTGCTCATTTCACTGTTCATCAGTTTGCCCATGCCAGCAATGCTTTCCCTCCTCACCCCAGTCCTTTACTTTTTCAAAACTCATTTCAAATCCTGTCTTCTGTAGCAGTCTTTTCATGGTACTCTGAGCCACTAGTGCCTTCCCCTCCCTCTTATGATACTTTCCATTTACTCCAAGTATGTCTTGTACTTACCTAGTTTTTTACATGCTTTATTTTCCTATTAGAATATGAACTATCTGACAATAGTGATTATTTTTTCCCTTCTTTATCCCTTAGCAATTAGCACTGTACCTAGAATATAGTATACACTCAATTATTGCTTTCTAATTTGATTTTAATTCATGTTAGGTCTCTAGAAGATGACTTAGAGGTTCTGTGATTCTGGACAAGTCACACAACCTCTCAGAACTCTAGGTATCTCTGGGCAACCCAAAGTTTCAGAAAAAGTACCAACTCAGGCCTGTGTTGGTGTGACCACAGGCTTTCTTTTAAAAAGATTTTGACAGTTGGGAGGCAATCCAGAAGTAATGTCAAGTTCTCCTGACAGAGACCAAATGGAATAAAGATGAGGAATGAGATATGAATTTTTGTTCATGATAAATATGAGAATTTGTTTTGCTAAATGATGAATATTTGTTACAAGAATTCTTTGTTTCTGTTTTTCCTGTGGAATGGGTGAATGAGGGAGAAAAGATACACTTTTTCATTGAAAAGTTTCAAAAAATAAAATTAAAAAAAAATTAATTGGTGACTGCTAGCTGGCTTCTTCTTTTGTTTTGAGTAGAATGCTTTTTGTAATTACTAGGACTATTCCAGATAACCCAGCCCTATGAGAAGTGGCACACAAAAGGGAAAACAAATTCAGACTTCTATTGAAGAAATTCTATTTTTGCCATTCCAGTACTATACAGCTACAAGTTAAGAGAAAATTATTCTCCCCACCAACAGCAGCAGCAGATTTCATCTACAATGTTTTCAATATTAAAAATATTAAGGGAGAACTTAACCTATGATTAGCATTCCAGTCTGATTTTTAGATATGTGATATCTTAGAGTCACGTCAGGGGAGATCTGAAACACAAGGAAAATGAAGCAAAAGCACTCTCTGAGTCAGAGGCAAGACGCTCAGATTTTTCAGTAAGCCTGCTGTTTGATTGCAGGAAGGAAAATATTTACATGGTCTTCACTGCTAATTACCTGATTGAAAAGTTAGTGTTTACTTAAGAATGTTTTTGGAAAGCCATCATTGGGCAAATAGCAAATCTGACAGAAACCATTTAATATAGTTTTGGAATAGCAGTACAGTACTTAGAATAATTGATCTATGGTGGAATTCAAATATTCACAACCATCTAGACTCCAGAAATAATGGGGAAAATGAAGGTGAGAAGATACCCAGGAAAATGGAGCAATGCTACAAGTAAAATTTATAAACGTAAACCAACTATGCATTGGAAAGAGCCACGAATTTGGTGTCAACAGACCTAACTCCAAATCTTGGTTCTAGTAACTACCAGCTGTGTGATTTTCCACAAGCCATTTAATTTCTTTGTGCCTCAGTTTCTTAATCTGCAGAAGGAGAAGAGAAAATTTTAAAAAAATAATTTCTTTACTTTTCAGTTCTTAACATTCATTTCCACAAGAATTTGAATTCAAAATTTTCTCCCCATCTCTCCCCACTCACACCCCAGGAAAGCACGCACCCCCCCTTCCACCCCTTCCTCCAGTCTATCCCCCCTTCAATTACCCACCCTTCTTCCATCCCTCTTCCCCACTCTGTTTTCTTGTAGGGCAAAATAGATTTCTATACCCCAGTGCTTATATAGCTTAATTTCCAAGTGCATGCTAAAACAATTTTGCAACATTCTTTCTTAAAGCTTCGAGTTCCATTATCCTCTCTCCCCCTCCCCACCCACCCTCAATGACAAAACAAGCAATTCAATACAGGTCATACATGTGTAACAATGCAAAGCACTTCCATAATAGTTATGTTGTAAAAAACTAACCACATTTCCCTCTGTCCTATCCTGCCCTCCATTTATTCCATTCTCTCCTTTGACCTATCCTTCCACAATAGTGTTTGTTTCTGATAATGCCTTTCCCCAATTTTCTTTCCCTTCTACTATCTGCCCTCTCCAATCCCCTTCCTTCTTGCCTTCCTGCAGAGTAAAATAGATTTCCATATCCAATGGAGTGTGTTATTTCCTCCTTAAGACAAATCCCATATGAGAAAGGCTCAATTATTTTCTTTTTATTATATTAGCTCGGCCTACCCATGAACAGCTGATGTTTTTCCACTTACTTAAATCGGACTTTATTTGTGCAAAAAGTGTCTTGTAATTCTGTTCATATAATCCCTGGGTTTGTTTTGGCAGGTAAACTGCTAAGTATTTTATAGTGTCTACTCTAGGTTTATATGGGATTTCTCTTTCTATCTCCTGCCGTTGGACTTTGTTGCTAATATATAGGAATGCAGAAGATTTGTGCAGGTTTATTTTGCAACCTGCAACTTTGCCAAAGTTGTTTATTATTTCAAGTAGTTTTTTACTTGAATCTCTGGGATTCTCTAAAGATATCATCATATCATCTGTAAAGAGTGATAACTTAGTTTCTTCTTTGGCTATTTTTATTCCTTCAATTTCTTTATCTTGTCTAATTGCTACCGCTAACATTTCTAGTACCATATTGAATAATAATGGTGATAATGGGCATCCTTGTTTCACCCCTGACCTTATTGGAAATGCATCTAGCTTATCCCCATTGCATATAATGCTTGCTGAAGGTTTTAGGTAGATACTGCTTATTATTTTATGGAAAGTTCCCTTTATTCCTATGTTCTCCAGTGTTTTTAATAGGAATGGGTGTTGTATTTTGTCGAAAGCTTTTTCTGCATCAATTGAGATAATCATGTGGTTTTTGTTAGTTTTGTTGCTGATATGATCAATAATGCTAATAGTTTTCCTAATATTGAACCAGCCCTGCATTGCTGGTATGAAACCTACCTGATCATAATGTATTATTCTCTTGATAAGATGCTGCATTCGTTTTGCTAAAATCTTGTTGAAAATGTTTGCATCTATATTCATTAGAGAAATTGGTCTATAATTTTCTTTTTCTGTTTTATCTCTTCCTGGTTTGGGTATCAAAACCATATTTGTATCATAGAAAGAATTTGGGAGAATTCCTTCTTCTCCAATTTTCAAAAATAGTCTACATAGTATTGGAATTAACTGCTCTTTAAAGGTTTGATAGAATTCACTTGTGAATCCATCTGGTCCTGGAGATATTTTCCTAGGGAGTTCATTGATGGCTTGTTCAATTTCTTTTTCTGAGATGGGGTTGTTTAAGTATTCAATTTCCTCTTCTGTTAATCTGGGCAATTTGTATTTTTTAAAATATTCATCCATCTCATTTAGATTATCGAATTTGTGGGCATAAAGTTGGGCAAAGTAATTTCTAATTATTGTTTTAATTTCCTCCTCATTGAAGGTGTTTAATCTACTTATTTAGTGCCATACCAATTAAACTATCAGATAATTATTTTCTAGAGCTGGATAAAATAATATCAAAATTCATTTGGAAAAACAAAAGGTCCAGAATACCAAAGGGGCTAATGAAAAGAAATGCTTGGGAAGGTGGCCTAGCGCTACCAGACCTCAAATTGTATTATAAAGCAGCAATTATCAAAACCACTTGGTATTGGCTAAGAAACAGAGGGATAGACAAATTGAATAGACTTGGCACTCAAGACATAGTAGGCAAGGAATACAGCAACCTCCTGTTTGATAAACCCAAAGAGCCCAGCTTCTGGGATAAGAACTCACTGTTCGACAAAAATTGCTGGGAAAACTGGTTAACTGTGTGGCGGAAATTAGGCATAGACCCAGGCCTGACACCGTACACAAGAATAAAGTCCAAATGGGTACATGATTTAGGTATAAATATTGATACCATGAATAAACTGGAGAAGCAAGGAATAGTGTATTTATCAGATTTATGGAGAGGGGAAGAATTTTTTTTCTAAAGAAACGATAGAAAGCATTATGAAATGCAAGATGGATAATTTTGATTACTTTAAACTGAAAAGTTTTGGCACAACCAAAGCCAATGCAACCAAAATTCGGAGGGATGTAGTAAACTGGGAAAAAATTTTTACGGCTAAGCTCGGGGATAAAGGCCTCATTTCTAGAATATATAGAGAACTGACTCAAATATATAACCATCCAAGTCATTCCCCAATTGATAAATGGTCAAAGGATATGAACAAGCAATTTTCAGGGGAAGAAATCAAAGATGTCTATAATCATATGAAAAAGTGCTCTAAATCACTATTGATTAGAGAGATGCAAATCAAAACAACTCTGAGGTACCACATCACACCTATAAGATTGGCAAACATGACAGAACAAGAAAATGATAAATGCTGGAGAGGATGTGGGAGTGTTGGAACACTAATTCATTGTTGGTGGAGCTGTGAGATCATCCAACGTGTCTGAGGAATGGTTTGAAACTATGCCCAAAGGGCTACAAAAATGTGCTTACCCTTTGACCCAGCAATATCGCTACTAGGACTGTATCCCAAGAGATTATAAAAACGGGAAAGGGTCCCACGTGTACAAAAATATTTATAGCAGCACTCTTTGTGGTAGCCAAAAACTGGAAGTCAAGGGGACGCCCATCAATTGGGGAATGGCTGAATAAATTATGGTATATGAATGTAATGGAGTACTATTGTGCCCTAAGAAATGATGAACAAGAAGATTTCAGGGAGGCCTGGAAGGACTTATATGACCTGATGCTGAGCAAAAGGAATAGAACCAGGAGAACTTTGTGCACAGCAACGACCACAGTGTGCGAGAGTTTTTTCTGGTAGACTTGGAACTTTGTAATAACACAAGAACTTACTGAAAAAAAAAATCCCAATGATGGTCTTCTAAGGCAAAATGCCTTCCACGCTCAGAGAAAGAAATATGGAAGTCATTCGCAGAATGTAGCAGTTCATGTTTGTGTGTGGGTGGGTTTCAGTGTATTATGTTTTGATTTACTATATGATTTCTTCCATTTATTTTAGTTCGACTACATAACATGACTATAGTGGAAATGTGCTCAATAGGAAAGTATATGTAAAACCTAAACAGAATTGTATGCTGTCATGGGGAGGGAGGGGGGTAGTGGGGGAAGGGTGGGGGGATAAAATCTTAACTTTAAGGAAATGATTGTAAAACATTTAAAAAAATTAAAAATAAAAAAATAAAAACAGGCTCAATTATTTTCTTTCATCTCTTGCTTCTTCCTCTCCATTGTAAAAGGTCTTTCTTCTCTCTTTTATATGAGATGATTTGCTAAATTCTACCTCTCCCTTTCTCTTCCTCCAGGTACATTCCATTCAACAGTAAATTTTATTTTTTTAGGTATTCTCCCTTCATATTCAGCTCATCCTGTGCCCTCTGTCTCTCTCGATCTTCCTTTCTCTCTGTCTCTGTCACTCTGTCTGTCTCTGTCTCTGTCTCTCTGTCTCTGTCTCTCTCTCTATATATATATGTATATATAAATATATATATACATACACACATATGTACATATACCCATGTACATATACATATGCTCTTGTGAACTGTCAGTTTTCAGTTCCTCCAAGGTAGCACAATCTAAGGAAGGAGTTTACTCCTCTCCTAGCCTGTGCTCTCGTCTGTGAACAACCACAAGCACTCTTGCCTGCCCAGGATATGCGAGTAGGATTCCCTCTCCACCACCAACACCAGTTCCATCACACCAGCACTCTTCCTCACCCCAGGACTGAGACCCAGGGAGAACCATGATTCCTCCAGGGTGTTTAGGCTGAGGGCTTCAAAAGTGCACGCTGCTGCCACAGTGGCTGTTGCCACCTTGAGGCTGTGGCTGGGGCCAGACCATGCTTTCCTCTCACCGAAGTGAAAGAGCTTTCTTACTGACCTCTGAATCTGTCTTTGGCATTCGTGGGTTGAGAAATCTAGGAACTTCAGCTGCTACCTGTGATTCTGTGCCCTGAAACCTGCTCTAGTCCTGTCCATGTGATACTGTATGAAGAAGGCTGAGCTGCTTTCAACAGACCTTTCCTGTCAACCTTCTCTACTCTCTTGGTCTGGAAATCTCTTTCACTCTGTCATTTTGTGGCTTCTGCTGCTCTAGAATTTGTTTAGAGTCATTTTTATGGGTATTTTATGGACTATGAGGGGAGAGCTGGAGCAGGTCCATCCTTCTACTCCACTATGTTGGCTCCACTCCCCAGATGATGAGATTCTTAAGGGCAGAGACTGTGTATTTTCAAGAGCTGATATTTCTAGTACTGGACTACTAGTATTCCGAAGTTAAATTGATAGTTTCATGAGGTACAGAAGAGATATTCACATATAGTGTCACATATTTTTGTTCATATAGTTCAGAGAATATGACTGATTAGATTTTGGTGGAATAGTGGCAAAATAATTGAATATGGAGTCGGGAAAAATGGGTCTGCATATTAATTATGAAAATTGCTAGCTGTATGACCTTGGAAAAGTTCTTTTACCTCTCAGGCTTCTTTGTTTCTCATTTAGAAATGAAATGAATTAAATAGGGACTATGGTATAAGGATGCAAATGACCTCATAGTTGCCAACAAGTGTTGGTAAAATAGGACCCATGACAGGATATGGCTATGGAATGGTAAACCTTATTCAAGTAGAGGAGAAGAGGTTAACAGAGCCATGGAACCCTATTCTATGTTGACAAAAAATACTCAGAACTTTAATATTTTAAAGTAGTTGCAATTCACTGAGTTGTGTACTTTCCTCTATGGGTCTAGATTGCAAACCATCCATATCTTCTCATCCTCTGAAAATCTTGTTTTGTCCTTCTGTGAATGTTTCATTGATAAACTGCCCAAGGAATACAGGGAATTTCTGTATGTTGTTTACTGATAGCAGTGAACTATGTTGACATATTCAATATTCAAATCAGCCCTTTCTCATCCCTTGCATCATGAGCAGCCCAGCTCCTTTTCCCATCATACATGTACTTTGGTATAACTTTTGTGCAATAAAAGGCAGTGTGGTAAAGTGGAAATCAGGAAAGAGAACTAGATTTGGAGTCACACAACCTGACTGCAAATCCTGATTGTCCTACTTAATACCTGATGACTACTATGACCTTGACCAAATTCCTAATCTCTTTGAAGCTCAGTTTTCTCATCTTGAAAATGAAGATGCTACACTATATGACCTTGAAAGATCATAAATCTACAAAACTTGATTTAGCTTTGATCCTATGCATTTAATGGCAAAAAGGCAGCATACATTTCTGAATTGCCCATGGGATTACTCATAATTTTTATTCTTTGAAGATTATGATATCTTATGATTTACCAACATATAAAATCACCAGGAGAATATTGGTAATAAAAAAGCACTTTTTTATGTCTGGGTGCACATTAGAATTGTTGAAAGCACTACTCGGCTTAAGTGCAATTCAGTCCACTCTACTCTGTATCCTGTTGTCTGGAAAACAAGCACATTTTCTCCATGTGTATAATATCTCTGTGCCCTAGAATATGATACCTTCCCTAATTCCTTAGAATTTTCCAAGCAAACTATCTTATCATCAGCAAATAGGAATAGTTGTAATTCCTTCTAATCTATCATTATACCTTTAATTTCTTTTTTTCTTATTGCTGTTGATAGTATTTCTAGAACTACATAAAATAATAGTGGAAAAGTGGTCATCCTTGCTTCCCTACTATATTTATTGGAAAAGGTTTTTATTGCCTCCCCCTTTGTGTATAATGCTTGCTTTTTGGATTAACTAGATGTTTTTATGATATCAAAAAAGATCCCTTTGCTTATACTATATGAGGCTTTTAGCATAAAAATGTTGTCAAAGTATTTTTTCTTTATTTATTGAGTTGATCATGTGGATCAATATTTTAAATGATTAAAACAAGGTTGCTGTTACTGTATGCAACATTGTCTTGGTTCTGCTCATTTCATTCCATCATGTTGTACAAGTATTTCCGAGCCTTTCTAAAGTCAATGAGCTCATCATTTCTTATAGCATAGCAGTATTCCATCGTAATCATATAACACAACTTGTTGAGCCATTCCCCAATTGATGGGGACCCCTACAATTACCAAATCTTTACCACCACAAAGAGAGTTGCTAAAAATATCCCACTCACATTCAAAATTATAATTGCTATTTGTGGTTTTTCCTTCCATCTTATTTTTACTCACTATTTTCTTTCTCAGTTCCTCTTTCTCCTGACCCCTGACCCCATCCTTCTGATGCCTCATCTCACTCACCCCTTCAACAATCATCCAATTTCCTCCCCTACCCCCAACTCAATCCACATGCCCCTGCAAATATCTGCCATCCTCTCCCCCTGCTATATCCCGATCCACACACTCTTCTAAAAGACCCTTCTGTACCCTATCCCATAGTTTTCTCACCTCTCTACATGTTCAGAAGACTTCTATAACCTTTGAGTTGTACACTGTTTCCTCTTCAACCCAGATGAGATTAAGATTCCAACATTACCAGCCCACTCCCACTTGCTTTCTCTGTATTTGTTCTTTTCATGCTCCATGTTTATTATATAATTGCTCCCTTTTAACTTTTCCCATCCAATTTTGTTGTTTAGAAGCACCACATAATATATAACTCATCTCCAACCCTTCTTTAAAATTACCTTTGTAATGATTCTAGTTTCAGGAACACTGATAACATTTTCATATATATATATATACATATTACATATAATAAAAAGTTAGTCTTCAATGTTTTCCTTACATTTCTTCTAGATCTTTTATATCAAATTTTCTAATGAGTCTTTTTTGTGATAAACACCTGAGAAAGTTTTTTCACTTTGTCAAATGTCCATTTTTCATTCTTAATTATAATATTGTTTTAAGAACAACTTGGAGTGACTAAGTCAATTTGTCTATGATAAACACACAAATTAAAAATAAAGGATATATAAAGAGAGATGCTATCTGCAACCAGAGAATTTTATTTACATGTATACATGTGTGTCTAGAGGTAGCCATCTCAAGAGTGGAGGGGAGAAGAAAAAGGGAAAAAAAGAAATTTATAAGATACCTGTTGTATATTTAACAGAAATAGCAAGTTGCATGTGATAGATTTGCAATTTTATGAACATTGATCTTTTTAATTATACCATGTTATAGAAATGCTTGTTTTGTTCCATGAATTGAAAATATTTCTTTTTAAAAATATGATTAATTACATTGACTGTTTTCCTAATGTTGAACCATTTTTGCATGTCTACTATAAAACTCACTTGGTCATAATAAATGAACTGCAATAAATCATTATTTTCTCTTTGATAGAATTTTGCTTTAAAAAAATTAGTCAATGTTTACTAATGAGATTGGTCGATAATTTTATGTCTATGTTTTGTCTTTTCTTGGTTTATGATTAGAAATATATGTGTCTTTCCCCAATTGATAAGTGGTCAAAGGATATTAACAGCCAGTCTTCAGAGGGGCTACCTATAGTCATATGAAAAAAAAATGTTCTAAATCACTATTGAACAGAGAGATGCAAAAACAACTCTGCACTAACACATCATACCTATTAGATTGTCTTACATGACAAAACAGGAAAATGATAAATGTTGGAGAAGATGAGGGAAAGTTGGAACACTAATTCATTGTTTGTAGAGTTGTGAGCTGATTCAACTACTCTGGAGAGCAATTTGGAACTATGCCCAAAGGGCTATAAAAACGTGCATACCCTTTGACCCAGCAATACTAGTTCTAGGACTGCACTCCAAAGAGATCATAAAAATGGGGAAAGGACTCACGTACACAAAAATATGTATAGCAGTTGTTTTTGTATTCGTCAAGAACTAGAAATTGAGGGGATGCTCATCAACTGAGGAATGGCTGAACAGGTTGTAATATATGAATGTCATGGAATACTATGGTGCTATAAGAAATGATTAAACAGGCAGTCCAGAAAAACCTGGAAAGACTGATGCTGAGTGAAGTAAGTAGAACCAGAAGAACATTGTACACAGCAACAGCCACAGTGTGTGATGACTAACTTTGATAGACTTAGCCCTTCTCAGCCATGCAAAGGACTCATGATGGAACATACCATCCAAATCCAGAGAAAGAACTATGGAGATGGAATGGGGAATGAAGTAATTTTCTTTTTTGTTATGTTTCATTGTGTTTTGTTTAGTTTTGATCATGTAAAGTGAAGCAGACTATTTTCGTTTTTTGTTTGTTTTTCTCATGGCTATTCCTATTCATTCTAATTCTTTCATACAACAGGACTAATATGAAAATGTGTTTAATACAGATGTATATTTAGAGCGCATGTCAGATTATGCTATCTTGGGGAGCAGAGAGGGGAAGGAGTGGGAGAAAATTTAAAACTTATGGAAGTAAATGTTGAAAACTAAATACAACTTTTAAAAAAAAATAAAGAACAGTCAGTCACTCAGTAGAAAAAGGAAGGGAAGAGGGTATTTCAGTGACAGCAAACAGCCTGAGCAGTCACAGTTCCATGAAAAGTGCAAATGTGTTTGATAGCCAAAGAGTCATTCAATTTCACTAGATCTAGAACAAAGTGTATAGATGGGATAATAGAAAATTAGCTTGGGAAGGTGAAGTGGCTAGTATGCTACGAAGAGAATTTATGAATTTTCCATAGGAGACAACAGAGATCCAGGAAGGACTTTTGTGCAGAAGTATGAACACAAACATATAATTGTATTAAAAGTGGACTAGATGATTCAAGAAAATTCCAAAATTTTTTTCAAGATGAAAAATGCCATCCACTCCCAGAGAGAAAACTGATAAAGTATATATTTTTTTTACTTTATTTTTCTTGAGTGGTTTTTTGGACATGCAAATATGTAAATATGTTTTGTGCAATTTCAGATTACTTATCTTCTCGGTGAGTTAGGGAGAAACTAGAAAGAGGATGATTATTACAAACTCAAATTTTTAAATCATTATTAAAAATAAACTTTTAAAAAATAAGTCATTTTTTAAATGTACCAAGTAGAAGGGAAAGTGGAGGCAGGAGGAATCCTGTCAGCAGGCCACAGTAATATCCTAAATAAGCGGTAATACCAACTAGTACTAATGTTGGAAGTGGTGGCAGTAGGATTATGAAAGGGATTTGAGAGAAGTTACAGAGATGGAATTGAAAATTCCAGAAACTGAAAAAATCTAATAAGAAGGAGAAAAAGGAGTTGAATATAAAGTGGAAAGCTATTAAAATAGATAACTATATAGATAAGTAGTTTCAAATTCATTAGTGGTCTACTAACAGCTTTAAAATTCTTGGATATGAGTTTAAAATGAAGTTGGGAAATATCTAACAAAGTAAAAATAAAATAAAATATTTAAAAACTAATGTATTTGCATCCTTAAAAAAATACTTATATGTTGCTTTCTTTCTAAATTTGAAGTGTGCCTAAAAAACTGTTCTCTAAAAGTTTGATAGAATTCTGTGAATCCACCAAGATTAAGATTTTTTTCCTATGGAATTTCCTTTATAGCTAGATCAACTTCATTCCCTGAGACTGGCTTATACAAGATCTCTATCTGGTCTTCTGATAGTTTGGGTATTTTATTTTTTAATTACATTAATATTTTTCATATTTAAAGTTCTGAAATTTCTCTCTCCCTACTTCCTTCCTTACCTTTCATTAGAAAAGGTCACTATTTGATGCAGATTTATTAATATATGTAAAACAATACTATGCATACTTCTATTGATAAGATCTTTCTCTGGAGGTAGATAGTATCTTCCGTCATAAGTTTATACTTCATTTGAGTATTTAGAGTATTTAGAAAAAGTTAACTATTCACAATTATTCTTTGAACAATATTGCTGCTACTGTATATATTATTCTCTTGGTTTTGTTCATTTTATTTTCCATTATTTCGTTCATCTATTCATTTTTTTCCCCTAAAATAAACCAACTCATCTTTACTGGCAGTGCAGTAGTATTCCATCACAATCATATACCACAACTTGTTTAGTCATTCCTCAATTGATGGGCATCCCTTCAGCTTCCAGTTCTTTGCCACCACAAAGAGAGCTGCTGTAAATGTTTTAGAACAAACCTAGTCGTGGCATAATTAGTCAAATAATATATACAGTCTTATAACTCTTTAAACATAATTCCAAATTGCTCTGGTTGAATCAGTTCACACTTCCATCAATATCATATTAATGTCTCAAATTTTCTGCATCCCCTCCAACATTTGTAACTCTCCCCTTCTATCATTTTAGTCAATCTGATAGGTGTGAAATGATATATCAAAGTTATTTTAATTTGCATTACTTGAATGAATAATGATTTAGAGCATTTTTATATGACTACATATAGTTTTGAATTCTTGATTGAAAAACTGCCTATTTACGTCATTTGACTATTTGTCAATTGGGGAATGAGTCTTATAAATTTGACAAAGTTATCTATTATTTGAGATATGAGACCTTTATTTGAGAAATTATCTACAATTTACCCCCATTTCTCTGGTTTCCTTCTAATCTTGGTTATATTTCTCTTATTTGTATAAACCCTTTTTAATTTAATGTAATTAAAATTATCCATTTTACATTTCACAAAATTCTCTTTCTCTTGTTCACAAATTCTTCTCCTAGCGATAAGTCTGGTGCATAATATGTTCCATGTTGTTCTAGTTTTCTTATAATATCTCCTTATATCTAGGTCATGTATCCATTTTGACCTTATCTTGGCAAATGGTGTAAGATATTGATCTATACCCAATTTCTATCAAACTCCTTTCCTAACTTTTTTTTTTTTACCAGATAATGTATTTTCATTCCAAAAGCTTAAATCTTTACATTTATCAAATACAGGGTTATTATAATCATTTACTATTGTGTATTTATGTCTACTCTGTTCTACTGAGCTACCTTTCTATTTGTTAGCCAATATCAAATAGTTCTGATAATTACTGTTGTATAATGTAGTTTAAGATCTGGTACTGCTAACCTTTCTTCCTATGTTTTCATTTTGTTTTCATATGTTTTTATTAATTCCTTTGATACGCTTGATTTTTTTGTTCTTCCAAATGATTTTTATTATTTTTTACTAGATTAATAAAATACGGTTGGTGGTTTTGTTTGGTTTTTTTGTTGTTTTTTTTTGTTTTTTGGTAATTTCAGTGGGATGGCATTGAATAAGTGGACTAGGTAGAATTGTCATTTTTATTATATTGCCTCTGCTCCCCCATGAACAATTAACATTTCTCCAAATATTTAAATCTGACTTTTTTTGTATAAAAAGTGTTTTATAATTATGTTCATGTAGTCCCAAGGTTTGTTCTTGACAGGTGTACTCGTTGGTATGTTCCACAACATAGAGATTTTTAGAAGAGGTATTTCTTGCTAACTCTTCTTGCAGTTGGTGATATATGAATATGCCAATGACCTGTGTGATATTTCATATTTTTGAGGGTATTGCTTTATGTCTTTTGTGTTCTGCACTTCGTTGGCATATAACTGTATGTAGGGTGTTCTGGTTATTCTTTTTATCACTTCTGCTCTAGCTGTGATTTCACCTTTCTCATCTGATATGTTATTGATTTGATTTTTACTCTCTTCTTTTTTTATCAGATTAGCTAAGATTTTATGAATTTTATTAGTTTTTTCAAAGAACCAGATTTTAGTTTTATTCATCATATCTGTGCTTTTAATTTACAATTTATCTCTTTCCCCTCTAATCTTTACCTCTATCCTTCTGTGATTATTTTAGGCTTTTTATTTGATAGATTTCCAATATTTAAATGTACATGCAGTTCATTAATCTTCTTTTTTACTTTGTATTTTTGTAAAAAATTAGATTTTTTTGGAAGGCTACCTTAGCTTCACCCAAAAAAAAATTTTAGTATGCTTCTTCATCATTTTCTTTTATGGTAGTTTTTGTTTCTATGGTTTTTTTTCTTTGACCAATTCATTTATTTAGAATTTTATTAAGTTTCCACTTGCATCTGTATCTTTTCTTTGTGATTCCCAAATTATTATTTTATTGCATTATTGTCTGTAAGGCTGTATTAACTCTTTCTAGGTTTTTGGGGTTTCTTTTGCATTTGTTTGCAACATCTTTCTATGACCTAGTACATGGTCAATTTTTCTAGAAGTAACACGGAGTGCTGAGAAATAGACATTTTCTTTTCCTCCCTTTTAGATTTCATAAGTCTTATAACTAGTTTCTTCAGTAGTTTGTTCGGATCCATGGTTCCCCTTCTGTTTATCTTTCTTTCTTTTAGACTTTACCAAAACTGAGAGAGTAATATTGAAGTCCCCTGTTGCTGTTGTTTTATTGCCTATGTCCTTCTGTTCTTCAGCTAATATTTCCTTTATAAATTTGGATGCTGAGAGCCCGCTCTCTGAGGCGCGGTCCTGTGGAGCGCTAACGGCTGGCCGTTGGAAAAGAGAACGCGGCGTCTCTGAGGGGACCCGGTGGTGGGGGAGGGGGGGAGAGGAGTATCTCTTACAGTTACTGGAGCTACTGTCTTCCCGACTCTGGTTGAAGGGAATCTCCCAAGATGGCTGTGCAAGAGAAAGACCCAAGTGGGAAGATTTCCCAAGCCAGTCCAACCGATTCCAGTTTGATTCAGGACAGTTCCCTGGAGACCGAATGGCAGATCCCGGTCACCTCAGAGCCGTACAGAAGCCGCTTCAGTAGCTGCCCCGGCGTGACTGACAGTGGGGACACGGCCATCGGCACATCATGTTCTGACATCGTTGGGGAGTTTCGCAGTTCGAGCCCATCCTTCCTGCCCATCAAAAGCCAAGTAACCATTCCTACAGCCCGTGTGGTACCATTTACTTCGGGGACCTCTTCAATAAAGCCAGCTTACGCACTTACAGGGCTCCTTTCCTCCAAATTGACTGTGTCAGGATTGTCTGAAAATGTGGGACTGCCCAGGAATGGAGACCTTGGCACCATAAAAAGGTCTCAGGGCCTGTCGAGGGATTTCATGTACCTCTGTGGAAAACCTGGGGAAAATGGAAGTGAACAGTCCTGGTTTCCTGCTTTGGGCCACATAAGAGAAGAGCAGGTGAGGAAGTTTGGTACTCCCAACATGGAGCCAACTTTCAACCAGTCGGTTCTGATGGAGACTCTGTATTCAGATCCCTACTACCGACCTCACCTGCAGAATCCATCAACTGAGACAGGCAAGGAGTTGAACAAGGTGCTGCCGGAGACTAAGAAGGTCCCAGGTGCAAAGGCTGGGTGGGAACGAAATGGGACCTACTCCATTGTTGGTGGGCTGCTTCAGGCAGCATCTGACTTCCCGAAGCCTCTGCACTCGCAGGGGTGGCTGCGAGGCCCTGACACTTGGCATTGCCAGGAACAGTCCTGTGAACTCAGCACATGCCGACGGCAGCTGGAGTCAATTAGGTTACAGATGGAACAAATGAAGCTCCAGAATGCAGCCACCTGCCACCGCCCCGCAGCTTACGCTCAGTCTGTGCCCTCCCTGGAGCCAGTCCAATGGCTGAACATCCTAAGCAGCAAGGAGAGCCTCCTCAAGGAGAAGAATCTCCTTATCGACAAGCAGAGGCGGCATATCTCTCAGTTGGAACAGAAAGTTCGTGAGAGTGAGCTTCAGGTCCAGAGTGCCCTGTTGGGCCACCCTGCACACTATGGGGACGTCTGCACGCTGAGGCTGCAGGAGCTGCAACGAGAAAACGCTTTCCTCCGAGCACAGCTTGCACGGAAGACAGAGGCTCTCAGAAGAGAAAAGTCAGAGCTTGAAAAGAAACTCTGTGCCTGCGAAGTGGATGCCCAGCACATCCGGGAGTCCCTCAGGGTGGCGTTGCAGAAACATTCAGAAGAAGGGAAGAAACAGGAAGAAAGGGTCAAGGGAAGGGACAAACACATTAACAATTTGAAAAAGAAATGTACGAAGGAGTCAGAGCAGAACCGGGAGAAACAGCAGCGCATTGAGATTCTGGAGCGCTATGTGGCCGATCTGTCCACGAGGGAGGATCAACCGCAGCGCAGCCAGAAGCTCCGGGAGTTAGAGCTGAAGAACTCAGACCTTCAGGAGCAAGCGACAGACCTGAAAAGAAAGCTGGGAGAGGCCCGGGCAGGCAGCACGGAACGGGAATCCCAGCTCGAGGGCCTGAAACAGAGAGCGGCAACTCCTCTCTGTTGTGCAGAGTTTGCAAGATAAACAGTATTCGAAGAAGGTGTGTGGTGGGAGCCTGGTTCAACAAGTGGAAAGCCCCAAAGTGGAGAATGAATCTTTGCAGAAAGAGTGTGATTGCCTCAGGAAGGTTGTGGATAAGCAGCAGAAGGAAAGAGACCAGTTGTGTTCACAAGTGAAGAGCCTGGAGGCGGAAGTGGTTCAAGAAGGAACTTGTCAAGCCCTGAAGGAGGAGGCTAGAAGGAGGAAAAATGCCTTGGAACGGCTGCGCTTGGCAATAAAGGAGCTTTCAACGCAGAACCAGGACCTGATTGAACCCCTAGAGCACCTTCGTCAGTCCCAGCCAGCTTCTTTGCCCTCGGCAGACACAGCCAAGCTGGCCCACGAGCTGAGCTGCTGCCTGCATGATCTGCAGGTAGTATGCAGCATTGTGACCCAGAGAACCCAACCTATTCCTTCTTCTGGGCATCCATTCTGTGTCAACTGAGCCCTCAACTGAGTTAGATTTGCAGAAACCAGATGTGATCATCAAGAAGCTGGAAGAAGTCAGGCAATTGCATCGCGACATCGAGGAAATCCGTACCACCATGTATGACAGATATGCCCAGGACATGGCAGACAACTGCATCACCTAGTGATAACTTAGGAAATAGGAGGAATAAGTTGGAGAAGAGGCCAGGCCAGTGACTGCCTCTTAGTTACTGTGAAGGAGTGGTGAATAACATACTCCCTGGCAAGGATATGCTGTGTCCTTCAGGAACTTGTTTAATAGCACCTGCCAGTCCTGATTTGTGCCCCTGGGTGGTGATGGGGGAGATTGAGTTAACTGGCCTTCCCCAGGTATGACCTGCCATACGGGGGAAGCCCGGCCTGTTTGCCTCACTGCTCCATACTCGCAGATGGGAGCTAGGATCATCCTTACACTGTTTTGCCCACAGCATTAGCAAGGATTCTCTATGACTCCCCTACCTTGCCTTAGATATCACATGGCCAGGGTTGTGGTGCCCAGACAGAGATCTCCATCTTTTTCTCTCAGGGCTGACTAAGATGAGATGATCTATGGGGGAAGGAAGGGCCCTTTTCGTCTGTGGGATCAAGGAGCATCTCAACATGCCTCAGAGTCTTTTCATTTAGTCAAGTCCCCATAGCATTGTAAAGGGAAAGCAGATTACTTGTCACTCTTTTGCCTTAATTCTTCTCCCTCTCATCTCCCACTAGTTGTCCACTAGGAATCTCCCAGGTCATATTTTCACCCTGGGATTGTGGGTGTTCTAGCTATGGAGCAGGCAGATAACCTGCTCATTTTCTTTGTCCTGGTTTCTAGTCCCTGTAAGCAGTAGGGGAGGGGATGCTGTTACTGGTGCAGCAGGTCTTGACCATCCTTCAGCAGGGTATCTGCTCCTCTCTAGTGCTTAGGTTTGGTGAAAGCTGTTTGGAGCCAGTAGGGCAGAGACTTCCCTTTTCCCAAGAAGCCTCTGTGCCCTGTTGGGTTAGTAAAAGCCCCTCCCACCTTGAGGGAAGGCTGAGTGTGTTGGCTCCCCTGGAAAACCCTCAACACTAATATCCATACAAGGGTGCAGCACCTCAGCTTCTAGATCTTAACTGTTAACATTTTGACTTCTTAGTTCCAGGTGCAGGTTAGATTTGAATTGTTCACAGGGCTGGTTATTTTGGTTTTTTTCTCCTTTTCATCTTTCCAGTGTGGAGAGTGATGCTCATTTGTACCTGTCTCTGTGAGAGAACATGTGTGATTCCGGTTGGCTCCTGATGCTGGGGTGAGGCAGCCTTGGTACAGATCCCCGCCGCTCAACCCTGATAGTGGTCTGGAGGTCAGTGAGCAGATGAGCTGTGACCCTCTTCTCCAGTGGCATTTAATTTCTAGAAAGGATACGCACTGCTGCCTTGCTCCCCCGACCAGAGGATGCCTCCTTATTCAAAGCCAGACTGGAAGCGCAGAGCAGAACTCAGGGCCATTCTATTCTCCCCCAAAGTTTATAAAGTATTTATGAATCTTTGTTATATTGACTGGTTTGTATTAGTTTGATTACAAAATAAAAAGACTGAACTGGCAAAAAAAATTTCTGGAGCATATAAGTTTATTTCTGATATGAGTTTGTTGTATGTGGGTCCTTTGAGATTAATGTCATTTCTCTATTCCTATCTCTTTTTTTTATGTTTCCTTTTGCTTTGTCAGAAGGCATGATAGCAATGCCTGCTTTCTTGGATCATCTGATGCATAGGAAATCTGTTTTCCATTCCCTCAGTTTTATTTTGTGTGTCTTTTTGTTTATATGTACTTCTTGTAAACAATAGATTGTAGGGTTTTATTTTCTTAATTTTATTGGATTGTTTAATTCACTCATATTTAAAGTTATGAGACTTAAGTTTATATTTTCATCCTTCTATCTCTAGCTTTGTTTTCTTTCAAGTTACATTTTATCCCTCTTCTTTTGTAAACACAGTCCTATGTTCCTTCATTTTCTTTATGTTCATCTTAAGATGGCCCTGTTTACATTGTCTCTCTTCTCATCCCTGATCCCCTCTTCTCAGTTATTACCACTTTCCCTTTGTAGTTTTTCTTATTACTTTTTCTCTCTTGCTTCTATCTAGCTTTATAATTTTTTCTCCCCCTTTCCCCTCCCAATTAAAATAGATCCTCCCTTCCTCTTTTTCAACTAGTATTGTTAGTTAGATTTATAAAATTTCACTATTTATTCTTCTTTCCAAAAAGGAGTTTTCATTCTCTCTTCATTATCCATCATCCCCTTTTTCCATCTACTCTAGACCCTCATTCATAATTCCTCTAATTATCTGATCTATTTTATCTTCTGTATTCTTTATGCAAAGTTCTGAGTTTTTAACTGCTTGCCATCCAAGTAGTTTCTGCTTGTAGAGCTTGCCCCATGGATTCACCCTTTCTATTGTCCCTCTCCCAGAATAATGCACATTATTGAATATGTCAGGATACGACCCTTTCTCCACCACTTTTCTGATTACACAGTCCACCACTGATCTATACCCTCCCCTGGTAACCATTCCCCCACCCCCCTTTGCCTCAAAATTTCCTCCAGGTGTCCATGCTCCCTAACTCCCACAGGGGCCAGTTACACCCAGTCTTCAACCACTCCCTTCCCAAGGTAGGATAAATAGACTTTTCAAGCACCAAATCCCCCAGGCACATTCAGCTCAAAGCCCTCAACTCTCTTTACAAACCATCTCTCTCTTCACCCGTAGGAGCATTCAGAAGTGGAACCCGTTCCAAACATCAGTGCAAGGCCTGTTTCTTTCCCAATACTTTTGATCCTTTGCCTCTCTTCCTCACTGCCCCCATAGTCATCCCTTTCTGAATCTGAGGGTCAGTTTTGCCTCATTACCAGCCTTTGATTTAGCCTGAGCATATCACATGCTTCCCTCTATCCCACTGCTCTCCTCAGTCCCCTTCATGTACCCTCTTATGTTGTAATGTAGACCCACCAAATTTTTTAAACTGATTCACCTGTAGGCAAGGTATGGCCAGATTCTATCCAGAATAGCCCTATCTTCCTCCTTGCTGTTACCTCCACCAGACTTTCACCTTCACATTTGTCTCATTGTGTGCAATCAGAAATTCCTTTCTGGTCTTCTTGCTATCACTTTGCTGTCACAGGTTATTTTTTTCTCTGCTATATTTATTCACTCCATTTCTGTTATTTGGGTTGTTCAGGAAGCACAGTTTCTTCAGATCTGATCTCCTCTCTAATTATATTTCAAATGCTTCTTTGTTATTGAACGTCGATCTTCTTTTTCATTTACGGCTAAATTCAGATTTGCTGTATGTCACCTTGGGTCACATTTTGAGCTCCGTTGTTCTTCAGAACACATGATTTCATTCCATCCTGTGTTTTCAGCTGGTTGCAGAATAGTCTTTCATTATTTGAATTTCCAGATCTTGTTTCTGAATTGATTTGTTCAATTTAATCTCTATGTGTTTTGGAGTTTGCAGTCTAGAATTGTTTTTTCTGAAGATCTGTGAATTCTTTCAATCACTATTTTATTTTCTAAGTACAGAAGTTCTGAGCAGTTCTATTATGTTCTTGATTGCTATATTCAGGTTATTTGTCCTGTCATGTTATTTTGGGAGAACTATGATCCTTAGGTTGTATCTATGTATCCTAACTTTGAGAGCAATAGGTTTTTCTTGAAGAGTGACCATATTTAATATTATTGGATTTTTTCCTTCTAGACTGTGCTTCATTTCTATATATTTGCAAATTTCAATCTATCATTCTCTCTTTTGTTTCTCAAATGAGATTTTCTATTCTGCCCATTATTTTTGTCATGCATGCTCTAAATTCTACCCTTATAATTTTCACTCCTCTTTCAAACCACTCAAGAACAGTGTGTTACGGTTTCATTTTCTCCTTACATTCTACAAATTCCTTTGTCTTTTAAAGCATTATTTCATATTAGATCTGGAGGCAGTATTTCCTTCTTAATATTTTCTTCTTTGTTTAGCTACAACATCTTTGAGTTTTCTTCTTTCTGACATTCTTGATAATTTCAGTCTTTTTTCCCTCTGATTTTCCCTTAATGTTCACTTCCATTGCCTGGAACCTGGGTCTCCATGGAATGGGAATTAGAGTGCAGGGTGAGTTTTGTTGTAAGGCTGTAAGATGTTTTTGGGTCTGTTACCGTAGCCTCTGCTAATGAGAGGTCAGGTGGGGATTCTGAGTGAGTTAGTGAACACCAATTCATTCCTAAATCATGGAGATAGATGAAAGTTGCTTTATCTTTGGCACATAATTGCTGTTTTGGAGAGCTTTAAAAGATTGTATGAATCACAGAAAATATCTAGTCTTCCACCTTGTTGCTTATGTGACCTGAAAGTCTTATCTATTTCTATATAATTTTCAGTTTTCTTGACATATAATTGGATAAAATAGCTTCTACCCATTTCCTTTAATTCTTATCCAACCATTGTGAATTATTCTTTTTCATTTTTGTATTGGAGATTTGGTTTTCTTTGATGATCTCATCAAGTGTCATGAGTCTAGTTATCTTCTCTGTACATATGTTTCCTATATATTCATCCTGATTCTGTCTCCTAAGTTCCAGTTCCACATTGTAATTTTTAATTACAACTGCCTATTGTAATATTGAATTATACATCCCAAAAGCAACTCAAACTCAACATGTCCAAAACACATTGTTGTCTTTCCTCCAGGACCATCCCCTCTTTCCAGTTTTAACTTTTACTGTCAAGGGGCACCACCAGTTCCCAGTCCCCTAAGCTTGCAACTTCAGTGTCATTCTTGACTCCTTAACTTTATTCACCCCATATATCTAATCTGTTGTCAATTCTCAATATTTTTAAATTCACAACTCTCATATATGTTTCCCTCTCTCCCCTCAAGTCCCTACCCTTGTACAGTCACTCATCTCTCACATGGACCATTACAGTAGGCTTCAGGTTGGTCTCTCTGCTTCATCTCTCCTCATCCAATCTATCTTGTACTCAGGATACTGAAATGATTTTCCTAATACGCTGGTCTAAACATGCAACTCCTCTAGTCGATATACACCAGTTGCTCCCAGTTACCTACAGGATTAAAAATATAACCTACTATTTGACCTTTAAAACCCTTGTTTTCTTGCCTACTTTACTCTCTTCCGTGTGTACTACAATCCTGCAACATGTGACTGTTTGCTGTTCCTCTCACACAACACTGCATAGCCCAGCTCTGCACATTTTTGCTAACTGACCCTCTGCCTGGAAGGTTCTGTCTTTTCCTCCATCACTTTACTTCCCTGACTTCTTTTGAGATTCAACTTAACCTTCTGTTAAAGGCTTCTCCTGTTCCTACTCATTGCTAATTCTCTCTAAAATTATCTTACACTAATACTGTATGTAGCACATGTACATAATTTTTCGCATGTTGTCTCCTATTACTAGATTATTAATTCTTGTAAGGAAAGTCTACTTTGTCTCTCTTTGTCTTTCTGTGTTTCATACAGTTCCTGTTGCACAATAAGCAGTTAATATTTGTTGACAGTTTTTTTTTATTCTTTAGTAGTCTTTTTAAAAGTCAACTTTTATTCACTATTTTAATGTCTTTGTTTTCAGTTTTAGTTTAAGAGTTTTCATATTAATTTGTTGATTTTATAGTTTTTTTTAGTTGAACGTCAAATTTATCTCTTTCCTTTTCTTGTTTATTCAGTCTTTGACTGAATCTCAGAAGTTGAAGTATATTGCTTTATGGGTATTATTTTCTTCAACAAAATTGATTATTTTTCTCTGATTTGTTCTTTGACCTATACCTTATCTAGGTTAGTATTTAGTCCGCGTTTAAGTATGACTAGTTTCTTCGAGTTATATTTATAAAGTATCATTTTATTGCAATGTGGTCACTTAATGCATGTATTTGCCATCTCTGTTCTTTGTTTTTTAATCCTCTAGAACATGGTAACATTTTGCAAAGCTGTCCAGCCAGACAAAGAGATATGTACACTATGATTCTTTTCAGGAATTGTCAAGGGACTCATCTACATTTTTAAAACATTCTATTAACATTTTAACTGCTGTCTTATATTTTTGTTAGTTTTTTTTTTCCAAGTCTGAAAAGAGCATATCAAGGTTCAGTAACTGCTGTTTTGTTATTTCTCCTTGTTTCTAACAAGCTTTTCCTTTAAACTTTTGTTCACATGATATTCAATGCTTAATTGTTGAGTATTGCTATTTCATAATCTTTGGTATTTTCAAGTATAACTTTCCTTGTTTATGTCTATTTCATGGTTGCCTTGTCTGAAATTATGGGTGCTAGCCCTGCTTTTTTTTTTATTCACCTGGGATATGATAGATTTTACTCTAACCTTTCATCTTTATTCTTTTTGTGCCTTTATGTCTCATGTGTGCTTCCTGTGAACAATATGTAGAATTCTTTTTTAATCCCTCTTTCCTCCTTACTCCATTTTAAGGATGAGCTTATCTGGTTTGTTTTCATGGTTTGGATTGTTAGGTGTGTTTTTCCATTTATCTCATCCTCTTTCTGACTTTTCCTATCAGTATTGCATACTTCAGTGTCCCTCCTTTTGCTGGAAGTATTGCACGAATCCTATCAATTGGTATTAAATTTTCTGTGTTCAGAAAATCTGGGCAGTTCTTTTCTATCATTTCTTGTATTGTAGTGTTCAAGTTTTCTGTCCTGTCAAGTTCTTTGAAGGATGAATGATCCGTAGCTTACCTCTACACAAGAAAAATACATTTTGCTTAAATAAGACTGTTGCAATTTAATTTTAACAAAAGGGTAAAATGAGACACATCTCCATCCAAGATAACATTTGTTATCAGGGTCATGCTACCTGTCAAAAAATGGGTCATTGGTTTGCCTCCATTAATGCAAAAGAACCTGAGTAAGAGTACAATTCCCCTTATGTAGGTTTGGGGAGTACAGAACAAAGGACAGAACAGGGTAGATGACATCAGGGAATTAAGTACAACATAGCTGGATACAGAGCTGAGGTGCAGGAAACAACATGATTGGTTGAAAGTTTAGTAATAGGGGCTAGTAATAACCTTTATTCTTTTTTCACAAGAATAAGAAGTGCTCTTAGAATCCAGGTGCAAGATAGTGGCCTAGACTTTTGGACAGCAAACCAGACATCCTTGAAGGATAACTTGGTAGAGTAAAGATGTCGGGCCCAAACACCCTTTCCCATGCATTTCCTAAGGTTAGCAAAAATTTCTTGAGCAGGAGAGTTGGATTATTTTTTCCAGTTTAACCTTTTACAGGCCAGCTGAACTCTGAACCAAGCTCTGAAACAAAGTACCATGACTTAAGCAGTTACAGGACAAAAGCAATTATAGGATAAAATTAATTAGTTGTAAATAGGATCAATAAGAAAATGGTATTGAATCAATCTTAATTTTCTCAGGTGGCATATTTTCTTTTACTATTTTTTATTCTCCTCTATATTGTCCTTCATTTCTGTATATTTGCAATCCCAATCTATTGTTCTCTTTTATTTCTTAGGTAAGACTTGCCAACACAAATTTATTTTTCTACTTTTACCCATTATTTTTGGCATGCATGCCATAAATTCTGCCTTCATAGTTTTCATTTTTCTTTTGAACCACTCAGGAACAGCATGTTGTTATTCCATATTGTCTTCACATTCTATATGTTCCACTACCGAATCATTTCCATTGTCTTGTAGCATTTATTCATAGATACCTGAAATCATTTTCTAGAAGTCACATTTCCTTCTGTTTTTAATATTTTCCCTGTTGGTTTATCTGCTTATGTTCAATATCTTTGAGGTTTCTTTTTTCGGATATCGTTGGTAATTTCAGGATTTTTCTCTCTTATTTTTACTTAATGCTCACTTTCTGACTCTTTCCTCAGTGATGATGGTTTCTACAGAGGCTAGATCTTAAAGAATTAAAGTATCTCCTCCTTTTCCTGTGGTGGGAAATTCATAGTCTACTAGTCAAGGTCTCTGTCCCAAGTGTCTGTCCCAAGAAGTCAGAACTTCTGTCAACTGAATGTTGAACTCAGACTCAGTGGAATGTTACACTTTTCCTCCCACAAATACACAGTGTCTTGGCCTAATATCCTGTCCTACTTCTGCTCATCATTTCTCTGGCATGGCACCAGTAGTTCTGAGTGTTGCAACACTGATGTTAGAGGGCTAATTTCTGTTATTTGGGTCTTCAGGGCTCTGGGAGGAGGAGAATATAATGTGTTGCTGAGCTCTATTTCAAGCCCGTGCATATGTCCTACCCCCTTTCCCTTTGATCTACTCTCCTTCAGAATTCTTATTTCCTTTTGCTTTTAAAGCACAGTTAGATACCCATATAGTAATGCCTGTCTGTGGGAACCTCAGCAAGCTTCTGTGCCTGGAGCGCTGTCACAGCCATGCTGTCTATTATAGTGTGAGCAAATTTCTGGAGATTGCAGCCAGAATGTCCACAGAATTGTAAAGAAAGGGAGGGACCAAGTGATGTATTGGAGTTTTGTTTCAAGCTCATGTTTTGTTCCTTGGGTCAGCTAGTGTAGCCTCAATTTTGTACTGTGGGAGGTGCAGGAGAGGTGCCAAGTGAACTCAAAGTAGTTTTATTTCCTTTTTGAAACTTATTTTGTATTCCAGGTCTCTCAGACCATGAAGACTGAGATACTGGAAGTTGTTCTATCTTTGGTATGTAATTTCTGTTTTGCAGGTATTTGAGAATTTGTGGGGATCAGAGAAAGTGTCAATTCCTTCATCTTATTGCTCTGATCACTTTCTCCTTTTACAATGAAAAAGTGCTGGCAAAAAGCTATTGGAAACAATACTAGTTATCAGTGATTGTAGCTATCAACTCATCTCATCTCTTTAATATTTTTCCCAATTACACATAAAAACAATTTTAACCTTCCTGTTAATTTTGAGTTCTAAATTCTCTCTCTCTTTTTGAGAAGGCAAGCAATTTGATATAGGTTAGACATCTGTAGTCATGCAAAACATATTTCCATGTTAGTCATGCTGTGAATGAAACGTGGACTGAAAAGAAAAAGCAAAAAAATATGCTTCAATTTCCACTCAGACTCCATTGATTTCTTTCTCTGAAGATAGCATTTTTCATCATAATTCCTTCAGAATTGTCTTGGATCATTGTATTGGTCAGAATAGCTAAGTCATTCACAGGTGATCTTCACACAATATTACTGTGCACAATGTTGTCATGACTCTGTATATCTTACTTTGCATCAGTACAAGTAAGTCTTTCCAGGTTTTTCTGAGATCACCCTGCTTATCATTTCCACCACAATCACATACCATAATTTGGTCAGCCATTCCCCCATTGATTCACCAGTAGTGCATTAGTGTCTCACCTGTTTCATATCCCCTCCAACATGCCATTTTCCTTTTCTGCATATAAGTCAATCTGATAAGTGTGGGGTAGTACTTCAAAGTTGTTTTAATTTTTATTTATCTAATCAATGGCATTTTTTCATATGACTATGATAGCATTGATTACTTCATCTAAACATTGCCTATTAAATCCTTTGACTACATAGAAATTTGGGAATTTCTCTTAATTTTTTAAGTTTGACTCAGTTTTCTATATGTTTGAGAAATGACGCCTTTATCAGAGAAACTTACTCTATTTTTTTCACAGTTATAATTACTATTTCCTTCCATCCTTTTCTCCCATTTTCCTAATCTCTTTCTCCTTTCACCTTGTCCATCCTCAAAAGGGTTTGTCCCTCTCATTTTGCCTAACTCACACTCTCTTCTATCAGACTCCTTTTCTTTTGTTCCCTTTATCTCCACCTTTCCTGCGGTTTAAGATATAACTAAGTGTGTATGTTCCTCTCTCTGAGCCAGTTCTGATAAGAGTAAAGTTCAAAAGCTCCCATCCACCTCTTTCATCTTCCTGTCCACTGTAAAAACTCTTTCACGCCTCCTTTACGTGAGATAATTTACCCCATTCTACTTCCCTTATTACTCCTTCACCCAGTGCATTCCTGTTTCTTACCTCTTGGGTTTTTTTTTTAAATAAATCACCCCATCATATTCAACTCACACCTGTGCCCTGTGTCTATGCATACTCTTTCTAATTGACCTAATAATAAAAAAAGTTCTTAGAATTTACAAGCATTACCTTCTCAGGTAGAAATGTAAACAGCATAATCATTTTGAATCCCTTATGATTTCTCGTTCCTGTCTTAGATTTTAAACTCACATTTTCTCTTTAGCTCTGGTATTTTCATCAGAAATACTTGAAAGTCTTCTATTTTGATGAGTTTCAATTTTTTTCCCCTGATAGATCATAGACACTTTTGATGGGTAGGTGAGTCTTGGGTATAATCTTAGCTCCTTTACCCTCTGGAATATCATATTCTAAGCTCTGATACTTTAGTGTTAAATTTTGTATTATCTTGACTATGGATCCACAATGTATAAATAGTTTCTTTCTGGCTGCTTGAAATATTTTTCCCTTAGACTAGAGGCTCTGGAATTTGGCTGTAATATTCCTGGGATTTTTCATTTTGGGACCACTTTCAGGAGGTGATCAGTGGATTCTTTCCATTTCTATTTTACCCTCTGGTTCTGGAATATCAGTGCCATTTTCCTTGATTATTTCTTTTTAAAATTTATTTACTTTTAGTTTACAACAATCAGTTCCACAGGTTTTTGAGTTCTGGATTTTCTTCCCCTCTCTCCCCACCTCCCTTCCCAAGATGGCTTGCACTCTGATATGGGCTCTACACATACATTCACATTAAACATTGTCACATTAGTCATTTTGTGAAGAATTATAATGGAATGAAGCACAAGAAATAAGAAGCAAAACAAAAGAGATAGGGCAAATAGTATGCACTGATCAACATTCAGTCTCTGTAATTCTTTCTTTGCATGTGGGTAGCATTTTCCATCATAAGCCTTTTGAAGTTGTCTTAGAACCTTGTATTGCTGAAAAGAGCCAAGTTTATCAAGGTCAGTCAACGAACAATGTGGTCATAACTATGTACAATGTTCTCCTAGTCTTGATAACTTTTAAAAAGATGTCTAGACTTTTATTATCATGACTTTCTGGTAGTCCAATAATTCTTAAATTATCTCTCCTCAATCAATTTTCTAGCTCAGTTATTTTTCCAATGAATATTTCTCATTTTCTTCATTACCTTTTACTTGCTCCATTCGAGTTTTTAAGGAATAATTTTCTTCAGTGTGATTTTGTATGTCCTTTTCCATTTGACCAATTTTACTTTTAGAGGTTTCTCCTCTTAAGTGAATTTGGACCTCTTTTTTCCATTTGACTAATTCTCCTTTATATGGTGTTCTTTTCTTCATTGGATATTGGTGTCCCTCTTACTATTCAACTTATTCTGCTTTTTGAGATGTTACTTTCTTCAGTATCTTTTGCGCCTAAGCTATTGAATCTTTTTTCATGATTTTCTAGCATCACTGTTATTTCTTTTCCCAATTTTTCTTCTACCTCTCTTCTTTGGCTTTTAAAATCCATTTGGAGCTCTTCTGAATTCTTTTTTTTGGTGGGGGAGGCTAAGATCAATTCACATTTTCAGGGGGGACTTTGGATACAGTTGTTTTTACTTTATTTTCTTCTTCTAAGATTGTGTTTGATCTTCCCTGTTACCACAATAACTTTTTATTGTCAAGACCTTTTTTATATTGTCTACTCATTTTTTTCTAACTTCTTTCTTGCTTTAAATCTACATTAAAGTTGGGCTCTATTCCAAGGATGAAAGGAATACTGTCCCAAGCTTTAAAAGTTTTGTGTAGCGAATTCTGGGCATCTGTAAGCTTTCAGTTCTTCCAAAGTAATATGATCTAAGGAGATGTGAGTTTCCTACTCTCCTGGCCTGTTCTCAGGTCCATAAGTGATCGCAGTCACTCTCTTCTTCCTGGAACTGTGACCAATACCCCTGTTTCCCTGAAGATGTAACCTCTAGGGTGCTTGCACCCAGTGCCAACAAAGGGGCCCTCAGAGCCTCCTTCTGACCATTTGTCTGACACCCTTACCATCTATGGGCTGAGAGCTCCAGATGCAGTGGTTGACACCATTGATTCAGTCATTCCCAAGGCTGGTGGCTTGTCTGCTTGGGTGCAGCCTGTGTTCCACTCTCATCCCAGTATGATAGACCCTTTCTGCCAACTTTCTAAGCTGTCTTGGGCTGGAAAATTTGTTCATCCTGTCCTGTTGTGGATTCTGCCATTCCAGAACTTATTTGGGGATATTATTTAAAATTGGTTGGAAGGGAATTTGGGAGAGCTTAGGAGAGTTCTTACCTTTTCTCTGCCATCTAAAGAGGGATAAAATTACTACCATGACCTATCTCATATCATAAAGTATGTGAGAGTGCTTTTTGAACTGAAAATTCAAACTAGAGTTTCTTCATCTTGTTTATCCTTTTCTTTAGAATTTCCTATACAAAAGCATATCACCAAATCAATCATTTTATTATTTGTTTCCCCCATCGTAATAAATCTTATCACATCTTAACATATATATATATGTTAAATATATATATTTAACCTGCCCACCTGATTCAATCATCATGCCAGTAGGAATAATAAGTAAATAAAATAACTGAAACAAGACTAGTCATTCTGGCCATATTAACTGAATAGCATCAGTCCCTGTTCAACACAACAATTATGACGTCCATAAAAACTGAAGATTAGAAAGCAGACTTTTTGGAAGGGTTAGGTATGCAAAGGTATGGCTGTGGCTCATTAGTGAAGAATGTGAGAAAATCTCAGTTTGCTTTAAGGAAGCAATTTACTGACAAAGGTTACTTTTCTTGAGTTGTGATTGTTTAATTATAATTAGAAATGTCATAATGATTATAATAACTAACATTTATAGAGTGCCTTCTACTGCAAGGCATTGTATTAAGTGCTTTACAATTTTCTCCTTTGATCCTCTTAACAACCCTGGGAGATAGGTGCCATTATTATACCCATTTTACAAATGAAGAAACAGAAACAGAAGGTAAATGACTTGCTCATGGTCTCACAATTAGTGAATGTCTGAAGCCAGATTTAAATATAGGTCTTCCTGACTCTAGGTCTGGCATACTGTCCATTGCACCAATCAGATGCCTCTAGGTCATGAGACAGAGAATTGATAAATTTAATTTATAGTAGTGACTGCTAATAATTATATGATTTTGATGTTACTTCACTGATACTCAATTTCTTTTTTTTGAAATAAATAGACCATGCTGTCCATTAAATATGGCTTCCTGAAGCTACACCTAGGGCACAACATATACTCAAAACAAGAGCTTGTACACTCCCAATGATATATCACTTGTACCAAACCAAAACATTAGGACAAAGCAAAAGATGTGCAATTAAAAAAGAATGCCAAGTAAAATAAGGAAAGTGTACCCTTACAAACAGGGGAACAGTTCCCATAACCTAGAAATGGGAGAGGGAAAACATATATAACTTGGGCTTCTGGGGTTGAACTACAGATGGAATAATTCCCTCAATGGCTCTGTAGTTTTTGATCTTCTACAGATGCACTGATGTCATCCGTTGGTTTGGTGCTTTCATTTGTAAGACTGCTTTTTTCCAATTAGGTATGAGCTACTTTTTTTTTTTTTCAAATAAGCTGTGAGTTACTGGTTTCAACATGTGAGTTGTCTTTTCAACTGTGTTATCTATTACTTTTATGCTATATAGACCTTTTCCCACAAGGGAATTGTTAGAGTCCTCTTGTGAGACAGCTCATGCCCCATGCTATTTCAGCTTTGTGTATGCATGAATCATGCCCACAGTCCAGCAGTAAAATCTCTTAGATCAAGTAAGTTCCTTTAATTGCTTTTACTCTGTCTCAGTGACCAATCCCTTAGACTTTCTTTCTATTTGGGTTGGGTTAATCTGGACTTTGTAATTGTTCTAGCAGCAAACACTGCTCATCAAACTGAAATTGCATTTTAACAACACTGGAAAAGGGTAGAACTGGTGACCTTTGTCCTACATTCTTATAGTTTTACCCACATCAATATTACCCCTTTATATCAAGTAAGAAGGTTGTACTAAATCCTTTAAAAATTCTCTTCTGGCAAAAAATTATTCTGTGATTCTGAATACAAAAAAAAACATATCTTACATTTCACTTAGTCTTGCAATCCAGCACATTATATGTTTAGTCTCACGAAAATAGCTATGTGATAATTGATTGGACTATATAACTTTAAGAAACTGGAATAGTACAAAATAATCACACTTCATATGTATTACATTCATATTATAATCATCAGAAATGTTTGTGAAACCTATAACATTTTCCACAACTGTGTGAAGGTTTCAGGAAAAAATATAGAATTTCCCCTAAAAGCTAATACTTTCTCTCCAACCTCTGGTTAATTAGAAAGGGCAAAAACTAATGAGAAGCATGGTCATTAGAGAAGTTAAGCAAAATAAACATTGTATTCTACAATGAAGACTATTCAAAAAACTAGTTTATAGTTGACCCCTCACACATGCAGACTCAACTTTTGATATGTTTTGAAAGACATAAAAAATGGTCTAGAGCTTTTTGAGTTTACTTTTCATGAAGTTTGTGTCTCTTCCACCTGTAGCACTACATGTTCTTGCTTTGAAACAGGAGATTCTAAATGAGCAAGGATAGCAGAGTGAAAAGAAAGAGAAAGAGGTTAAGGTACTTCATTCATTCTATATGACCATTGCATTAAAAATTTAAAGCAGTGAAAGAGTATGAAGTGGGAAGTATATTTTTCTTTGATAAGTGAAAATTTAAGTTCATACATGAAATATTCCAATGAATTAAGATCTTTAAAACTAAAATGTATTTTTTGCTAATTATTTTAAAACCAAAGAAAAAACTCAGATAAAGGTCTCATCTCAAATATATAAAGAACTTTGTCAAACTTATAAGAATATGAATTATTCCCCAATTGATAAATGGTCAAATGACAGGAACAGGAAGTTTTCAGATGATGAAATCAAAATAATTTAGTCATGTAAAATGATTTAATTACTGACTTGATAAATGCAAATTGAAGCAATCTTGATATATCATTTTATGCCTATCAGATTACCTAAAATGATTAAAGCAGAAAGTGACATGTTAAAGGAGTTGTGGGAAAATTGGAACACTAATTTTTTGGTGGTGGAATTGTCAACTGATTCATCCATTTTGAGAGCAATTTGGAATTATGTTCAAAGAGTTATTGAATTGTCTATATCCTTTGACCCAGCAGACTACTAATAGATTTATTTCTATATATGACTAGGGGGAAAGAAAAAAAACCTATATATTCTAAAGTGTTTATAGAAGCCCTCTTTGTGGTGGAAAAGTATTGGAAATTGCAGGGCTACCAATCAATTGGGGAATGGCAGAACAAGTTGTGGTATACGATTGTGATGGAATACTAACATGCGATGAGAAATTAGTTTGATGATCTAAGAAAGATGGATAGACGTGCACGAAATCATGAGGAGTGAAATGAGCAGAACCAAGAGAATGATATATATATATATATATATGCATATATATAATAGATATATACATACATATATATAACAATATTTTTAAGGACAATTTGGATCAGTCATTTTAAATATTAATACCCAAATTAGCTACAAAGGACCTATGAAAGAAGGTATTATCTGCATCCAGAGAAGGAACTAATAAATGGAAGTAAGCATATAATGATTCTACACACACACATACACACAAACACACAACTTATGTCCAATGATAGCCATTTCTAGGTCAGGGGAACTGAATAAAAAAAGAAATTTACAGAATAAGTTTTTATATATTTAAAAGAAATATCAAGTTGTGCACAATGGATTTGCACTTTTATGTTGAATCATCTGCTGATGTTCTTATAGTAGTACTATGTTATAAAAAATGCTTATTCTGTAAATTAAAAATAAACACTTTTTAAAATAAAAATTACATCAGTTGTATGATTTACTTACTAGTTAAGTAAATTGTACCTTTTACCTTTCATTTGATGAAATTTACCTGTGAAAGGAGATTTTCATAAATGTATGGCAAATTAATCTCTATGTCTACGACTTCATAATTATTTGTATAGCTACTGCTTCAAGGAAATATTCTTAATTAAAATTAATGTTTAAAATATTTTATCACCTAAGCAAAAATTGATTAATGCCTACTAAAAATGAATATTCAAAGAAAATCAATTTTGGAAGTCTTTGACAAATTTGCTGAAGTTAAGAATTGCAAAAAGAAATTATATTGTTATGATGTTATTAATTATTGCAGGAGATCAATATGTAGGTATGTTTCTTTTCTCAAAGTAATATAATTAAAATGTTTTAATAACCTATTACTTTTCCCCTTTTCTATACCAAAATTACTTCATTTAAAATTTTTGCTGTATGAGTACATTGTGAGAAGTTCAGTAAAAGAAAAATTTTACTGTTTTTCTTTTCTGACCATTATTATTCATTTCATTGTTATTACTGAAAATAATTCTGTTATGTAGAAGATGTAAATATTATCTCATCTGGGTACCTAATAGGATAAGTACACTACTATCTACAACAATATGCTGAAATTATGTACGTGAATTCAGCAATACTTAAAAAAAAAAACTTTTGCCCACCCAGAAAAATATAAATAGGCTGTTTTATTTTAATAAAACAGATAGTGTTTTTAAAAACTGAGATCTAAGGACAAAAACTGTGAAATGAAAAAGTTTAGAGATGGTTAAATGGAATGTTAAAAAAAAAAATCTTCTTTAGCTTTCCCTCAAGAAATCCTCTCAATTTTCTGAATTTCTTTCATTTTTGGCTTAATAAAAATGGTGAGAAGAGTAAAAGAGAGGTTTCACTTGGGAATCTATTGACTACACCTAAAACATATAAACTATCATTATTGTGTTGTAATAATGGAAACTTTGGATACAGATATTAACAACAAAAAAAAACCTACTAATCATGTTTTGACCCTTAATTTCTTTTTTTGCATATAGAATTGCCTCATGAAAATCTCAGTTATAGTTCACATGAAAGTTTTGTTATGAAATAATATCCATGGTCTGTGAATTTTATCTTCCTTGGCAACCTTATTAGAGAAATCAGTCCAACTCCAAAGAGTTTATGAGACAGATGGAAAGAATATTCTTTTATTAAACAAAAGAAGTAATTTTTAAAAGATTAAAAGAAGTGCAAAGTACACTAGTAAAGCATAATGAGACAAATTAATAGGACACCATGAATAATAGAGGTAATTCTTTTCATTACATATGGTGATGTAACCAATACTTCCTTAGTAGGATATTTAATATTTTAAATTTATTTTTCTAGTTTTCAACAGACATTTTCACTACATTTTGAGTTTCAAATTTTCTCCCCATCTCTCCCCTCTGCCCACCCCAAGACAATATGCATTCCGTTTACCACTTCCCCCAATCTGCCCTCCCTTCTATCACACTCCTGCCTTCTTTTATCCCAATCTCATTTATTTTCTTGTAGGGCTAGATTTCTATACACCATTGCCTGTATATCTTATTTCCCAGTTTCATGTAAAAATAATTTTTAACAATCATTTTTAAATCTTTGAATTCCAACTATTCTCCCTTCCTCCCTCCACACCATCCCCATTGATAAGGAAAGCAATTCAAAATAGGTTATACATGTGTAGTAATGCAAAACACTTCCATAACAGTCATATTGTGAAAGACTTAACTATATTTCCCTCCATCCTATTCTGCCCTCCATTCTATTCTCTCTTTTGGTCTTCTCCCTCCTCAAAAATGTTTACTTCTTATTCCCCGGCTCCTCTCATTTGCCCTCCCTTCTTAAATCGGACCCACCTGCTCATATCCCCTTACTCCCTACTTTCCTGTAGTGTAAGATAGATTTTATAACAAACTGAGTGTGCTTGTTATTCCCTTAAGTCAAATGCAATGAGAGTAAGGCTCACTTTTTCCCTCTCTTTTCCCCTTCTTCCCTTCTACTGAAAAGCTTTTTCTTGCCTCTTTTATATGCAATAATTTGGCTGATTTTTTTTTTTCTTTCTCCTCCCAATATATTCCTCTATCATCCCTTAATTTTATTTTTTTAGCTATCATCCCTTCAACTCACACAGTTTCCTCTCTCTCTCTCTCTCTCTCTATATATATATATATATATATATATATATATATATATATATATATATAATCCCTACAACTACCCTAATACTGAGAAAAGTATAAAGAGTTACAAATATTATCCTGCCATGTTAGAATGTAAACAGTTGAGCAAGGAGCCAAGATGGCAGAGTAGAAAGACTCACGTATGCTAGCTCTGAATCCACAACCCATAAATTTCCTGTAAAGAGAACTCCCCACAAATTCTGGAGCAGAGCAAGTGCACACCAACGCAGTGGAAGAGATTTCCATTCCAGAGAGCCCTGGAAAGCCATCCCCAGGTGTCTGTCGCGCTGAGGACAGCAGAGCCCACCCCTGTGCTGCCCTGGACATGGCCCCAGAGGAGCAGATCCGAGCAGGCTTCAGGGATGGAATCTGCAGTGGCCACGAAGGTCCCTCTGCCCACAGGCACTCCAGGTCAGTGAGAGAGACTTCAAGGCTGGCTGAGAGGGAAGCGGGGTGTCTCCATGACTCGGGCCCCCTCGGGAGGCAGTGGCAGAGGGAGTGGCAGAGGCAGCGGTGTCCCGGGACTCCCTGAGCAGACAGGAGCTCCATTACAGAAGGTCTCTGCATAAACCCCCTGAGGGAACTGAGCCTGGGAGGCGGCCCTGCCCCAACCTAAGCACCAGAACTTAAGCTCACATTGAATAGCAGCGGTGCCTGAGGCAGAAAGCCCTGAGTCTGGGAAGTAGCATTTGAATCTCAGACCCCAAGCACTAGCTGGGCAGATCTAGGCAGGGGTGGAGAGGAATCTCAGAAGTCAAGTAACTAGCTGGGAAAATGCCCAGAAAAAGGAAGCAAAATAAGAACATAGAGAGCTACTTTCTTGGGGAAGAAATGTTCCTTCCTCCCTTCATTTCTGATGAAGAAGTACAATGCTTGCCATCAGGGAAGGACGTGGAGGTAGGGGCCTCTCTATCCCAGACATCCGAGGTAGGTGTCCGGTGGGCTCAGGCCATGGAAGAGCTCAAAAAGGATTTTGAAAATCAAATTAGACAGGTGGAGGAAAAACTGGGAAGAGAAATGAGAGAGATGCAAGAAAAGCATGAAAAACGGGTCAATAGCTTGGTAAAGGAGACCCAAAAAAATGCTGAAGAAAATAACACCTTGAAAAATAGGATCACTCAATTGGCAGAAGAGGTTCAAAAAGCCAATGAGGAAAAGAATGCTTTCAAAAGCAGAATTAGACAAATGGAAAAAGAGGTTCAAAAGCTCACTGAAGAAAATAGTTCTCTCAAGATTAGAATGGAACAGATGGAGGCTAATGACTTTCTGAGAAACCAAGAAATCATAAAACAAAACCAAAAGAATGAAAAAATGGAAGAGAGTGTGAAAGATCTCATTGGAAAAACAACTGACCTGGAAAATAGATCCAGGAGAGACAATTTAAAAATTATGGGACTACCTGAAAGCCATGATCAAAAAAAGAGCCTAGACATCATCTTTCATGAAATTGTCAAGGAAAACTTCCCTGAGATTCTAGAACCAGAGGGCAAAATAAGTATTGAAGGAATCCATCGATCACCACCTGAAAGAGATCCAAAAAAAGAAACTCTTAGGAACATTGTGGCCAAATTCCAGAGTTCCCAGGTCAAGGAGAAAATATTGCAAGCAGCTAGAAAGAAACAATTCCAGTATTGTGGAAATACAATAAGGATAACACAAGATCTAGCAGCTTCTACATTAAGGGATCGAAGGGCGTGGAATAGGATATTCCAGAAGTCAAAGGAACTAGGACTCAAACCAAGAATCACCTACCCAGAAAAACTTGAGTATAATACTTCAGGGGAAAATAATGGTCTTTCAATGAAACAGAGGACTTTCAAGCATTCTTGATGAAAAGACCAGAGCTGAAAAGAAAATTTGACTTCCAAACACAAGAATGAGAAGAAGCATGAAAAAGTAAACAGCGAAGGGAAGTCATAAGAGACTTACCAAAGGTGAACTGTTTACATTCCTACATGGAAAGACAATATTTGAAACTCTTAAAACTGTTCAGTATCTGGGTAGTTGGTGGGACCACACACAGATGTACACACACATACATACATACACACACACATACACACATTCACACACACACAGAGACAGAGAGCACAGAGTGAATTGAATAGGATGGGACCATATCTTAAAAGAAATTAAGGTCAATGGTGAGTAAGAAATGTAGTGGGAGGAGAGAGGGTGAAATGGAATGGGGTAAATTATATCTCATTCAAGAGGCAAGCAGGAGACATTTTAGTGGAGGGAAAAAGAGGAGAGCTGAGAAAAAAACATGAAGTTTACCCTCATCACATTCGACTAAAGGAAGGAATAAAATGCACACTCGTTTTGGTATGAAAACCTATCTTACAGTACAGGAAAGTGGGGGAGAAGGAGATAAGCAGGAAGGGAGGGATGATGGAAGGGAGGGCAATGGGAGAAGGGAGCAATTTGAAGTCAACACTCAGCGAGGGACAGGATCAAAAGACAGAGAAACAATGGGGGGCAGAATAGGATGGAGGAATATACAGTTAGTCTTACACAACACGACTGTTATCGAAGTCATTTGTAAAACTACACAGATATGGCATATATTGAATTGCCTGTCTTCCAAAAGGGAACAGGTGGGGAGGGAGAGATGGGGAGAATTTGGAACTCAAAGTTTTAGGAACAACTGTTGAGTATTGTTCTTGCTACTAGGAAATAAGAAATACAGTTAATGGGGAATTGAAAGTCATCTGGCCCTACAGGACAAAAGAGAAGATGGGGACAAGAGAAGGGAGGGATGACAGAAGAGAGGGCAGATTGGTGATAGGGGAAATTAGAATGCTCGGTGTATTGGGGTGGGGGGAGGGGATAAATGGGTAGAAAATTTGGAACCCAAAATTTTGTGAAAATGAATGTAAAAAGTTAAATAAATAAATTTATATTATATTAAAAAAATAAAAATAGAATGTAAACAGTTTAATTTTAGCCATCCCTTGCAATTTCTCTTTCCTGTTTACCTTTTCATGCTTCTCTTGATTCTTGAAATCAATTTGAAAGTCAAATTTTCTATTCAGCTCTGGTCTTTTCATCAAGAATGCTTGAAAGTCCTCTATTTCATTGAATGACAATTTTTTCCCCGAAGTATTATAATCAGTTTTGCTGGGTAGGTAATTCTGGGTTTTAATTCTAATTCCTTTGACTTCCAGAGTATCATATTCCAAGCCTTGCAATCCCTTTATGTAGAAGCTACTAGATCTTGTGTTATCCTGATTGTATATTCCACAATATTCAAAGTGTTTCTTTCTGGACGCTTGCTATATTTTCTCCTTCACCTGGGCGCTCTGGAATTTGGCTCCAATATTCCTAGGAGGTTTCCTTTTGTGATCTTTTTCAGGATGCAGTAGGTGGATTCTTTCAATATCTATTTTACCCTCTGTTTCTGGAAATATCAGGGCAGTTTTCCTTGATAATTTCTTGAAAGATGATGTCTAGGCTCTTTTTTTGATCATGACTTTCAGGTCATCTCATAGTTTTAAAATTGTCTCTCCTGGATCTATTTTCCAAGTCAGTTTTTCCAATGAGATATTTCACATTGCTATTTTTTCATTTCTTTGGCTTTGTTTTATAATTTCTTGATTTTTCATAAAGTCATTAGCCTTCACCTGCTACATTTTATTCTTTAAGAGATTATTTTCTTCAGTGATCTTTCGCACCTCTTTTCCCATCTGGCCAATTCTCCTTTTCAGGGCATCCTTCTCCTCATTGACTTTTAGGATCTCTTTTGTCATTTGACAGTTTTTTAAGGTGTCATTTTCTTCAGCATTTTTTGGGGTCTCCTTTAGAAAGCAGTTGACTTGTTTTTCATGTTTTTCTTACATGCCTCTCATTTTCTTCCCAATTTTTGCTCTACTTCTCTTCTTTGATTTTCAAAATCCTTTCTGAGCTCTTCTATGTCCTGATACCAATTCCTATTTTTCTTGGAGGCTTTGTATGTAGGAGCTTTGACTTTGTTGCCTTCTTCTGCTTGTATACTTTTATATTCCTTGTCTCCAAAATAAGATTCTATAGTCTTATTCTCTTTCTGATTTTTACTCATTTTCCCAGCTATTGTCTTTTGAGCTCATTGCCCAGAGGAATGGGAATATATACTGTCAGCCACTTGATCCCCTCAAAATCTGTGGGCCTAGAGTTCCAGAAACAGATCTTACCACTTCCACTGCCCCTGCCCCTGCAGCTGCTGCTGTGGGCTCCTCCTCTGCAGGCTCATCCATCTCCTCTGCTGCCCTCGAGCTAGGGCCAGACCACTCTATTCTCTCACACAGTTTCCATAGTTTTTTATTTTCCACTGACCTTCCAGTTTTTCCTCAGCATTTTGTATTTGCGAAGTCTAGAAACTACCACAGATGCCTGAGATTCCATCCCCCTGAGGCCTGTTCAGGTCTCCTCTGTGCTGGTGTGGCCCCACACTGGACTGCACTCTGCTCCCAGTATAGCAGAATAGATACTTTCCAGCGACATTCCAAGCTGTCTTGGGTTGGAAATTCACTTCACTCTGTCATTCCGTGGGTTCCGCAGCTCCAAAATTTGTTTAAAGTCATTTTTAGAGGTATTTGACTGGGTTTGAGGGGAGAATACTAGCAAGTCCATGCTATCACTCTGCCATCTTGGCTCTACCCCATGTATTTTATGCTGTCTTATAGGAGGGGTGCTAAATCAGGCTCATGGAAATTCAAGAATGGGGTGAAATCCATTGATCTGAGATGCAGGTATAGTTTGGCCAATGACAGAATTTTGGTAATTATGGAGAGAGATTGGGATAAGTAAGAAAAAAGATTCAATATGATTTGAAGTTATATTTGAGACCATCTATTCCAAATTGTGTATGAGTAGAATCTTCTCTGAAAGATAGAAGTTGACATAGTGGGTAAGCAACTATCACCTTTGGCATCCATTCCAGTTTGGACAATTCTTATGGCTAGGAAGTTTTCCTTACAGTGAGCCCAAATTTATACCTCTGTAATTTTAACTCATTGTTTCTATAACTGCCTTCAGCGGCTAAGCAGAGCAAAACTAATTCTTCCACAACATAGTCCTTCAAATACTTGAAGGTATGATCATACACCCCAATTATGCCCTGACAGGGTAGAGTACTGCAGAATTATTATGTTTTTAGTTCTGGCTACTTTGTTTCTCAATGTATCTTAAATTAACTTTTTTTTTCATTGCCATATCAGATTGCTAACTGATCTTTACTTTCTAGTTTAAAAATCCCTCTGGATCTTTATCAAATGAATTACAAATAGACAACCCCAGTCTTTGACCTTCAAATTTGATTTGTTTATTCAAAGATGACACATTATGAAAGCAAAGTCCACAAGTGAATTAAAGTGGATAAATCAAAGATGTAATACAACCAAGGAGAAATACTGGTAATCTCCATATCGTCAGTAGAAATCACTCTGTTTCATATTGTGGGTGTCCCAGAAGAATACAATACAAACACTGAGTTGGGAGTAGGGTGATCAAGCATCTCATGAACCCTATTCACCAGAAGTGGGTAACAAATGATCAAACACACATAGACACTTGGACAATATTGTAGAAACTCTGAAAGTATAGACTATATTTTGTAACTACAAAACTTTACATTTACCTTTTAAATTTCATAACATTTTATTCAAACTAAACTCATAACCTATCAAGATGTTTTAGGATCCTGACTCTTGTCACCAAACATATTAATCATGTCATCTGTAAATTTAAAAACTTGCCATCTATAAGTATATTCAAATCATTGAGAAAAATATTTAACAGCTCTGGATAAAGGAATTAGAGACCTCTTTCCAAGCTGACACAGAACCATTAATTATTCTTTGTATTTAGTCAATCAGTTCCAAATCCAATGAACTGTACTATCATATGGCCAGTGATGTAGTAAATAGAATACATGATTTGAACTTGAGTCCAGAGACCCTAGGATCAAATTATAATTCTCTTCCTTACTACAATGGTAGTCATTTTACCCCTCTGAGCCTCTTTTTCTCTTTCACAATATAAGAAGCTTGTTTTAGATAAACTCTGAGATTACTTTTGCCTCTAGTTCTATAGTCCATGTCTCTAAAAGAGATAATGAAAATGTAAAAAGCAGCGATCTGTTTCTGTGGTAGATGATGTGAGGAAACACAGAAATAGGATCATCCCACTCCAGTTATAGATTGTTAGCATTTATCTCATCCCTTTCATTCCCTACCTTTTTCTTTGTAAAAGTGAGGAAAGGGGGGGAATCCATAATATGATACGTGGAAAGAAAAACACAACTAAGCAGTTGTAGTTGAAAGGGATGTGAAAGATTCTGTGCAAATGTTTCTCTTTCTTCCTTGAAGATGAGTCCTATAAGAACTAGACTCAAATAAAAACATCCTTGAGCTCTTACCATAAAGGAAATGAAAGCAGAAGCAAGGATAATCCCAAATGTAAAGCCTTCCTTTTTAGGTTACATTATAAATATCAGACCGGGGCACCCAGTCTGGAATGATCTAGGAGGGTAACCTAAAGTCAGCCCTATTTGGCTGGACCCACCAGGTACTGAGGTCTAAGGTCAAAACCCAAAGCTACATCTGTCTAGGTTAGTGACTGAACAAGGAAATAGCTTAAAAAACATCCCCCTGTCATCTATAGATTCCTTAAGGACAGTTAAGTAGCACAGTGGATGGAGTACCAGGTCTGAAGTAAGGAAAACTCATTTTTTTGAGTTCATATCTGGCCTCAGACACGTACTAACTGTGTGACCTTAAGCAAGTCACTTAACCTTGTTTGTCTCAGTTTCTCATCTGTAAAATGAGCTAGAGAAGGAAATGGCAAACCACTACAGTATCTCTCCCAAGAAAGATCCAAATAGGGTCCCAAAGATTCAGACTTAACTGAATAGTTTAACAACACCAAAAATATACCCATATCCTTAACACATATAGTTAAACATATACAATATATCATAAATATTAGACTTTGAAGCTTGTAAAGCACTTTAATATATTACATTTGATTCTCAAAATAATCTTGTGAGCTAGGTGCTAATATTATCACCATTTTATATATAAGAAAACTGATGTCCAGAGAAGTAACTTACCAAGGTTCATACAGATAGTAAGTTTCAGAGGAAGGATTGGAGCTCAATCCTTTTTAGCTCAAAGTCCAATAACCTATATTTTATGTCACCTACCTTCCTGAAGAAATAGCCAAAAGAAGAATTATTTTAAATAAATTAGAATACTTTGAAAGAGTATAAATAGCTCAAAGCAGAAAATGAACAGGTTCACCCAAAAGACTGCCAACTGGAAAAACAATTTAATTCGATGATATCACACGTGATATTAGAACAAATTCAAAAGACAAAAAAAAGAACGAGTTAGACATCTACAACCAAAAATACACGGTGTGAAAAACTGGATGAGATAGTATCTAAGTCATCCCACAACTATTAGGTGTGGCAAGTGAATATATTTTTTTAAAAAATTTATTGATTATCTGAAAGAAACCTCAAATGGAACAAATCCAAAAATGTAATATCCAAAATCCAGAATTTTAGAGTCAATGACAAAATACTGCAAGCAACCAGAAAAGAAGAAACCAAGTATCCAAGAACCAGAGTCAAACTCATAGAAGACTTAGCAGCAAATACTTTTAAGAAAGAAAGTCTTGGAAAATGATACAATGAAAGAAAGAAAAAATACTAGCAACCAAGAATAACTTTGTAAAACTGAATATGATTCTATAGATTGATTCTATAAAATGAATAGAGGACTCTGAAGTATGCTTGTTGGGGAAATAAAGCTCTCTACCATCTTTGAATGATATAAATGGTAATAATTTGTTATTTGGTCTTCAGTTTTTAATAGAATCAATGACATTATAGAGCCTTGTCTCTGCTTGCCCATGAATTGGATTTAAGTAAGTCAGAGTGGCATAGCCATTGGCCTCACTCTCTCTTTAAGTTATCAAAGTCCAGCTGCAAGACAAAAGTCAAGATTACTTTTGTTGTTGTGTTTGTTCTGTGTTCTTGAAGTGGACCATGACATTCAGATGATGATGTGACTTACAGTTGACTTTGATTTGAGTGAGGGAGGGCTATGCAAGGTCACCAGCCTCAATTTCTCCTCCCAAGTCATCTTTGTCCAGTGTCCTGATATCCATCAGGATGGCTGGAGGTGGCCCAGGATGCAATGGGAGACCCTAGCCCTTTCAGGCTGATGTCTTATCACATTCTCACTTTGAGTGAGATACACCCATTCAGTTAATAGGATTCTTTAAGTAGTTCGAGATGACTGACAGTAGCCCAGAGTACAGTGGATAACCTTGGCATCTTTGATGTCTGAACAAGATCTAAGCACTCCATGGTGCCTAGTTGTTTTGAGAATTTATTGTGGTTCGGATTCACTCCTGTAAATCACACTCGGACACAGCAGTTAAAAATGAAAGTAAAATTTAATTATGTACAATTATATAATACTAAGAAAATGGAAAGATAGAGAAATCTGAGAGAGAGATACACAATATAAGAAGAATAATAGAAATAGGTAAAGAAAACATCACCGATTCGGGGGAGCACCAACTCTAACAGTCACGGCTGGGGAATCCCGGTTCACAGCCTTTGAGTCCCGAACGGGAAGGTCCCAGGCAGATCGTCATCTCCATGGGTGAGATTCCAAAGAGGCTCTGAGACTTGCTAGCTAATATAGGTCTTTAAACAAAGAAGGCACTCAGCCAACTAGTCTTAGAAATAGGATTCTGCATACGTGACTTAAAGTGGGAAATAAGTCAATTAATCAACTATTTGAGTGGAGTGTTATGGCTAGGTGCAAGAAACAGACTGCTCTTTGATGTTTTGACAAGATTATGCAGGAGGGGAGTAGCCAGATCCCCTCGCATAAACCATTCCAGGAGGGGCTAGTTCCTAGAATCACTATCTAGGTCTGTTAGCTTGAGCCAAGTCATAAAGTTCACAGAGCGGTTAAATTCTCAGGGGCCTGCATTTCAGTTTCTAGTCCTCATATCAATTAGAGTGAACTTATTTTATATAAAGAATTTCAATTCTTTATTCACTAGTTCATCTGTCTTTATGGTTTTGGGAACATATTGTTCTCATCTGCCTATTCTACTGGGAAAAGTCTTCACATGCCTGGGGTAGACATCTTCCTCATTCACTGATAGTTTTGAGGCCTGTCAGTTACCCTCAACTAGGTTTAGCCTGTCTGCTAAGATGGTTTTACTGGGATGTGGCTACTATTCATGCTATAGCTTCTTGGAGCCACAAAGTTAGAGTTGGGTGACAAGTAGACACAAAAGGTGGATAAGCAGCCCTGAAAAGGGCTCAGCAAACCCTCACACCAGAAGTGCTAGTACTCCCTGAAAACTCTATATACCCAAATATTTACATTCTAATAGGTAGAAAAGATCATTATTGCTTCAAAATTCCACTATCTTCAAGAATCAAAACACACAGAAAGATAGACAATGATTCAACTGAGTTGTGTACTATTCGATTTGATTTAGAAGACTAAGAAAATAATTAAGGAATATATAAGGGAAGAAATTATGATGAAGTAGGAAGAACCATTTCTTACCATTGGAGTGTGTCAGAAGAATAATTTATGTCTGAGATGCACAAAGATGAGGAGCATAAGACGACAGAGAAAAATCAGGGATTTACCTGAACTCTCCAAAATTCCCCTCCAAACAACTCGAAGTAATACCTAAACATGAATTTTATAGAGGCAGAACCCACAAAAATTCAGGGTAAAACAATTTTCCTGCCCAAGACAAAAGTTAATGGGAAAAATCTGTCACACTTGAATGAGAGTAGAGCACAGTTCAACACAGTCAACACCCTGATAAGAGAGCAGAAAGCCTTGCCTTGAACAGGCTTTAGGTGTGAGTGCCGGGGCTGTCAGACCACGGACAGCAGGCCAGAAGGAGATTTCAGGGCTGCCTTGTAGATCCATCCAGTTTTCAGTCCTGGATTGTAATTCCAGGGTAAGAAGGAGCAATAGAACACCAGAGTTAACATGCAAAAGGGAACAGAGATCCTGGTCATTGTCTCAGGGCAGAAAAGAATGCTTGTGGTCACTCACCCATAAAATAGAAGTGGATGACAGACTAGATTAGTTACCAGATGTATGGTATGATTTCCTCTTAGTCTCCTCCTCCTTTTACTTAAAATACTCCCTTATTTCCTGAAATTCTTCCTAAATATTTTTGTAAGCATATCTTTAGGGTTTGTCCCGACCACATTCCATGCCAGAGGTCTCTCCTTCTCCTTAGATTGAAGTTCCTGAATATCCTTTACCTTTTTTCACAAGATTTCAATGTATCCACCTTGATCTTCTCATAGCCCACAGTGGCTACATCAAAAGGCCAATATGAGTTATACTTACAATACCTCTTTTAGATCAGGACCCTCACAGCAGAGTCTAATTAGAGCACAACCACTTTTATAATGAACATGGCTTGCAGGGAGAGAAGAAGCCATTTTAATATTTTATTATACATCTCCATAAAAGCAAGAATGATTATGAGGCATATAGATTGTTCCTTCAATGCTATTCAAATGATATTTTCTAAAGTCCTTGAGAAAAATATTTTCTCTTCTAATTGCTGAATAGTAAATGTTTCTCCTTTCCTCAGGAACCCTGAATGTCTTCCCCAAAAATTTTTGATTATTTTTTCTTTTATTAAAAGGGACCATCCCTTGAGTAACCACTTAAAGAGGCCTATTCATTGAATGGGTATATCTCACTCAAAGTTAGAATTTTATAAGACCTTAACCTAAAATTTCCAAGGTCTCACATTGCATTCTAGTCTGTCTCCAGTCATCCTGATGAATATCAGGCCACTGGACCCAGATGGCTCTGAAGGGAAAAGTGAGGCTGGTGACCTTGCACAGCCTTCTATCACTCAAATCAAGGTCAAGTGCAAGTCTTGCCATCATCTTGATGTCATGGTCCTCTTTGAAAATGAAGGACAACACAATAACAATCTATTTATAAAAATAGGAAGAATTCCTTGAATGTGAGCTTAGTTAATGATCATTGGACATAGAGTAGGAAAGATCTGGGTTCAAATCCTGACTCAAAGACTTATTAATAATATCTTCTTGGGCAGGTCATAACTGTAGTTCATCTCAGCTTCTTCATCTGTAAAATTAGAATCATAGTATCACCTAAATCATAGGTTTGTTGTGAGGAGCAAATGCAAAAATATATGTAAAGCATTTTATAAGCTTTTTAAGTGTTATTTCCTCCCCCTCCTCATCATCATTATCATACATGTTACCTTCAGAGGGACATGACCTGGATCTGTATTTTCATTACTTTAGGGAATTCCCAGGAAAGAAAACTTCCTTATTAATGCACACTGATACCTTTACGTACCTTGTAGTCTTAGAGAGTTGCCTAGAAGTAAAAGAAGACTTTGAGTTTGTATCAGAGGTGGTACTTGAACACATGCCTTCCTTGCTTTATGACTAGCTTCCTATCCATAATACTATACTGGCACTCTACCTTAAAAGACAAGGCACAATAAATAGGATCACAGACATTTAGAGTTGGAAGAGAACTTATCAGTTATTTACTCCATGGGTTCTTAAGTTTTTATGTGTCATAGATACATTTGGCAGTCTGGTGAAGCCTATAGACTCCTTTCCAGAATAAAGTTTAATGCCTTCATTCATAAATGAAAGTAATGTTAACTTTCAGATAGAGGTTAGTAAAAATTAAGATTTGATTTTTTTCCATCCAAGTTCATGGACTCCTTGGAATCCATCCACAAGCCCTTTACAGGTCTGTCAACACAGGTTTACAAATCCCTTATTTAATTTAATCCTCTCTTTTTATAGGTGGAGAAAATGAGGACCAGAGAAGTTAAGAATCTTTGTCCAAAGAAATACAGAAAGTACGTAAGTGGCAGATTGAAGATTCCAATTCAATTCTTTTACATGAAGATCTATATGCTTGTCTGTGCCACACTAAATGGTTTATGGCTATTTTTTTTATCTTGAAATGCTATAATAATTACAAATAAGTGCAGAGTATTAGTCTGAAAAATAGAGATCCTTACAAAGCAACACACTTCAAAGCAATTGTGTCAAATCCAAAATATATTTGAAGTTACAAAGAAGTCAGCCAGTATTTATAGTTGTCCTCACACCTCTAGTGTTACTGAACAGCAGGAAATGTAATGGTGGCATCTCAGCTGGCATAAAAAATGTATGTCAGAAGAGAATTTGAAAGAAATTACTGAAGAAGAAACAAAGGAAAGGAAAATGATTAGTTACCTTAAATCAGCAAATAATGCATTAATGAACATTTGGGTATCTCTAGTATCTATAACTTTTCACCTTTCTAGTTCCTACTAGAAGCTCTTCTAGATTACAGAGACCTAGAGTCCTTAAATCAAAAGGGACCTCAGAGTCCTCCTAGTCTAAACAGTATCTAAAAGAAAATCCCTTCTACATTATCAGCCTTTGCTTGAAGACCACTCAGAAAAAAGGCAATGATGAATTCTTGAGGTGCTATTTTTATTCCTGGACAGCCTTAATATTTAAAAAGATTTTTCCCCCCTTTTATTGAGCTAAAGTCTATTTTTCTTTAGTTTCCACTCATTTCTTCTACGTCTAACTTCTGGTCCCAAGCAGAATGTCTAATCTTTTTTCCATTTTATAGCCCTTCAGATAACTGAAAAGAGCTATTGTGTCTCTTAAATCTTTCCCCTCTAAAATTAATATAATCAGTTCCATCAATGGTCCCTCCTGTGTCAACATCTTATCTTTTTACTGTCTTGCTTTTGTTCCTTTTGATCGTTTGTATCTTGGCCATATTCTTCCTAAAATATGGCATTGAGAATTTGAACACAGTATTCCAGCTGTGTTCTGCAAGAGAGAGCATCCTTATTTTGGGACCTAATATTTCCTTTAATGCAGCCTAATCTGTGTTTTTTTTACCTGTTATGCCACACTGTTGATGCATATAGAAACGTTAATACATATTCCACATCTACAGTTGTTATTTTTCAAACAAACTACCCTCTAACACCTCTTTCCCCATCTTGTGCTTATGATGTTGGTTTTTTGAACCCAAGTGTAAGAATTTTTTTAATCCACTACAAAGGCTACTCTTCCTTCTTGCTTATTGGCATTTGTTTTTTTGTATCATAACTCTGTCATCCAAAAGGTCAGGCATCCCTCTAAATTTCATATCATCTGCATATTTTCGGTCATTGGTAGAAATGTCAAATAGAAAAGGAATGACAAGAGATATTCCATTTACAAAATACATCAATATGCCACCGATGACTAATTATTTGAGTGTAATCAATTCACTCAGCACATAACTGAACTATCATACAGTCACCCTCTCTTCATCTTATCCACAAGGACTAAGAGGCAGTCAAATGCTTTCAGAAACCCAAAATATTGCTTATGTTCCCAGAAAGGAATCAATTTAAAGATAACTATGTATAATTCTATAGATTATAACTATAGTTTATAACTATGTATAACACTGTAGATTATTTCTGATATTACCAGCTATTCATCTTATCCTAAAGCCCAAATGTAGTAAATATAATTAGCAGTGCTAGGTCACATTTCCATAGAAGATTATGATTTGTAAATTACATTCTTCATCATAACCCTGTAAATTAGATAATGGGAGCATTATCATTTTTATTTTATCTTGTATGGTATAAAAGACTTTATGTTGAGTATTGCCTTTGTTATTCACTAACTGTGTTGTCTTGGGCAAATCACTCAACCTGTCTGAGTCTCCCTTTCCACTTCTTTAAAATGGGGTTAGTTTGAATTAAACTATTCACTTAACAGTATTGTTGTGGTGAAATTACTTTGCAAACTGTAAGTTGCTCTAAGAATGTGAGTGACATTCCCAAGGTAACAAAACTACCAAGTATCAGAACTGGAACTCACACATAGTTATTTTAAGCCCAAGACCATTTCTTTCCCCTCTGTACTACTCTGAGTCTCAAGTAGTGATTTGTTCACCCTTAATTATTCAGAAGGATCCTTTCTCACTACAACTTATTATAACTAATTTCAAGGTAGCGTGATTCCCAGACTCTTTAATAACCTTTAGCTCTCTTAGGCCTCTTTGTGCCACAGCACAAAAGAGAAATGAGTGTGAATTGGATGGATGTCAGTAAATAGTAATCTGCTTCTCTTGTAGCCTTGGGAACATGAGAAATCTCAAAAAAAAAAAAAAAAACCAACCCTAATACTACTATCTCAGGTGAATCTGGCATAACTAAAAAATAGTATCTAAAATTTAACCTTCCTCTGTCACTGATAGGAACTCTCCAAAGACAACTATAGCTGAGAAGACAAATCACACCATTTAGATACATGATGACATCATTTTCCCAATAATATCTATTCCCTTTTTAAATAGCTACAAGCAGAACGTGTCAAAAGTTTGTGGGGTTTTTTCCTGTGTAAAAGCTTTGAAAGAGTCATTAGCAACCTAATATCATAGTTTCCATATTTACCAACTCTGACTCAGTGATGTCAAAATGTTGACAATGTACAATTCTAAGGTACATCCTTTTGAGGACTAAGTTAATAAGGAACATCAGCTGTAAGCACCAACCCTGATGTGTTTGGAAAGTCTTTTTCAGTTCAACAATCTGTAGTTCCAATTTTCATAAAGCTGTACAGAAGTATTGCTGTCATTCACTTAATCCAATGTCACTTATGTTAATACATGTACATACTTATGTTAATACATTTGATATATGTAAATGAGGTTTCTAAATAAGTACTTCAGGAATTGAGATTTAAAGAGATCCTTCCCCCTCCACCGAGAGAGGGAGAGAAAGAGAGGAGAGAGAGGGAGAGAGAAAGGAAGTTCTTTTGTCTTATCTCCATCTAATATTAGTCCATTACATTTTATTCTAGACCAATACTCTTATACTTTCCCAGGCCTACCATCTAATATTCATTATATCACACTTTAATCAATTCTAAGTTATCAATGAGTATTTATCAACTCCTACTATGTGCCAGGTGGTAGGCTAAGTACTGAGGATACAAAGAAAATTTAAAAAAAAAACCCTGATTTCAAGAAGCTCCCAGTCTAACGAGGGAGACAACATGTGAACAGTGACATTAAAACATAATACATGATGAATCAAATGTGGTCATAGAGGGAAGACACTAGTATAGTTGGGAAAGATTTCTTGTAGAAGGCGAGATTTTGGGTGGAACTAGAAGGAAGCCAGTGAAGCCAGGAAGTGGAGATGAGAAGGGAGGCTTTGGGGCACAGAAGGTGAAAAATACCTGGAATCTGGAGATGGATGGACTTCTGGGAGGAAAAGAAGAGTATGAGGGTGGAGGAAGGGAAATGTAAAATTTAAGAAGAATGGAAAGGTAGTATTAAAAGCCTCAGAGACGATTTTTTATTTTATTACAGTATCTCTCTTTCGATCAGCCTACTGAAGTGCTCTACTTCTGGCTACAGTAGGGAGGTGGGGGGATTAGCAATTATCTAGAATGAAGACTTACTCCGTACTGTCTTCTAACTCAAAATATTTAGCTTTCAGGATTTCTATCAAATCTTTACTCATGAAGTCCTTTTACATGGGGAGTTGTTTGTTATGAAATGATGTTTAAGCTTAGGTCTTGTGGTACAAAGAAAAGTGAGCCTATTCTAAAGGTAGCATGGAATAGTGGATGGAATGCTCAGCTTGGAGCTAAGAAGATCAGAATTCAAATCCCCTTTCTGCTACTTGTTTATTGTGCGATCCTAAGTAAAGTCACTTAAACTATCTGAGCCTCAATTTTTCACTTGTAAAGTAAGAATAATAATGCCTGTGTTTTCAGGAAATAATTTGCTTAATACTCAAATGAATCTGTGTTCCAATCAATTTGGGAGTTCTTTCCAATGATGCAGGTTGCAACACACCCATGCCTCTCTAACATGTGTGACTCTTGCCCCCTTATGGAAGGCTTGGAGTCATGTAGACCATAGCTCTTTAAACTTTGGCCACTCACCTCTGCTTTTTGCCCAAGAAATATAGGTATATAAAATAGGTATAAAATACTGATAATATATCATAAAGAAATTTAGTTTAAAACAATTCTTTGGTATACATATAATTTTACCATTTATTAAAGACAAAAGTAAATTTGCATACCAGTAAGATGGATGTGCTTATTTATTTTTACATAAAGAGCAAAATCTTGGTGGAATATTTGATACTATAGGACATAGAGCATCTCCAGCTTTTTTTCAGAGTTGATTGATATTTAGATTTTATAATCATGAATGGTGAGAATACTGTTTCACATAAATATGTAGTACAAAATGGTGGAAGTATGGGTAGGGCCACTTCAGAAATTGCTAGAAATCCTGTCCTAATCTCAAGCCAAAATCATTTAACAGTTTTCTATGTACAGTAAAAACATGGCATACAATAGTCTCAAATCTGACCCAAGGTGTTTCTGGAAGCATTCATTGGCATTGCATGGTATGATGACATGCACAGTGCAAAGTCTGCGTGTTGCGTGTTCAGGACCAAGGCCGCAATGAAATCATTTTATACAATAAGAGCAAGTGCTACAAGAAACACCTTGGATTCATTATATGTTCAATATTGAATTAACGTTTGGTCATTGTACATTCAGAAAGCTTTCTCTGTTGCCAAATTTTTCACAAGCTTCACATTCATATTGTGTGACAACCCACAGTTTAATAAGCACTTATCTAGACCTTGTAGGAATGCCTCAAATACTTTTCTTTTGTTGGTGATTGGCTCAGATTTTAGTCTGGAGCTCACATGATCTTGTGATATATACTCTACCATCTAATTCTATGGTTTCTCATTGGTGAAGGAAAACTTTGTATTATTCAAATTTCCTTTACATTTGAGAATCTTTACTAGATTCTTCTAAAACTTGTTGTTTTTATTAAAATAGTTAAATTAAGCTATTCTGTGTCCTTAGAGTTTGAGACTGAGGTGTTACTTTTTCCTGTAAGTGATCGAGGCATTCTCTTTTATTTTATGTACTCAGAAGTTTGGGGCAGTTTTCATCTACTATTATTGCATTATTCAGTTCAGCTTTAATGATTTATATTATTCTTCTAGGAGACCTATGGTATTTAGATTTTGTGCACATCTTGTCTTAAAGGCAGCAATTGCTTTGGCTTATATAGAGTCCATTTCTTTTTCAAAAATATTGCCTTTCAGTTATCTTTTGCTAATTTCCTTTAACATTTTATGTGTTCTAGATCTCCTAATCTCTTATCATTAAGAAACCCTCCCCTGTAGATCCATTTTTTCCCTTAACTTTTTAAATAAGTTCTTAATTCTATATCCATAATTCTAACTTCTGACCTAAAATTTCTTTTTCCAATGTATTTCATTTATCTTTTGAATCATTCAGAGCTTTCTCATTTTTGTTCCATCTTCTCTTTAGAGTTCAAAGAATTTGCTATTTCATCAGACATTGGTTCACTTTTCTTTGCCTTCTAGTATTTGCTAATAGAGCTTTATATTCTCTTTGGGGGTTGCTATTCATACTTCTTTGTGACTTTAAAACCCTATCAATAGAATTTTTGCTTGTACGCTGAGATTTTGTTGAGTATTTTCACTTGAAGTAATTCATATTTGGGCCTTTAAGTTCTGCTATTCTCACTTTCTCACTCTTCCACATTCCTGGATGGTTACATCCCTAAAATTGGACTGTCAGGCTATTTCAGCCTGTTCTCTGAGGGATGTATGTCATGCACCAGCATGTGTCTTTGCCCTAATTAGCCTCTGGAGGGATAGGGCTATTCACAACCTGGTTTCAATCTCTTTTCCTTCAGGCTTGGTGCAGCCATGTCCTTTACCTCAATACTTCCCCTGGCTCTTCTCCTTTCCCTCTTATGCTTGGCTGAATTGACATTTGCTGCTTTTCTGTGGGCTTGCAATAAAGTGGCCGAAGTGCTCTGAGCAAAGTCTTAGCAGAGAGCCACTTGAGAGTCTGGAAACTCAACTAACCTAAGGCTCAATCATACTCAATAGTCAGGATGATTTCAGTCTTTCTTCAACTCTTCCTCAGTTGGACAGGGATTGTGGTAGGACATTCCTGCCATCTTTGTTGCTAGGAAGGAGGTCTTAATGAAGATAAACCCCACACAAATATTTTAATGTCTCTTTATGTCCGTTGTACTTGTCATAGCCTATAAAGGCTATCGGGGGCTGGGGTGCTAAATAATCACTTTAGGTATTGGAGTTCTTTGTCCTTGATTTATAAAGACCTTACCTTGTTTGAGGTTCTATTATTTTCCTTCTAAATTCATCTGTAATTGAAGCACATTTGACACATGCAAAGGAACTTCTCCTATGATCTATTAATGCTCATATTTGGAAATTGATCAAGAATAATCACCAACACAGATTTTTAACATCTACTAAAAATTAATTGACATAAACTGAGAGTCCAGAAACCCAGTCTTATCCATCACTTTCCAAGCAGCCAAGGAGAAAACAATTTAAAATATAAACCCATTTCTAAGATTCTACAAACTGCAAAAAGTATTAGAAGATAAAACAAGTTTTCAGGATGCTTATTGAAAGACTCAATTAAACCAATTCTTTGTGGGAACATTTAAGGATAAAACAGAAAGAGGACCCTAAGTAGATAAAAGAATTAAGATGTGCATAGTTATTTCTTTGACAAAATCTTCTGTCCTTTATTGACAGTGAAACTGTTACCTTTGGATGATAATATTAATCCCAACATACTGCATGAGGAAACAGAAATGGCACTAAAGAAAATGAAAAATGAAAAAAGTAGTTAGAGTAGACCAAATATACACAAAGTAGACCTTGGTATATGCTAATGGCCACAAATATTAGATGCATTTGAGGGACCGATTCTTCATACATTTGAAGAAAGAGAAGCTGCTAGGATCAGACTTTAATATTACTGATATTGACCCTTATTACTGTTTTTCTATCTCTTTAAAATCTTTGACAATAGTCTACATGACTACTGAGGGCAACCTTTTCTAGGAATAAGAAATGAATAGGCAGATTTTTACACATAATAATATTCAGCAAACTACACTTTTACTGTGACAGAATTGACTGAAATGTTCAGAGAATATAAGCTCCTACTGTGATTATTTTTTTCACTAAAAAGAAATCATTCGATTCAATAAACTAAAATTCCTCCTAAATAATCATTCTCTAGTAAGGTGTCTGCCATGCATTTGTTAAAATAATTCAAGTTCCCTTGAAAGATGTAACAACAGACTTAACCTTGTTCAATGAACCTATGATTATTAATATTAAGATGCATAAAAAAACAGGTGTTTGCTCACCAGAGATATTTGCTACTGCCTTGAAGGAAATCCAGCACAAATTCCAAATGTATGAAGGATTCTTTATGGAAAATGAAGTAATCCCAAACTGTTTGTTTTCATGTGACAATTTTGATGGAATCAAGTGCCGGAATGTTATAGAACCTCCTAAATGAGATACATCAGCACTCCAAAAACTGCAGCCTAACTAACCACATAGGTATCCAAGCAAAAGAAGAATACCAGTTTTTCAGACTATGGTATATATCTGGGTGGACAACACAAATAGGTGATCAATCAGTGCATATATTTGGTACACAGTCTGCAGGTAGACTATGATAATGGTGACATACCCACCAATAAAGGAGGAAGAATAAGAACTGGGTCCGAAATGAAACAAGAGAATGAAATTTGGCTGGATTATATATGAGACGTTTCACATTGATACTGTGACTTCAAATTTCTCTCTGAAGCAAAAGCTCATTCTTTTCACATCAATATTTTGCCACTGATTCAATATAGCTGTGCATTATGTAATAAAATGATCTTTAAAGAAATCAGTTTGAAAGTCACTCAAAGGGCAACGGAGAAGCATAGTGTAGGCATTAGTGGTCTGTAGGTTTTTTTAGCATCAAAAGGCTATACAGGAAAATGGTATCAGGAAAAACTTCACAACAGTTACTGTTATTGTTTAGTCATTTCAGTAATGTCTGACTCTTCATGATCCCATTTTGGATTTCCTTGGCAAAAATACTAGAGTGGATCTCCAATTCTTTCTCCAGTTCATTTTACAGATGAGGAAATTGAGGCAAACAGGGTTAAGTGACTTGCCCAGAATCATACCACTAGTAAGTATCTGAGGCTAGATTTGAACTCAGGAAAATAAGTCTTCCTCACTCCAAGCCCAGCACTCTATCCACTGCACCATGGAGATACCCATAACAAGTAGAATTTTCCAAAAATAGAATGATCTGCTGAATAAGGCAGGAGATTCCCTATATTTGAATAACTTAAGCAGAGGATAGTTCACCACTGGTCAGGAATGTAGAAGACTCAATTCTTACTCAGGCATAGATTACCCTAGGTGATCTCTAAGGTTGCATCTTACTCTGAGATTTGGTAACTAAATATCTTACGGTGTCTTTTAGCCCTGCGAGTTCATACTTTGATGATTAGTTACCATGTTTAATGAAATCCATTAATACATAGATACAACTGCAATGGAATGGTGCAGCCAAAGTCAGAATCAAGGGGTTATGTTGTGAATGTGTGATGGTGCAGCTGAATATTAAAAAAAGTTTCCAACCTAGCCATAGTTATATAGTATTGAGTGAAACTCAAATTTTCAAACTTGAAATGCAATGAAAATAAGTTGGAATCTGTGAATTAAGACTTTCGGGGATTCAGTGATCTGAAATTCGTGTTTTAAGAAGTAAACTAAAAACAGTTGTGGTCATTTAGAGCTCTTACAGTACATTGTTAAATATTGACCCAAATGCTTTAGTCAAGTAACATTTTTCTTACTCACATTTGACCTACCCAAGCTTTCCTCTGGAATGTTTCTAAAATAACTATTTTCTCTTCTTAATACAATTTTCAGTCTCATGCTTTGCTAAACATTAAACATGCTCACCATTCTAATCGCAGTTGCTTCTCAGTGCCCAATAATAATTGTTATATCAGAAGGTTCCTCTGATTTCCAATTTCTAAGAACTCATTCCATTGGCAATGTATAAAGCACTATTCTATGTATTCATTCTTGGCATAGCTAAACTCCCTAGAAGGGAGTTTCTGATACTAATATCTATCTATCCACATACATATATGTGTACACACATGCATAAATGCATATTGTATGCATATGTAAATATACATATGTGTACATGTGTGTCTACATATATCACCTTGTTTAGGCAAAGGTTTTATAGCACAGTCTTACTGATAATTTTCCTGGTTTTGGTCTGTCCTTGGAAGCATAAATGTGCTCATAATGAGATCTTTCTCAGAAAGAAAAGATTGTTGTTTTTTCATGAGCAAGGACATTATTAAAAATCTATTTTGTTTTCAGGAATGAAGGCCTTCTAACTGACGAACACCCACTGTTCTAGTCTTGGAAATAGGTTGGGATTTTGATTTAACATTTGCCAAATGTATCTGACACACCGACCTATCAAAATATTCCTTGACAATTCAATATTCTCAGACAAGTGATTATGAAACAGTTTTCTCCCCTTAGGAGGTTCAGAGTTAGTTGGAGAACAAACTCCTGGAAAACATCATCTGGCCTTCAAAATGCCCCAGGCCTCAGGCACAAGGAAATATCACTATTTGCCTTGATTTTGTATTTAGGAAGGATTGTAAGGGCCTTACCTGGAGACTCTCATGTTTCTGACAGGATGTATTTGTGTCACTGAGTCTGTTCTAATCCTCTGCTGGTGAAGACAGCTGTGCTGTGCACATTGAAAGTTTTCAGGAATAATCCTTTCACTTGATGCACTGGGGACTTAAGAGGAGTTGAATTTTCTGGTCATAGAAATACTAGTTGTTCCATCCATATTTAGTTAATATGCCTGCAAGTTTTCAAATTCTACCAAAAAAGTAGAAAAAAGCATGAAGAAGAGTCAGAAGCCTTCCTCACCTGTGTTGTTCAGTTGTTTTAGTCATATGTGATTCTTTGTGACCCCATTTGGGTTTTTCTTGGCAAAGATAGTGGAATGGTTTACCATATCCTTCTCCAGCTTATTTTACAGATGAGGGAACTGAGGCAGAGCTAAGTGACTTGACCAGGTTAACATAGCTAGTAAGTGTATCTGAGGCCAGATTTGAATGCAGGAAACTGAGTCTTCTTGATTCCAAGCCCAGCGCTGTATCTCCTGTGCCACCTAGCTACCCTCATGTAAGACTATGAAAGTCATTGTCTTCTGAAAACAAAATACCAAAACAAAAAACAAAACAAAAACCTTATCTACCACTTTGCAAAACCTATAAATGCAACTTAAATAAGGTCATGTTATGACAAGGGTATAATTTGCGTAGGATCATGAAATTACCAATATCTCTTAATTGACAAATCTAATGGCCTTTTTACGGTCTTCATCCTTCCTGACATTTCCACAGACCTTGACACTTTCAGATTCTCCATGATTCCCTCTACTCCATGATACTCTCTTTTCTCTAAGTTTTCATGACATTTCTCTGTCCTGTCTGACCACTTCTCAGTTTCATTTACTGCATCTTCGTTGCCCTGCTGGACTCTATCCTGAACACTTTTATCTTCTACCTCTAGGCTATTTCACTTGAAGAATTTCATCAGCTCTTGTGGATTGGATTATCATCTGCGAGTTAAAGACATTAATCTATTTTAATCTTTGCCATTGATCTTCAGTCTCACATCTCCAATTGCCTATGAGACATCACAAACTGGATGTTCCATTTGACATCTTAGACTCGACGTGACTAAAACAGAACTCACACACCCACACACACTAACCTTCCTCTCTTCCTAATTTTCCCATTACTATCATGGGTATTATCATAATCCCTGTCAATTAAGACTCAAAATCTGGATTTCATCCTCAATTCCTCCTTCTCTCTCACTCCTCGTTATCAATCGGTTGCCCAAGTCCTATCATTCCTATTATCTTCACATCACTGCCACCACCCTAGTACAGACCCTTGTCATCTCACATCTGGATTTTTGTAACAGCCTGTCAGTGGATATCCCTGTTTCAAGTCTCTCCTCCCTCCACTCACGTATCAAATTGATCATCACAAAACTCAAGGCTAATCTTTCAATCAAGTCCAATGACTCCTTATTGCCTCCAACATAAAATACATACTTTTATACAGAGTTCTTTGCATATTATCTTCCCATTAGGTCTTAAGTTCCTAGAAAGCAAGGACTGTGTTTCACCTTCCTTTGTATCCTCATTGTTTGGCAGGGTGCCTGACACATAATAGATACTTAATAAATTCCAATTGACTGAATGATTGGCTTAGATATCATCCAGTTTGGTTTCTTTCCTTTAGACCACCCTACATACCCAACCAACTGAAAAATCTTTTACTTCTACCTCCTAAATATCTCTTGCATATTTTCTCTAAACCTGGTATAGTGGAAAGAACATTGATTCTGGAGACTGAGGACCTGGTTTCAAATCCTCTAACATTTGCTACTTTCAGCTAGTTTTTAATATCTCTAGGCCTTAGTTTCATCAACTATAAAATGAATGGACTTAACTAGATGGTCTCTGATGGCCTTTCAGCTCTAAATCTATGATCTACTCACACAGACAACACCAATTTCATTCCTTGTCTCTTCTGGCCTGAGTTATAGCAGTAGCATCCTAATTATTTTACTTGACTCAACTCTCTTCTTATTTTAAATCATCCCTTTCCCAACTATAATAGTAATTTTTCTAAGGCTTAGGACTAAGAACATCACAGTAAAGTTAAGTGGTCCAGTGGATAGAGCACTGAGCTTGGAATCAGGAAGACTCATCTTCACAAGTTTAAATCTGGTCTCAGATCACTTGTGTGACCCTGGGCCAGTCACTTAACCCTGCCTCAGTTCCTCACTCCAGTATTTTTGCCAAGAAAACCCCAGAATGGGGTAACAAAGATTCAGATATGACTAAAACAACTCAACAACAGCAACAAAAACCATGTCACTCTCCTCAGTAAACTAGCGGCTTACTATTAACGCAAGGAGGAAATATAAACTGTCATTTTAAGTTCTTCAAAACCTGGCAACATCCTACTTTTCCTGCCTAATTAAACATTACTCTTCCTCACATACTCTCTAGTTCATCCACATCAGTTTTCTTGCTATACTTCGTTTGTAATATTCCATCTTCTACCTCCATGCCTTTACAGTCACTGTCCCTCAAGAATGGGATACATTCTCTCTTCTTTTCTCCTTGTTGAAATTTCTGGTCTCCTTTGATACTGACTTCAAATGCTGATTATTGCAGAAGGCTTTTCCTAGTCCCTTTGGATGCTAGGTCTCCTTTCCCCTCAATAGTTGCCTTGCATCTGTTTTTGTCTTAGGTTTATTCTGAGAGAGATAGTGCAATATAGGGGACAAAACTCTAGAACTCGAATAAGGAAGACCTAGGTCTGAATATTCCTTCTGACATTTACCAGATGTGACCTGGAAGGCTGTCATTTCTTAATAAATATTTGTTGATTGATTGAAATCAGATTAAGGTTTACATGGCAATAAACAGAACTGGTCTTCCAAGCAGGCTGAGTAGACAGCAATATAGGTGATGTGTTTTGAGGAGACCTCTCAAAAATATAACTTTTAAAATCTTTCATTATATAATGTACTGAATTCTTTATGTCAAGGCAATGAAGACTTCAGGTTTAATGAAAATATTATCTGAGAAAAATCATTATCAGTCCTTAACACATTTGTTTTAATTAGTTATGCAATTAGCTAGCTAATTACTTAGCAAAATTACAAAGGAAAGGTTAGAGCAAGATACAGTGGAAAGAGCACTGGATTGAAGGGCAAAGGAAGGGAGGCAAGATGGCAGAGAAAAGACAATGACTTACATGAGCTTTTGCCAAAATCCCTCTAAACATCTTTAAATAATGTCTTAAAACAATTCCTGGAATGGCAGAACCCACAAAAGGATGGAGTGAAAGAATTTTAAGCCAAAGACAACTTAGAATATCAGCAGGAATGTTCTATCCTACCAGATTGAGAGTGGAGCACAGTGCAATACAGTCCATGCCAACACAGACCCAGACCCAGCAAAGTAGGAGCAGGCCTTCATAGTCACTACATACATATACATGCAGTGGAACCAAATGCTCCTGGAGCTCTCAACTCAGAAACAGCAAGGGGGGTGGGGTGGGTCAAAGACCAGAAAGGGATTACAGGGAACTCTTTGCTGGCAGTGGAGGCAGAACTCTGTTTCTTTGCCCATGCTCATATCTGGGTGCTAGTCCTGGGTGGCAGTCACCAGGCAAGGAGGAGCACTAGCACACTAGAGCTTATGGGACACAGTAGAAGAGAAACCCTCACCAAAGTTGCAGGACAGAAAAGAATGCTTATCTTCACTCACAGATGGGAGTGCACACCAGGAGAATAGTAAACATCTCTCCAAAGAGCAGTCATTCCTTGACTCACTTTTTAAAGAGGCCTATTTACTGAATTGCATCACCTCACCTGGAAAGACCTTAGCTTAAAAAGGTCTAAGTGTTCCATTGCATCCTGGACCATCTCCAGTCATCCTGATGGATATCTGAATACTGGACCTGGATGACTCTGGAAGAGAAAATGAGGCTGATGACTTTGTATAGCCCTCCCTCACTCAAATCAAAGTCATTTGCAAATCATGTCATCATCTCCCTGATGTCATGGTCCTCTTTGAGAAAACAGGACAAACCACAACACAACCACAACCACACATAACCACCTTGGAAGCACTGAAAACATACAGGCATACAGGTCCTTAGAAGTGTCTCAGAAAACAGGTGCAGAAACACCCTGAAGCTTGAGACAGTGCAACCTCCATCCTGGAAGCAGTACACTATTTTAACAAAGAGGTAAAAGTCAAGAAATAGACTAGAAAATTAGCAAATAACAGAAAAAAATTCTAACTATAGAAAGTTACTGTGATGACAAGGAAGATCAAAATGCACACTCTATAGAAGATAGCAAAGTCAAAATCCCTACATCCAAAACCTCCAAGAAAAATATGAATTGTTCATAAGCCATAAGCCATGGAAGGGTGCAAAAATGATTTTAAAAATCAAGGAAAATAGGTAGAGGAAAAATTGGGTAGAGAAATGAGAGTACTGCAAGAAAATCATGAAAAAGCCAACAATTTGATAAAGGTGACCCTGCCAAAAAATAACTAAAGAAAATAAGAACTTAAAAAAAAGAATAAACTAAATGGGAAAAGAGGCACAAAAAGTTGCTGAAGAAAGAACAACCTCGGGGCAGAGCCAAGATAGTGGAGTAAAAGCAGGGACTTGCTTGAGTTCTGCCCCAAACCCAGCCAAATACCCATAAAAATGACTCTAAACAAATTCTGGAGCTACAGAACCCACAGAATGATGGTATGAAGCAAATCTGCAGCCCAAGGTAGAAGGCATCTATCATGCTAGGATAGGAATGCAATGCAGTTCAGCTTGGGCCTCACTGGGACATACAAGGCCTTAGCAGGTCTTGGGGGAAGTGTATCACCAGGCAGCTGTGGAGGTTTTGAGACTTCTTGACTGCAAAACACTATGGACACTTTGAAGGTCAGTGAAAAAAGCTTGGGGTTCCATCCCAACCCCAGAGCAGGAGAGGAAGAAGAAGAGCCCACTGAAGCTACATCAGCAGCAGGAGCAGCTATTTCTGGAGCTCTAGGCCTGCAGATTGTGGGGGGATTAAGCAGCTGACAGTATACACCCCAACCCTGCTGGAAGCAGAGAAGTATCTTGAAAAAAGAGCTCAAAAGTCAAGTAATTGGCTGGGGAAATGAGTAAAAAGTGGAAAAAAAATCAGACTATAGAATTTTATTTAGGTGACAAGGAAGATGAAAACATAAAATCAGAAGACAACAAAGTCAAAGCTCCTACATTCAAAACCTCCAAGAAATATATGAGTTGGTCATAGTCCATGAAAAAGCACAAAAACAATTTTGAAAATCAAGTGAAGAAGTAGAGGAAAAAAGGGTAAGAGAAATGAGAGTAAAGCAAGAAAATTATGAAAATTGAGTCAACTGCTTGCTAAAGGGAACAAAAAAATGCTGAAGAAAATAATACATTAAAAATATACTAACCTAAATCACAAGAGGGATCCAAAAAGCCAAGGAGGAGAAGAATGCCTTAAAAAACAGAGTTGGCCAAATGGAAAAGGGGGTCCATAAGCTCACTGAAGAAAATAATTCCTTAAAAATTAGAGTGGATCACATGGAGGCTAATGACTTTATGAAAAATCAGGAAATTACAATACAAAAGTAAAAGAATAAAAAAAAATAGATGGCAACATGAAATATCTCATTGGAAAAATAACTGATGTGGAAAGTAGATCCAGTAGAGATACTTTAAAAATTATTAGACTACCTGAGAGCCATGATCAGAAAGAGCCTAGACATCATCTTTGAAGAAATTATCAAGGAAAACTGCCCTGATAATATAGAAACAGAAGATCAAATAGATGTTGAAAGAATCCACTGATAGCCTCTTGAAAAACATCCCAAGAAGAAAACTCCTAGGAATATTGTAGCCAAATTCCAGAGTTACCAGGTCAAGGAGAAAATATTGCAAGCAGCCAGAAAGAAACAATTCAAGTATTGTGGAAATACAATCAGGATAACACAAGATATAGCAGCTTTTACATTAAGGGATTCAAGGGTTTAGAATATGATATTCCAGAAGTCAAAGGATCTAGAATTAAAACCAAGGATCACTTACCCAGTAAAACTGAGTATTATACTTCAGGGGGGGAAATGGATATTTAATGAAGTAGAGGACTTTCAAACATTTTTGGAGAAAAGACCAGAGCTGAATAGAAAATTTGACTTTCAAATACAAGAATTAAGAGAAGCATGAAAATGTAAACAAGAAAGAGAAAGCATAAGGGGGCTTACTAAAGTTGAACTGTTTACATTCCTACATGGAAAAATAATATTTGTAACCCTTGGGAGTTTTCTCAGTATTAGGGTAGTTGGACGGGGAGAAATAGAACAGGGTAAATTATCCCTCACATAAAAGAGCCAAGAAAATGCTTTTTCAATGAAAGGGAAGAAGGGGAAGGTGAGAGGGAAAGAATGAACCTCACTCTCATTGGATTTGGCTTGAATTAAGAATAACATGCACACTCATTTGGGTATGAAAATCTATCTTACCCTACAGGAAAGTAGAGGGGAAAGATATAAATTGTGGGGGAGTGTGATAGAAAGGAGGGCTAATGAGACAAAGGGGTAATTAGAAGTAAACACTTTTGAGGAAGGACAGGGTCAAAAGAGAGAATAGAATAAATGGGGACAGGAAAGGATAGAGGGAAATATATTTAGTCTTTCACAACATGACTATTATGGGAGTGCTTTGCATGAATACACATGTATAACTTATATTGAATTGCAAGCCTTCTCAGTGGGGCGGGTGGGGAGGGAGGAAGGGAGAGAAGTTGGAACTCAAAGTTTTAAAAACAAACGTTAAAAATTGTTTAACTAATGCAATTGAGAAATAAGACATACACCCAATGGGGAACACAAATCTATCTTTTCCTACAAGAAAATAGAGAGGAAGGGGATAAGAAAAGGTGTGGGAGTGTGATAGAAGGGAGGAAAGATTGGGGGAAGAAGTAATCAGAATGCATGTTGTTTTGGGGTGGGAAGAGGGGAGAGGCAGGGAGGAAATTTGGAACTCAAAACTTCTGGAAGTGAATATTGAAAACTAAAAATAAATAAATTAGAAAAAAGATTTCCATTCAAATGACTTTGCCTGTAATCTCTAGTCAATGTACTGTAGTGGAATGATTATTTAATCAAATGATATAATATATATAAAGAGTTCTATAAACTTTTATTAATGTTGACTTTTATTGATATTATCATTAATTTGACTTAGAATCACAAAAGATATTTGAATCCTAACTTGTTTTTGTCAATTATTATCTTTATAATTCGAGACAAATTGCTTAGCTTCTCTAGACCACAATTTCCTCATCTGTAAGATGGGCACAATACTTTTACTAATGATAACCCAAGTTTGTGTTAAGTACCTCATGAACCTTATAGTACTTTGTGTGTTATATATCATTATTAGACTCAACATGACCAAGACATTAAAAAAAAAACTCCTTAAAAAGTAGAATTGGCCAAAGGGAGAAGAAGGCACAAAACCCCCTTAAGAAAATATTCCTTAAAAATTAGAATGAAGCAAATGGAAGATAATGAATGACATTATGAGAAATCAAGAAGCAATAAAAAATGAAAAATAGAAGACTATGCAAGATATTTCATTGGAAAAACAAGGAACCTGGAAAATATATAGAGGAGAAATAATTTAGAAATTATTGGACTACCTGGAAGCCATGATCAAAAAAGAGCCTAGATATCATATTTTAGGAAATTGTCAAGGGAAACTGCCCTGATATTCTGGAATCAGAGGATAAAATAGAAGTTGAAATAATCCATTGATCATTTCCTGAAAGAGATACCAAAATGAAAATTCCTGAGAACAATATAGTCAATTTCCAGAGCTTCGAAATCAAGGAGAAAATATTGCATGCAGCCAAATAGAAACAATTCAAGTATCATGGAGCTACAATAAGGATAATACTAGCAAATGCTACATTAAAGAATCAGAGGACTTGGAATATGATATTCCAGAAGGCAAAGGAGCTAAGATTAAGACCTTACCCAGCAAAACTGAGTATAATTCTTCAGAGGAAAAAATGAATATCCAATGAAATAGAGCACTTTCAAACATTCTTGAAGAAAAGCTGAGAACTGAATAGAAAATTTGATTTTCAAAAACAAGACTCAAGAAGAATAAGAAAGATAAATAGGAAAAAGAAATCATAAGGACCTCAATAAAGTTAATCTGTTTGCATTTCTACATGGGAAAATAATACTTCTAATTCATAAGAACTTTCTCTTTATTTGGGCAGTTAGAAGGAGTATACATCCATCTATATATATATACATATGTATGTATATATGTATATGTATGTATACATATATGTATATATATACATAATACGTAAAATTTAGGAGTAAGAGAGGAATGAACTGGGTTAAAGGGAAAGGTATAATGCGGCAAATTATCTCACATGAAAGAGGCAAGAAAAAGCTTTTACAATGTCGGGAAAAGTTGGGGGAGGTGAGTGAGTGAATGAACCTTACTCTCATTGGAATTGCCTCAAACAGGGATAACATACACACTCAATTAGGTATATAAATTTATCTTACCATACAGGAAAGTAGAGGGGAAGGGAATAAGAGAAGGGGGAAATGATAGAAGGTAGGGAAAATTGAAGGAGGAAGGAATCAGAAGCAAAACCCTTTTGAGGAGGGACAGGGTGAAAGGAGAGAGAGTAGCATAAACATGGGGGAAATTGGATGAAGGGAAATACAGTTAGCAATAGTAACTGAAAAAAATAAACCAAGTTTCTGCGACAAAGGCCTCATTTCTCAAACATATAAAGAAGAGTTAAATTTATAAAAAAATAAGAGCCATTCCCCAATTGATAAATGATCAAAAGATATGAACAGTTTTGTGATGAAGTAATAAAAACTCTCTATAGCCATATGGGGAAAAGTTATCTAAATTGCTATTCATTCATTCTAAACCACTATTGATAAAAACAATTTTGAGGTACTACTTATACCTATTTAATTGGTTAATAGGAAAGAAAAGAGAAATGACAAATGTTGGATAGGATGTGGGAAAAAAAGAGACATTAACTCATTGTTTGTGGAGTTGTGACTTGATTTCAATAACTCCGTAGAGTAATTTGGAACTATGATCAAAGGACTACAAAATCATGTATACTCTTTCACCTAGCAATATCAATACTATGTCTATATCCAAAAAAGGATTTAAAAAAAAGAAAAGGACCTCTATGTACAAAAGTATTCAGAGCAGCTCTTTTCCAGTAGCAAAAAATTGGAAATTGATGGGATGTCCATCAATTGAGGAATAGGTGACCAAATTGTTGTATATGATTGTGATGGAATATTATTTTGCTATAAGAAATGATAAGCAGGACGCTCTCAGAAAAACCTAGAAAGATTTGCATGAATTAATGCAATATGACTTGTACTATGTACAAAGTAACAGCAATATTGTAAGATGATCAGCTGTGAACGATTTAGCTGTTCTCAGCAATACAATGATTGAGACTATTCTGAAGGACTTAGGATGTAAAATGCCACCCACCCCAGAGAAAGAACCGATGGAGTCTGAATACTGTTTGAAGCATACATTTTACTTTATTTTTCTTGAGGTTTCGCATGACTAATATAGAAATATGTTTTCCATATAAAACTTTTATTGAATTGCTTGCCTTCTCAGGTGCAAGGGAAAGAATTTTGAACTTGAAGTTTCAAAAAAACCACCAAATATTGAAAAATTGATTTGCATACGATTATGGAAAAATAAAATCCTGAAAAAAAGGCAAAGGAAAGACCTGAATTCAAATGTTCTACCTTTGTAATTATAGATATACTATACAGCCTCTCTGGGCCTCATTTCCACATCTATAAATTGAGGGGGGTAAACTAAATTATTTCCTCTAACTCTAAATCTATCGATGGAACACAACAGGTACGTTTTAATTGATGTAGAGAGCATCAGGAAAATATAGGACACTGCCTTGGCGGGGTGCCGGGGGTGTTGCCACTCAGGAGATGGATAGTGTTCTGACAGCAGACGAATATGACAACCTAAGTGTTGGGGAATAAAATAGTGAAAAGCTAGAGGAAAATCTATGGAGAAGGCATTGTACTCCTGCATAATTTACTTTACAATTTTTCACAAGGACAGTCCCAACTATAAGCCTTCCCTGAAATTAAAACAGATAATCACTTTTGAGGGATCTTTGAATTATCCCAAGTTTTTTAACCTTTGAGGAAACTAGATAGTATGGTAGAGAGAGTCCCAGGCTCAGAATTAAGAAGATTTTAGTTTAAATCTGACCTGAGACACTCACTAGCAGTGGGACCCCTGGACACAAAATCGGATTGCTTCAGTTTCCTCTGCTGTAGAAAGGGGATAATAAAAGCACCTGCCACCCAGGATTGTGGTGAGAATCAAATGAGATAGTTGTAAAATATTTAGAACAATACCTGGCACATAGTAATTGTTATATAAATATTAGCCAATATTATTATTAATCTCTCTATTATCCTAATGACTCCAAGATGTTAGTGCAATGATGTATGCATTTCTCCTTGCATAATGTTTCAACAGATCATTGATTTTCTTCTTTCTGAAACATAAACTTGATTAACACATGCAAAACTGGTTATCTGTGTTTACTCATTCATCTATCCATCAGACCAAATATCTACCATCTATCCACAACCTCATAAAACATATGTTTCATCTATGATTTAAATAATTGCACTGGGTAAAAGATTTTTTAAAATGTGATTTGTTCACCATTAGTTGCTACTAGCTTTTCTTGAATGTATAAATATATATTTTGCTCATGACAGTGAAATCTGGACTGAAGCTACTTCACAGGCTATTGCTGCCCCCTTATAAATAGACCATTATTCAGAGGAAAATTGATGTACTTCAAAAGGCAAAGTAAAAAAGGCAGAGGAAAACAAAGAATAAGGGAGAAATGTATCCATCTGATGATCAGGGCAAGTGATGTTATATAGAAGCAGTGACTCAGATTTCAAGAGAATTCCTAGTCACAGGACCTTAATGGTGCCTGAGTACCTTGGTTCTCCAAGAGGAGCAAATAGAACATGTGCTATAAACAAAAGGTTTCATGTAATAATGGCTAGAGCCTAGATATGCAATAAGGAAGAGCTAGGTTCAAATCCCTCTTTGAACATTGTTGTGTGACCTTTGGCACAGTATTTAATTTCTCTGACTGTTTTGTTATCTAAAAGAAAAAAAGGTCATAATCCATGGCCTCTTTGATTCCTTTCTGATGTAGATCTATTATTCTTTTACCTAGAGAATAAAATACAACTTTACCTTATTACAGGCTTCAGATAATTTGGTTCTAATTTTTTTGTTTTGCTTTACTTCTCACTATTCTCTGTCACTCACATTGCAATAAAACTGGACAATCATAGCCTCCCAAGGTTTCACTGAACTATTTCATATCTATGAATCTATAGAGGTCATCATACATTCCTGTAATTTTTCTCAGCTTGTTGAAATCCTTTTCTTCCTTCAAAGTCCAGATCAGCGATTAACTCTTCCATGTTTGTCTCTGTTTCCCACTGATAAATTGAGTGGTATAGGGAAAGGTGCCCTGAGAAAGTAATCAGAAAATCTGAATTCAGCACTTAGCTTTACCACGTAGTAAGAGTAGGCAAATGATGTAATCTCTCTCAGCTTCAGTTTCCTCATCTGAAAATTTAAATTTTCCACCAGCTCCTCTACTCAACTGTCACTCTAGGAATATCTTGCATACCCCTGTTCCCTGGGTACTCTCTGGTATCTCCCTTTCAGCTTTCTTTTTTGTTTTGTCTTCCCACATTAAATTGTAAGCTCCTTGAGGGCAGGAACCATCTTTTTCTTAATAGTATCTTCAGCACTTAGCAAAATTACTGGTGCTTAATAAATATTTATTAATTATTGACTATTGAAGAAGGAGGTTCTTAAAAACCTTGCTCAGGAAGTAGTGAAAAGTCTGGTTTAAATGTAGGAAGGGAACACGATATTTCTTCCACTGGCACATAGTCATATCTATGGATGTGCTGGAGTTAGCTCATGCTGGCTCACTAGAGTCAATTGTTAAGTTTTCAAAAATGAGTACACTTTAGAAATAAACAAATGCCACAAATCAGGATTTGACTTATTGTTTTGTTGATTGTCTAATTTTAAGAAAGTGGTAGAGAAAATTTTAATAGTGCAGACTAAACTTGCAAGTGTGTCATGAGTATATTTTTTTTTGGAGAGCCAGTTGTTAAATATTTTTCAACATACCATGGTATCAGACAGGCTCTTAAATCATCAGACCTGATTGAGCCATATTCTGATGATGGCTGGTGGTGTTTCTATCACTTATTTTTTGAGAAGTTCCACAGACTATACCATTGAGTCCATGCAAAACCTATGAAGAATACATTCAATGAATTTGATTTTGCATAGAAGAATAGGCCCTGGGATGCTGTTCCCAAGAACAGGTTGTGTTTATTTTCTCCCCAGGAAAAAATGTTACTGCCTAAAATATTAGTCTTGACCATCCCACAGGCAGATGGAGGAAGGAAGATATTATCTTTTCTTCCTCATCAGATAAATTAAGAGATCTGTTACCATGATGTTTCTGGAACTTGTGTTCACCATAAGGCTTTCTAATTAACAGATGCCATGCAAGTTTGAGTTAACTTAGGAAATTACAGAAGCTGCCAATCTTTTATTTAGAGTATGAGATGCAGAGCACTATTAATTAAGCCTAGCAAAACAGAATCGAACACAAATACATGCATTGTAATTTCCACTTTGGAAAGAAATTCAGATTTCTTTTGTTTTCTTGTTTGTTTTTCTTTAGCACTTCACTTAACAGGAAAGTAAAATTCCATACCCAATGGACATTTCTATGGATAGAATGGCAGTAAATGTATACCTGTAATAGGACTGAGAGGAGAGAGTCAGACATTTAGAGCTGGAAAGGACCTTAGAAGTTGTCTAGTCTAATCCCCTCTTCCTTTATTTTAATTTATGGAATAAACATTTTTAAGCACTTCATGGAATAAATTTATGGAATGGCTCCAAGAAATTGTGCCATACAGAGTGGCCACACCCTGGAATTCCCATAAAATAGTTAATAAAAAAGATGATTGCACATGAAACTGCAAATTTTGCACACACGCACACACACACATATATAACTGGCTATTCTTTTTAAATATACAACAAAGTTATTATGTAAATGTTTTTCTTCTCCCCATCCCCTCCCACAATCTAGAGATGGCTACCATGAGACATAAATAGGGGTGTGTGTGTGTGTGTGTGTGTGTGTGTGTGTGTGTGTGTGTATCTTGTTATCAATTCTTTCTCTGGATGGAGATAGTGTCTTTCTTCATATGTCTTTTATAGTTTATTTGGCTATTTATAATAGTCAAAATAGATAGATTACTCATTTAATGTCCTTCTTAACACAACATTGCTATTGCTGTGTTCAGTGTTTCCTTCGTTCTGCTCATGTTGCTCTTCATTATTTCATGAAAGTCTTTCCATGTTCTTCTGAGATCTTTGAACTCATCATTTCTTATAGCACAGTAGCACTCCATTACAATCACATACCACAACTTGTTCAGTCATTCCCCAATTAATGGGCATCCCTGTAATTTCCAGTTCTTTGCCACTACAAAGAGAGCTGCTATAAACATTTTAGAAATATAGATTCTTCCCCTCCACCCCAATTATCCTTGTAGTGATATCACTGGGGATTATTCCAAGTTACTCTACAAAATGGTTGGATCAGTTCACAATTCAACCAATAATGAATTACCATTCCAATTTTCCCACATTCTCTCCAGCATTTGTTGTTTTCTTCTTCAATACTTTTAGCTGATCTGGTAGGTATAAAATGATATTGCAGGGTTGATTTAATTAGCCTTACTCTAATCAGTAATGATTTAGAGCATTTTTTCATATGACTACAAATTGTTTTGATTTCTTCATTGGAAATTTCAAAATCAGGGGACTGATAATAGAATTTACAAAGTGTCTCCCTCTCTCTCTCTCTCTCTCTCTCTCTCTCTCTCTCTCTCTCTCTCTCTCTTTCTCTCTCATACACACACACACACACACACACACATATGTGTATATATATATATATATATATATATGTCTTTAGATGTAATATCATTTGATCCTCATAACAATTTTGTGAGATAGGTGTTCAGGGAAGACTAGAACCTCCAGTGTGAGGGCTCCTGAGTTCATCTTAGGGCAGCTTTCCACCTTTTGTGTTTACCTGAATCACCCAACTCTCCAAGTGTGACTCCAAGAAACTGCCATGCAGAGTGGCCACACCCTGGTAAATCATTTCAGCAGATGGGTTAAACTAGAGAGTAACCAAGAAGTTTCAAACTCATCAGTGAGTTAGGGGGTATGTACCCCAAGCGCATGAAGGCTTCACGCAGTGGAATGAGCTGATGAAACAATTTTTTCCAATGACCATGAAGGTGGCTAAAGTGTGTACTGTAGAGTGTTTAGAACTTGATTCAACATCAAAGACACTAAGATCATCCACTTCGTTCAGAGCCATCATCAGTCATCTCAACTTTTATTTTGCCACTGAACTTCAGTGACTCTGGAAAAGAGGGTGAAGTCAATGATTTTGCAACTCTAACTCAATTAAATCCAATTTATTCATGTCTTAAAAGACATCACCCCCACCATTTTGCCATTTGTAGTCACTTCAAAGTCCTGTGACAAGAGGCAAGCTATAAAGCAGCAGGTGTGGATAGTGGGAACTGAAGTCACAACCCTCCACCAAGGCAGCCTAGGTCATAGGATTATCTTGTCAATGGACTGAAGCAGCAGTTGAATTTGGCAGTCCCTCGAGTGTCTAGAAAACTTTTATTTTTGTATTTATTTGTTTTAAATGTGTGTGTGTGTGTGTGTGATTTTCCCCCAATTACATGTGAAAACAAATTTTAACATTCAGGGATTTATTTTAAGTTCCAAATTCTCTCTCCCTTTCCCTCCCTTCCTGTGTTCTCCCTTCCCTGAGACAAGTAATCATGTAAAACATTTACATATTAGTCATTTTATACAAAAAGACAAATAAAATTTAAAAAAGGAAGAAAGTAAAAAAAAATAGCATGCTTCAATCTGTATTCAAATATTATCAGTTCTTTCTCTGGAGTTGGATAGTATGCTTCATCATTAGTCCTTTGAAATTCTTTTGGATCATTGTATTCCTGAGAATAACTAAGTCATTCACTATTCTTCACTGAACACTATTGGCGTTACTGTGTACAACATTCTCCTAGTTCTCTTTACTTCACTTTGCACCAGTTCATAATAATTCTTTCCAGGTTTTTCCTGTAATCATCCTACTTACTCTTCTTTTGTTACAGTTCACACTGCTTATATCCAGGCATGAGGAAGGGGCTAGAAGAGTTGCCATAAAAATTGTCTACTTCATCTGACCCTGGCCTAGCTGCCACAGAAGGTGAGGATCCTATTTGATAGTAGAAATACACATGGGGGGCAGAGCCAAGACGGTAGAGTAACAGCATGTGCTTTCTAGAGTGCAGCCCCCAAGCTCAGCCAAATACCTGTAAAAAATGTCTCTGAACAAATTCTGGAGTTGCAGAACCCACAGAATGATGGAGTGAAGTAAATCTCCAGCTCCAGATGGCCTGGAAGGTCACTGGGAAGTATCTATCATGCCACACAGGGGGCACAGCACAGTCTAGCATGGGCCTTGCCAGCACAGACAGGACCTGAGCAGGCTTTGGGGAGACTGAATCTCTCCCACCGATGGCAGTTTCCAGACTTCAGGACCCCAAAACACTGAGTATAAATTGAAAGGTCAGTGGGAAAAGCCTGTGGGACCATGCAAGTGAGTGGAGTGGTCCAGTCCCAGTCCCAGGGCAGCAAAGCAGGGAGAAAGAGGAGGAACCTGCAGCAGCCACAGCCGCAGCAGAGGAAGAGACAGCGACTGTTTCTGGAGCTCTAGGCCCACAGATTGTGAAAGAATTGAGCAGTTGACAGTATACATTCGCCTGCCCTCACTGGAAGCAGAGATCTACCTTGATGAAGAGCTCAAAAGTCAAGCAAATGGGTGATGAAATGAGCAAAAACCGAAAAAAAGAATCACACTATAGAACCTTACTTTGGTGACAAGGAAGACCAAAACATGAAAAGAGAAGACAGCAAAGTCAAAGCTCATCTATCCATAGCCTCCAAGAAAAAATACGAATTGGTCTTAGGTCATGGAAGAGCTCAAAAAGGATCTTGAAAATCAGGTAAGAGAAGTAAAGCAAAAATTAGGAAGAGAAATGAAAGTGATGCAATAAAATTATGTAAAACAAGTCAACTGCTTGCTAAAGGAAATCCAAAAAATGCTGAAGAAAATAACACTATAAAAAAAATAGACTAACTCAGATGACAAAAGAGCTCCAAAAATCCAATGAAGAGAAAAATGCCCTAAAAAACAGAATTACTCAGATGGAAAAGGAGAGCCAAAAGCTCACTGAAGAAAATAATTGCTTAAAGATTAGAATGGAGCGAATGACCTTATGAAAAAACAAGAAATTATAAAACAAAATCAAAGGAATGAGAAGATAGCAGACAAAATGAAATATCCCATTGGATAAACAAGTGACCTGGAAAATAAATCTAGGGGAGACAATTTGAAAATTATGGGGCTACCTGAAAGCCATGATCAAAAAAAGAACTTAGACATCTTCTTTCAAGAAATTATCAAGGAAAACTGCCCAGAAGGTAAAATAAATATTGAAAGAATTTACCAATCACCTCCTGAAAGAGATCCCAAAAGGAAAACTCCTGGGAATATTATAGTCAAATTCCAGAACTTCCAGGTCAAGGAGAAAACACTGCAAGCACCAGAAAGAAACAATTCAAGTACTGTGGAAATACAATCAGGATAACACAAGATATAGCAGTTTTTTACATTAAGGGATAACAGAGCTTGGAATATAATATTCTAGAAGTCAAAGGAAGTAGGATTAAAACTAAGAATCACTACCCAGCAATACTGAGTATATACTTTAGGGGGAAAATGATCATTCAATGAAACAGATTTTCAACCAAGCATTATTGATCAAAAGATCAGAGCTGAATAGAAATTTGATTTTTACACACAAGAATCAAGAGAAGCACAAAAAGGTAAAAAGGAAAGAGAAATCATAAGGGACTTACTAAAGTTGAACTGTTTACATTCCTACATGAAAAGATGATATCTGTAACTCTTGAGACTTTTCTCAGTATTTGGTTAGTTTGAGGGATTATATACATATAGACAGAGGGTACAAGGTGAGTTGAATAGGAAAGGATGATATCTAAAAAAAATTAAGAAGTGAGAGAGGAATATATTGGGAAGAGAAAGGAAAAAATAGAATGGGTCAAATTATCTCTCACATAAAAGAGGCAAGAAGAAGTTTTTTCAATGTAAGGGAAGAGAGGGGAGGTGAGAGGGGAAAAAGTGAACTTTACTCTCATCACATTTGACTTAAGGAGGGAATAACATATACTCAATTTGCTATGAAATTCTATCTTACACCACAGGAAAGTGGGGGAGAAGGGGATAAGTGGAGTGTTGGGGGATAAAAGAAAGGAGGGTAAATGGAAGGAGGTTTTAATTAAAAGTAAATACTTTTAAGGAAGGATAGGGTCAAAAGAGAGAATAGAATAAATGGGGGTAGGATAGGATGGAGGGAAATATTTTATGGAAGTCTTTTGCATAACTGCACATGTATAACATATATCGAATTGCTCGCCTTCTCAGTCGAGATGGATAGGGAGGGAGGGAGAGAAGTTGGAACTCTAAGTTTTAAAAATGAATGTTGAAAATTGTTTTTACATGCAACTGGGAAATAAGATATATAGGCAATGGGGTATAGTAATCTATCTTGTCCTCCATGAAAATAGAGGGACTGGGGATAAGAGAAGGGAAGGGTGTGAGAGAAGCGAGGGTAAATTGGGGAAAGGGGTAATATGAATGCATGCTGTCTCTGGGTGGGTGGAGGGGAGAGTTGGGGAGAAATTTTGGAACTCAAAATCTTGTGGAAATTAATGTTGAAAACTAAAAATAAATAAATTAGAATTAAAAAATAAACACATACACAAACAAATGCACACTTTTGCAAAGATGGTTCTACTTACCATCAGCACATGGAAATTGCACACGCATGTAGACAACAAAAAATCCAAGAGACTTGAAAGATAAACAGCTCTTTCTGTGAGACAACTCAGCAGGTATCACATCCAAATAGCAGCCCTGAGTGGAACAAGACTGGCAAATGAAAGCCTGTTTACCAAAGCCAAAGCTGGATTTCTGGAGTGGCCCCAATCATAGGGAGCATCATGAAACCAGTGCACATTTTGCAATCCAAATTAATGTAATCAACAACTTTGCATGCCTACCAGAAGGAGTGAATGAGAGTCTCATGACAATGTGATTGCCACATGTAGGAAAGTGCCACACCACCATCATCAGTGTATATGCTGCCACCATGACAAACCCTGATAAGGTCAAATAAAAATTTCATGAAGACCTTGAGACCTCCATGAAAAATGTGCAAAAAGAGGACAGACTTATAATTTTGGGTGACTTTAATGCCAGAGTAGGCACAGACTATCAGGCATGGCAGAGAGTCCTTGATAGGAACATTCAAAAACACGAACAGCAACAGTCAGTTACTACTGAAGACTTATATGTCTCTGTAATGGGAGTTAAAAAATGTTCCCTGCCCATTGATAGGCCTCAGATGGCACTATTGAGGGAGGTTTGATTAAGGGAGGCTTGTTTCCTATGAAGGTCTACATCTTTTGCTGATTGCTAAAGAGGCACCGGGTTAGAAGGGGTTGTGCCTTCTGGTTCTGAAAACACTATATATATATATATATATATATATATATATATATATATATATATATATATATATTGTATGTATGTATGTATGTATGTATACTTGAAGGGGAGTTTTTGTTTTGGGGCTTAGTTTTTGGAAGGAAGTTTGTGTCCCAGATGAGATTCTGGGAAGCCATTAGGCAGTCCCCCAGCTTTGAAAACTCAGATGATGGTGCTTCCCTCTCTGGTAAATAGGTATGTATGTAATGGTCAGACAATTGGAAGTCTGTCTTTTGGTCTTTATTTCTCTTCTTGTATTTTTCTCTATTGGTGAATGATATATGGTGCTTGATTAAAAGAGATTGTTAACCCCTCAAAATTTGCCTTTCCTTATAGCAAAGCAGATCAAAGAACCTGTAATAGCAGGTGCCCTGTATATGTCAGAGTGCTTACTGTTACAGTCTCATGACCTCATAACCAAAACTGTCTTCCAATAAGATTTCATGGTTGTACTCTCATAACAGACATTGGCATATAGAAGACTATGTCATTATTAAGAGAAGAGACAGAATGTGAGGGTGATGAAAGTATATGTGGTTCAGAGTGCTGAAAAGATCATAGACATCCTCACCAAGCAAAAGATTCACATACAACAAAAACAGTGGTCTCTGGTTGATAAGGCAATGTCAACAGATTAGAGTGCTTCTCTGAGCACGAAGAATTTCTTGCTAACTTCGGGGGAAAGCTGAGTCAACACAAAGTGGGCAAGTGGAGTAGAAAAGAAGTAGGGAGCATTCAGAGATTTAGTATACAGCAATGCACAAACATCAAGACTGGTTAGACAAAAATGATGGGAAAATTCAGAAGGTGCTAAATGAAAAATGAGAACTCCACATTATTTTCCACAAAGCAGTATCTACCTAAAACCTTCATCAAGCATTGCATGCAATGGGGATAAGCTAGATGCATTTCCAATAAGATCAGGGGTGAAACAAAGATGTCCATTATCACCACCATTAGTCCATATGGTATTAGAAATGCTAGCTATAGCGACAAGAGAAAAAAAAGAAATTGAAGGAATTAGAATAAGCAAAGAAGAAACTAAGTTATCACTCTTTGCAGATGATATACTTCGAGAATCCCAGAGAATCGAGGAAAAAACTACTTGAAATAATAAACAACTTTGGCAAAGTTGCAAAATAAACCCACATAAATCATCGCATTTCTATGTGTGACTAATAAAGTCAAAAGCAAGAGATAGAAAGAGAAATGCCATTTAAAGCTAAAGTAGACATTGTAAAATATCTGGGAGTCTACCTGCCAAAACAAAATCAGGGACTACATGAACACAAGTACAAAACACTTTTTGAACAAATAAAATCAAATCTAAGTAAGTGGGAAAACATCAGTGGTTCATGAGTAGGCCTAGACAATATAAGAAAAATGACAATTCTACCTAAATTAATTTACTTTTTCAATACCATACCAATCAGACCATCAAAAAATTATTTTCTAGTGCTAGAAAAAAATAATATCAAAATTCCTCTGGAAGAACAAGAGGTCTAGAACATCAAAGGAACTAATGAAAAAAAATACTAGGGACGGTGGCCTAGCCCTTCCAGATCTCAAATTATATTATAAAGCAGCAATTATCAAAATCAGTTGGTACTGGCTAAGAAAAAGAGGGGTATACCAGTGGAATAGATTAGGTACTTAAGACACAGTAGTCAATGAATATAGCAATCTACTGTTTGATAAACCCAAGGACCCCAGCTTCTGGGATAAGAATTTACTGTTTGACAAAAACTACTTGGAAAACTGGATAACAGTGTGGCATAAACTGGGCATAGACCAATGCCTGACACCAAACACAAGAATAAAGTCCAAATGGGCACATGATCTAGGTATAAAAATTGATACTATAAACAAATTAGTGGAGCAAGGAATACTGTATTTGTGGAGATGGAAAATTTTTTGAGTAAATGATATAGAGAACATTATGAAGTGCAAAATGGATAATTTTGATTACATTAAATTGAAAAGTTTTTGCACAAACAAATCCAATGCAACCAAGATTAGGAGGGAAGCAGACAACTGGGAAAGAATTTTTGCAACTAGTGTCTATGATAAATGCCTCATATGTAAAAGAGAACTGAGTCAAATGTACAAGAATACAAGTCATTCCCCAATTGATAAATGGTCAAGAGATAAGAACAGGCAGTTTCCAGAGGAAGAAATTAAAGATATCTATAGTTATACGAAAAAATGCTGTAAATCACTATTGATCAGAGAGATGCAAATCAAAACAACTCTGAGGTACCACATCACACCTATCAGATTGGCTAACATGACAAAACAGAAAGATGATAAATTTTGGAGAAGATGTAGGAAAGTTGGAACACTAATTTGTTGTTGGTGGAGCTGTGAGCTGATCCAACCATTCTGGAGAGAAATTTGGAAGTATGCCCAAAGGGCTACAAACATGTGCATACCCTTTGACCCAGCAATACCACTTCTAGGACTGCATCCCAAAGAGATCATAAAAAATGGGATAGGGTCCCACATGTACAAAAATATTTATAGCAACTCTCTTTGTGGTGGCCAAAAACTGGAAATCAAGGGAATGCCCATCAATTGGGAAATGACAATAAATTGTGATATATGAATGTAATGGAACACTATCATGTTATAAGAAATGATGAAGAGGGGGACTTCAGAGAGGCCTGGAAAGACTCATATGAACTGCTGCTCAGTGAAAGGAGCTGACCAGGAGAACTTTGTGCACAGCAATAATCACAGTGTGCAAGAAATTTTTCTGGTAGAATCAGTATTTCATTGCAATAAAAGGACTTAAAAATTTCCCAATGGATTCTAGAGGTAAAATGCCTTCCAAATCCAGAGAAAGAACTATGGAATTTGATTGTAGAGTGAAACAGATCATTTTCTTTTGTATTATGTTTTGTTTCATTTTATGATTTCTCCCCGTCATTTTTATTCCTCTATGCAACATGACTATGCTGAAAATGTAATAGGAATGTGTGTGTGGAACCTATATAAGATTATACACTGTCCCAGGGAGGGAGTGGGGAAAGAGGGGACAAGAAAGAGGAGGGAGGAGGAAAAAATCTAAGATATGTGCAAGTGATTGTAGAACACTAAAAACAAATAAAATAAGGGGAGAAAAGGTAGATGATTTTCAGTTTTATGTAGATAGTGACAATACAAACCATTTTTGTGGTGCCTTGAAAGCTGTTTATGATTCAAAAACTTATGCTGATGGAGTCACATTGATTAGTGATAAAGACATGATCCTGGAGAGATGGACTGTGCTGAACCCTTCTATAGGGTTCAGAGTAGACTATCATCCATCAATGCTGAATTCATTTGCCATATATCTCACAAAGAGTCAAACATGAGTGAGAAATAATTGAACAACAAAACAAAAATTCTCCGAATTGATTTTGTACAGTTTATTATGATGTTATGAGTTGAGAATATTAAGAGCAAACAAGACAGCTTCCAACCTCTAGAAGTCATTTGTGACAAGTTATTTGATTGCTCAACTAAAGCTCTTGCTTCCCCAAATACTTACCAAAATAGAAAATAACCCCAGGCTAATGTAAACTTAACTTGAAAAGCAACATTGTGTACTGGGTAGATAATATTTTACATCTTTTTCTGAGAGAAAGACATCAGAGCCAAGATACAGTTTATTTCATATCTGAACTGTGAGAATTCCTTGAAGAAAAAGGCTGTTCTCTGGGCACAACTGCGGTATCTTCTCTCTTTTCCCTAATTGATTCAACTGCTGTTAGCACGATTTGCAGTTTTATGCTTAAAAGCAGCGGTTCAAGCCAAAGAAAGAGCTCTGGAAGAAGCTGAGAGATAAAGGTTTTAGACTCAGTTCAATCCCTCTCTTAGCTGTGTGACCTTGGGTAAGTCAAAAGCTCTCCGAGCTTAAGCATCCTTACTTATAAAATGAAGAGAGAAATATGTGTGCCACTTACCCCCATATTGGTAGTTTTAGCACAAATGCTTCATAAATCTTAAGGAATAGAGAAATATAAATTATCATTGTTGATATGACAGATTCAGGTTGCATAATACTTTGTAGTAGCTTGTTTGATTGGTGTTATAAGCAGTTCTCATTTCATTAAATCTTGCCCCTGCTTTGGCTTTGACTCTCTGTCATTTGTTAACAGGAAATGGTATGATAGAAACAGCACAGTACTGGATTCACCTATCAGCACTGATATGTGAGTCCAGAAGACCTGTGTTCAAATCCAGCCTTAGACATTTACTAGCTGTGTGACTCTGGGCTAGCTACTTAATCTGTCTGCCTCAGTTTTCTTCCCTAGAAAAAATAGATAATAAGAGCACCTACCTCCTACGGTTTTTGTGTATATTAAGTGAGAAAACATTTGTAAAGTATTTAGCACAGTGTCTGGAATATAGCAGGTACTTAATAAATGTTTATTTCCTTCTTGCCTACTATTTCTATGATCTTGATGTTACTTTCCCTCTCTGGACCTCAGTTTCCTTATCTGTAAAATAAGATAATTGATCTCTATGATCTCTAGGCCTCCTTCCACATCTAAATTCTATGGTCTTGATTCATTTAAATAATCAACCAGAGATAAGGAAATACTGAGAATGTTGCCCTCACATAACAAGGGAGGAAAGATAGATAGATAGATAGATAGATAGATAGATAGATAGATAGATAGATTTTTAGGCTCGAAAGGGATCTCAAAGATCATCTAGTCTAATGGTTTTACAGAGGAGTTAGCTTGAGGCCCAGGAGGTTAAGTTACTTATTCAGGATCATATATACTCAGGAGTTAGGAAGCAATAGATTCTACCCAATTTTTTTACTCCAGTCTAATTTTTTTAAGTAATTTTCAGATATTAGTTACTAATCCTTTGAAATCAAATGAGCATGAAATATGTTGCATAATGTTATAGGACAACATAAAGGGCACCTAGTTACATAAAGAGAAAGTTACAAATGTAACACATGGTCAATCAGCTGAAAGACAGAGAGGTATCTTAGAATTAAGCAGAATTTGGTTATAATGCATTAACAGCATTATTATTTTTTTCAGGCCAAAACAATAGTTTTATTATTTCAGCATTCAGCAACATCTCAGGCATCAAAAATAAAACTCTAACACTGAAGGATGGAAGGAAGACTTCTCTACAGCATGATTAGGTAGGCTGCATCCAGAGCCCCACAGGGTGCCGCAGGCAGGAAGGATGGTGGTTATTCATTCATCCAATAAATTAGGAAGTGCAGAATTCAGGGGGCCAATTTCATTTCTGGCTGGCATAAGGTCATCAATGGACTGGCCCTGCTCCAAACGCTTCTCCATCTCAGTGAACAGCTTGACATCATCCACCACTATCTGCACCAACTCCACCTCTGAGAAGCCCAATGGGTCAGCACTGGAGATGTCAAAGACACCACCCACAGCTGCTGTGTCCACATCCTCAACCCACTCCTCTGTAGTCTCAGTTTCTTCAGAACCTCACCAGACTTCTCATGCTTGTCCAGGTGGGAAAGTTTGATGTGGACAGCTGCACGTAGGCCTGTGCCCAGGTTGGAGGGGGCATGGCAGGATATAGCCCAGGTGAGGATTCCATATGATATTGTAGTTCTTGGTATTAAAAAGGGTTTCAATCTGGGTAAGCCCTGTGTAGAAACGTGTGAATACCTCCTTCATGTTTCCTCCCTTCTGCATGGAGATGACCCTCAGGTGATCTTCCTCATTGATCCACACCAGAAAGGTCTTGTTGTCAGTGTGCCAAATGCCCCTGCCATCGGGCCAGTCTCGGGCCATGCCAGAAGCGAAGAGGAGTGGGGAGACAGGCTTGTCGAAGAGGAAGTGGTCATCAATCAGCTGCTCCTGTTCCTGCTCAGTCATGTTCTTCAAAGCATAGTACTTCCCATTGAGGTCACCTTCCAGGCTGGCTAGAGCTTCCACAGACAGCTTCTCTATGGCACAGCCCTGGCCCTGCCTACAATGTGGAGGCAAGCAGAATCATCGGATGCTCCGGCCAGTTCGAACATGGGAACTCAAAACATAGTTTGGATCCAGGTCATCACTACCCTGGAGATTGTCAGAGTTACGATCAGTCTTCTGCTCATCAGAAGGCTTGTAGCCTCCGTGTCGGTCCTCACTAATGGGATCAAATAGTTCCTTGGACACTTCGTAGCTCTCTTCATCTCCAGTCACACAGCCCTCAGTCATGATGAATGGGTGCCCTGGGTTGTCCACACCAGTTTGGATGTCATCATCCAGGGTGAAGCCACTTGATGCAGCCTTATCCCGGAGTTTTTCATAGTGGCTATTGAAGAATGGCATGATGGTAGGAGGCGAGGGCACTCCGGGGGTCACAGAGGACAAGCAGGTTGCAAGGATATTGCTGCGGCGGCTGCTCGGGGATCCCAAGCCACCTAAGCTTGAGCTCAGTCACCCAGTTACCGAGTCCTAACAGCATTATTATTAAACAAAACAATAATGTTATGCAATGTGGACCTGAAGTTTCATTGTCCTCCAAGATGGCATGCCTGAATTGCATTGTTGGCTGCACTTGGTAAAATTATTCATTATCCCTAGAGATGCATTCTAGGAGCAGAAAACAAGTAGAAAGGTAACATTAGTTGGATGGGGTGGGGGTGATAAAAATTCTAGTTGCAACTAGAGGAGGGACAAGATATGCAGCCCCAAGCAGCCCTGAGGCTGATGCAACATTTAAATTTTGAAGGAAAAAAGAACAATCCCAAGAAGGAAGGTCATTGTTCTTCTGATGTAGTGAAAAATGCACTTTTTTGAGGGTAGATTGCTATTGGATTTTGGACAGCCTCGGTCTCCCCAACTTCACTGGCTATTGGATCCAATACAATTGGATCTTGTATCTTCAATTTCTATAGCCTTTGATACATCTCAATAAGTTAAAGTGAGCATAATTGTGTTCTGAATGTTTACTCTAAGCCCAAATTAAAAAAAAAAAGCTAATCAGACAATTCAGTCAGCCAATAGCTTGAACGATAGATTGAAGTAGGGAGAGATTAAAGGTTATCTACCTGTTAGGTACAAGGCAACTGGAGGGCAAGGAGTATAGAGCACTGGGCCTGGAGTGAAAAAGACCTCAGTTCATCTACTATCTGTGTGTCCCTGGGCAAGTCATTTAACCTCTGTTTCAGTTTCCGCAGCTATAAAATGGGGCTAATGAAAGCACCTACCTCCAAGCTTTGTTGTGGAGCTAAAATCACCAGGACTTTGTAATTGAATAGATATGATAGAAAAGGTAAAGAGGGGAGTCAAAGATAACCCTAGGTTTGAATTTAGAAGGCAGAGTACATGGGGGTGCAACTGACAGAAAAAATGGAGTCATAAGGAAGAACCAGTTCGGGGTGGGGGGGAGGGGAAGACAAGTAGACTCAGTTTGGGACAGCAGTGAGTTGGAAAGTCTAATTTATATTTCTAAATGCCAATTATAAGTAAAAAACTGAAGGATACCAGAGAGTAATTTCATTCAGTTGGTTTAAGAGCATTACTGAAAAACTGTTGGTGTAAGGTAATTCATTCTTTGTTAAATAACCATATGCCTTCCGCAGTATAAACAGATTCTAGGACTTTCTGATTGACAACCAAAGGGAAAGGATTTTTTAAAAACATTTCTTATCAGTTGCAAGAAAATGCTTTTTTTCCATCAGCTGACAATATAGGCAGAACACCTCTTGCCCTCTAGCCAGAAGTCCAAACCCAATTTACTAGCAACAGATTGTCAGGAAAGAGCTAAGGTTAGAGTCAAGCTGTCATTCTGTGAAGAGGGAGGTGGAGAGCAAGTTGTCACATGGTAAGAGCTCCTAAAGGACAATACCTTGGCTTGACCCCTATTTCACAGGAGAGGAAAAAAAATATGTTCCAAATGTTACTTTAATTTTATTTTCATAATTGTCTTAGCTCTTTTCAGACTGTTTACTTCTTCTGGCTTTGATCTCTGGTTTTCCAAAGCATTTTAAGTTTCTAGAAGGAAAATTAGCCATCCTTTTTGTGAATTTATTTATGCAATTTTTACATATAATAGATTGTCGGAGTTGCTTCTAATCTTTGGACTGATTCATTTGCTGAAACTACAAGCTATACATAGAAAAATGCCAAAAGGAAGATTAGAAGCAAAACTCTTGTTAATACTATAAATAATTCAGTGGAGGAAACCAAGATATTATACATGTCCTGTTGTCAAACTATTTTGAAGAAAACCGTGGCAATTCTGTCTATAACTAATTTTCGGCATTGAGTACAACTGAAGAGATTTTGACTTCTAGTTTCAGCACCACGAGTGCAGTCCACCCAGAGGACCAAGGAAATATGCCTATTGTTTCTGTCCTCAGCATGAATGTTTTTTACTGGTTTGCATTTCTTAAGTTGGAATAATAAACTTCTACCTTTTCTTGAGAATGGTTATGAAGGGAAATTATGAAATGATTGCAAAACAGTTAGCTTCAGCTCTGCTCCATAAAAATCTTTAACATTTACAAAGTATGAGGCAATGAATGTTGCTGATGGCATATCCACAGCAGGGCAATACAGTTTTTTATTCTTTCAGCCAGAGTAGCCAAGGGTATAACTCTCCTCTCTGCATGTAAGTTTTCAACAAAACATTTTGATTGACCAAAGAAACTTACGCTACTGGCAGCCATGGTACTTACCTGTCTAGAACAAAAATAATTTTTCCCTTAAATGGAATTTTGCCACTGTTTGATCAGAAAGTGAAAGAGAAGAAATAGCTACTCCTTTCTCTAACCTGTAATTTGTATGACTACTGCACTCTGAAACTGGGACTCCATTGGGGACCTGCCTGAGGGCTCCTCTGGACCCTCCTAGCTTAAGAGTGATTATCAATAGTAACTGTGGCTGTTAATGTCTTTCTTTCTTGACCTCATTAAAGGGGCCATGCCCTGGCTATGTCTTAAACAGACCAATTCAACAAATGGGCATTGCCTCATCCTAAGTGAGTGCCTGCAAGGATCTTGGCCTAAAGTGCCCACAGTCTCCTAGTGCATCCTGGGTCATCTCCCGTCATCCTGAGGAATATCAGGTCTCTGGACTCAGATGGCCCTGGAGGAGAAGTGAAGGTTGGTGACCTGCACAGCCCTCCCTCACTCAAAACAAAGTCAAGTGCAAGTCATGTCATCATTTCTCTGATGGCATTGTCTTCTTTGGTAACGAAGGACAAATACAATTTTTATGACTTAGAAGGACTGCTTTCATTTTACTGAAAGAAGAGGGAAAAATTATGCATATGCATAGACTTTTAGAACTAGAAGGAACCTGAGATATCTTTGAGGTCATCTAGTCCCTGCTATGTGTCTAGACCTTCAATTTCCCAAGTTCTAGACAGAAGGAATCTGGAATGTAAGGGAGCTAATGTAACTTCTTTTCCTTTTTGTACTTTTAGTATTTTTGTGTCTTAGATATGTCATTGTCAACCATGTCTGAGTTCTTTTATGCCCAAAGATGTGAAAACAGATTCAGAGAGGTGTGACCATTTACTGAAGGTCATATGACTAGTTAGTAGCAAGACCATATTACCCAATAGATGGAATAAAAATGGAGGTACAGGTTCTACAAAAACTAAAGGGCTTATAATTGCAAACCAGTTTTTAAATTAAACAATAGAAGCCCTGACAATGATCTCTTCAGTAAAGAGAGAAATAATGGATGCATAGTCACTTAACTGTATTTGCCTCAGTTTCCTAATCTATAAAATGAGCTGAAGAAGGAAGTGGTAAACCACTCCAGTATCTCTGCCAAGAAAACCCCAAATGGGGTCCTGAAGAGTTGGATGTGACAGAAATGGCCGTACAATAATAACAACAAAATCATTGTGTATATTGTTCTCCTAATTTTGCTTTTCCCCCTCTGCATTAGTTAAAAATAGTTCCCATATTTTTATGAATATCTCACTTTTGTCATTTCTTAGGGAACAATAATATTCACATGCCACAATCTGTCCAGTCATCATGCAATTGATAGGTATTCACTATGTTTCCAGTTAATGCCACCACCAAAATGTACTGCTACAAATATTTGGTTTGTATAGGACCTTTTTTCTATCTTTGTCCGGTTGGGAATATATACCTATAGCGGGATTGCTAAGTCAAAATGTAGTGATTTTTCTTTTAAATTCCAAGCTGCTTTCATAGCTCTACCTAAGGCATATAAATGTTACTATCCTCCCACAACACCTCCAAAATTGACTCTTTCCATCTTTTATCATTGTTGCCAATTTTACGAGTGGGAGGCAAAACTTCACAGTAGTTCTAATTTGTGTTTATCTTATTATTGGTGGTTTGGAAATTTTTTAATGGTTGTTGAAATATTCAATTTCTTTTTTTAAAAATTATTCATATCATTTGAACATTATCTATTGGAGGTTGGTTCTTGTTCTTACAGATTTCAGTTCCCCATTTAAAGGGATCATTTTGTTGGGGAGGATGTGTTCACTTGTTATTTTATTGGTGAGAGTATTCCTGGTGATTCAACTCCCTCTGTCAATAGGAATTGAAATGCAGTTAATCCTGAAACTTGAAATTTTAGAGGTTCTCCTAGGGCACTCAACTGCATCAAATACCTAGTATGTATAAGAAATGGGCCTTGAAAATAGGGCTTCCTGATTTCAAAGTCAATTTCCTAGCCACTGCCTCTCAGTTAGCATAATTTAGCCATTTATTTATTCACCAAATATTTATTGATGATTTATTGATGGAATTTAATTAGTATCTCTTTGCTTCTGATTCACAAATCATATCTACCCTGCCCCATCTCTCTTTTGGCTTCTATACTCATCTCCAACTGACTTTCAAATGTCTCAAACTAATACCCAGTAGGCATCTTAAACTCAACAGTTCCAAAACAGAAATAATGTGTTCTCAAAACTGTGCTGCCCAGCCCCACCCCATCCCTGGCACACCTTTCCTACTGCTGTAGAAGCAACACTATTCCTTGGGCTTGCAACCAAGGAACCATCTTCAACTCCTCTTATCTCTTACTCCCCATATATAATCTGTTGCTAAGACCTGTCAATCTCACCTTTGTGACATGTCTCAAATATACTCTTCTCTGATATTGCCACCACTCTGGTGCAGGCCTTAATCACTGTGAAAGCCTGCTGGTGGGTCTGCCCAGCTCAAGTCTCTTCGCACTCCAATCCATCCTCCCTTCAGCTGCCAAAGTTAATTTCCTAAAACATGAGTCTAACCGTGATACTTCCATCCCCCCTTTCAGTAAACTCCAGAAGCTCCTTATTTCTTCAAGATTCAAATTTTAAATATCCTCTGTTTGGCATCCCAAATCCTTCATCATCTAACTCCCTCCCACCTTCACAGTGTTCTTATTTCTCAACATGTATTCTTTCCTCCTCCATCTCACAAGATACACCATGTCTTCGCTTTAAGCAAATGCCTAGAGATGTTTTACCTATCCCCCATGCCTGAAACATCATCTCTTTTCAACTCCATTTCTGACTTCTCTGACTTTAAGCCTCAGTAAAAATCTCATCTTTCAAAGGAAGCTTTTCCCAGTCCCTCTTGGTTCTAGTACTTTTCTTCTATCAATTTTTCTCTATTTATCCTCTATGTAGCTTGTTTGTATATATTTGTTTGAATGTTGTCTTCCTCATTAGATTGTGAACTCCTTGAGGACGGGACTGTCTTTTGCCTCTTTTGTATCCCTAATCCTTAGTACGGTGCCTGGCACATAGTAGTGCTTAATAAACGTTGATTGTTTTGTCCTGGTGCATATAAGTCACCGTGCTGTATTCTGTGGGGCTTATATAATATATAACATAGGGTCTTTGTCATCAAGAAGCTAATAATTTAGTCATGCCAATTTAGTTAGAGGTTAACCATTACAGGAAAAAAATATATTATGTATTTATATAATAAAATTGCCATATAAGTGGCAGACAAAGAATACTAAAGAAATTCAGGGGAGAGTGAGTTCACTTCCAGACAGAAGTATTAACATGGTTAGAGCTGCTTGCCAAAAGGCAATAACAGAATCAATAAATTTCCTTACACCAGCCAGCATGTACCTATAATCAAATGAAGCTTAGAAACTATGTTTTTTTATCTCCTTTGAAAGATACTTCAAAGCTAACTGATTAAGTAAGTTCTTTCTTTAAAACTAAAATAAACTCAGAAATCTATCTTCCTAAGCCTAGCTGACAAGGATTATCAATCAGGTTTTCTACTACTGTTGCATATAAAAGCCTTTCCGGCATTAAGACATAAACATTTGAAACCAAAATAGCACTGTAGCCCATGCTTTCGCAGACAGTTAAAGCTAAAGAGATATTTTAGAAGCTATACCCTCAAACTGTATATGGAGGAACTGAGGCTCAGACAGGTTGTAATTTGTTCAACATTTAAAAGTAGTTTGATTAGTTGAAATTTCCTTTGTGGAAAATAAGCTTCATGAATTCTAGTTGACATACTTATCTATAGAGCTACTTCTTAATTTATATGGTCATACCTCTTTAATTACCCCCATAGCTTGTAAGACATGAATTTTTTACCTTGAATTTTAACAGTACATAAAGTCCAAATAAATTCATCATATTTAAGCTCTGATGACATCATTTGCTCTAATAATCTCATATGAGTTTAGGTTTAAAAATAGATAACTTTTCTGAGCAGGAAAAACAATGTTCCCTTTCTTGTTTTTATGTTTTTCATAATCTAAGCATGTAGTATTAGAAATTAATGACATTATGCAATTAACAAGTTTTATAAGATGAAGAAAAGTGAATCAAAATTCTCCAGTAGAAAAGTACGTTCTACAGATTCCACAAAGATCATGAAGCAACAACAGCAAGAGCCTCCAGAATGTTTTGAAAGAGAAATACAGATGTACAACTGTCTCAAGAAATCATCAGTCTTTCTCACGGAATTGGGTCAATGGAATTCTTGATGGAAGAATTCAAACATACAAATAATAGAATGCACAAGTTAAGACACATGAAGGATATTATCTTCAAGCTATTAGAAATGCTGGAAAAGAAAATGACAGATATGAAACACAGAAACAAGTGGAAGAAAATTTGTCAGATAAGAAACACAGTAAAAGAACACACACCCAGATTCCCAACTTAGGTATCATACTTGACTTTTCACTCTTACTCACCCAACATATACAATCTGTTGCCCAGCCTTATCATTTCTACGTTCACAACATCTCTCATATGCCTTCAACTATCAAACCCATATGTCCTCTCTCTAATTCACTTTCCCAAATGCTCCCAGAGTGATTTTTCTGAAGTATAGGTATGACCCCATTAACTACTCTGTATTTATTTTATATATACTAGCAGTTTATATTACATCTCCTTGAAAGCATGGACTTTCTATTTCTCCTTTCTTCATATCCTCCACACTCAGAAAAGTGACTGGTCACTTAATAAAATATTTGTTAGACAAAAAAAGTACCAATTCCATAAAAGCCAAAACAACTGACTCGAAGGTGAAAAATGCACAGATAATCTGGGAATCTTTGGTGTCCCAGAAAAGCATGACAATTTTTTTTAAAAAGCGTTAATACCATACATTAGGAAATAATACAATAAAACTATGAATATAGACCATAAATCACCATTAGATTCAGGGAAAGATGGGATGGAGAATGAAGAAAGGGATGGAGAATGGTTCCACATAATTGCAAACTTGTTTTAATAGATTATTATTTTCTTTATTGCATATTTATATTAATTAGCAAGCATTTATTAATTTGTCCTCTCTTCTATACCATCGTTGAGCAAATTCTACAAATCAATGAACAAAACAAAACCAAAAAAGCCTCCAATATATACATGAACCAAAAAAATAATTTCCCACATTAGCCTTGTCCAGAAATCTGACTCATTCTGAATTTTAAACTTATTCCTTCTTTATCAGGAGGGGAAAACTGTGTTCTTTTTTTTTTTCATTCACTATTGGTCTCATAGTTTATCATTGACTTGTTGTTTATCATTGATTTATAAAGTCTTGAAATTATTTTTCTCTATAATCTTATCATTGCATAAATTATTCTCCTAGTTCTGCTTATATCCCTTTATATCAGTTCATAAATTGCTTGCCAGTTTCCTCTGAAAATTTTTATTTCAGTATTTCTTATAGCAAAACAATATTCCATGGCATTCATACACCACAGCTTATTTGACCATTTTGGCCACTATAAAAAGAGCTGCCATAAATATTTTTTGTAAACATATACATATATGCATATATATGTATACACATATGTGTATATATATATGTATGCACACATATACATACATACATACACTTTTTTATTTCTTTGATACCTAGGCTCCAGAGTAACATAGGTGGTTCAAAGTGTATGCACAATTTGGTGACTTTTTTGGACATAGTTCCAAATTCTTTTCCAGAATTATTCATCCAATTCATAATTTCACCAACTGTGTACTTGTTTTTACTGTAACCCCCACAATATTTGTCATTTTTCTCTTTTGTCATCTTTACCATTATGATGGCTATGATGTGGAACTTCAAAGTTACTTTAATTTGTATTTCTATAATTATTAATTATTCAGGGCAGGTGTCTAGACCTTAGGCTGCTTTTTGTCCTGGTGAGCTATGAATGGTTTTAACAGTTATAAAATGTTAATGTATTTTAAAAATATAAAAATCATTTTCAGCTCTCCCATACAAAAACAGGCAGCTGACGAGACTTGATCCTCTGGACATAGTTTACCATTACTTGATTTAGAGCATTTTTATATGATAGTTGATACCTTGGATTTCTTATTTTTAAACTATCTCTTTGTATCCTTTGACCATTTACGTGTTGGAGAATAACTCCTCTTATGTGTCTCAGATATGAGACTTTATTTGAGAATTTGTTGCAAAGATTTTTCCCAAATTACCTGTTTCCCTTCTAATTTTTATGATGTTAGACTTTTTTGTGCAAAATACTTTTAATTGTATATAATCAAAATTGACTAAAAAATTGGAATAAAATATATGTGGGTATCTCATATATATGTGTGCATATGTACTATATTACATATATGTATGCATGTATAGTGTTGGGGGGGTAGAAGAATGGTTCATAATTGAAGAAAGTGCTTTATGAATATATTATCTAATTTAATTATTCCACTGAATATTAAGTGATTTTAATATTAAACAAGTGTTTTGTCTGGCATCCCTTCATAATAACATTCAATGCAAGAATTTTGGGAGGCAATTTTCTGTACCACTCCTACCCTTTGATGTTTTCCTCCCAAATTTCCACTTTCATGAAATTCTGGGTCTGAAAGAGATAGAAATCCAAATTAATTTACGGTGTGATTTTCCTTAGGAGTACTTTATTCACAAATAGCAACTACTTGATGGAGCCCCATGTGTTTAAGATATCATCATCTTTATCGCATATATAAGAAGATAATTGTTGAAGTCATCTAATGGCAAGCAGATTTTGTGCATTGTGCTTTGGTACTAGCTATGCCTGTTTTTAGAGTCTGAAGACCTAGCAAATGTACAGACTCTCTTTTTTTCCTCTGAACACAGATGTCACTTGGTACTATTTATAAAATATTGCCAGTGTCAGAAAAATCTTTAAAAATATTATTAATCTCTCTTGTCTGGTGTGGTAAATTTCACATATTATTTTTAAATGTTCTATCTGTTATTGAAAAGTTGTAATCATGATGTATTTTGTGGTTCCTCATCATTCATATTCAGAAGGTTGCATGCATAAATTCTAGATTTTTTAAAGTTATAGTAAAACCTGGAACCGAAACCCATTAGCAGAAGGAATATAGGAATGGAGAAGACTATCAAATTTCCCCATTTCCCAAGTCCTTTGACAGCCTATGCTAACAATCCTACTGTTCCAGGTTCCCATTCACCTGCCTACAATCTCCATCTATTCCACTCTATAACATTTCCAACTCTGCCACACCTGATCCCTCTTTCCTTGTCACTTTTCCCCTTTCAACAAATTCCACTGAATCCTACAAGTCATTTCACTTTTATGACCTTAAATTTCTTTGTCCTTAAAAGGAGGGAATTAGACTAGATGAGGCCTAAGGTGTCTTCCAGCTATAAACATACAAGAGTGTTATACTTAGTATTGAAAAAGAAACGTTATGTGAGTACAAACTATGTGAGACACAGTCCCTGTCCTTATGGAGCTCATAGTAAAAGAGAAAAATGAAATCAGACATGGATAATTATAATGTAGAATATTATATGACATCTTTGTAAAGGCACAAAATGAAAGGTTTTGTGAGATCCAATAAAGAAAGTCATTATCATTCTGGGGGACATCCAGGAAGGCCTTATGGTGTTGAATGTATTTGAGTTGGGCTTTAATGTATGGTAAGAATTTGACAGGGAGAATAAATTACACACCTGAAATGTCTTTATTTTAGGATATTACACAAAGAATGATCTTGTCAACTAGTATAGAAAAGTAGTAGTTTTTGAGATTTAAGATATAATATGCAATACTACTGACTAATTATATAAATCAAATGATATTTCAAACTCCAGGGTATGTGGGACATTATGGTGCCTGCTTAAAGTTTTTTCTTTGTTTTGTTTTTTACTCTTAGTAGGATCTTCCTGTCTTCTACATATTGCTCCTAGATTAATGGAGGTACTGACTTAACAATGTTTCCTATTACCCTCTTCATTTACTGATGTTATGTCTGCTATAGTATACAATATAAGATCATGTTAAAGTTAATACTAATCATAAAGAAAGAAATTTGACAGGGAAATGAAAAAAAAAAGAATAGGAAAGGGAAAGAGAGAAAGGGAAGGAGAGAGAAAGTGAGTAAATCCCAGCCATGGAAAACAGTATGGGAATGTTCAAGCTATGCTCAGAGAATGGATGGTAGTCCAGTTTGACTGGAACATAAAGTAAGTAGAGAAAAGTAGTATGAAATAAGGTTGATAAGAGATAGGATGGAATGAGATTGTGTAAGTATTTGAATATTGACTGAAGAATCCTGGCAATACAGGCATTCCTATCTACTACTTTGTAGAGGGACTGAAGCACATGTATGTGAGTGATTTATCACACAAATAAGTACATTTTTCCATCTGCCCAAAACCAATATTTAAAATATAAAATGACGATCCATATCCATAGACATTCATAACGATAAATAATCAACATTATACCACAAGTTCCCCATCATGACTTGGTACATACAAGAAAGAAAAGTTTTGGTTATTTGGATTGCAAGTGGTGGCTACCTTCAAATATTTGAAAGCCTGTCATGAAATAAAGAGACCAGGCTTGTTCTGTATTGTTACAGAAGTCAAAACTAGAACCTATGGATGGAGCTTACAAGGAACCACTTTTCAACTCAATCTAAGAAATAGTTTCCTCACTATCAGAGTCTTCTAACAAGGTACTGGCATTACCCTAAGAGCTAGTGAGCTTCCTGGCATTTGATATAATTAAAACAAACATAACTTAATGAAGGATACAGAAATAAAATGTCTGCCCTGCATGAAAAGTTGAACCTTGAGGCCTTTCCAATTCTACGAAATTCTGTTACTAATTTGAACATATGAAGGATTTAAAGATAGTGTTACCAGCAACTACCTAGGGTGGAAGAGAGTAGGTGGATTGCAACCAACACTGAGCTAAACTGGATATTGACATGCTTTTTCTCTCAGTAGAGCTAAGGTGGTGTGCCCTGTGGGAAGGAGTCTACAACTAGACCAAAGGGACTGGAATATGATATTCTGTAAGGCAAAGGAGCTGGGACTACAACCAAGGATCAATTACCCAGCAAAGTTGTGCATAATATTTCAGGCAAAGAAATGGACATTCAATGAAATGAGGGATTTCCACACCTTTCTGATGAAAAGGCTAGAGTTCAATAGAAAATTTGATCTTCAAATACAGGTCTCAAGAGAGACACAAAAAGATAAAGAGAGAAAAAAAGCTTGCTATTCAATATGGGCAAACCATTTACATCCCTGTAAGGAAAGATGATACTTGTTAATCATTAGAATTGTATATTTATTATGATATATTAAAGTAATAGGAATAGATAGTGGGAGTGGGTACAAAGTAAATGATGTCATGATAAAAATGTAATTTAAGGGTGCAAAGGGATTGTAATGGGAGATGTAAAAAGGAAGAGCAGAAAAAGGTAAATACATTCCAGAAAGAGGCACAAACATATATGGAGGTGGAAGGAAAGAGGGGAGGGAGATGAGCATTGTTTGAGATTTACTCTCATCTGATTTGGTTCAAGGAGGGAACAACAAACTCAGTTAAGTATAGAAATCTAACTAACTTTATAGGCAGTCTGAGGGGACTGGGGAAAGAAAAGGGAAGGGAGGTTAAAAGGGAGGGGAGAAGTAGTAAAGGAAAAGGGGATTAAAAGGAAGGGGGCCTGAAAGAAGGGAGGGAAGACTGAGGGAGGTGCTGGGTGGTCAAAAATTTGAGCACTATTGTGGAGGTGAAGGGAGAAGAGAGAATTAAAAGCATAAACAGGGTGTGTTCATCCTTCCTTGCAGAGGAAGACCATACCATGAGAGAAATAATGACATGACTTGCACTTGACATTGCTTTTTTTTTTGAGTGAGGCAGGGCTGCATAGGTCACCAGCCTCACTTCTCCTCCAGAGTCATCTGAATCCAGTGACCAGATATTCATCAGGATGACTGGTGAAGACCCAGGATGAGGCAGTTGGGATTAAGTGACTTGCCCAAGGTCACACAGCTGGTGAGTGTCAAGTGTCTGAGGTGAAATTTGAACTTGTGTGCTCCTGACTCTTGCACTGGCATTCTATCCACTGCACCACCTAGCTTCTCTAAACATAGTTGCCATAAGCAGGGAGAAAGGAGATGAAAGGAAAGAGATAATAGTCATAACTATGAATGTTAATGGGATGAATTCTTCTAAAAAATGGAGACAGATAGCAAAATGGATTAAAAACCATAATCCAACAATATGTTGTTTACAAGAAATACATTTGAAATGGGGGTATACACACAGGGTAAAGGTAAAAGGTTGGAGCAGAATATATTGTGCTTCAATTGATGCAATAAAATACAAAGGTAGCAATCCTAATCTCAGACAAAGCAAAAGCAGAAATAGATCTAATCAAAAGAGATAAGGAATGAAACTATATCCTGCTAAAAGGCACCATAGACAATGAAACAATTTCATTACCAAAAATATATTCTCCAAGTGGTATAGGATCCAAGTTTTTACAGGACAAGTTAAGGGAGTTACAGGAAGAAACAGACAACAAAACTATACTAGTGGGGGACCTCAACCACCTCCTCTCTGTACTTGATAAATCTAACCTCAAAATAAACAAGAAAGAAGTTAAGGAAGTGAATAAAACTCTGGATAAGGTAGATATGATAGATATCTGAAGAAAATTAAATGAGGATAGAAAGGAACATACTATTTTCTCAGAGGTATATGGCACATATACAAAAATTGACCATGTATTAGGACATAAAAACCTCACAACCCAGTGAAGAAAGGCAGAGATAGTCAATGCATCCTTCTTAGACCATAATGCAATAAAAATTATATGTAATCAAAGGCCATGGAAAGATAGACCAAAAATTAATTGGAAACGAAATAATCTACTCCTAAAGAATGAGCACGTTAAACAACAAATCATAGAAACAATCAACAACTTCATTCAAGAGAATAACAATAATGAGACAACCTACCAAATTTTATGGGATACTGTAAAAGCAGTTCTTAGGTGAAGTTTTATATCTTCGAATGCCTACATGAATAAAATAGAGAAAGAAGGGATCAATGAATTAGGCATGCAGCTGAAAATGCTAGAAAAATAGCAAACTGAAAATCCCCAAGTAAATACCAAATTAGAAATACTGAAAACCAAAGGAGAGATTAATAAAATTGGAATTAAGAAAACTATTGAACTAATAAATATAACTAAGAGTTGGTTTTATCATAAAACCAATAAAATTGATAAACCTTTGGTCAATTTGATTAAAACAAAGAAAGAAGAAAACCAAATTACTAATATCAAAAATGAAAAAAAGGTGAACTGACCTCCAATGAGGAGAAAATTAAAACAATAATTAGAAATTACTTTGCCCAACTATATGCCCATAAATTCAACAATGTAAATGAGATGGATGATTACTTTAAAAAATACAAATTGCCCAGATTAACAGAAGAGGAAGTTGAATACTTAAATAACACCACCTCAGAAAAAGAAATTAAACAAATCATCGGTGAACTCCCTAGGAAAAAATCTCCAGGACCAAATGGATTTACAAGTGAATTTTTTTCAAACATTTAAAGAACATATAATTCCAATACTATATAGACTGTTTGGGAAGGAGTCCTACCAAATTCTTTTTATGATACAAATATGATTCTGATACCTAAACCAGGAAGAACCAAAACAGAGAAAGAATTATAGACCAATTTCTCTGAGTATAGATGTAAAAAATTTTAAATAAAGTAGAATACTACAAATTATCAAGAGAATAATACATTATGATCAGATAGGATTTATACCAGGAAAGTAGGGCTGGTTTAATATTGGGAAAATTATTAGTATTATTGATAAAAACAAAACTAACAGAAACCACATGATTATTTCAATAGAAGCAGAAAAAGCTTTTGACAAAATACATCACCCATTCCTATTGAAAACACGGGAGAGCATAGGAATAAGTGGTACTTTCCATAAAATAATAAACAGGATCTACCTAAAACCATCAGCAAGCATTATATGCAATGGGGATAAACTAGATGCATTTCCAATAAGATCAGGGATGAAACAAGGATGTCCATTATCACCACTGTTATTCAATATGATACTAGAAATGCTGGCTGTAGCAATAAGAAAAAGAAATTGAAGGAATTAGAATAGGCAAAGAAAAAACTAAGTTATCACTCTTTGCAGATGATATCATGATATACTTAGAGAATCCCAGAGAATCAAGGAAAAAACTACTTGAAATAATAAACAACTTTGGCAAAGTTGCAGGTTACAAAATAAACCCACACAAATCATCCGCCTTTCTATGTATGACTAATAAAGCCCAACAGCAAGAGATAGAAAGAGAAATACCAGTTAAAGCTAAGGTAGACACTATTAAATATCTGGGAGTCTACCTGCCAAAACAAACTCAGGGACTGTATGAACACAATTACAAAACAATTTTTGCACACATAAAGTCAGATCTAAGCAAATGGAAAAACATCAGTTGCTTGTGGATAGGCTGAGCTAATATAATAAAAAATGACAATTCTACCTAAATTAATTTACTTATTCTGTACCATACCAATCAAACTACCAGATAATTATTTCTAGAGCTAGAATAAATAATATCAAAATTCATCTGGAAGAACAAGAGGTCCAGAATATCATGGGACCTAATGAAAAGAAATGCTAGGGAAGGTGGCCTAGCCTTACAGATCTCAAATTGCATTATAAAGCAGCAATCATCAAAACCACTTGGTACTGGCTAAGAAACAGAGGAGTAGACTAGTGGAATAGGTTAGGTACTCAAGACATAGTAGTCAATGAATACAGTAATCTATTTAATAAACCCAAGGACTTCAGCTTCTGGGATAAGAACTCACTGTTTGACAAAAATTGCTGGGGAAAGTGAATAGTGTGGCAGAAACTGGGCATAAATCAATACCTGATGCTGTACACTAGAGTAAAGTCCAAATGGATACATGATCTAGGTATAAAGATTGATACTATAAATAAATTAGGGGATAATTTTGATTACATTAAATTGAAAAGTTTTTGCACAAACAAATCCAGTGCAACCAAGATTAGCAGGGAAGCAGAAAACTAGGAAAGAATTTTTGCAACGAGTGTCTGTGATTAAGGCCTCATTTCTAAAATACATAGAGAACTTAATCAAATACACAAAAATACAAGACATTCCCCAATTGATAAATGGTCAAAAGACATGAACAGATTTTTCAGAGGAAGAAATTAAAACTATCTATAGTCATATGAAAAAATACTGTAAATCACTATTGATTAGAGAGATGCAAATCAAAACAACTCTGAGGTACCACATCACACCTATCAGATTGGCTAACATGACAACAGGAAGATGATGAATGTTGAAGAAGATGTGGGAGAGTTGGAACACTAATTCATTGTTGGTGCAACTGTGAGCTGATTGAGCCATTCTGGAGAGCAATTTGGAACTATGCCTAAAGGGCTACTAAAGTATGCATACTCTTTGATCCAGCAATATCACTTCTGAGACTATAACCCAAAGAGATCAAAGAAATGGGAAAGTGTTCCCCGTGTACAAAAATATTTATAGCAGCTCTCTTTGTAGTGGCCCAAAACTGGATTCAAGGAGATGTCTATCAATTGGGGAATGGATGAACAAGTTGTGGTATATGAATGCAATGGAATTTTATTGTGCCATAAGAAATTTTGAAAAGAAAGACTTCAGAGAGATCTGGAAAGACTTATATGAACTGATACTGAGTGAAAGGAGCAGAACCAGGAGAACTTTGTACACAAAAACAGTCATAGTGTGCGAGGAATTTTTCTGGTAGACTTAGTGCTTTATTGCAATGCTAGATCTTAAAAAATTCCCAATGGACTCTTGAGGGAAAGTGCCTTCCACATCCAGAGAAAGAATTATGGAACTGGATCACAGATTGAAGTAGACCATTTTCTTTTGAATTACATTTTGTTTTGTTTTGTTTTATGGATTCTGCCATTGATTTTAATTCTTCTGTGCAACATGACTAAGGTGAAAATGTATTTAATAGGAATGTATGTGTAGAACCTATATAAGATTGTATGCCATCTCAGGGAGGGAATGTGGAGGGAGGGAGGAAGGAGAGAAAGGGAGGGGGAAAATATCTAAGATATATGGAAGTGATTGTAGAACATTGAAAACAAATAAAATAATTTAATTTTAAAAATTAAAAAAATATAACAGACCTTTTCCATTTTTCTTTCATGTATAATTCACTGAAACTTGAATCTCTCTTGATTACACTACTTTCTTGGTCATCTTTTTGAGACATGGCTATGTTTTCACCCATATCCCCAACCCATTCAGCATGATAGAGGAGTCTGAATACTCCTCTATATAATAGAAGTGTCACCATTTCTAATTCTAGATGCTTCTTCTACCACCACTACTCAACAACCTCTCTTGTTTTATGGTTCACATTATCCAAAGTTATTACCCAAAACAAATCCTGTTCTCTGTTATCTGCTGATCCTTTCAAGCCATTTTTTCCTTTTTTTCTTAACGAATTCAGTCTCTGGCACATTGTCTTTCAAATCCATATTTTGCAGACTAGGTGTCTCAACACATGCATTGATAATTCTTCAAATAGTGTAACTTCTCAATTCTACAGTATACTCAGTACCAAATATCTATTCCTCCACATTACCTCAGTTACATACAGATAGTCATATCTTGCCATCACCTAATGGCATTCCACCTCCATGTTCATAAACTCTAAAATGCCCTTATCTGACCATTATTTTATCCTTCCATTTGTTTTTTTTTCACTTTACAATCCCTAACTTTGTTATTCATCATCATCACCTCTAATCTCTCCTCTCCATAGTATTTTTTTCCAGGTCATCAGTCATTAACTAAATAGAATCACCTCCCTTCCCAATATGAACCTCTTGCTGAATCAATTCAACTCTATACTATATGCTCTACCCTGTATTATTTTTCCTTTTTGTTCTATTTCCAATTACTCCTTGTCAAACCCCAACATTAAGTTACTCTCATAATCCTTTCCTTTTGTTCTTACTGGTATATTAATGATTGAATCTTAGAGAAGTTTATAAAAGTGCATATTTATCATATATGATCTCAGCTGTGCCTTTATGGAAGCAAGATAATTCTTCTTCTCTTCACTAATTTATTTTCTGTCATAATGACCACAATGTAGGTTTCAAATCTCCTCACACTTCTTATAGTACATCTCCTTTTTCCTCATCTTGAATGTCTCTGATGCCTTTATCCACTTCCTTTTTGCCTTTGATGAGTAGGTGCCTTTCCTCCTTGCACAAACAAACCCTCTCAATGTATTCTTTCTACACATTTCCTGTCTTTTCTGGAAGATTGTCCCCAAAATTGTCTTAAGGATCTCCCTTATCTTCTGCTAAGTTCTCCCTTGCTGCCTATAAACAAATCCATCTCCACCAGCCTTGGGAAAAAATTTTCCCTTGATCCTACCATGGCTGTTGGCTATCGTACTGTATCTGTCCTACATCTTTGTCCGTAGGTGGTCCCTACAACTCTGTCCTGTACCATCTTCTCTCTCCTCCTTATATGTTCTCCTTTAGTGCTCTCACTAGCTCCCATATGACCAAAGACTATTTCTGTGCAGCTGGTTCCCAGCTCTAATCTCCCTTCTGAGCTCCATCCCCACATTTCCAAGTGTTTAAGATTGGATGTTCCATAGTCATCTCTACACACTGAAAAATAAAAAAGATATTAGCTCCTAAACTTTTCTGTCTCCCAAACTTCCTTACCACTATTGAAGCCTCTACTATCAACCTAGTCTCCTAGGTTCTCAACTTCGGTGTTCTCCTTCACTCCTTACTCTCAAAGTATGTATCCAATCAATAGTCAAGTATGATCTACTTTCACAATGTATCTTCTACATTCTGTTCTCTCCTTTCACACAGATACTACCCTCAAGTTCTCATCACCTCTTACCTGGAGTATTGCAGTAGCTTTTTAATTGACCTTATCCAAGTCTCTCCTTTTCTAACCAATCTTCCACACAGCAGTTTAAGTGATTTTTCCTGAAGTGTAGCTGGCCATATCATGCTCTTGTTTGGGAAGCTCCAGTGGCTCCCTACTACCACCAGGATCAAATATAAAGTCTTCTATTTGACATTCAAAGCTTTTCACAAACTGTCTCTTTTATATCATTGCAATCTTCTTACACCTTAAAATACTCTATGGTTCAGTAATGCTGTTCTTTGCACATTTCCTGACTCCATGCCTTTATACTGGGTTTTCCTCCACATCTAGAATACCACAATTTCCCTGATTTCTTTTCAAATCCTCCACCCTCATCACTTGAGCCTTCTCCTCTAAGGTTAACCTTCTTTTCCTTCATATGAGTCTTTTATTTAGTTGTCTCTCCCAGTAATATGTGCAATATTTAAAGGCAACGGTTATTTTTGTGTTTTTGCCTTTTTTTGTACCTTTTTTCCTCCAGTACTTAACACAATGCTCTCTTCAAGTTGTCTTATTTAAATATACAAATCTGAAATAAATTATTATTAAAAATAAATTATTAATATTGGGATCCAGAGTTCTCCTTTTGCTTCCTCTCTCAAAACCCAGATCTTCTAGGTCAAGGCAGCCTCTGAAGAAAGGGCAGACAATAATATTGAGGCTGGCCAACCCTGGGAACATTGTTCTCTATTTTGGGTGAGAATTCACTTGACTGAGACAATTTATTTCTGATTAAAGTGTAAAGACAATCTAATCTATTAGGCTCACCATAGCTCAATTTAAGTAGTCTGGGTGGAGATGGATTCTTTTGTCCAGATAACTGAGGAAAGCTGAGCTTCATGATCAAGTCAAGTTTTCAGCTGAAGGAACAGAAGACTTTTGGTCTACCTGCTGATTAATATGTCTAGGCCCTTACTGATTGTTTATCAATCAGAGTTGATCTCCACCTGTCAGAACTACCTTCTTTTCCAAAGGTATTTGATGATTCCAGTGGTTCTTCTTTGATTACCAGAAAAACCACTGACTATAAATTTATTGATTATTTGCTAGCCTAATTGATAAATTGATGATTAATTACCCAGAAACTATCTCTCAGACTTTTCATTTATCTCATATCCATGTCGCATTACCCCCCCCAAAAAATGTAAGTTCCTTGAGAACAGGGACTCTCATCTTTATCCTTATCCCCAATTAGCCAACACAATTTTCTGTACTTAGTAGGTACTTAATAAATTCTTATAGAATTGAATAAACATTTATTAAACTCCTCTTATAAGCAAGGTATTATATCAATTGCTAGGGATATAAAAAGAAAAATTAAATAGGCCTTGCTCTCAAGGAATTTACATTCTATAACTGAAAGCAACCTGGGCATATAAAAGCATATTTGAAGTAAATACAAGATAATTTGTGTGTACTAACTAGTACTTAGAGCAATTAGGAAAAGTGTCATCTACAGTTGATATAGTGCATCATGAAAACCCCAGTTTTAATCCTACCTCAGATACTTACTAGCTGAGTTACCCATGGCAAAGGTATTTTTTTCCTTTTTTCCTCAGTTGTTTCAGATTGCCTCAGTTATCTTTATCTTATCTTTATTTTATCTTATCTTTAAAATAATGGATTTGAACTCTGTGGTTTTTGGGGTCCTTCCAGCTCTATCACTATATGATTCTGTGTTCTTAGAAGGAATTAGTTGTATTGAGCTTTGTAGTAAACTAGGGATTTCTCAAGGTAAAGGGGAAAATGGGATATATTCCAGATGTGAGACAGGTCACTCAAAGTCAGTGTTTTGCCTTACAAAATCTGATATTGGTTCACTTTTTCTACATGTATGGAAAAAATGGAGCCAAACAAGACAGACCTTTATAGTATCTAATAAGCATGGAGAACTTGCAACCTCTAGACCAAATGTGGCTTTCTAGGTCCTTGGGTACAGTATTCTGAGTCCCTTTTATTAAGGGAATTTGTTCTGTGAAGTTTATATTCAATCAAAGGGATACATTTGACCTATGAGGTCACATGTGGCCTTGAGGTCATAGGTACCCCCCCTTGATATTAGTACAATCATTCACAATTCTTGTATTCTCAATGAAGGAAAATTATGGAATACTAAGAGATTCCATTTTGGTTATTGTGGCTGTCAGGACTCAATCTGAGCATGTCACAAGGAAACTTAATCCAGGTTCTTTACAATGGAGGGATTTCGTTTTTGGATTGTTACCCTTGCTGAGAGTAGGCAGTAGAACAACTGAGAAAGTGGAGGCCATTCTAGGTTCTTATAGCCTCCTTGTTGTGGCCATCTGTTGTGGTCACAATTTGAGAAGCCTAGGATATCCCTGTTACAATAACTTAGCATCAGCTGAGACTATAGTAAGCAAAGAAGTTGTGATACAGACCAACGGCTCTTTGGGTTAACATTGTTCCCAAATAAATCAGAGACTCAGTTGAGAGCCTCTGAGGCAAGAAAAATATAAAAATAGTTTTTAGAACCCTGATGAGCCGCTACTGAGAACCCAGATGACCTCCTTGAAAAGTGCTTTCTATCTTCTTGCCAGTAGCTTTTATTGCTTTTATCTTGGGAACCATTACTTGAACACCAATCATAGCCATCATTTTAGAGTACTTTGCCATACAGTCTACAAAAGACTCTCATTTGAAATCAGAAAATGTGAGAAAATATTTTCTTCTACCCCTGCCTCAGATCTAGCCATTACAACAAATCTATGAACACTTGCTATAAATCAATTCTATTTTACCAAATTGCATTTCAAAGACTCATCCAGATAATAGTATTTATCCTTAAACACTGAAACTTAGGAATGTATACAAATCATAATAGGCAAGTGTCAGGCACCATGCACTTGCTTTTGATTTTAGGGTTTGCCACTCCCTAGTGATTTGACCCTGGGGACCTCAATTCAATTACCTAAGTTTCAATCAACTCTATAAAACTCTAGCTAGCAAATGCCCTCATGTTTCACATGAAGAAGCTGAGACACATAGAGGTAAAGTGATAAATCCAAATTCATATGGATAGTGGATGCCAGGGCCAGGATCGGAACCCAGGTCCTCTGATTCTAGCCTTACTACTCTTTCTATTACAATTTCTCAAATCTATCTTTTACTTTCAATATAGGTTTTGTCAAGATATTAGGAGATACCCTGTTTCCCAGAGCTAAGACCCAATAAGCAAACTATGCCCTAAGCTTGGCATAACAACAGTCCTTTGCACTCACCCTCTGGAAAAAATCAAATAATAATTATTTTGTTTTGACCAGCACCACGTGTTATCTGAATGCAAACACTGGACAAGTACCCATGTTCTGGTCATGAAGCTGTGCTATGAATCAAACTTGTCTCGTTACTGTTACCACTCATTGTCAGAGCTACAGTTCACTGAGTAGCCGTAAGTATAAGTATTGAGATCTCCTCACACCGCCTCGGGTCCCCCCACTAGGGGCAGAGCCCTGGCCCATGTGTACTTGCTTTCAAGCCATTTCCTTCACTTTGAAATTAAAGTTCTGTTTCATTCCTGATTCTCCTGTCTCTAGCCAGCTCTTGTTTAGCTCCAACTATCCATAGGTTAAAGGCCTGTTTGGTCTGTCTGGCAGTTTATATAGGTCTACTGGAGGAATAAAATAAGTAAAAGCTATAAATGTCTCTTGCAATTATCAAGCTGCATGCAACATGCATGGAAACTCTTATAATTAGAATTATTTGAGGTGAAGTATTTCATTGTAGTGGCCTACCTTCCTTGTCTTTGGCAAAGCAATTCAATTCTTTTTCCTTAATTCAGGCATAACTCTGGAAGGACGTGACCTGTGTCTCATTCTTCATGAAACCGATGAGAGAACTTAACCCAATAATCCAATAAACGTTTATTATATATGTAAATACTAGGATATGCCATGCATTGTGCTAAGCACTGGAAAAACAATGAATAACAAAGCTTAATGTGGCAAACCCTTTTTCTTGTTGAGTAGCTTCCAACTTATACTAAATTTTCATCTCTACCTTTCTTTTCTATGTGCTAATGATTGCCATAAATCTAGTTCAGGCCACAGAGCCAAAACAATAATGAAGTAAGGTATTTATGTTACTGTCCAGGAGTAAGAGGAGCATGTCAGGATGATAATAATAGAGAACTTCAGTGCCAGTGCTGGCTGAGATGAGGGACAAGATGGAGGGACATTGATTCTTGCCTTTACAAAAGCCAGACATGCATAAGAGAAGTAGTTTTCTTATCCTCATCACCAGTTAATTTCCCCAAGTTATCACTAATTACAAATCATTATTTGTATAATGGTGGAATGAATATAATTATGTTCTTTATTTTATTATGTCTTAATTAAATATTTTGCTATTTGTGTTGTGGTTCCTGGAATGAAGAACACATCAGAAGGCACAAATTATGAAGACTATTACTCATCACTGGAGATATAAATGTAAGCGTCTGCTGCCCAATTCTGAGGCCCCCATTTACCACCAAGAGCAGTGTAGGATGTTTTACGTAATCAGTTATGGAAATCATTGGATTCATTGGATATATCATTGGATCATCCCTGCTCTTTTGCAACAAACTCTTTGCCTTGAAACCGTGACCTGGGACCTGGTAATGGGACTGCCAACTGGCACTCATTCTTCCTCGCTGTGGTTATACAGAGGTACCCTGGGATCTCTTTTTGTCCTTCTCTGGTGTTCAGTTCTCTTACTTTCTCTGGGCACTAGGATGTTCCCTGCCATCGTAGTTGCAACTGCTATCCTGGTGCCACTCACAATGCTGCCATGATGTGCTCCTGACCAGGCTCCCCCACCCCCACTGTCCATAGACCGCTCTATCTTTCTTAGAATTTTTATTGGTTTTCCCCATCAAAATTTCCCCAAGTCTAGTGTACTTTCTGTTGTTATGAAGGAAATTGTAGAGGAGTTAAGGCAAAAATGTTACTTCTCACTTTGCCATCTTAACACCATTCACTCTGAAATTCCCTTTGTTGATCACAATCTCTGGTCAACCCACTTGCTCTGCCTCACAATCCCAAATCCTGTTCCTTATCTTCACCATGACTTCCAATTCCTTAGTTCTTTCCCTGGCCATCTCCACTTCATTAATTGTACTTTCTTCTCTTCCCCGTCTTGACCCAGTGGAAACCAGGTCAACTCTGCAAGGTTCTCTTCTCTTAAATCCCTCATTCCCTAATCCCATTTAAGCTATTACCCTGACAAGCCTTAGCCCTGGATCACTCACACTATCCACTATGTTCACTCCTACTCACATAATGCTAAATAAAGGTGCAGCAAAACCATGCTGAGTAGATGTATTGCAAACTTATGTAATATAATCTGAACTGAATCCTCACTGTATCAAGGCAATCTTTTTTACAATCCCATAACCAACTTTTCATCCCTTCTTAGTTCTCCCACAACTTTCCTCTCCCTCACTCAGTTGAAAAGTGTCATGTTTCTCCAGGGGAAAAATGAAACCATCCTCTGAGAGCTGCTTCTTCTCCTCCTTCTACTTATCTCACATCATTCAAATGCCTTCTGTACCTATTTATGCCTTCACCTCTATCTTAGATAAAGAGGTGTCCTTTCTCCTTGTTAAAAGAAGATAATTCTTTTACATGCACAAGTGACCATGTTTCATTCCACCTTGCCAAAAGATTGTCCTCTCAATCTTCCTCTCTCTGTCTCTCTCTGTCTCTTTCTCTGTCTCTCTCTCTCTCTCCCTCTCTCTTTCTCTCCCTCTGTCCCTTTCTCTCTGTCTTTCTTTCTCTCTCTCTGTCTCTCTCTGCCTCTTTCTCTCTCTCTTTCTCTCTCTCTCCCTCTTGTTCTCCACCCCCATCTCTGAATCCTGGCTACCTCCTTAATGCCTACAAACATGCCCATGCCTCCCTCATCCTCAAAAAACTCCCATTTGATCCATCCATCCTCACTAGCTATTGTCTTTTATTTCTCCTCTCTTGAAGTTAAGCTCCTTAAGAAGGCAATCTACAATTAGTTCCTTCCATCATTTTCTTGGTGTCCTAGTGTAATGGTAATTTAAACTGGAAGATCTTTCCCATCCATTAATAGGCCCATGTGACCTGCTTGGTCAAGTGGAAGCATAAGTCACATGTGGTGGGAGGAGTTTGCTGAACAGGTAGAACAGGAAGGGTGGAGAAGAACTAAGAGGAAGTTGGTGAGAGTGCCTAGGGACTGAGGAGAAAAGACACGTCTCAGGAGTGTTTATTTGTTTGTTTGTGGGAAGACCCCTGCAGGGGTAAAGGAAGGAAAGAGGGGAGAGGCTTGGGAATTATTTTGTTCCCTGCCATGCTAATGTGTGTTGACTTCTTAGTTACTATGACAGATTTGACTTTCTGGTGTTGGGATTTGACCTGCTGGTATCTGAATAAATGTTTTTCTTCTGTCTTCCATATGGAAAGTCTGTTACACTTTGAAATTCAGAACTATACTAGTATATTCATAGTCACTCTCAGTGCTGAAAATATTGCCTTGGTTATCCACCTAAAGATCTCTTTCCTGGGCCCTCTTTTCTTCTCCCTTTAGAGTATTTCACTTGGTGATCTCATCAGCTCACATGTATTCAACCTCTGTGCTGACTATTCTTAAATCTATTTATTCCACCCTAACTTCTCTACTAACGTCTAACCTCCTCTCCAACAGCCTATTGGACATCTTGAACTGGATGTCCTACAGACACCTTAAACTCACCATATCCTAAAACTGATCTTTCCCACCCAACCCTCCTTTTTCTCTAACTTCTCCATTACTATCAAAGGTACTAGTATCTTCTTAGATACACAGGCTTGCAACCTAAGTGTTAACCTCAACTAATCATTTTCTTTCTCACCTCATATCCAATCTATTGCCAAGTCCTATCAATTTTACCTTCATAATGTCTACATATGTATATTCCTTCTTCTATCCTCTGACTCTGCTTCCACCATGATGCAAGCCTTCATCACCTCACATTTAGACTTTTCAATGGCCTACTGGTTCATCTTCCTGCATCTAGTTTCCCCATCTAGTCCATTCTCTACTCAGTTATCAAAGTGATCTTCCTAAACCTGTGTTTGTCTTCTCCATATAATTTTATTTTCTATATTTATCTTGTTTATCTGTAAATTTCTAAAGTTCATACCTGGTGCAAAGTATGTATTATATAAATACTAATTACTTATCATTATCATCATTCTTATTTGAACATTTGTTGTTACTCATTTGTTTCAGTCATATCCAACTTTTCATGACTTTATTTGAGGTTTACTGGAGTGGTTTGCCGTTTCCTTCCCACATTAGCCTGAGAGTTCCTTGAAAACAGGGACCTTTTCTGGGAGTGGGAGAGGATTTATTAAAATAAATTTTTATTGTCTGATTTTATGTTAAAAAAATCTTTTCCCTATTTCTTCTTTAAAAAAAAAACAACTATTCATCCTTCAGGATCTAGCACAAATGTCAACTCCACTTAGGTTCATCTCTGATGAATGTGAATCTTGCCAGGTGCATACCTTCTCCTCCTTCTTGTTTTCTGAGGATCAAGATATCTGATGTATGCAAATTCCTTTCATTTTAGGCCTTCTAATATTTCTCTATACTGTAAGTACTTGAAGAAAGTTTAAATTGAATTGAACTAAATTGTACTTGAAGATGTTATGGTTGTAAAGTCATTAAAATAGTCTGAGTAGTCACTATAAGAGATGCATCCTTTGAGAACTTTAGGACTTTTCCGGAGTATCAGATCTAAGTGTGTGGCAATGGTGACTGAGGACTTGTTGGCAGGGTAGTATCATTTACTTAAATCTTTCCTTCACTTTTTGAGACTGAAGTAGTCTCTTCTAGGACAGATCCTGTGCACTGGGAGGATGAAGGATAAAAAGAAGTAGTTTTTTGCCTATTTTGCCTTTTTTTCAGTGTATTTCCGATTTAAAGGAATTTTAAAGAAGCTTCACTTTGGCATCATACATACTTTGCTAGTCACCTTACAGAAACCTACTTCAAATGAATCTGCCCTCTCTGGATGTGTGGGGAGGGCAAATTAAAGCCCAGTGAAGCAATAATTAGACTAGCCTTGAATTTTGGCAACATGCTGAATGCAACTTCATGAGTGTATATAGGAGACCTAAAGAATTAGTCATAAGGTATAGTATAATCCCCTCCTTCCTTAACTTGTGTTGCAAAAGCAAGAATGCTTTGAGTTACCTTTACTATAAAAAGTTACATATGTGTATGGGATGAGAAACCCCACAAGTTCTATGTGTTGTAAAGCCCCAAAGAACAAAACATGGGTGGGTTCAGTCTGGTGTATCCAACTGAGATGCTGAGAAAACCCAAAAGAAGATCAGTAGCAAGGAAACAGAGAGACCACTTTATATTCTCATCAGAAGATAGAGGGACAGAAATCAATCTGCTTGACATGCTAACTCTGTCTATGCTCTAGTGTGACAGCAAGCAAGTAGGATCTTCTACTGTTTTTATTTTAGTATTAAGTGCCTCTGATTGAATAATGTGATTGAGAAGGATTTTCCCCACCCCATTAATGGGCCTGGTTAATGTTTTTGTTAATGAGACACTGGTCCTCAAGGGTTGGGATGCCCTTTGGCTCTAAAAAATGGAAGAAAATCACCATATCAGTCATCTACCAACACTTTCCTTTCATAAGTGTGGAACTGACACAATCAGATCCAGTGTTGCTTGGGGAAGAAAAACAACAGAATTATGGCAATTTCCAAAGTAATTAGATAACAATATTCTAATTTGATTCTATTTATCCCTTAATGTTTCTATATCCTCTCCATGGGAAAGGAATAGCTCCAAAGCACCTCTACAATATTATGAAGTCATTGTACTTTATTTTTTAATACAAATCTACAGAGAATGTAGTAGAATAAATGAATCAACATAACAAATGAGTGTTGAGAGATTTTGTTTCTTTTTTCTGTACATTTTTTAATCACAAGGCACAACCATATACACAATGTATAATTTATCACCATTTTAGAATACAAGTATGCACATAATATATACATATATTTCTATCAGAGTTTAGAAAAGAAACAAGAACATACTTTTGTTTTGGAAACTAGAAGAATTAATTAGGGGAAAAAAAGCTTTCTTTTTTTAAATATTGTTTTCAAGTTTCTGCTAAATCAAATAATTCTCATGAAAGGACCATACAGCCCAGTCACTGTTCTCTCCTTGAGGAAGTGCTAATAGAAATCCAGCCAACTGTGTTCCTTTTATTCCAATTTTATATCCTGTCATGCTACATTATACATACTAAATAACTGTAAAGGGGATGACAGTCACTATACAGAATGAGGGCCAAGTTTTGTTCAGAGATACCGCCCCAAATAGCACTTGATTCTTAGGAATTAAGCAACTGTCCTTTGAAATTTTCTGAAGTTACTTGAAGGTATTACTATAAATCAATAGGCTAGAAGGCTAGGGATTATACCTATGATCTCATTAGGACAGGAAATACGCAGGTGAAGAAATTCACTTTGCCAATGTAGGTTGACACCTTGTCTGTAATGTATAAGAGTTGTCTAGAGCACTGAGAAGATGTCATTTGCTCAGTCACATGGATAGAATGTATCAGAAGTAGGCCTTGAGACTAGATTTTCCAGTAATCCATTATACCATGGTTGCTTCTCAACAATTATAATTTTTTTAAAACACTCTCTATGAAGGGCTGTTCTTGAGAGGATCATAATAATGATCTTGGACACATAAGAAGCCTTCTATTCATTCTTCTATCCATCCTCCTATCTCTACTGACTGACATCCCACTGTACCTCTCTCCAAATCCTAATCCTCTGCAACAAACCCATGTGATAGAAATGATGACTGGGAAAACTATGAAAGTGGAGAAACTGAAATTGAAAAAAATGGGGGAGCAATCCCTAATGTTGGACAATCTAGTTCTGACTTCAGAGAGACACTCATGAATTTTGCTGTGCTTTCTTATTGAGATAAGAGGGATGGAGCATTACATGAAGAAGATTAATAGAGGAGGACCCTTGGTCCATTATCTGAGAGCATGCACTTAGCACAACTATCAAAAAATATTTCTGGGAGAGGACCATAAATAGCCAGGCTATATTTTTTACAAAGAGATTTTCATGCATTGCACCCTTCTTTTATTATAATTTCCCTAAATTTCGCATCTTTCTATATATTTTCTTACTTCCTACTGTTATTCTTACTGCATAAATCCCCTAAAAGTCTGGGGGAAAATATTAGCAGCAATAGTATCCCTGGCACAAGGGAAGGGCAAATGCCCTACATTCACATACAAGGCTCACATAACCCCAGTGCCAATCATGGCAATAGCATGAGGGTGCTTCTCTATGCACTTCATAGAATCTCATCCCGTCCTTGTTATTCATGTTTTTATTTACTCTCCACGGTAAAAATAGCAATGGTGAGCCTAGAGTATGAAGAGATGAGTACAATGCTCCAGGAAATAAATGAGATTATTTTGATATTCATAAATATTATGTATAATATGCTTAAGAAAGGAACATACCTCTTCACCACTCCCTTCGTGTTATCTCCCCAAGCCACTATGTATATACATATGTACATAAGTGTATATATATATGTGTGTGTGTGGGTGTGTGTGTTTGTGTGTGTGTATACACATATCCATCCATATAACTGAGGTATTTAAGTATATCACACTATGATCAATAAATATTAAAATTGACTATATATATCTGGCTATAAAAGCACAAATATGCTTAAATATTTCAATGAAATTTGATATTAAAATTCCTTAATTTTCAGGTAGAAATGTATCCAGCCACACAGTCCAAAGAATTTAGGAACACTACGTTAGGTACTATGGAGATCTAAGATATAGACAAGTTGATGGAGTTCAGGTTAACCTTGAAAATATTTGTTTAACTCCTTAAATGCAAAGTTTTAAACTCAACATAACAGACACAAGACTATCAGAGAAAGAAGGAATATTCCCATAAGAATTAAAATACCTTAGAGTTTCACAGATGTGTATATGTCCATGTCCCTTTAAACCCTAGTTGGGGCTCATCTTGTACCCACCTGGAAAAAAAAATTTACTTCTTGGCCCAGGCATTTGTCAAAGAAATGAACAAAGGAGAGGAAAATACCCTAGCTTTTTGAGATAAAAGAATGGACAAATGAGGCATAACTCCCATTACACCTAAACTATTTTGAAATTTTCCTTGCTTTAGAGCTTTGAGTCCAAATAGCAAGATCATGATGCATGAATTGCTAAGGCTCTACTTCAACTACTTCTTTAAGTGGTGTCTAATTCAAGCTAAGGCACGATAACACAAAACCATATCACCTCCACCCTATGCCCAGGAATGACATTTCACTGATTGTCCCGCCTCAAGAAGAGTGAAGCTGAGCTCTGTCTGTAGGTAGTTGCTGGTCTATACTAAATGATGGGATCAGTCCAGGTACTTTATAGGGCTGAACCCTGAGGGTGAGTTAAGCTTTTGAGCAAGCAGGTATACTGTGCTCTAGCTATCTGAAAGAGATTATACTACTTCCAAAAGTCCCATGATTATTTTCCAGGAAACACCTTAAGCAATGGAGTAATGTTTCAACTGGTATAATGATTACAAGCAACGTCATCACTCCAAGTGAATGAATTAGCTGCTTGACTTATTTTCAAATTAGACACACATGTCAAGAAGAGCTAGTGATGGGCCAGCCCATTCTCTATCTACATATGCAAAATATTTCAAGACAAAGATTTGGTACATTTTAATTAACAAAGGCTTTCTGACTACAGTTCTCATCTTGCAGATGAATGATCAAGTGAAGATTTTCATAACAGTTTCCAAGGCATGATTTAACATCTAATCATTGCTCAGCTTAAATACCAGAGAATCATAGTTAAAAACAGTAAGCATCACCTGTAGTTACCAAATACACTAAAGTATGTTAGAAACTATATTCCTGGCATCCTAGGAATTTATTTTTTACAATATTAAAAGACTTCCACAATACACAGAAACAATGCACATTTTAGATATAAATTCAGACCATGCTTAAGCTGAAATTTTTGCCACACAACCAAAGGAAATGTTTATACATGAAGAGTAAAGAGAAATAGGGTAAGTGACTTTACAGTGGCCATCATTTTTGAAGCTACCACTGTGCAAGAATCTGGACTTAAAATATTCACTTTCATTCTGAAGCAAATGCTTTTTCTTTTTAAAAAAAAACCCACTATAGGAAAAGTATCTCTGCATATAAGGCCATAGCAAATAGGAGGGAGCATAGTCTAAGCCTCAGAATACAGAAATCTGACTTCCTTTTCCCTAGGAACAAGAGCAGATAGTCTGACCTCCTGGTATCTTCTACTTACTTAGATTTTTTTTTTGTTCTTAAACCCTGTCTTAAACTTTGGTGAGAACTGAGCTTGACTGCCATAGCAGCTTGCCCTTGCCGTGACTCCAGAACGTAAGAACTTCTAAAAGTCTTTCCAAAAATAAAATTCTATGTTTCCAGACTCAGACTGCTGTGGTAATCTGAGTTAATCCTAGATCATTGAATTCCTCTCTTCCTGGAGAACTATAGGACGACATTTCCACGACTAGTCATACGGGTTTATTTATCCCATCAACCTCTCTCATGTAGGGAGTGTCCTGAACTGTGTTTTGGACTCTGGTAGTACTCTGTCTCTCCATTCTGGCCTTAAAGGGGAAACAAAAGTCCCTAAAACACCTCTTGAAGTTTTCATCCAAGAAAGCGTATAAAATGGGGTTTAAGCTGCTATTGGTGTACCCTAAAGCAATGCAGAAATAATAGCTAGAAAGGACTGCTGTGCTATGGGAGGTGCTCCCCAGGGCCTCAACAAGTACAAATATGTGAATGGGGGTCCAACAGATGATAAAGACTGCCACCACCACCAGAACAAGTCTGGTGATGCGGCGGAGGTTGCGATCTTTCTCTCGAGAGCCCGAAAGTAACCTCACACTCTTCAAGCGTAAAATCATCAAAGTGTAGCAAACAATGATGATGAGAACCGGAATCACAAACGCAAAAACAAAGACACAGATTTTCATGAAGAGATCCCACCAGGAATAATCAACATCTGGGAACTGCAAAGAACATTCGATGGCATCTATATCTGGAAGAAATAACAGAAAAAATAATAAGAAGGTTAGAACATCCCACAAATTATTATAGATACACTGTTGTGATTATTTAAAATGTACCCAGTAGCCTTTCTATTTCCATAAATGAATTATGCTAAGATATTATCACACAAAATAGGCCAAGGAAATACAAATAAAAGCTGCACCCTATGGAGGCAATTACCTTTCAGCACAGACCCAGAGTACCAAAGAGCCAATTATACACAGGTCACATAATGTACTTTAGTTACAATGTAAATCAGTATATAAGATTAATAAGCCTTGTTCATTTCCTCAGAATATACAAAATTTCTAATTAAAAAAATGATTTTTATTTGCTAATTTTCATATGGAACTGAAATGATATTTTTCTAATGGATAATTGCCTTTTTTAAGTTCTTTTAAGGTATTTTTTTTAAATTGTTAAAGCACTGAGGATATAAGATAATATCCACTTTTGTTTAATAGAACTTTGAACCCTGCCATGCAACTTTGCAAAGACTCCCAAATGTGACAGAAACTTGATTGACCTCCAAGAAATCTGTAATGAAATAAATATAAATGTAACCTATGACTCAAAGTGCACTTATATGATAATCTCCTTATTGGTGCAGATCAATGTTCTTCATCTGAATGAGGAGAGAAGTGGGTGAGAACTTGAAGGAGAAGAAATATCCTTGTTTTCCAGCTTCCTGCTTTGAGAGAGAAGACACTCAGTTCTAGTTTCTCTTCAGGAAAAAGCCCCTGAAAGGGGAAAAAAAGACTCCAAAAAGAAGCCAACTTTTAATCTATGACTTAACATTTTTATTAGATAATTTTCAGTAATTAGGATCCTATATGATATATTCGGGCTGTTGCCTAAAATGCAAACAAAATAATTTTGACTTAATTAAAAATTTAGGGAATTATCTGAATAATAGCAGCAAAATTTTATTTTTACTTTTTGTGCTACGGTATGTAAAAAGAAAGCTGTAGTGAATTTTCTTCTTTTAATCTAGGAAACTGCTTCCATTTCCCTGTTTCATTTTGGTTAAATAGATTTGATTCAATATTGGAAGAAGCAGAAACCTAGTCCTACCCTTATTAAGATTACATTCAGAGAGTGTTTGCTCATCTCCCATCTTTCTCAGCCCTATCTGCTCACTCCTTTTCCTCTGGTGTATGAGAAAACAGTTCTTTACAGTTTCAAAACAAAATCTTACTAATGGATAAAGGAATCATGAACAATAAATGTCATGGAATGATTTTTTTTCTTTTCTGACATAAGAAAATTTTATTGCTTAAAAAGCATAAAAACATTTCCTAAAAACATCAAAATACCTTCCACAACAAATAACTCACAAAAAAGTCAAGCATCCTATGTTCAGAATGATATTAGTCATCTCATAAACTACAAAGCATGGTATTATTGTGAATACCAGTAAGGATAAATATTTTGGAAGAAATACCTTTTGCTGACTCAGAAACAAGTCAAAGAGTAGTAGATGAAAATCAAATAGAGTAAATGGTAATTTTTAGCCTCTAAAGATATTTGGCACAGTGAACAGAATGCCAGAACAGGAGCATGGAAGACTCATCTTTCTGAGTTCAAATCCAGCTCCAGACATTTACTAAATGCAAGTCACTTAACTCTGCCTTTCCTCTTCTAAAAAATTAGCTCCAAAACACCACTCCAATATCTTTGCCAAGAAAACCCCTAACTGGCATAACAGAACTGAATTACAACTGAATAACAACAAATATACTTTAACATAAATAATTGCTTTTTCCCCTCTTAAATAGAAAAAATCATTATTGTGGACAAGATCAATTTGCCCAATTATATAAAAATAATTTCTAACACATATGAATGAAAAGTTAATATAATTAAATGAAAAAAGCAGTTTGGAAAAACATTTATGGCAAACATGAAAAATACAAATATCCATAAAACCATTAAAATTTACAAGGGTAATTAGTCCAGAATATATAAATGGTCAAAGGAAATGAATAGATTTTTTTTTCAAAAGAGGGAAGGCAAATTTTTCATAATCACTTGAAAAACTTTAATATCTCTATTAATTTCAGAGATACAAATAAAAATATAACCAAAAAACTTCCATGTGAGTAAGGTTCTAGAGAGACAGGAAGACTCATACTTTGTTGATAGCATTGCAGCTCTTTAGAGGAAAGATTTTGACTCAACAGTTCCTCTACTAGAAATATATAGTGAAAGTGTAATCGAAAACAATAACAAAAAGTAACTGATTTCTCAAAGATTTTCATAGTGCTATTAATTGTATTTAGAATAAAAATAATAATATTCATAAAAGAACTAACAACCTAATAAAAGAACCTAACAACCTAGTAACAACCTAAACTTCCAACAATGGAGTAGCAATTAAATAAAATTTTAGTTCGCTGATATAATGGAAAGCCATAAACCAACTAATACAGACAAGCAGGAGGAAAATGAAGAAATATGGAAATAATTTTTATTAAATAATGCAAGGCAAAAAAGGTCAAACTGGAACAAACATACACATTAATTTATAACCATATAATAGGAAAAGTGATGAATATAAAAATTATCCTGTTGGAAACTGGTGAAGTAACCAAAAAGTTATGATATTTTATATATTAAATTAATCTTTTAGATGTAAATAGGTAAAATAATTTAATTCGTTATATTGAAGTGTCATTAAATTATGAATCATGTATCAAATAATTTGAAAAAAAAGATAAAACTAAGGCAATTACTATGAAAATTAAAGCTAAAATAAGCATTCGGCTGAATAGTTTAGACATACATATTTTAGCCAGATATTGTCTACATTTTAGTTTTGATTGTCTACACTTTTTCTTAATCTCCAGAAGGAGCTTCAAATCCTTCCTTCAAAATCTGTTGGCTTGTCTTACAATTTTAAACTTTATATCTAAAGCTTTTTTCTTAATTATTGTTTTCTCAAATTTAACTTTTTATTCTGTTCTTAGATTTTTGTTTTAATCTGATCCATCTATGTAAGGAACGTACTGTGTGAAAACTCCTAACAATTGCCTTGAATGTGAGCGATTGAAAGGTTCCTTTAGGGTCACTCATTAAATTATTTTCTTGTCTCCAAGGCCAGTAGTCTACTTATTACATCAAGCTGCCTCTGTTCTTTGTTACTATACAAATAATATGTCAATTCTGTAAATGTCCTTCTCAGATTCATCATTGTTGGCACTCCCTCCACCAAATTTCTTCAATAGTCAATCAATTATCTTTCTTTCTTTCTTGGCAATTAGGGTTAAGTGATTTGCTCAGTCACGCAGCTAATAAGTGTCTGAGGCCACATTTGATTTCAGGTCTTCCTAATTCCAGGGCCAGTTGCCCTAGGCACTGTGCCACCTAGTTGTTCTTCAGCTGAACACAGCAGCCAAAGTGGTATTCCTAAAGCATGAGTCTAACTGTATCACTTCTCACTTAAAGGAGATCTCTTATTTCTAGGACAGGTTCATAAGTTATTTTGTGTCATGAAGTTCTTTGAAAGTCTGATTGATATTACTTAGGGACACCTCAAAATATTTTTAAATGAATAAATACATAGCATTACAAAGGAAACCAATTATGATGAAATACAGATAGCAAATTTTATTTAGGTTCACAAACCCCAAATTAAGAACCCCTAGTCTTAACTGACTCCAGCCTACCTTTATAGGCTGAAGTAAATCTCCCCCACATGCAACAGGCTGGCCCCCATGCTTGAAATACTCTTCCTGCTTACCTTCACTTCTTGGAACCCCTAAAGTTCAGCTCAAATATCTCCTCCTTGAAAAGATCCTTTCTGAAACCCCCAGTTGCTGGTATTCTCCCTGAAATCATTTTCTATCTGTTTTGTATATCTCCTCTATTTATTTATATGTAAATATTTTTTATCCTACTGCAGACCCTTAAGGGAAAAGGCTATCCCTCTTTTGTATTTCTACATCTCATGCCTATAGAGGTTTGGGAAAGGGACTGAACCTATGATTTCACTGATTTAGGGAACTCCCTTTACCAGTGCATATTACTACCTTCTCTGTAACTTTAAAACAAAGTTGCCTAGAGCACCAAGAGTTTAAGTGATTTACCCAGGGTAAATCAGTCAAAATGTGTCAGAGATAGCACTTGAATCCAGGACTTTCTGGTTCCTAGATTAATTCTCTACCCCAATATACCAAGATGCCTCTAAGCTCCTAGCTAGGTAATAAATGCTTTTTGAATGACTAAACTCTCCCATGCCTCAGGAGATTATTTTCATGAGTTTCTGAAACCAAGAAAACTACATGTTGTCCACTATTTATTAATGATCTCTTCCAAACCTGTCTAGTTCAATACTCAGGCTCAGGAGAAGAAAGTGAGGTTGGTGACCTTGCACAGCCCTCCCTCACTCAGATCAAAGTCAATTGCAAGTCATGTCATCATCTTGATGTCATGGTCCTCTTCAAGAACGAACAAGAAATACAACAACAAGGTCAATACTCAGATAGCAGACACATAAGTCCATCACAAAGCCCTCATCTGAAGATAGACCAACTGAGCAGTTGAACTGAATTCAAGATCTGCTGTCATAACCTTTGGTATAATCATATCCATGCCATGATAAGTCATGGTTGTAAGATTCAAGTGAAAGTATACTTATCTTTGTAGTAATAATTTTTTTTTGTCCAATATCTGGCTCTTTGGGACCCCATTTGGGGTTTTCTTGGCAAAGTTACTGGAGCTGTTTGTCATTTCCTTCTCCAGCTTATTTTACAGATGAAGAACTAAGACAAACAGGGTTAAGTGACTTGCCCAGGGACATACGGTTAATAAGTCTGAGGACAGATTTGAATTTAGGTATTCTTGACTCCAGGCCCAGTGCCCTATCCACTGCACCACCTAGCTGACAGTCATAGTAATAAAAGGTACTTTAAAAAGTTTAGTAGTTGAAAGCCTATGTGTTCTGGAAATACATAAATTTAAATATGTAATAATAACTTGTTATAATGCCTTATGATTTTTGAAGTCCTTTCCTAACAACGTTCTGAAGAAATAAGTACAACAAGTAGCTTATTATTCCCACAATTTTGCAGAACATGAACCTGAAGTTCAGAGAATTTAAATCCAGAATCACAGGTTCTCAGAGGCCTCTGAGTCTACCCCACATCTAAGCAAACACTCTTTCTGTACAATCTCTCACCCATGTGGTCATCTACCCTTCATTTAAAAACCTGCAGGGAAAGTGTCCACCACCCAAAGCAGGTTGTACCACTTTTGTAAAAACTCTCATTGTTAGGAAGATTTTCTTCCTCCCACCAAGTCTCAATCTGTCTCAGAAATATCCACTAGTTGCTCTTCAACCAAGCTGTATAATCCTTCTTGCATGTGACAGTCCTTCAGGCACCTGAAAGACACCTATGAAGTCTCAAGGGTAATTTATTTTCCACGCTAGACAGCCACAGCTTCTTGAATCCATTTTCATTTGGCATTAATTTGAGGTGCTTTCACCATTGTGGTTGCTCTTCAGCAGATCCACAACTTTCTCAAAACGTGTTGTCAAGAATTTAATAGAAAATTGTAATCTGAACATGGGATAATCAAGATAGTGAAATTATTAACTCCAAGACCTAGAAGTTGTACCTCTAAATGCAATCTGAATGTTCATTACCAATCTTAGTTTGATGAATTGCCTAGATTCACAAAGACAGTAAGCATGAGAGCCAGTATTCAAATGCAAGTTTTCTGACTTTTTCCAGTACTTTTTCTACTACATCATGTTGTCAATTTCCAAAATACTCAATGCATTGTACAAAAACTCTTTTCTTAGAAAATTCTTATAAAATTTTTTATGCCCAATATGCTCTGGACAGCCCTATAAAAGCAATAAATTTTTCTGTGCAGATTTGGTGTTCAGTAAAAGTATATTCTTCTCCTATTACTTAGCCCATTTCTTCACATACTATAGGAAATTTATATTTTTGATTCCTTACCTTGACTCTGACTTTTAATTATTCACAAAGACCTAAGACTTAAAACAGACTCTTATGAGTTTGTTTCTCTGAGGGCATAAGAAACAAATTCCAAATGTGTTTGAGCCTATAATATATCTTCTCTTTAAGAAAGAGTTAGGACTGGGTGTGGTTGTGCATATCTGTAATCTCTGCTACTGGAATGGCTAAAGCTGATGGACCTCTTAAGCTTGAGATTTCCATCTCAGCTGTAGTGGCTTCAGTTGAGTCTATCAGGTGCTCACACTAATGTCCAGCATTAATATGATGAGCTCCAGGAGCAGGGGGCCAGCAGGCTTTCTAAGGAGGAGCAAACTGACATGTGCAGAAAGAGAGACTAGATAGGAGATAGAAATGGGAGGGAGGGAGAGAAAAACAAAGAGTGAGGGGGGTGGAAGAGCCTAGGGGAGGGGAGATTATTTGGGTATCTTGAAATAGCTATCAATTATGTGGCTATGTTGGAAATTCAGTTCACAGTTTTATAAGAGAAAAACATCATGTGCTTTATTAAATTACTTTTACCATATAAGATATGTAATCATTTCAGGACATGTACCTGAGCCATGACCTTGAAAGTATTTTACAGTCATATGTAGTCAATTATCTGTGCCCACAGGTATTCATGAACTATAGCACTTACACAATTACCGGGGAGAGAAACATCATCTGTAATTTTCAAAGATATTGTTCTGCCAGCAAAAATGAAATTCTATTAAGAGCAGAGTTCTTTTCATAACTGTACCTTTTACCCTAGAGATGCAAAAACCTAGAAATAGAGTGAAAAGAATAATGATCCAGTTTGTCTGGGGACATGAGCTAATGACCTAAACCTGACAGTTTGTCTATCTCTCACTTCGGGAATTCTATTACTGTGACTCTGAGTGGACTGGACCCTCACATGCATAAAGTTAAATAAATGGTGCTGCTGAAGATGTACTGACTTATTTACTGAGGAGGGAAGGGGAAACCCCCAATCTGTTTTAGGAGGGATTTAGCATTTGGACTTGTTCCATGGGGCACCACACATTCAGCATGGCCTTTGGGTAGGCAATCCAAGTAATTGTGGTGTGTTTGTCAAATCCATTTCCTTTTTTTCTTTTATGTACAGAGCAGAAAATCAGTATGGACTAGAATGATCCTTCTTAGCCCTGGGGAGAAAAAGTGATTTCCTATTTTTACAGATTTAGGCACTATTTTTCTTCCTGTCTTCCATTGTGATTGTTGGCTTTTTCTTACTGGGTCTATTTGGTACTCACCAAAATAATATTCTAAGGGTTCACTTTTCTCTCGTTCTCTTCTAGTGACCAAATGGCTTAATGTAAACTGAATTTTTATGTGAATTTTCATGTAAACTGAACAGAATAGTGACTGGTCATGAATTAGTTTAGTGCAAACTGCTTGTCTGAATTACCTGTTCTTTTAAAAAAAACTAAACTGATCATTATTGCTTAAAACTTATTTTGTCTCTTGAGTCTTTTCCATCAATATCGCCATATATGCAGTATCCAAAGGTATTTGCCTCCGATATTAGCTATGATAATTATCATTAGATATAATGTTAGGAAGATTGTTTTATCTTGGCAAGACACTTAACCTCTGACTCAGTTTCCTCATCTGTAAAAAGAGTGATGATAAAAGCACCTACTTCTCAGGGTTGCTGTAAGGATAAAATATAATAATATTTGTAAAGTGCTTGGAAACCCTGAAAGTGTCATCGAAATGCTATTACTATTATTACTTTATTTAATTTATATTATATTTGGTTCATAAACAACTTTTTAGATCAAATCTATTGTATAAAATTAAAAGTAAGGCATGTAAATAAATACAATCACAAATACCCTTTATTCCAGCCAATGTTATCCTATATTTTGTCTCCTGTATTAAGGCAGTATACTGTAGTAAAGAGAATACCAGATTGAAAAAGAAAAGATTTTTCTGCATTTGAAGTCCATCTCTGTCGTATGATAATGGGTAAACAAAACCCCTCTGAGGCTTATTTTTTCTTATTTAATAACACCTACTTCCCAGGAATGCAATGAGGGTATAACGATATGATATAGGTAAACTGTCATAACCTTAAATTGCTGTAGAAAAATTTCAGTTACTTTTTCTAGAGAATACTTCACGTCTACCTGCAAATAAGTCTTATTCTGAGGTCTTATTCATTCAGTCAATTAACATTCATTAAAAGTATTCTATGTGCCTGCCAGATTGTGCTAAGTACTGGGAACACAAAGGCAAAAACAGCCTCTGTTCCCAAGAAGTTTATAGTCTAATGGTAGAGAAAACTTGCAAACAGCCATGTACAAACAAGCTATATACAGGAGAAATTGGAACTAATCATAGTGAAATTGACCCTAGATTTTCAAGAGCTGTGTCAGACCCTACCAAGCAGAAGAGATTTGGAGTCTAAATCAAGTTGGTAACAGAATGGATATCTACTATCAAAGGACATGTCTAGCTAAATTCAAAAGGGCTTGGCAATAAATGGATGGCCACTGGATAATGTTTGGTTATTTTTGTTTGTTTTTTTTTTTATCAGAGTAATTCATGTCAGAGGAATCATGGATGTTTTGAAGTAATTAAATAGTTCCAAACTAAATATTTTTAGTTTAATATTAATTAACAGACAGATTTAAGTAACACTCCAAGGTTTGCAATGTACTTGACATTCCAATTTTACAAGTAAGGTAACTGAGTGAAATACATTGTGACTTGGCCAGGGTCACGTAGCTAAGCAGATTTCAAATGCATCTTCCTGACTACAAAAGCAGCTCTCTAACTACTGCAACACCTTGTTGTTCCAACTAATAAGTGGTACCCCTTACTATAGGCTAGGATAAATAATGGAATAGCAGAAAATCACTATCTCTCATGCCTGGAATTTTCTCCCTCTATATCACTATATTTTGGTTTCCATCAAATTCCAGCTAAAGTTTCACCTTCTAAAAGAAGCTTTTCCTGATCCTTCTGAATTCTAGTTTGTTCCCTCACTTGATTGTCTTTGATTATATTCCATACCAGAATTTTCTATTGGTGGGGGAGGAGGAAAGGAAACTTGGGTAAGACTGAGAGAGTTAAACACTGACCACACTTACCTTCTCTGACCTTGGTGCCCCCCAGGACTATAGCAGATATACCAACAGAGGATGATAATAACCAGATACATATGTTGATGATCTTTGCCTTCAAGGGAGTGCGGAAGTCCAAAGCCTTGACAGGGTGACACACTGCAATGTAACGGTCAACACTCATCATGGTCAATGTGAATATGCTGGTAAACATATTATAATAGTCAATAGATATCACTATTTTACACAGAACATCTCCAAAGGGCCAAGAATTCATCAGATATTCAGTGCTTTGAAAAGGTATAGTTGTAGTGACCAATGCATCTGCCATAGCCAAATTAAATATGTAAATGTTGGTTGCTGTTTTCATCTTTGTGTACCTGCAATACAAAAGAAAATTCAATTTTTCAGTCTACATGTCAGATTTATGTATTAAGTCATAGAACCGTAGAATTTTACAGCTAGAAGGGACCAGAGAGATGAACTCCTTAGATGTGTGGAAGCTAAAAATTCTGGGATAAATTCAATGTAATACTTTATTCTGAAGTTGAGCTAGTCCTGAGTCATTGAACATTGTAATTTTTCTCCTCTTGAATATGAAGATGACTAGATAGATAGATATAGATACATACATATACATCTATATGTGTGTATGCATGGATTCCAAATACTCCTCCAATAAATAAAATTTTAGGTTGCATATTTTACAGAAATAGTAGAATATCTTTTTTGACTGTTTCATAAATATCTCCTTCCAAAGAGAAGGTACCAAAGATTATCATTTAATGATGTAATAAGTAAATTATGACTAATAGTTTTAGGAGTTCTTAAGTCTTAGAACATGAGTCAAAAGCCAATCATGATATAGAAAGGGACAGCAAGTTGATGTATCTTTTACGTAAAATGGGGCAAACTGTTCATGAGAAATGGGGGAAGTATTATAGAAGTTGAAAAGAAGCAAATTACTTCATTCTAATCCAATTATTTCATTTTATAACTAGGAAAAAAGAGCTTAAATGACTTGTCCTGAGTCAATAATGAGTTCCTACTATGTGTAAGACACCATGCTAGTGAAGGATAGAGACAGAATTCTATTCTGACTCCTAGGTTTACAGTGGATAAAGTACTTGACTTGGAATCAGAAAAATCTGAATTCAAATTCTAACTCAGACTCTAGAATGTGGTCCTGAGTTAGTCACTTAATCTGCCTCAGTTTCCTTATCTGTAAAATATGAATAAGACTAGCACTCATCTCCCCAGATTATTGTGAGGATGAAGTGAAATATTTATAAAGTACTTTGCAAATCTTAAAGTACTATATAAACGCTATTTGCTGTTATTGTTATTATTACCTCATCAGAACTCTAGTTTTTATCCTGTGAAACAATGGTGACATGGGAATACTGTGATGTATTGGTAAGATACTTGTTTAAGATAATTTTATTAAAATATAACAGGTCACATAAATACAGGAATGTAAGAGGTAGGAGATTCCTGGTGAAGGTAAAAAAAAACCTCCTTTAAAACTTCTAATAAATCCATTTTATAAGAGTGGAATGAAGCCTCAGTGATGCCATTGAGAAGAATAAAATGTAACACAGAGAGAATAAAGGAAGGGAGTGTGAAACAAGGGAAAGAGAACTGGCCCTGGAGTCAAAGGACCTGGGTTTATATCCCACCGGGTGATTTGGAGCAAGTCACTTAACCTCTCTCGAGCTGCTGTTTCCTCATCTGTAAAATGAGGGTATTAGGTACATGGCCTCTGAGGTTCTTTCTGGATGTAGACTTAAGGTCCTAAAGAGAAGCAGAGGAAATGCAAAGCAATGATTTCTGAATACTGTTAGGATTCTATAAGATGAAGAAATATCTTTCCTTATTGTTTGTCTCCTCTCTCTCTCTCTCTCTCTCTCTCTCTCTCTCTCTCTCTCTCTCTCTCTCTGTCTCCATCTCTCTCTTTGTCTTTCCCTGTCTCTGTCTCCATCTCTGTCTCTCTCTGTCTATGCCACTCAGTCTCTGTGTCTCTCTGTCTCAATGTCTATGGCTCTCTATCTTTGTATTTGTGTGTGTATGTCTATATAAAATGAATGGTCAGTATATTCAACTTCTCCATCCTCTATTTCTCCCTCCTCTCAAGCTACTTTGTAGCTCTCTCTCTCTTCAATTCAACACATGAGAACATTTAATAAAGGATTACTGCAATAGTCATTCTATTAAGACTTGGGCTGGCAGCCTTGTAAAATGCACCTAAGTAGCTAAAGTGTTTTACAGTGTCCCAAAAGTAAAGCTTAAGCTTAAGATTGCACTAAGATTTTCTGGGGCATCCTATATTTCTTCCCTACCTGGGATGAGAAGAAGTTAGAGACATCAAGATAAAGACTGGAAAGTAGAATTTTCCACTACAATGGCAGCTTTGAAATTTCTCTGTAGAGGAATGCACAGTGAGCAGCAGGAGGAGCTGTAAAAGCAACAGCAGAAGGAATATGTTTTCCAGGAGACTCACTCTGAGCAGCTGGAGCCTGTTCCTTCCCCTGGATCAACACTAGGCTTATTAACAGTATCCAACAGGGAGGGACTGAATTATGCCAGTTCAGAGAAACCACTGAAACAATGGCAAATTTACTTCATTCTCTGTGTCTCCCTTCAGTTTTATTGCCACAAGCAATGAGTGGCAAGATTCATTATTAAGTATATGTATGTTATTTCAAATTGAGCTTAAAGGTCTTTTAAATTTTAAATGATTTTCTAGATAAAGAATTTTATGTGCTTTCTGAGATGCTATTTTTGCTATATTGTGATAAGGAGGTGTTGAAGGGGAAAGAAAGACCTGCAAATAATTGATTTTATTAAAGTCAACTGTCTAGGAGACCACTAACATGGCTTGTAAATCAACAGATTTCCAAAGTATTCAGATTATTTATGAATTTTATTTATTATCTGTGTTTTTAAGCTATCTATATTGTCAAAAACAAAAAACCACGTGAAACCAAAACCTCCTATCTCACCTCCAAGTAGGCCCATCATTCAGCCCTAGAGGTCTTTGGGTTTTCTCCTCCCCATTAGTGGCAAGAGAGAGCTCAGAGAATGAGTAACTGTGCTGGGAACTCTGAAGAAGTCAGTCCACATGTTGGAGTCAGGTAAAAGAAATTATTATTTTTCTCTTATATTAATAACCAATTATTGAATTAGGACCAAAGGTTTTTCCCCTTTTCTCTTTCCTCATTCAGAAATCAACCCCTGTAGGTTATTCAAGGCAGCCTTTGAAGTACATGACTGATAATGAAAGGAAAAACTCAGATCTGTTCAAAAGGTAAAAAAATTTGGTTTAGGTAAATTGATAGATTTTGGTCCGTTGTGTTTTACTCAGACAGGTCTGGGGAAGAGTGGATTATCCCTTTTGTCTAGATTACCATAGGTGGGGCGATATGGGTATATGTAAGTCTCTGAGCAAGACAGTGCTTAAAGTCAAGTTCCCCAGACCCTCCTTAGAATAAGCCCACCTAGCATTATAATATTCATTCACTCATCACTTGTTAACCAATTGGAGTTGAATGCCACACTCAGAAACACCCACTCTACTAAGGGCATAAAAATATTGAATGGGTTCCATTAATGATCTTTGGCATTTGAGAGTGCCATTGACCTTTTTGTTAATTATATGCCACCATGATTAATAAAATGATTAATTATCCAGAAACTGTCTCTCAAATTTTTTTACAAGTCACACAGGCATGCTTAGAGAGAGTGAAATCTGCTCATTCTGTCTCATCCCAAATACCTTCCACAATGACAGTTGCTGGCTGGGCACCATTACTATCTGCAAAGGACTCTGAAAGGTGTTAAGGGAGATATACAGATAAATGACATGTAATACCTGCTCTGAAAGGACCTACAAAATGAAAATGGACATACATAAAAGTAAGCAGAGCAAATATAGGCACTGAATAAAAGTACAAATTACCAGGGAAGGCCAAAAAAAAATGATCAATCTCATCTCTCTTCATTTCAGCTGAACTGGGATCATTGCCTTAGAGGTAGAAGGGATCTTAGATATAATTTAATAAACACCCTCCCTTTATGGATGAAGAAACAAGGGCTCAGAGAAGTTGAAGAGATTTGCCCAGGGTCACAAACTGGTAACTAACAGATGGAATTTGATTCCTGGTCTTCAATCCAAGTCCAGTATTCTCTCTACTATGTGATTATAGGTACACATTATTAACATTTCTTCAAAAATGAATAACATCTTGGTCACGGATGTGGCATAGAGCAAGAAAAAGGATTCATGTAACTAAAACAAAGCTAAAACCACAAGAAATTTGACAGTAGCATATGAGAAATATAAGGAAATAAAATTAATGAAATAAAAACAGAGTAAAATATGCAACACAGGTGTAAAAGTGGATCCATTCATTTGACTCTTTAAATAAAAATATCAATGGATACAACAGGAAATAAAATGGAATTTTTTCCATTACTCTCATAAAACTTGGATATGCATCACACTAAAAATTTCAGTAAAAAAAAGTTTAGAATTAGACAATAAAAAGTAGAATAACAATTCATGTGCTATGCCAACTAAAAGAGATTATAGTTTCATCTACAAAGATTAGCTATGAATGAAATGCTATATACTTAACTTCATAGAGAAGAGTAAAGACTTGTGAAACTGCATAAAAGACTGAGAGGATGCTAGGGAGGCATGGTTATCAGGAAGATCTGAGTTCTAATCTTGCTTCTGACACATGTTGATGGTGTCACTCAGGATAAATCACTTAACCTATCGATACCCCCAGTCGACTCTAAGACTATAAGTTTCTGAGCAGGTACTATTGTAATATGCTGTTGGTGGCTAGATAGCATAGTGGATAGAGCTCTGAGTCTGGCATCAAGAAGACCTGAGTTCAAAACTGCCCTCAGACACTTACTAGCTGTGTGTGTCTGGGCAAGTCACTCAACCCTGTTTGACTCAGTTTCCTACTCTGTAAAATGAGGTGGAGAAGGAAATGTCAAACCACTCCAGTGTCTTTGCCAAGAAAACTCCAAATTCAGTCTCAAAGAGTCATACCCAACTGAAAACTAAAGAGAACTAAACAACAGCAAAGCGATATGTTTGGTAGGGTTTCTTTGCTTGGAAGCTCCCTATGCCAATGAAATCATAGGCATGGTAAAATAAAAAAAGGTCAAATCCTTCTGTAGTTCTTTATATCAGCGATCAGCCATCAGAGTAAGACACACTAAAGATGAAATACGAAAGGAACAACTGCAGTGCTAGTAAATTTCATAAGCTTAAATGACAAAGGCTGACATTTTTGTGCATCAATTAAATTCAATTATAGAAAAAAACTTCATTCCAAGAGTGTCAAGTGCTCCCTAAGGGTTGATAAGAACTACCTTCACTATGTCTGCTATTATAACCCCCAGGGACAAAAAGGCATTTACAATCATCTGAGGGTAAGCTGCACTTCTCCTCCAGTGTGGAAGAGACATTTACCTATATTACAGTCTGAGCAATATTTGTTTTTATCCACTTTTTGTTTTTTTCAATAAAGGATAATTTCTCCAATAAAGATAATTAGATTGATGTCTGATCCATTACTATATATTTCAATAAAGAAGATATGCAGCATGAGATTCAAAGTCAAGTATTACAGGATTCAGGGCAGCTAGGTGGCACAGTGGATAGACTGCCAGCCCTGCAGCCAGGAAGACTCACATTCCTGAGTTCAAACCAGGCCTCAGACACTTACTAGCTGTGTGACCCTAGACAAGTCACTTAACCCTGCTTGCCTCAGTTTCCTCATCTGTAAAATGAGCTAAAGAAGGAAATGGCAAATCAATTCAATACTTATGGCAAGAAAACTCCAAACAAGGTCATGAAGTGTCAAGCAAGACTGAAACAACTGACCAACAAATTATGAGATTCAGTTGCCTACTGTTCAGCATATTTGGATGACTTTACTCTCAGTAGGGAATTATTCCTTTGTACTCTGCACAAGATATTTCCCAAGATGGAGAGGCTTCAATAAGGATACCCTCGGGACCTACATAGACCAAAGATGACCATGAACAATTTATAGAAATAAGAAAATTGGCATATAGGTAAGTAATTGCTACTATCTTCCTGATCATCTATTCTTGGTTAAAAGCACCATCTGTGATCTCTTCCATTATAGGCAGTTGGGTGAATAGTAAATAGAGTGCTGGATCTGGCCTCTGGAAGACCCTGAGTTCTAATATAGCCTCAGACCTTTAACTAGCTTTGTGACCTTAGGCAAATCATTTAACCTTTATCTGCTTCAATTTTCTCATCTGTAAAATGGGCACTTACCTCCCAGGGTTGTAGTGAGAATCAAATGAGATACTTGCAAAGTATTTTGCAAACCTTAAAGTGCTATATAAATGCTACCTTTTATTTCAGATCTTCACTTCTTTGAGATAACTTAAGAATCTGTCCCATAGCACCTGAAAAAATTAAAGACTTCTTATATACATATTAAGTGACACAGCCCCTCTCTTGTCTTCATTTTCTTAAGTACCATTGGGTACTTCTTTGCCTAGTATATCATGTATGGACGTAACATAGTCCATAATGTAAGAGTTCCTACATCATTGATAAAAATAAATTCCTTTAAAAAATTGAAAGGTGTATTCCATTTCGCATATTATGTATTTGTTATCTGCACTATTTTTAGTGTCATCTGTAAGTGTTATTAAAGCAATATGCCATAGCTGTTTTGCTAAACTTTCTTCAGTCTCATTCTCTTCTCACTTATTTCATGAGATTAATTTCATTTCCAGGCTCACTTTGATGTCCTCTCCCATTAAAAGAAAAATCATCCTCCGGTGGTTAACCTTTTGACATTGAGCCTCTCCATACTTTACTAAGCAGATCCTCAGACATCTGGTCTGGTATAAAGACCTGTATGTAAAGACTTTCCAGCTAGATAGACCCTCCTAGACTTCACCTTCCATGCATATAACTTTCAGCGTTATCTGTAGAGTTATCTCTACAACAGGTCGAGACTTTGGAGTCTCTTGTGGAGGCAGCATTGTGGTAATTTTTCCGTGCTAATTTGATAGTTATTCAACTCCAAGTCCAGCCACCTCAGAATATCAGAGGCACATGAAAGAATATCATTCTCCCTTCCTCTTTCTATTACTATATATTTGCACCTCTAGAAGAGGAGAATTGAGAAAATACTGAATTTGAGAATAAATAATACTTTTATCTCCAAATATGTCTCATATAAATGCTGAATTGAGCTTATAATTGATTTTACTTGTCCTTGTTTATTAGAATTTTCTTTGCCCTCTCAGGAAACTTGTATTTACCCTCCAGAATCACTCCTTTCTCTGACCCCCATTTTTTACAGGGAAGAAGGTGGTACTAATATCATATAATGAGTGCTAAGTCCATATAGTCAAAGATGGAAAAGATAAAGGGACAGGCTGCCATAAGGTGGGTGATAGAGAGACAGGAGGGTAGAACGGTCATTGGATCTGAAATCAGTGTAGATTTCAATCTTGCCTCTAACACTCACTAGCTCTAGAACCCTAGACAAATCATTGAACATATTGGAGCCCTAGTTTTATAATCTGTAAAAATGAGAGTAATAGGAGTAATGCCCATCCCGCAGAGTCATTTGATAGATATACAGAGATAAAGTATTTACTAAGCAGTTGTTCTGTCAGGCACTATGCTAAGCATTGGGGATACAAAAACAAGAAAGCAAAACAAGTCCTGTGCTCAAGAAGCTTAAATTCTAATAGATAAAGAAAGTGGAAAAATGAGACCTTGGCAGTCAGGAGTGGAGGAGAGAGAGAGCAGTCTGGTACTACACTCTGTGGTATAGCCTGATTTAGGCTATTCCTAATAGCCAGGAAGCAAGGTGAAACTCAGGTTGGTACAATTTAAATCAAAAGCTCATCTATAAGAATCTAAGACATTTCTAGAATTAGAGAACAATTTCTAGTAAGAAGGAAGTTGGAATGATGGCCAAAATGGAGTAGATTAGCCATTCCACTTCTGGATTTCTGTTAACAGTAGGACAGCCATTGTTTTTTAGGTGTATATGTATGTGTATGTGTACATTGATATGCACAGGTATAGGCATATATATGTGTGTTTGTGTATATGTATGCATATGCATGTTCATGTATATATGCACACATATATTGTTATATTAAAATGAGTATATGAACAAATGTAAATGGGAACATGCAAATGATTATATGTAAAGCACTGCATTAGTGTCATGTGACATAGTCTGTATTCTGGGGCAGCCTATATTGGGACAAACAAGATCTGTGGTAACCCAAAAGCCATAAAATGTAAATACTGTACGACTACACTAGACCCAGTGTGAACTGCTATGGGAGATGCCAAGAAATAAAAGAGGTCATGCCTTTGAGGAGGTTAGAATGTAGTTGAGTACCCGGGGAACACTTGCCTAGCAAACATCTCTCTGATTTACTAGATCTTTATGCATTAGTGCTGTACAGTGCTGCTTTTCTGGGGAAAATCTGTTTATTCACCCTGGTTGCTCTTCTCCATATTATTCAAACCAAACATGCTTTTTATTCCATAGATGGGGCTTTTTTGTAGGTCTATTTTTATTTCAGTAAACTGGTGGGCATCCCAGAGAGAATGTTTGGCTCATGTAGAAACCTGGAGGTGGATCAATAATCAAGTTGCTTCATTTGTTCACTGCACACACCACAGTAGCATATGGCCCTAAAAAGATGCAATCTGTGACCTAAGTCCTCCATTGCACTTGATAACATTAAAAGCTATGCAATTGCCATAGGGTGTACCATGTAAAAATGCTGGGGGAGGAAACGGAGAAGCATTAAAACAGAAAGGGGAAATTAGCCATTCGACTTCTGGATTTCAGTTAACAACAGGACAGTCATTGTTTTTTACACCTGACCTCTGACTCAAGCAGTAGAGGGCATTTATTCCTGCTTTCTTTAACCCAGAGAATAGGAAATTATTTCCCATGGCATTTGGCTAAAGGCCATTTAAACATACAGCAACCTAAAAACAAAAGGAGATAACTCTTTCCAGATAAAATTAACAAGTTGGCCTCTTGAAGAAGATAGCTGTATTACTTTATGCAAATTGGAAAGGAAGCTGATTTATTCATGGAGATGCCAAGAATGAAGCTCCTCAAACAGGGTTTTGGTGAAAACATAGCCCTCTCCAGTTAAGAAACTGGCATTAGGATGGGGAAGTTCAGAAAGTCGAGGCTGTCCTTAAAATGACACAGTGTCCTATTCTCCCAGCTATTTCCTTTTCTATCTAGTGTTCCTGCTCAGTGTTGGGAATCAGGAAAGCACTAGGACTGACTCTAACATTCAGGAAACTATTGCCTAACTGCCTCTAAATACAACATATATTGTATTCAGTATGTATATACATGTGCTTATATCTATATGTGTGTGTGTGTGCACCTGCTGCAGAGAGGTGAATTTGAGCTCAATTTAAGGGGAAAATGTAGAATAACTAAGGTAGCATGGAACAGTGAAAGAAGCATTAACTTGGAGTTATAGAATCTTAATCCAAATCAAAATTTTGCCATTTACTCCATATGTTACCTTAGTCACGTCATTCCACCTCAATAGTCCTCAGGTTCTTCATCTGGAAAAAGGGTTTAGATTTGATGACCTTTAAGTGCCCTTCTACTTCTTGATCTATAATCCTGTGAAGAATGGCATGAGTTTCTATGAGAGATAATGAGTTTCTCCCCACTTAAGGTCTTTAAGGGAAGATGTCGTAGATGGAACTCTTGCTCAAGTTAAAAGAAATGGTCTCTGAGATCTCTCCTAAATCTAAGACTCTGTGATTTATTTTTACCAAATCACACTATTTCTCTAAGTATGATCATTTCATGAATGTGAGCTTGTTAAAGAAAGTCAAGTGGAGGAGGTAGGCTTTCAACTGGATCCCGAAGGACCAAAGGAGTAGGAAAAATAGGAATTCCAGGCAGCAAGAGCCACACATCCCCCCCAAAAAAGACTTGAAGTTACCAATGATCTTAGGGCCAGTGGGAAATCATGGAACATGGGAATTGTGAAGGGAAACAGAAAGTAAACGGGTATATTGGCTGGAGAGAACCAACTGTTAAATTTTCAATGAGCATTTTCACCTCTGAAAGCAGCAAATATTCCAAATTAAGTCTTGATTAGTTGGGTTCTTTTTTTAATTAAGAAAGTGATAGAGAATGTGTTGATAATGCAGAGTAAACTTAAAAGTGTGTCTTGGTTACATTTTTTTTTTCAGAGAGTCACTTGTAAAAGACTTGCTAGCACATCCTGAAGAGATGGCTGGATGAGTAGACTATTACTTAAAGATCAAGTTAAAGTTCAGGCGAAAGGGAGTCTTAAGAATGATGGGACAAGGAAAAAGCATAATTAATCAAATAATAATTAATCAAATTCAGCTCCTCTGATGCCAAGGCCAAAACTTTTCTCTTTTTCCATTTACCACGTTTCTGCTTGGAGGTGTAAAGGAAGATACCCCTGGGGTAAAAAAAAAAAAAAAAAAAAAAAAGGACAAAAAAATTAGACTTTTGCTTTATAGGCTCCCAAAGGGTCCAACTGCTTTTAGGAACAATTTGATAATCCAGAATATAATGTCATATTTTCAAGTAGCACTAATCAATCACTAAACCGCTAAGCAGTACTCTGGGATTGTAAAGGTTAGCATAATTATGCAAGTACCTGATTATTTTAAAAGAATGACAACCATTAGGGAGAATGTAACCCTACATTTTTCAGAAATAGAATAGATATACCATGTTAGGCAAAATTTGGAGCACTGATCTATCAGCACACATAATTATTCCTTTCCCTCAGCCCTGTCTTTCAGCTATGTAGCATTCATGGTTTTATGCTCAAAAATATCTAAAATGATCAGAATTAATGGATGCTACATCTGAGCTGCCAGAGTAACTCATGTGAAAACATAATCAGAATCCAATTCACTAAATTCTTCAAATACTTTCAAAGAATCTCAGTGAAATCTGTTAAATGTTCATTTAAATGCTTTGTCACTGCAACTTGTTTCTTTATTAAGGGAAAGTAATTTGACATTTAAAAAATCTTGATTTGGCTTCAACAAAATTCAGTAAATGAAAACTGATAATGTCTATGTGCAAAAGTAGTAACATAATGTGCAACTGAGTTAGTCAAGCTGCATAAATTATGTCCAATTATTTCCAATTACCTTACTCTTATTGCTAATTTATTATGAAATGGCCAGGATCATATACCCTCCAAATCTTTTCTCTCTTACCTTTATTAACTCCATGTGTGTAAAAATAGAAGATAAGGGGGGGGCCAGGCTGCAATCAGGAAGGGGGTGAAACATTTATCTTGAATATTATGGCAGACAGATATTGCTGTTACCACAGTTGCCAAAATTAGGGTTTTAATATATTTTCTGACCAGTAAGAGCATAACTATACCTGCGACTATGCAATCTCAAATAACAGAGACAGAGGAGAGACAGAGAGAGAGAGAAACAGAGAGACAGAGAGAGGAGAGATAGAAAGAGAGATAGAGGGACAGAGAGAGAGGAGAGAGAGAAAGAAAAGACAAAGAGAAAGAGATTAGGAATGGGCCCCATAGTTGCCCCTGGTATTATTATTCATGAATGTGTCTTCAGCTCAACTATGTTGCAGTTCATGGTTCTACTACATCCACAGTTTGTTTTTGTAATACCCAAAATCCAGTAGAAAACTGAAAGTTGCAAACAACTTGATTTTTTTTATCTACAAAATGTTGAACATCTGGATTGTTTTGAATATGCAAATATGTTTTATGAAATTCTTCAGGCTTCATAGAGATGGTAGCATATTATGGTATAATCACACCAGTGTGTATCCTTATTCTAGTGTATCAGGCAACGCAGTTCTTTCTTCATAGTTTGTCCCCAGTAAGAATCCTAAATTGAGTGCAAGGTTACCCTAGACTAGATTATAAAGGTCTCTTCTAAACCTAATATTTTATTATTCTAAATCTGATTCAAGTATGAGTTTCCTTTGGGGGTCGATCAAATTTTTAAAAATCATTTAGACTCCTGGATTTTTATAATAATTAAACTATTTTTTATTATTACCTCTACTGTAGATAAATATCTATGTTTTATTCCATATAATCCAACTGATTCTTTCCTCATTAAACACATTAAACAACCACCACCACCTCCAGTCAAAAACTGCTCTCCCCTTAAGGAACAAGTCTCTGTCATTGTGAAGCCAACTTTTAGTGATGATATTGTCAAGTCTATAGAATTATCTGTACCACTGATTTGACTTCTAAGCCAAATCACGGAAGAAACTAGATAAGGAACACCATGAAGCTAAGGAGGTAGCCTCCTGAGGCAAGATACTAAGTGCATCCAAAAATCAAATCACGTAGGAAAAATCAAATAATGTAGGAAATTAAAGCCACAGAGTCTGCACTAGTTTATTATTGTTCAAGAAAGCAAGTAGAATGATTGATCTGAAGGACAATATTCTCAGTTGGAAATAAATTCCTATGGAAAATCAATTCTGAACCATGGGGGGAAAAATTGAAATGTTAGCATGCTCTACAAGGTATTTATGAAGTAGAATTCATGGCTTGATTATCAAACTCCGAGCTTGACAACCATTGAGCTGCTGGCTCATCAGTTTGGTAATTCAAACTTCTTTTTCAATTTCAGATGTGATTATGCATTTTAAAGGGAAGTATATTAAACTGGTTAACTAATCAATGTAGACAGCCGCAATGAAACCAAGCCTCCATTCAAAAACTTTGTGATTTTTTTGTTTGCTTGTTTTATAAATGCTCTCTTAAAATACTCCTAAGGAAGAGAAAATGGCCCTTTGGGGGCACAACTTCTTCAGTGGAGGAATAGAAGGAAATAAGACGGCCAATTTAAACCTGATGATGTATCTGCCAAAGCTAAGGGAAGACTTTACTGTTTACTTATAAGATAGCATTCATGAGAGGCTCGGATGAATTACTTTTAAAACAATATGGGAAAATGACCAGGGAGAAGGATAAATCAATCAGTCAGCCAATAAACTCTTACCATGTGTCAGGAACTGTGCTAAGGACAAAAAAAGAAATGATTTTCTCAGCTCACGTTTTCGTATTCAAGTTAGGCAAACAACGAACAGATATGTCTGTATCTCCATCCATTTATATTTAGATATATATGTATATTTCCTAATACCTGAATCTAGATAGTAAGACCAAAATCCATTCTTCAATAAATAAGGGATCAAAGGATATAAACAAACAGTTCTTAAGAGAATTTTGAACAATTTACCATGTGAAAGAAGGCTCAAAATCACTAATAATAAGACAAATGCATATCAAAGTACTCTTAGGTTTCACTTCACATTCTGCAGTTGGGCACAGAAGACAATGTTGGAGAAGTTGTGGGAAGATAGGCTCACTAGTGTATTGTTGGTGCATCTGGAAATTAGAACAAATGTTCGGAAAGCAATTTGGAACTAGTGAAATTAAATGACTGAAATATCCATACCCTTTGACTAGAGATTACACTACATATACTAAAGAGGTCATAGACAAGAAGGAGGTCCCCACATACATGAAAACATTTGTAACAACATTTTTCTGACAGCAAAGTGTTGTAAACAAAGTAGATATACATCAGCTGGGGAATGGATAAACAAATTGCAATACATGAATGTGATGGAATATTACTGTTCTGTAAGAAACTTGTAATGAGTTTAGAGTTTAATGAGAAAAAGTGTAAGCATATAATATATGTGGCATAAAAATAAAGTAAATATATTTATGCTACACGTATATTTATATTTAGATAATAATGATTAAATAATGCAAGGTAATTTGGGAGAGTGGCCATTAATTATTGGAGGGATCAAGAAAGGCCTCTTTGAGAGTGGAAGTAAAGTTTGAGTGCATTCCAGGCATGAGACATGGAAAGGTAAAAACACTAGGGGAGGAGAATAAGTATTTCTATAATGCCTAATATGTATCCAGTAATGTCAAGTAATCACTTATACAAATACTATCACCCCTGATCCTCACGACAACCCTGGGAAATAGGAACATATTATCATTCTCATTTTAGAGTTGAAGAAACTGAGGCAACCAGAGGTTAATTGACTTGCTTAGGGTCACTTCACTAGGAAGTATGAGGTCAGATTTGGACTCAAGTCTTCCTGACTCTAAGTCCAGTTATCCACTGTGTCACCAATCTTATGAAGAGAAAAAAGATGTCATGTATGAGGAAGAGGGAGAAAGTCAGTTTTGCTGGATTACAGAGTATGACAGAGTAACATCTGTTGATTCTAGAAAGATAGGTTGGGACCAAGTTGAATAGGGCTATAAAAGCTAAATATGAGATTACCCCTCACACTAGAGACAAGAGAAAACCCTTGGAATTGGTTGAGTAAAGGAGTCATATGGTCAGATTTACTCTTCAGGAAAATTACTTTGGCAGTATGTAGATTTTGTGCTATGCGTTGGTTTGTAGGGTGTACTAGAGTATTAAGGAGACAAATTATGAGGCTATTGAATTGATCTAGGCAAAAATTAATGAGGGACTTGATGAAGCTGGTTTGGGTAGAGAAAAAGGGTCAAATGCAAGAGACCTTGTCAATATTATGCAATTGATTGGATATGTGGGGTAAGGTAGGTAAGGAGTCCAGGATGATGCTGAAATTAAGAATTTGGAACTTTGGGAGGATGAGCAGAATTTATTTCAACAGAAATAAAGAAGTGTGATAGGCAAAAGTAGAGTTTAGGGGAAAAGATGATGAATTCCATTTTAGATATGTTGAGTTCAAGATGTCTCTAGGATATACAGTTTGAAATGTCCAATAGGCAATTGGTGATGGGACTGAAACTCAGGAGGTAGAATGGGGCTGGCTTTATAGATCTGGGAATCATATGACTAGAGATGATATTAAACCTAGGGGACATGAAGTTATCAAGAGTGTATAAAATAGGAAGAAAAGTGGGTTCTTGAGGTTGTGTTTGTCCATTTTTGAAGAGGACATGACATCAGGGAAATGATGACATAACTTGCAGTTGACTTTGATTTGAGTGAGAGAGAGCTATGCAAGGTCACCAGCCTCACTTTCTCCTCCAGAACCATCTGAGTTCAGTGGCCTACTATTCATCAGGATGACTGGAGATGGCCCAGGATGCAGTGGGAGACCCTGAACTTTTGAGGCTAAGGCCTTTTTAGGTTCTCAATCAGAGTGAGGTAATGCTCATTCAGTGAATAGGCATCTTTAAGAAGGGAGTCAAGGTAAGGCCCCTTTAAAGGATAGCCCTTGTGAGAACTTTGGGGAAGGCACAGTTAGAGGGACATGTGATAGATGAACCAATAAATGATTAATGAGAAAGATATTAGATCATGTCTTTGGATTATTTTCAACAAAACTTTCTCTAAATATACTAAATCTACTTTATCAATATTAAGTTCAGCTGTACAACTGGGAATAACATGATGCAATAGACCCCACAAAAATAAAAAAACAGATTTAGGACCAGGACCTTGGGTTTAATTTTGGATCTGTAGTAACATGTGTGACCCTGGGAGAGTCACTTCCCATCTCTAGATCACAGGTTTCTCACCTACAAAATGATGAGATTGGATTGGATAATTTATGAGGTCCTTTTATAACTTTAAAACTATAATCTTATGTGATAACCCTTATGAATCAAGCCATGAACCCATGACCAAGAAATCACTATCCTCTAGTGGCAATATACTGTAATTTCAGGAAAAAGGTACCTAAGAGAAGAAACAAAAAAGATAGCCTAGTCAATTAAGTGTTTAAAAATGCAGACTTAAGCTTTGAGGTTACAAAATAATCAAAAACAGTTGATCTGGATAATTAAGGCATTATTAAAGTATATTTTTATAATCTTCATTCATCAAGTTAATTTCTATCTTTTTTGCTTAATTATGGTACCCCTTTCCATGCTTTCTATGGTCCCACCACACTGGTCTATTTACTATCCTACACACATGCTACTCCATCTGCCATCTTCACAATTTTGTACCAGTCATCCCCTGAATCTTGAATACTGTCCCTCATTACTTCCACCTCTGGGAGTCACTTAAGATTCCTATCAAGTGCCACTGTTACGTTTACCTTTAGTAGTCAGCTAATAGGCATAATTAGATGGATGCGAGGTACCCATAAACATAAATGTAATAGAAAACTAGTCTCATAAACCTGACTTGTACTGGCACCCCAACTACACACACCATAAATGGGAAGGGTGGGCATCCACAAAGAACACAATAGTAGAGAGGCACACATACAGGAAACAAACAAGACTGAGGTAACACACAGCCAGCACTTTATGGCTTCAAATCTCTCTCCTTCCTTGTAGTATTCTCATACTGTTCCCCTTGTGTGCAGTATGTCTTCTAAGAAGAAATAAACTGAATCCTTTGGGGCTATTTCCCTCACAGCTCAGCTCTCAAAAGCCACAGCTGGCTGATGCACAGATCCTACATTCCTGAGTCCTGCTTCAACCTACATTTTCAAAGTGTTCCTGGCTTTTTAAAAGGCAGGAAGAGGGGCAACTAATCATTTGTTCGGTCAGTGCTTTGTTTCCTTCTAATTCAATCAAGCTTGAATGATGAACTTTTTCATATCTTGTAAAGGAGTCATGGTTGGCACTTTGTTTCATCCATCTCGCCCAAGGAACATCATATCTCTTGATTAAATCCTCCTCACCCCGCACTAAACTCTACCCCAAGTTAAACATTTGATTTCCTTAGCAAATGAACGTGGTTGCTCTGGGTATATTTGTAGATAGTTCTAATTTTAGATAGCCTTGCAGTAATTTAGGGATGCTCAAATATTCTCTTTTACTACTGTGTTCCTCTAGTGCCTTGCACTTAAAAGTCTCAGCAAAGTAAACATGGTGCAGTTCTTAGACAATCCAAAAATTAACAGTCACCCATGGGGGCCCTAGCCTGCCTCTGTTCCTTAAATTTTATAATTCATCAGCTGGATTGCAGGCAAAGCAATTTTTTAACTCATAAATGTGTAGATATTCAAGGTGGAAGAAATTTGAAAAGCATATATACGTATATAGACACAAATATATGTATGCATTAGAAATATATATAATTTGGGGGGACATATGCATGTGCATAGATATATATGCATATATATGTGCATATATATATACAAAGAGATAGATATATACACAGATATATGATATATATTTATTACATATCATAGGTAGCTCCAGGTTTTGTCACAGTGCCTGACACATAGTGGGCACTAAAAATATGTTTATTGATTGCTATGTCTGTGTATATACACACACAGTTGTTCAGTTGTTTCAGTCATGTCCAACTTCTCATAACCTATTTGGGGTTTTCTTGACAAAGATATTGAAGTGGTTTGCCATTTCCTTCTTCAGTTCATTTTACAGATGAGGAAACTGAGGCAAATAGGGTTTAGTGACTTGCCTGGAGTCATATAACTAGCAAGGATCTTCAGTTAGATTTAAATTCAGGACTTCCAGACTCCAGGACTAATACTGTATCCACTGTGCCACCTAGCTGCCCATATATACATATACACACACCATTTTATAAATTCTTATATAAAAATACATAAATATCTAAGTAATATAAACTTTTATGTGTGAGTATACGCACACACACACATATCCAGGAGTGTGATTTCATTGATGTAGGAAACTCCTTCTAAAGAAAAGATTGGCAGCTAATAGTCTCAGAGAATTCCCTGGGGCACTAAGAGATTAAATGAATTGCCAAGAAGCAGAACTTAAACCCAGATTTTTTCTGATTGTCAAGTCAGCTAGTTAGCAATTATGCCACATGGCCTCTCATATTTGGGATGACTTATTATATACTAGACTGAAGTAAGATATGTTAGATAGTCAAGTTTCCATGGAATTTCATTTTTAGATTTAGGGTTGGATTCTTTACTTGTTTGGTTTTGAGATTTGGGGCTTTTTGTGGGAGTAGGGAGAATCTGAACCTTTCACAGAAAAAGATTACTTTTCTCTAGGAAAACATTCTACTATTTACCAAATTTAATGTCACTACTCCTATATATCAAACTGAGTAATTGTTGCTGTATATAGGTATAAATACACACACATTCATATATACATGTACACAGCAATAACATATACATATATACACATACATACATCTATTGGTGCATATATATTTGCATATACATATACACAAACATAAAATAATGCATATATGTGTAATATATATGTATAAATATAATAGGAAGTACTCTAGTTCCTTTGTCCAAGAAGATGGAAAACAATCTACCTTATAAAATCTATTATTTTAGTTTCCTTCCAACTCTTCAGTGTATTTTTTTCTAAGCTAAATATTCCTGGTTCTTTAACCTTTGCCAAAGGTTATATTTTGTAACCCTTTGACTGTTGATCACTCAGATCCATTTTTAGCATTCTCACATACTTTTAAGCTATAAAGTTCAGAATATATTCAAAGAACAAACTCCTTCTCTCTATTTATTATTGAATTTAATCCCCAAGGATCTTAAGAAAAATTCTTTTTTTGCCAAGAATCTCACTTAGCCAATCTTGAAGCTAAAGATATCTGTAACTAGTATATTTTATTTTTTGATTGCCTTGGATTTTAAATGCATATTTACCACTCAAACTTTAAGTGACTCAGGAACAATTTTTGCATAGTATTTTTTGCTTGCTTCTGACATTTAGAATTCTCAAGTGACAAGCATTCTGGAATACCACCACTGAAGTTATTTTTTCATATCTCCTAGGATTCTCTCATACCTATCAGCCAAGATTGAAGATGGCACTCACCCTATAACCAAAGGATAGGGAAGCTTGTTCCAAACTAAAGATTTCATTAAATCACTTAGTAAAACTATAATAGTGCTGTCTATTTCTCAATAAACACATTCCTATCTTATGAAGCAGAAATATATATTGATTTACTATTAATAACTTTGATTTATTTCAAAACTTTTAAAACATCTTTTACCAAAATTATACAAGTAATTTCATTTAAAATCACAAATTTCATTCTTATCTCTCTTTGTCACATAATGTTTTTTATGAAGAATAACAGTAAACTTTAAAAAGACAGATACATTTTGTTCTTACAGTGGGTTCCCTGTTATTTTATCCCTTTTCGTGACACTAATTGAATTCCTGTAACATGAGATAAATTACAAGAAACATATGTACTGAGATCATTTAACAAATCCCAGTAGTGAGTAAAATAAGTTTTAAACGATGCCCTTGGAAGATTAACTGACAGATTGTGCTTTTTAAAAACTTGATCATATATGTATTTGAAAAATTCAACCTAATATCTGGAAGCAAAAATAAAATTCACTGATCCCTGCATTTAAATTCAATTAGTGATTAAAAGAGAAATTAGTGTTTGCCATTTCCTCCTTTTCCCTAAATTGGATAAGCCACATCTTTATTATTTATTTTGCCATACATTTGGTCTTTGAAATGTATGTCTAAGTTATCAAGATTCAGCATCAGGACACAAGTGCAGCTTTTTTGACTGTGGGCAAAGCTTTGCTTAATGATCTCAGCAGTTAGAATGCCAGCACACTCATATGTCACCCAGGGGCATTTCTAAACCTAGAATAATGCTCATCAAAATACAGCAAAAGAATGATGATCTTTTTTATGGCTGAAAACATCAAAGTAATATTATAAAATCTCACAAATCCATAATTCCCTCCCTCAAAATATATAATTAAGAAAGTCTTACTAACCGAAGCTATTAATATTGCAACAGAACAATCTTAGTTCCCCTCTCCCCTGTGAGTGGAATTTAAGTTATTAGGAAGGCTTATGTGGCTATCCGTAAGACTTTAATAGAATGCTGGATTTTGATTCTACAGTGGACACCACTAATTTGAGGACGCATAGAAAACTGAATTGTGTGTGCATGTTTGCCAGAGAATTTTGAAAACTTATTTCTGCGTTTTCCATAAGAGAAAAAAAGCAAAAGTCCCTCTCCTGCGACACCTACCTAACCGGGATTGACTCCCCTCCCCCTCTCCCCAAGAGGCAGAATCTGTTCTTTCTCTGACTATATTAAGAGTTTTATGTCTCCGGGGGGCGCTCCAGATCACCTAGCCTGAGTGGACCCTCCATCCCTTTCCCGGTTTTCTGGTTTCTCTAAAAAGTAGACAGGGCGTCCATTTCCCTTCCTTTCCACCTGTCTTCCCTCATTCTCCTTACCTGATAATCACAAACATGACCAATGAGTTGCCCACCAAGCCGACCACAAACACTACGGAGTAGACCGCTGTGATGATGATGGGGATGGCAGGCGAGATGCGCGTATGGTTCAGCTGCTGGTCCTCATAGCTGTCACTTTCGTTATTATCCTGTTCGGCCCATCCTGGAAACCAGTTGCTGCTATTGGGCAGCAGGCAGGAGCCTGGGGGGCAGGTCGGGCCCAGATCCCCGCGGAAGATCTGCACGGGGGACTCCATTGACAGGCAGGCTGGAGCAGAACGAAGGGCACAAAGGAGGACGAAAGCCAGGAGATGCTGCGAAGCCTGAGGGAGGGAGAAGAGGAAAAGTGTTTATGGGTGCTGGGGAAAATGCGAGGTAAACTTTTTTCTTGCGCAAATCTCAAGTTTCATGAAGCATAACGGAACACAGCACCATAGATTTGGAGCTGGGAGCGACCTTAGAGATCTAATCCATACCCTTTATTTCTCAGATGCACAGTCGAGTTCATTGAAGCCTGGAGAGGGCAAATGACTGCTCAAGGGCACCCAAGTGTTGTAAGTCGCAGTACCAGGAAGAAAACTCTGACCCCCAAATCCACAGCTCTCTTATAAGCACCGCAGGGCTACCTTAAAGGGAGTCTTTTTACACTGATCCTGGTCCACACGCTCCACCCCACAGCCAGGGTGAAACATCCACTCCCCACCCCAATCCCCCCAAGTGTCTAGGCAGAGCGTTAGGATCCAAGTGAGGAAGGTAAGAGTACAGATGTAGTACCCAAACCTTTGCACACACACACGCACACACACACACACACACACACGCACACACACACACACGCACACGCACGCACACGAGTTGCTTTCTCTATCCTTGGCGGACTGTGGGCGAATTGGGTGGCATGCTATTAAGCCACAGGGGAGTGGACCCTTTCTCCCGTGTTAAGTGACAAGCTTCTCCCGACCCTGAATTCTTCACAGCAGTGTAGCCCTGGAAGAGCGCCGGGGAAGGATGGACTCAGCATCCCCAAGGACAACGAAGTGTAAAAACACCCCGCAGCCCCACGAAGCTCACCTCTGTCCCCTTGCAGGACCGCCCCTGTTCAGTGCTTCTCCAAAGTCCGGCCGAGCTCCTTCAGGGCCCCGGGTACTCTGTGCTGGACAGTCAGCGCTGCCTATGCTGGCGCATCTGCGCCACGAGGTGAGTAGAGCAAAGCCACAGGGTTTGTCGTTCTGGTGTTAGCGGCTGCAGCTCCAGCTGCAGCAACCTGCCGACGCTCCCTTTCCCCCCTGTAGTCTCCTGGCTCTGACTCCTGTTGTTGACTCCGCCAGTTTGCTGTCAGCCTCTCCAGCCAACAGCGCTCTGGGCTAATGGGCACACTCTCCTTCAGCTCGGTCTCCGCGGCAGCTCGCAGGCTGTCAGGCTCACATGACTTCTAACTCAACTCCAAGGCAGAGACACTGAAAAGCAAGGGAGACGAGGGAGAAAAGGCGACCCTGCTGCAAAATGTGCACATTTTTACACACTTGGCAAAGTTCCTGCCCCCATCGCCAGGTCTTCAAGGCAAAGCTACTTAGAGTCCCTGCTGAGGATGTTGGTACAACAACGTTGTCAGTGTTCTCTGCCTGCGAAACACCGACCTTACTGGCCCTATCTAGACATGCCTCCTTGAAGTCATAAAAATCACCCCCAAAGTACACACTTCTTTGAAAGGTGAATGTGCTTCAACACGACTTTCCTGTTTTGTTCTCATAACTCAGGATTGAGGGATTGCTGTGTCTATTTCCCTTAATTTGGAAATCACTAGTAGATAGATTCTTTCTGTGTTTATACAAGTAAGGAGGTTACTACTGGGAGAAAAGTGTTGGAAGATACTGTGCGTGACATATCTTGAAATGCATAAGGAAAGAGCCATGAATGTGGACTGAGATGTTCTGGGTTCAAATTCTTGTTTCGCTGTTTACTACCTAGTGACACTGCAAAAGGCACTTAGCCTGTCTTGACCCCATTATGTTCATCTGTAAAATGGAGGTGTGCGACTGAATGACCTTTGAGGTCCCTGCCAGTTCTAAATCTGTGATATTGTGTCTGTGTAGGGACAACTTGTAGGAAATAATTTCTTTGGGTCAGAAGAAAAGTTAGAGCTGGTTTACCCTTTCCTAAGGTAGCTGAGGAAGAGGTAGGTGAAAAAGATTCAGTTTTAATGAGAACAGATCACAAAATCTGATTAAAACTTAAATAGAATTCTTCTGCTTATTCAATTCCTTTCCATTCTCTTATCCTGACTGTAACAATAGCTTTGTTCACTCCACATACACTCACCCTCTCCATCACTAGTTCTGTGACACTTGACTTAGTCTTCTAGATGTGCAAATAATAGTTAAGATAAACTAAGTTTGCTTTAGTTATGTATGCACACATATTTCTACTATATATGTATTTATACAGATATAGAGTGTCTATACATCTATATACTGTTGATGAGTATAAATTTATGCAGAAAGAGATATAGAGTATCTCAAAGTGCATGAACAGTTTTGGGACAACCTGTATATATTTATATGTATATATGTGTATATATACATATAAATATGTACATACATACATATACATATGAATGTATAGATACACATATGTAAACATTTATCTGTCTGTCTGTACTCTGCCAAATGAGAGATTAGAATAAAATGAAACCTTAAATGGGAGAGGCATTTTACAAGCCTTCAGGTGGATCTTGTTGCTAAGGGAAACTAGAGTCTCTCTGTACACACTCAGACCAGATGCTTCTGTGGAGTCTGGCTCTCAAGCATGTAAGATTTAATCACAGGACTGGATAAGCTTATAGAGACAAATAATCCTTTAAAATGTTATGTACTGCATAGGTATTTAGGCCAGGTATATATATGTGTTACGTGTGTACATGTGTATATATGTACATATAAATACAGTTATGTATGTATATATACACACATCTATATGCACTCATGCAATCACATGCCTGTATGTATATGTGTGTATATGTGTATATGTACATACATACATACATATATATTCCTATACATATGCACACACACACAAATATATTTTTTCACCCTGGGTGACATAATAACATAAAATTAATTCCAGACTGTCTTCCTTAAATGGTACAGTAGAGAAAAGAACTCTAGATGAGAAATCCAACTGAGTTCAAATACTGATTCTGCTACTACTTCTCTGACCTTGGGAAAGTAATTTTGCCCTTTGGTCCTTCACTTTCTTCATTTTTAAATTAAAGGAATAGGATTAGATAATGTTTAAGCTTTCTTCCAGCTCTAAGTCAGTGAAAGGGGATTTTGAAAAAGCCAAAAGCATGATACAAATATAAGACAGCCTTCACTTAATTATTTAATAAAGATTTATTGGGAGACACAGACAGATATATGTCACATTCTGTGTCCTCAGGACACTTGTAATAAACTACTATCACATTGACATTTATTAATCAGTAGAATTGGAACAGATAATTACAATTTGTGTCCAATTCACAAAGTTGGTTTTCAGTCATTGACCTCTTCACATGGAAGTAAACTTGCCACAGAACTTTGGACATGGCTATGTTCTATGCTGAGACAAGGAAGGGCAGTAAAGTATCGAAGTGTATACAGCATAAGGTCTGAAGTCAGGAAGAACCTG